>CM062815.1:599098160-599698160 GCA_031772625.1 Pinus tabuliformis | reverse complement strand
TAAGCACCAGATTACCGCCATATGGAGGGAAATATGCCCTTTCATTGTCACCTCCGACAGGTCAAACATACAATAGTTTGCAACAGAATTCAGGTTATGCTGGAATTACATCCAGTGGTTGGATACCAATACTGCCTCAACAATCAAGAGTTGTATACTCAATGCAACAAAGTATGCTTATGTCAAATATCCCCACTACACCGGCTATTGTGACGATGTCGCAAGTACAAGCATTACATGTTGTATGCCAACCTCAAGTCTCTCAGGTCGCAATCCAATAGCCCCTTGTCCCTGCGACGCCACCACAATCATCAGTTAATGGCTCCTTAACTGGAGTGACCCAGGCTCAAACGGGTACCATTACCCCTCATCTCGGTCAAACAGCCAGTATTGGGAAATAGCACATGGTCTCACGACCATGGCTGGTGCAATATCAACAACCACAATTCCAACAACTTTACCAAGGATTTGAGCACCAAGTCTTGGCAAGTAATGGGCAGCCGTATATTCAAAACAGAAAACATCAACCATTTCATAATGGTTATGCCCATCAACCTTATCGAAGTTATCAGTATCAAATGAACTATGCTGGTATGCAAAGACCCACTCCTCAGGCAATCCCATCTTATCCTGGGTATGCTTCACCGAACCTGAATCAACAGTTGCCCTTCGTGGCAACTTTAGAGTCACCAGATCTAAATCAGCTAACAAACAATCCAATCACTTACGCCCCTTGGTGGCTAGCGATTCCTAATAAACTTCCGTCAGATACCTAAATTTAATGGAATTCCGGGTGAAGACCCATCAAATCATGTGATGACCTTTCACCTGTGGTGTTCATCTAACAATCTAAATGATGATTCGATCAGGCTTCACCTTTTTCAACGAATGTTAATGGGTCTAGCAGCAAAATGGTATATCGAATTGCCTAGAGCTTCGTTTGATAACTTCAGCACCCTAGCCACAACCTTTTTAACCCATTTTCAGCTACCCATAAGGTATGAAATGGGAACAGAGCTTCTTACCAATTTCAAGCAAACGACAGCCACTCACATATCCGATCATATTCATGAGTGGCGACGTCATCGTAGAATGGTAAAAACATATGTTCCTGATTAGCTATTAGCTAAATGGTTTATTAAGTCGTTGTTACCTTTTATTACGGAAGATGTGGCAAAGGGAGGAGTCGTCACTGAAGAGCAAGTAATTGCTTGTGCGCAATATTTAGACTTAATCTATACTCAATCTCACACGCTCTACGATAAAATCCCTGATGCTCCTAGACCAGAATTTTATGTTCCTCCATCTCCTAAATCAAACAAAGAATCTCATGCCAGGGATGGCGTGATAGGAACAACCAACAAGAAAACTGTAAAGGCTAAGTCGAAGAAAGCTGGTACAGTTTCAGGTCAAAATGAAAATGAAGAACTTGTTGCCTCAGAATTAAATTCCGTATCGACTGACAAAGGCAAAGAAACCAAGCAACTAGGAGGCAAGAAGAAAAAGAAAGGGAAGAAGAAGAAACAGGAGGAGTCGTCCCCTGAAAAATATTCTGCAAACCCTTCTGGAGATAGGAAACCAAATCGTCCATGCCTAATATGTGATGAGGATCATTGGACAAGAGAGTGTCCGTATAAAGCTAAGCTTAGAAAATTCTTCAAGAATTCAAAAACCTCAGCAGTATTGACTGATCCGTTTCCAAACCCAGGAACAAATCTGATTGCTAGTGACAATGCTTCCCCGTCCCAAGTGCTAATGTTGTCAGTTTCAAAGCAGCAAAATGATGCTTTGATATCGACAAGGAATAAAGATTACGGGAATCCACAGCTGTCAAACAACAAGGCCAATGATCAACCCAGTAGTTCGACAACAACTTCGACCGAAGTCATGCCACCCATCATTCTTGAACTAATGATAAAGCCGCCAAAGGGAGTAGTACACAAATTGACATTTAATCCTCGTGCCAGAGCATCACAAAATTATAATATAGTGGAGGATCTGGCCCAATCGCCATCCGCTATGTCGACACTTGAAGTACTGCAAAATTGCCCCTCTCAAAAGTAGGCTTTATTATCAGCAATAGGTGGGATTGACCCAATGGATTCCAATCTTGTGTCCTTTAATCACAAAGGATATGACCCTCAGTTACCAGCTCAACTAGCTTTCCTCATTCAAATGAAAGCCCTCAACAAAACTATTCATCGAAAAATTATTGGTGAGGGGGAATCTACATGTATTATGTCGATGAGTTGCTGGAAAACTTTAGGATCTCCACCCTTGTCGCAATCTTCGACGACATTAAAAGCATTTGGTGGATGAACATACACCCCATACGGGATTTTAAGTAACTTGCAAATCGAATTGGGGGGCAAAATAGTAGAAATAGATGTTGAAGTAATTGACGGAAACCTTGATTACAACATCCTACTGGGAAGGCCCTAGATATATGCTATGGCCGCTATTGTGTCAACATACTTAAGAAAGATTGCATTTCCTTTCCAAGGAGGAATTACAATCATTTACCAACAAACCTTTCTCCCCAATATTTCAAAAGTTATGGGAAGCATTTCGATGATCCACGGAAGCCCTCATTCACTTCAAAATATCAGAGTAGGCCTACTAAAAGACCCTACAATGATGGGGACCTTTTCCCTACCGCCTCCAAACAATCTGGCAGAAGTGGCCACAGTGGGAACCTGCAACATGATATCTTCTAGATTTAGAAGATTCCTAAACATTTTGTCAGCATGGATCATCGCCCTAATAGAAATATTGTAGAAATCAATTTTCTTGGCTTGGGGGGAAAACCCAAATCAACACTCATCGAGTGTTTAGATAGATAGGTCTAAGGAATATGGCACCTCTTCAGATCCTTGGTCGCATGTAGATTCTATAGAGGCACCATGGGAAGATTACCACCATCATTCCCATCTTCCAGATTACCACGAAAATTATTCCAGCAACCTTAATCATCCTTCAGTTTTTGATTTTCTGTCAAATACTGTAAATACGGTGGATTATGAGGACAGTTCTTTTACTATGCCAACCTCATTAAAAAATGAAACAACTCCCTTTCGAAATCGAGTCTTGGATTACGATCTCGTAAAATCCAAGTCGAGACTTTCAAAGATCTCGGAGGTAAACCTTCATTCCAACCACCGTGTTGAATGCAATGAAGCTTGGGGGGCATGCACCTCGATTTGCATCATTATGCTAGGGGCATGCAAACTTATCATGAGCAGTGTTATTGCAAGGTTAAAGCTCGTTAAAAAATAAACCCACCACGAGCGGTTTTACAAAAAGTTCAAGCTCGTTAAAAATTAAACCTAAGTAATGAGCAAATGTTTCCCCGAGAGTTTAAGATCATTAAAAAATGAACCAATTTCCGGTAAATAACCATTGTGAATGCATTATCATCAGCTTTTGAGCCTTGGTCATGTTCTCACCATCACCTCCACTCTGTTTTAGCTGATCATTCACCTCCATTTGATTGTTTATCCCTTTTGAGGAACAACTGCGACGAGTGATCCTATTAGCCATCCTTGTGACACTGCCGTGAATGGAAAATTCCAAACCTTACCTGGAATCAGTTGCTACCTGAAATTATCACTCATTCCTCAAAAAACAAGTCTCCTTTAAGCTCTTTTCATCTAACTCGTAAAATATGAAAAGATTGCTGAGAAATTGGCCTCTCCAGCTCATTAAAGCTACCGGAAGTGCTATCCCTCCTCTAGATTTTAATCTTTTTGGACCTGAGGGATTATTACACAAAAAGATCGAGTGCTTGTTTTGTTCGGATCGTTAAAATTACCGAAAATTCATCCCTTCTATATTATTTTATACTTTTTCAGACTTAAGGGATTACATGACAAAAAATGATTATTAGAGTTTCCTTTACGTCCCTTTCAGACTCTCTAAAACTGAAAAGGACCAAGTTATCTTTGTCGTTAAACTCGTTAAAACTGAATAGCGACAAACTTGTCCATATAGGCAAGAACGAGTTTCACTATCGCTAGGCTCATTAAAATATAGCGACGAGTTTTCCCGAAGGGAAAATTATAGAGCAGTCATATGTTATCCTCCTCAAGCTTGAAAAAAATAAAGAGGTACTGGTTAGCAATGACTGGGGAAAAATTGGGAAGAAAACTTGAAGAAACTTTATTGGTAGCAATTCGCTCTTGAACATGACACTTTCACTCCACATCCGAGTCGGGTTGGGTTGTTCCATTCACTGGTCATATCACCATTGGTCCATCACACCATCCATATTTGGGGTTAACACTACCAATCCATGTCAGTGTCATTGGTATGTTCAAGAGAAGTCGCTCAGAGAATTCACCTGTGTCTCATCTGCTGCAATATATTCATGCTCCATTCTTTCATGACCGCCACCCTGAACTCTGTATCATCAGATCGTTTTCACCTCCAAAATCATTTACTCTATTCCGTGTCGTAGATGTGGGATTCATTAAGGCCCTCTTATGGCGGGTCGCTTCTTGTCGACATCAGCTCATTATCCAAGAAGTCGACTTAGGAACAACTCTTTCAGTACTTTGAAGCTTGCATGCCTCAATGGCAAGTTTCTCACTTCCGGCAACAAGTTTACATCAATGGCCTTTGACCGAAGGATTTTGCGTAGTGTTCGATGCCAAGTCCCTTATTCACACCACGTGAATTGTACTGTAGTACCTTGACGGTCATCATCATTATCGGTGATTCCTCTCACGCCTGTTAACGGCTTACATCATTGGCTAGTAATCAGGAGATGTCTTTCCATGTTTGACTCCAGAACATCTTTCACATGGATCGACTTGTACTCCGAGTGAAGATTGAACGAGTTTGAAGACCCCAGATCTAGTTTCATCCATCCAGGCTATGATATATTTAGGAAAATAAAGACATCAAATGTACATTGTTACTGCACAAATGATCATCCGAATCAAAGGATGATGACTCTATTAGAATCATCAGTCTCCCGCACAGACGGTTGTCTGTCTTATGTACATGAAAATGAATTTATAAAGCTGAGCATGGGAATGCCCGCCTCAGATAGATCATGAAAAATATTATGAAGATAATGTATTGTATTATATCTTATTACAGGTCGCCTTCCAGCTCGAAAAAACTTCGGATCCTCATGATAAAGCATTTCACCCAACATCAAAAGATTAACGACCTCATGCTTTAGGGGGCAACTGTTATACACATTTTTGGGCACTGCAACCCCAATCAAACATGTCCATAAACCAAAGGCTCCTAATTCCCTAAAAGTGTTGTTTCACACCCTAAAGGAACAAGGTCAGCTGATTACATCATCTCCCAGAAGTTCTCCATGAAAAACTACTCAGAATTGATCAAAACTGGATCATCTCACTTGCTCCATGGCCAGGGCGCGATGCATCTCACCTTGTACACACAGGAGGTGCGATGCATACTAAAAAGTCCTTCTATAGGGTGCAATGGATGAGAATAGACAAGTGGCAGAGATAGTTTGCTAAGTGGATGATCAAGGAATCTTCTAGAAACTTCTCATATGACACTTGCCTCTGAGAATTCACCCAAGGATGAGTAAGATATCAATGAAATCTCCAAGTGGAGCCAAGAACTATCAGTGGAATGATACTAATCAAAAACCCAGAGCTGATTCACCCCCCTGAAAACATCTATATATGGATCCCTCATCACAGAGATCCAAAGGTTAGAGGCTGGAATTTTGTATCTTGTAAGGAAGTGTTGTTGGTTTCTTGTTAGAATATCAAGTGTTGGGTGATCTAAGCTTTTCTTGAGGTGAAAGAAGGGCTTTCATGCTGGAGGGTGACGCTGGGTCAGAACAATTGGTTGTAATCCTCTTTTCTTATTCTTGATATTAATAAAGCTATTCAGGTTTTCCTCCACATTCTTGTATGTTTGATGATATATGCATTTGTATGGTCAATATACATATGGTCCTATGTTGTTTATGATTGTAGATCTCTGTTCTTCGATAGTATTATGCTGCTTTGATTCCACAGGTGCTCTTTGAAGCTGGGTAGATGAAGGAGAAGTAGCAAGGATCTGTCAGAAGGGAGAGGAATCAAGCAAGGAACCAAGGGCAAGACTGAGGTTGGTGTCCTTCATTCCACTCTTATCTACTTCTCATAAAGGGAAACGAAAGTAGTTTTAGTTTGCTTATTTCTAAGATAGCTACTAGTCTTAGTGGGACTAGCAGCTCCGAGTGGACACTAGATTTCCCAATAAAAATTAGTGCTTATCAAATCATCACTGTAATTTTTTCGAATAGTCAACAATTTAGTTACCATCATATATGTGGCGGTACATGTGTCGATTATCCGCACATAAAAAGGCTGAATTGGTCAGTAAAAAATTGACATTTATAAGTCGGATTTATGATGCTACGACTCATCAAATATCTGATGGATAGAATGTCAAATATATGGCAGGTCATGCACCTTCCGTAGTCATATATCCAACACATAGGTCATTTTTTTCGATGGAAGAAACTAATGTTGATCAAAAAATGATTCAAGAATTCAACTACAATCAAGAACTAGTGTTAAAGACCAAAGTTAAAGAACTAAGGGTAAAAGGTTAAAGGGTTAAAAAGGTTCATTTGACCTTAAAGCACAAAACCTTTGTTAAGCGTTAAATCCTTTGCTAAAGCGCTAAAACTTTGATAAAGCGCAAAACCCTTATAAAGTGATGTTTTATTTAAATCTGAATAAGGCACGTGGGTTGTATTAGCCAAGCGGTAAATGGTACATCGCGTGGGTGAAAGCCTAGAAGTGTTAATGAGCCCAAAGCATGTGATTCCATTCAGCAAGTGACACGTAGAAGAGTGAAACTACTCTTATCATGCACCCTCTGTCAGATATCATTTGTGCAAGAATTCTGTGCGATATGAGCGATGTCCATTGGATCGAGCGGAGTCACATCAACTGTGGAGATTGTCCGGGAAAGTTGGCCATTGGACGACACAACAGTCATTGGATAACGGGATAGTTGATAGTCCAGGATGAACCCAACTGCAAAATCTCAATGGCTGAATGTCCCTAACCTCCAGGGTTATATCGCACATATGTGCGCCTAGCATTTGTGGTAAAGATAAACGGCTACCTCTAACGGTCAGCTTGGCAGAATGGCTAGAGTTTAGAGAATGTACTATGTTTAGTGGAAGTCAGGTGTGATAGCTAAATTTGGTTAAAGATATCAAATAAAAGTAGATACAGAGTAGTTTACAAGGGGGCTGGAGATTCTTGGGAAAATAGAGTTTTTCCAGAGAAACAGAGGCAGAGCCCAAGAGTTAGTTTTAACTCAGAGAAAGTGAAACAAACCTTTTGAAGCTAATGGAATGATCCATAGAAGTTGAAGAAGTCATCTTCATGGAGAATTCCATACAAGAAGATTGATTCTAGAGTTCAGAAGCCACCAGAGGTTGGAGGCCATTGCAAGAGCTACCAGAGCTCATTCTCAGTGATCCAACTATCCATTCTGACTCTAAAGGACCTTCTGAATCAATTGAAGGGATTTTCAAAAGCATCTAAAGACTTCTCAGGGCCAAGATTCTACAATGAAGTTTAAAAATAGAAAATGATCAAATGATCAACTTGTTGCTGGTGTCTGGTGTGTGCTGAAGACAAAAGAAGGAGTTCCAGAGACAGTTAGCAGAATTTTGAGGGAGTTAATGACAGCCAGAAGCTCAAGTCAGCTCATTGTACTAATTGAAGGAATCTAGTCTAGAGAAGCCTAGATCTATCTGCAGAGTAAGGACAACTAGGGATAAGGTGGTATTCTAAGCCCATTGGTTTAGTTGTAAACCTTTGGAGTTAAGTCTGGAACTTGTAAGAGAAATTTTACCATAATCCCAAAGAGCCTAGTCAAGTTTATTAGAGCTCAAGGAGACGTAGCCCATGATATCAGGGTGAACTCCTATATTATATTGTTGTTATGTGTGATTGTCTATTTGCTGCATTTTACTATTATTTGTCTTTAATATCAGCATAAGAAAATAAGCACTTAAACAATATAAACAAGGACATACACCTAATTCAAGTCCTTAATTCTGCATTTGTCAATCTAAGCTAGATCATAAATTTGTTAAGCTTTGGAGTGGGAGGTTCTTGTAAGTATGACAAGAAGTTAGACCCCCATTTCAGATCAGGTGGTATCAGAGCTAGATGCTTGATTGACAAAAGCATAGTTTCTTGATAGATAGAGCAATAGATTGCTTGTTTGACTTGAAAGGTGTTAAACAATACAAAGGATTTGACTGTTTGATTGTTTGTAAACTGACTATTGTTTGAGTTTGCAAAGGTGAAGGGAAAGCTATTGATAGCTAAGTCTAGGAGAGGACAAGAAGGAAGAAGGGCTGAAGGCATTCTCCTTACCCCAAGGACCTCAAGGCAATCCTTGAAGCACAAGAGGTTTGATTGCTAAAGATTGCTTGAATAAGCTCTTTGTGAAGTTTTGTTGAAGTTCTTTTGTTCATTGTTATAATGACAACTTCTACAAGTGAGTTCTCAAAATCCTCCTCCTTCACAAGATTCTTTGATGAAGACTTGAAGCAAGACATGTTCATCATGATGAACATGGTGAGAGAAATGTATGAGGATGGAAGGAAGAGCATCATACTTCAAGAGAAATTGAATTCCATGAAGGAAGAGAAGCAGTTGCTTTCTGACAGATTGCAGGAAGTGGAAAGCCAACTTCATATTGCAAATATGAACCTGGAAAGGATGCATGAGTTGGAGACACAGCTCCTTATTTCCAAAGAAGCCTTAGTCAAGTATCAACTTGCAGAAGAGGTAAACAATTCCAATATTTCTTCAATTTCCTCTGAGAATGTAAATGTTGGTTCTTTTGAAAAACATACTAGAGGCATAGGGTCCAAGTTGATGTCACAAATGGGCTATGAAGGAAAAGGATTGGGCAAACATGCACAGGGCATTGTAGAGCCAAGAATGGTTGAGGAAAGGCCTAAGAATTTAGGCCTTCGCTATGGACAAGCTGACTGAGAAAGTTCCAAAGCAGCCATGAAGGCAATTGAAACAGTTCCTAGAAAGAGTTTCATGTCAAGTCTTCTACGTCAAGAGTGTAAATATTGTATTCTTTGGAAGTGCAATATATTGAAACAAACTTTGCAGGAAGAAGGTGTTCATAAGCAGGCACTTGAACCAGAGAGTTGTAAAAGCTTTGAAAGCATTGAAAAGATTGATTGTGTTCCAAAGAAAGCCACTTCTTCATTCAATTCACCTCCTCATGAAGGTAATAAAGGTGAAAAACAAAGGTATAGATATGATTTTAATCATATTCCTTTTGATTATGTAAAGAATGATAAATTTCTGCATAAACATGGGAAAATAATTGCATGTTCCTTTTGTGGTTTGGATAACCATAGTGATTCCAGATGTTGGACAAGAATGGTCACATACAGGAAACTACTGAAGAAAAGGAAGTAAGAAGCCAAAGGTACACTGGACAAGGAAAATCATACTGTCAAGAAGATGCACATGTGTTGCACTTACTACCATAAGCAAGGACATATTGTTGAAAAGTGTTGGACTCTGAATCTAACAATGCTTCCACATAATTTGCAGAAGGTGGAACGAGAGAATGGAAAGAATGGAAAGGAAGTTTCCATAATTGATGTTCTACAGGATGATTCATAGGTTGAATTCAATGAGTAGACAAAGGAAGCACCTTTGAAATGGATTGGTAAGAAATGGTTAGAGTTTTTAACTCATTAAAGGTTGCATTTCTTTTGGATTAATGCATTTCTTTGCTAATGAGATGCAAGTTGCAGGGTTTACCAATAAGGTGAATGGTAAAGGTTGAGTATGTAGACTCACTTTATTGCTGCAAACATTATATTCATTTTAGATTTGAAAGTACAATGTGCTTAAGAGAAAGTTGAAGGATTAATACATGTATAAGAAAGATATGCATGAACACAGGGATGTTGATGATTTCCTTGTACTTAAACATGTATGTGTAATTAACTTGAAGGGTTGATTGCTTTGTTTTTAAACATGCATGTAATGTAATATTGACTTGGGAAAAGTTGATTTGGTCTCCAAGCTTGTAAAAGGGAGAAAATGATGAAGTGTTTCATCTTTGAAAAAGAATCCTTAAGTTCTTTTTCTACATGCTTGACTTGAAGGGTCAATTGTTGTAAAGGCATGTTTTTGTTGGCTTGTTAAACTAGTCAATCATTTGTACAAAGATGTAAAGCCATGATGGTGATTCACAAGATGTGAAATCTATTTATTTTGATGAAGCAAGAGATTGGGTCATCCAGTTGTTTTCTTGTATTTTGTCATTTTTGACAATATGTCAGAAAAACATACTATAATTAGTACAAATGTACATTTCTGTTAAGAATATGTAATCTTACAGTTGCTTGAAACATCTTGAATCAATGATCAAGGTAGAGAGGTTCAAACTACCATTTGTAACCTTCTCAACAGAAGTTATGCATGAATTATGAAGGAAAACCATTTTTTAAGAAGAGAACAAGCACATCCACGAAGGAAAGCTTCAAAATTTTTTGGTTCAGAGGCACTAGCTAAGCAAGGCAAGTGTATGGAGGCTGAAAGAAGAGGGTGTCATACTCTCATATACTATTTAGATCAGTATATCAGTCTTTTGGGGTCCAAAATATTCTCAATGGGGAGGAGTGATCAGAAAATGATCCAGGACTTCAACCGCAATCAAGAACCAGGGTTAAAGACCAAAGTTAAAGAACTAAGGGTAAAAGGTTAAAGGGTTAAAAAGGTTCATTTGACCTTAAAGCACAAAACCTTTGTTAAGCATTAAATCCTTTGCTAAAGTGCTAAAACTTTGATAAAGCGCAAAACCCTTATAAAGTGCTTTTTAATTTAAATCCGAATAAGGCACGTGCGTTGTATTGGCCAAGCAGTAAATGGTATATCGTGCAGGTGAAAGGCTAGAAGCGGTAATGAGCCCAAAGCACGCGATTCCATTCAGCAGGCAACATGTAGCAGAGAAAAAATGCTCTTATAGTGCGCCCTCAGTTAGATATCGTTTGTGCAGGAAATCTACATGATATGAGTGATGTCCATTGGATCGAGTGGAGTAACATCAACAGCACAGATTATCTAGGAAACTTGGCCATCGGACAATGCGACAGCCATTGGATAACGAGACAGATCGATGGTCCAGGATGAACCTGACAACAAAAGCTCAATGGCTGAATGTCCCTAACCACTGGGGTTATATCACACATATGTGCACCCAGTAGTTGCGGTAAAGCTAAACAGCTACCTCTAATGGACAGCCTGGCGGAATGGCTAGAGTTTAGCGAATGTTCTAAGTTTAGTGGAAGTCAAGTGCAATAACTAAATTTGGTTAAAGATATCAAATAAAAGCAGATACAGAGGTGTTTACAGGGGGGCTGGAGATTCCTAGGGAAACAGAGTTTTTCCAGAGAAACAGAGGCAGAGCCCAAGAGTTAGTTTTAACTCAGAGAGAGTGAAACAAACCTTTTGAAGCTAATTGAATGATCCATAAAACTTGAATAAGTCATCTTCATAGATAATTCCATCCAAGAAGATTGATTCTAGAGTTCAGAAGCCACCAGAGGTTGGAGGCAGTTGCAGGAGCTACCATAGCTCATTTTGAGTGATTGAACAATCCATTCTGACTATAAAGGACTTTCTGAATCCATTTTAAAAGAATCTAAAGACTTCTAAGGGCCAAGATGCTACAGTGAAGTTTCATAACAGAAAATTATTAAATGATTAGTTTGTTGCTGGTGTCTGATGTGTGTTGAAGACAAAAGAAAGAGTTCTAGAGAGAGTTAGCAGAATTTTGAGGGAGTTAGTGCCATCCAGAAGCTCAAGTCAGCTCAGTGTAATAATTGAAGGAATCTAGTCTAGAGAAGCCTAGATTTGTCTACAGAGTAAGGACAACCATGGATAAGGTAGTATTCTAAGCCCATTGGTTCAATTGTAAACCTTTGGAGTTGAGTCCGGAACTTGTAAAAGAAGTTTTACTATAATCCCAAAGAGCCTAGTCAAGTTGACTAGAGCTCAAGGAGACGTAGCCCATGATATCAGGGTGAACTCCTATATTATATTGTTGTTATGTGTGATTGTCTATTTGTTGCATTTTACTGTTATTTGTCTTTAATATCAGCATAAGCAAATAAGCACTTAAACAATATAAACAAGGACATACACCTAATTCAAGTCCTTAATTCCGCATTTCTCATTCTAAGCTAGATAATAAATTTGTTAAGCTTTGGAGTGGGAGGTTCTTGTAAGTATGACAAGAAGTTATACCCCCATTTCAGATCGAATGTTGAGGTGTCAAGGAATCAATGACATAAGTAATTGTGCTATAGAAAGGTTGTCACTCTGACACTTTCAAGATGACAATAAAGCATCAGATATGTGATGCACAAGAGTTATGTTCGATGGGAGTGTTATGGTATCGATGCTTCCACCCATCGATTCATTCATCGATTATCTGATGAGTACTCTAACCAAAAGTTGTCGAATATTTGACGGATTCCAATTTAAATAAAAAGACTAGTCCATCAAATATTTGACAATGATATGCATTTAAAAATAAAATAATACACAATACTATTTTGGAGGCTATAAGATGTGACATCAGTCTGTGGTTGTCTTCCATTTCATCTCAACTTCATTGTCTCTTTCTCTCCTCCCTTGTGGCTCTGGCTCATTTCGTCTCAACTTCATTGTCTCTATCTTTCTCTGCATGGAGAGCAAGGAAGAAGTAAAGCATAAAATCAAAGATATTATGAAAAAAATAAGTAGAGGTGCAAGGATTGATCCCTCACACGTAAGCACCATATCATCTTAAGTTTTCCCCACTCAATTGGTTGTTGCAGGGGATATTGTATGGTTCTATCACCGGTGAAAATTCGATGGATTATGGGTGTTTATTCAGAGTATATTGTTTGGTGCCTTGAAATTGGTTGAAACAATTCCAATTGGGAGGGATTTTATGATCCCTAACCTGAGGGGGCTCTGAGCTACATACATATAATTGGGTATGGGAAGGATATTGTTGGGCACGGTATCCCCCAAGGGCATTTTTTGGGCTAAGAGCACATATTTTGGTCCAATTTTGTAATTCCAATGTAAATACAATGCATTTTGTGGGCACAGAATGCGTAGTTATTAAAGAGTCATAAGGTTTTCTACCCTTATTTTGATGATGTAATGTCCACTGTAGATGATCTACCCATGGTCCACGGACCATGGGATTGTATAAATAGAGCTAAGCTCTAAGTAGTTAGACGAATAAGGAAGCATGGATTAAGATCGAACATGTATGAGAGATAGCTCTAAAGTAGAAGTCTAGTTTTGGGTTGTAGCATAGGTAGAGGCTTTGTAGCTGAGTGCACAGAGGCCTAGAAGTCTGCAGCTAAGTGCGCAGACCCCTGCAGCTGAGTGTGCAAAGGCCTAGAACTCTGCAGATGAGTGCGCGGACCCCTACAGCTGAGTGTGCAGGGCGAGTTGAGTCTGTAATCATCTGGAAGTATTAATAAAGAGAAGTTTTCTATCATTCCTACGTATTTATTTCCTGTTTATGCATCTATTATATTGGGTATGAATTTCACTTCTAATGTTTATAAGATGTGCAAATGTGTATAAATGTATTGGTTAAGTGAACGCAAGTTAGAACATCTGTTTATGTGAAGCTAACTAAGATTTGTTAATAAGATAAATAAGCTACTTAACATAGTTTGGGAGATATTGCAGTTCGTTTCCCTAGCAGCACGAAAGGAGTTCAACCCCTCGTTAGGGCTGTGTAGAAGCCGATTGTAACACTTTGCGAAGGTACTAAAGGGTGGAACAGAGTGCAAAGTGACATACGCGAAGGCATGTATAGTTGGAATAAGTCGACATCAAAACCATCTCAAGGGTGCAGAAACTTGGCTCCAGCATCCCCCGATACTGATTCGGGTGAGACTTCAGTCTGCGCTTTGCGGGCTGATGCTAAAAGGGCTAGTAGTGTAGGGATTTGTTTGGCTAACTAATGCTGAACCTGGGTTATGTCCCCTCAAGCCAACAAATGGTTTCGTTGCATATCTATTGGTTGCCTCAAAGATGTTTGAATTTGTTTGAATGGTTGGCTCAGTCCTATTGCTCTTTCAAAAAATTATGTGTGTCTGCACATACAAAATAAATGGAAATAGAAAAGTCAAAATAACAAAAGAAGAAATAGTGAAGCTAGTTGATAATGAGAGATGAGAATATCCATGATTGTTATCTTGTACCCTTATGCATATCTATTGGGTGCGGGATCCCCCAAGGGCAATTTTGGGGCCTAGAGGCCATATTTTGGTCCAATTTTGTAATTCCAATGTAAAGACTCCGCATTTTGTGGGCGTGGAGCACATAGTTGTTAAAGAGTCATAGGGTTGTCCACCCTTATTTTGATAATTTAATGTCGATTATAGAAGATCTACCCATGGTCCGCAGAGCATGGGATTATATAAATAGAGCTAAGCTCTAATTATTTATAAGAATAAGGAAGCATGGATTAAGATCGAACATGTATGAGAGATAGCTCTGAAGTAGAAGTCTAGTTTTGGGTCGTAGCATAGGTAGCGGATCTGTAGCTGAGTATGCAAGGTGAGTCAAGTCTATAATCATCTAGAAGTATTAATAAAGTGAAGTTTTCTATCATTCCTGTGTATTTATTTCCTGTTTATCCATCTATTATATTGGGTATGAATTTCACTTCTAATGTTTATCGGATGCGTGAATATGTATAAATGTATTGGTTAAGTGAACGCAAGTAAGAACATCTGTTTACGCGAAGCTAACTAAGATCTGTTAATAGGATAAGTAAGACACTTAGCCTAGTTTGGGAGATATCACAGTTCACTGCCCTAGCAACACGAAAGGACTTCAGCCCCTATTTAGGGTACATAGAAGCCAATTGTAACACTTCGTGAAGGTAGTTAAGGGTGGAACAGAGTGTGAAGCGACCTGCACGAAGGCAAGTATAGTTGGAATAAACCGACATCAAAACCATCTCAAGGGTGCAAAAACTTGGTTCCAGCGTCCCCCCATACTGCTTCAGGTGCGACTTCAATCCACGCTCTATGGGTTGATGCCGAAAGGGCCAGTAGTGTAGGGATTTGTTTAGCTAACTAACGATGAACCTAGGTCAGGCCCCCTAAAGCCAACAAATGGTTTTTTTGTCAGGACCATAATCTGCATAAGAGATGTGTGATGTCGTATCATTGGAATCCAAGTAAGGAAGAAATTGAAGGTTGGTTGGATAGAAGGATTCACGGGTTCGTGGCATAGGAAAATAGAAACTTGCGACTGTTAAAAGAATAGTGGTTAGACAACTACCTGTATACGAAGATCAACAAAATCTTCTTCGCCTCCTTTCCTACTAAGCTATACAAGTGTATCGTGAAGCTAGCAAATAGCTATGGAAGGTGGAAACTTGACAGTGCTATTGTGTGGACCCCAGAACTAGTGCGAAGATTGGAAGCATCGAAGGATAAGATCGCATGCACCATCGATCATTGGCTCGATTGCATTATAGGAGGATTTGTTACTAAGTTCACGGTAGACACCTCAGTCAGCTATATCGAGGCAGAGCGATTCTTTTTCAAAGGACTGCGAGGTAAGTATGTAAAATCTTTAAATACTTGGATTAAAATGTTGTTGTGCGAAAAGCTGGTTATGTAGTTACCTTGATGTTTGGGTCTAAGCGAAGCAAAATAATTTACAAAATCAAAGGAAATAAGGGTCCAGAGCATAGCTCCTCTATTTCACCTCCGCGAGGGGATGAGGAAGGGATCGCGAAGGTCTCTTCACGAAGTTCTATCCATCTGATAAGACAAGGATTTATGTGAATACCACCTCTGTCCACAGCACCACCGACTTCGCCTCCATCACCTCCAACTTCAACTGTACCACCTCCACCACCATCGTGATTTAGTATGGCGAACACAGTGAAGTTTCCCTTGTTCAAAGGCTTGGGAAATGAGGACCCAGACCAATTCTGGTTCATATTGAAGGCTGTATGGGAAGCTCAAGGTGTTACATATGACCATATAAAGAAAGAAACATTGGTTAGCACCCTGCAGGATTGCGCACTGACCTAGTATATTAAGTACTCCAACGATAAACCGAATGCGAAAGTAGCAGACATCGAAGCAACACTGAATAGGGAATTTAGCAGGCCTAAATCTAAAGTGCAGTTAATAATTTGATTCAAATAAATCACGATGCTACCAGGCAAAATGCCCTGGGAACTAGATCAGAGGCTGAAATGTACGATTCACGAAGCCAACATGAATTTAACGAATGGACAACATCACGAGTGGTTTGTGGCTTCACTACTACCACACTTAAGGATTGTGTTGTCGTAGCAGAAGATGACAACTTAGGCAAAAGCCATGGAGATTTCCATGAGACTACATAAGACCCCAATAGAAGATCCTAATCTAGGAGTTCAGTAGATCCACGCGCAACTGAAGAATCTGTGCCTTGAGATGCAAAGCTTGAAGCAGGATAGGATGGTTCGGCCATAAGTACACGAAGAAGTATGGTGCATGAAATGCAAGAGTCAGGGTCATGACAAAGACCACTACCCGGTATTTAAAAATTACCTTGCAGGAGGAGGACCGATGCCTCTA
This sequence comes from Pinus tabuliformis, assembly GCA_031772625.1. Lineage (NCBI taxonomy): Eukaryota > Viridiplantae > Streptophyta > Pinopsida > Pinales > Pinaceae > Pinus > Pinus tabuliformis. Next base: position 599,681,503 of record CM062815.1, on the reverse strand, counting down.
AGGGTGAAAACTCAAGCAAGACCTAGTGTGACGCTTGTTTTGTGGTGTGCTATTTGTCAAGTATTTATAAAGCATGCCATGAATAACTACCACTTATTATAGAAGTATATGCAAGCTCTGCAATGGTTGTTGTGCAACTTTTGTAGATCGGTGGGACATGATGCGCATACCTGTAGGAGCTATAAATTGATGATGGATAGGATGCCTGCCTACAGAGTTCAGGCAGAAACACGGCCCCTTGACCAAAATTCAGGGATGGTGTGGACAGGATTTCAGGGGCACGGATGAGGCTGAGGTGGAGGAGGACCTTGTAGAGGTCGCAGACAATTGATTTACAATTACGGAGGGCCAAGACACTATGCACATGATTACACTAATCCTATGTGCCCATTGTACAAGTATTGCATGTTGTTTGATCATGAGACTGAAGATTTTCCTATGCTAATAGCTAGGATTCGTGAAAAAGGAGCACTACCACCTCCCCTGACTCAAAACCTACAGATGATGAGGTCTGAGCCATGTGAGGAATATCCAAACATAAATATAGTTCTCTGAAGTGGAATCGCAATAGGAGATGACAAGGGTAAACAGCCAGTAGACAGTACTTGGGTTCACAAAGCCCTAGCGAAAGAATCCGAGTTTGATTTGGAGTGCACTCGAGAAACCTTCATCAAAGCTAAGAATAGCTTCGCTGAGGCCTCCATGTCAGGAAGTAAAGATAAGCCTGAGCCGAAGATGCACTCATGCTCACGACATTCCTGGAAACCTATATGAAGTTATTGTGCAATAGTAACGCTGTGAAAGGGTTACAGGAACTCATCAACAGATGTGTTGGGACCACGCCTGGAGAACCGCACGTAGTCTGGAAGATTGGAAAACATAAAACAAGGACGGGACGTGAAATGAGACTGACTGCGCAGATTGGAGAATACAAGATGGATAAAGTCATTCTGGATTTTGGATCAGATACCAATGTGTTACCGAAACAGACATGGGAGTGAATGGGAACACCTATGCTACAATGGTCTCTGATTCAGCTGAGGATGGTGAATCAATAGAAAATCATACCCATGGGGCAATTGTAGGGAGTAACTGTGGATATTGAGGGAGTGAGTGCACTGGAAAATTTTGAAGTAATAGAAATTGTTTACGACAACAATCCCTACCCCATGCTCCTGGGAATTGACTGGGCTGTCGATATGAATGGGGTAATTGATTTGAAGAAGTGGAAGATGATCTTTGAGAATAAATCACTATGCCTAATAATACCCCTGGATCTTGCTGAAGGATTGCGCTATACGGAACCAGTCCGTGACTATGAAAGTGATGATGATCTGGATAGCATCTACAAGATAACAATACAAGACCAAGACTGGGTGAATCCCACCGTGGATGGACAGATTACATGGGAGCATGAGAGTTCCTGCACTTCGAAATAACTACAAGGTAACTATGCTGAAATGGTTACACGAGGTAACTACACTGAATTGCAACATGATGACCCAGTCGTTGCACTATGTGTCATTAGAAGAAAGAAATCTACCTACTTATGATGGTCGAAATGAGGTATATACCTTCTTGGATGCATTCGAAAGGGAGGTGCAAGAAAAGTAACGCTTCCAGGCCTTGGACTAGGTACTTCGTGCTATGCCCACAAGATGGTGGGGTACGCACAAAGGAAGCTTTGATGATTGGTGCGAATGTAGGAGAATGATGCGAGTATGATTTGGGAAGCCTAAGATGCAATTGACATATAAGTATGATGGGCATAATTATTCACGCACATGGATGCAGGCCTATGATGAAAAGCCCCAACCTAAGAAGATGCACATGTACTCCACACTAAAGTACTTGCTCAGTAAGCCTGTGTTGGGGGGATGAATTTGCAGATGGCTCCTATTTTTTCCAAGAATAGGATTTTGAAGTTGTTGTGAAGCTTGGACGGTTCAACGTGGGACTAGATCACCTGTTGCGCATCGAGGCAAGGGAGGAACATACTAGTTTGGAGGAAGGATTACCTGATGCGCAGCTCTTTGATGTGCGTGTAGCGGATGGATATTTTGAAGATATGATACACTTTCTAATAACTGGAACTACATCAGAAGGATACTCTATCTAGCAAAAGAAGGAATTAGTGGTGCGCATGACAAACTTATTTGCCATTGTTGGGTATCTATACAAGATGGGGAATGATGAAGTACTCTGAAGGTATGTACTTGAGTTTGAACAAAGCATCATCCTCGTGAACGCTCATGGGGGTGCCACAAGAGGACATTATGCTGGAAGAGCAACCGCGCAGAATATTCTGTGTGCTGGGTTGTGGTGGCCAACCCTTCATCAAGATTCAAAAGCATATTGCAATGCATGTGATGTATGTCAGCAGACATGAAGGCCATTGCGGAGGGATGAAATGCCTTTGAATCCACAAATAGCATTGCAACCTTTCGAAAATGGGCAATAGATTTTGTAGGGCCCATTAAACCTCAAGGAAAGACAAGCACAAGGTACATTATCACTGCGACAGAGTATTTGACTCATTAGGTAGAAACGCAGCCGGTGAAGGATTGCATAGGCATGATTGCCACAAAGTTTCCATTTGATCCTGTACTGACGCAATTTGCATGCCCGAAGATCTTGATGAGTGATCACGGTACACACTTCCTGAATGAGATGATCACTGCACTAACGGAATAATTTCAAGTGTATCATCAAAAGAGAACACCTTATCGCCCATAGGCTAATGAGACAGTGGAGGCATTCAACAAAGTGATCGAAAATGCGCTGACCAAGGTATGCAATGCTCAGCAGAGTGATTGGGACCTACGCATACCTGCAGTGTTATGGGCTTATCAGACGACATGCAAGAAGTTGATGGGACATGCACCTTTTAGGCTTGTCTATGGAGTGGAAGTCGTAATGCCTATGGAATACATCGTGCCTAGTCTACGCATAGAAGCGCTCATAGGTATGATGGATCACGAAGCCCTAGAGGAGAGGCTCGTGCTGCTGGATGAGCTTGAAGAGGAACAATTTTTGGCAAGATTTCACCAACAGGTCCAAAAGCAACGTGAAAAAGCATGGCACCACAGACACATCAAGTTGTGCACATTCAAGGTAAACGATCTCATTTTGTTGTATGATAGTAAGTTTCATAAATTCCCTGGAAAGTCTAGGATGCACTAGTTAGGGTCGTATGTTTGTAAGAAGATTACTGACGGAGGCGCAATATAGCTGGTTAAGTTAAATGGAGAACCCTTCCCAAGAAAGGTGAATGGTAGCCACTTGAAGCCATACATAGGCAATCCAGTGATGTGACTATATGAGAGTGGCATATTCTTAGCGCTCTAGGCAGCTGAAAGGAGGCATGGGACTATAAACTACACTGCCAGGGAGCTGCACGATATGAGGACTACACGTAGTAGCGAAGTAACATAGGATCCAGGACAATGCGAAGACAGTTGCACTGGCACGTAGGTCTGTCAGAAAGTGACCGTTAAAGTCACTATTTACGATTTCATGGTTGGTTTCAGGCCAAATGGAGTGGGTGATAGGCATTTAAGGAAAACTTTATGGGTTATATTCTTGCCAATCTACCACCAATCTAGCATTAATGGGTCGAATGTGGTGGGACGATCGAATTCAAATTCAAAAGGCCCTATAAATTACAATTGGTTGTTCAACCAAAAACACTTGGCATTTTGAGAACTGAGTTGTTGCGCTATCAAGTGTGTATTGACTTGTCGAACTTTGAGGCTTTGAGAGTGACTTTAGTGTTTGAAACATTTCCAAAGGAGACGTAGGACCTTCTAACTAGACTGATGTCAACACCCACGGAAGCCGCGCAGGAGATTATGGAAGTAGAAGCTCCAGAGAGCGCTGGAGCGATAGTTGAGATTCCTAAATCACCCCACACAATGAGAGCTAAGAAGGATAAGCAAGCCATGATCCTAGTGCATGTCTCGCCCATAAATCTGTAGGGGACCAAGCTCACCTTCCAAGAAAAGGGGAAGGCCATTAACCTGGAGGCCGAAGAAGAGGAGGAATTTGAAGAAATCCTAGTGGAAGAGGAGGATGTAGAGATGGAAGTTGAAACCGAGGGTGCAGACCCTATTACCCAGTTACCTGAATATGTTCCTTCACGCAAGGGTAAAGCCAAGGTGTCGAAGGATATAGATGAGATCAAGAGCTCTCTACAAACTCTGCTGCTCCCAGACAATATTATTTTTGAGAGACCACACTTGGGGTAGGTTCTCGTGTTGAAATTTGAATATTGAGACCTTGTAGACCACGAGAAGTTCCCACATTTAGCAACTGTGAAGCTAATGTGCTAGAGGATTTATGATACTGTTGGAACAATTCAATTTGATCTGCGCATATGGCTCAAAGGTGTAGAGAAAGAAGGATTGCTAAACCTTCTCTGGGTGACGCATTACTACCACACCCCAGTGACCATCTTTGTCATCAGGGAGTTGCTATACTTGGTGCATGATGGGTGCTTGTGGTTGGAGGAGCCCATCCCCACCACAGACCATTTGATTCACCAAATTACATGACTACCTTACTCAGGAGAGGATCCAACAAATATTTCAGAGGGAAAGTTGGAGAATTGGCCCTCGTGGAAGTGATGAAAAAGAAGTTCAAATTGGAGAAGAAGAAGCGAGGGTATGCCATCTCTAGCATTAACAACCCTGCTGTTAAGGTTGCGACACAAATGTTGGCAGGGAAGGTGATGCGGAAGTGCCACGCAGATGAGGTGCCCACACTAGCAGTTTCACTAGCGGCCCAATGCACATAAGGATTCTGGTTCAACTAGGTGAACTATCTATGCGGCGAGTTCCTTGCGAACTGTCGCGAGGCACAGGAGCAAGGAAAAATGTTTCATTATGCATGGCTCCTATTGTCCATAGTACTAGTGGCATGAGAGCTGCCGGAAGATAGCTAGTTCCCTTCAGTCGCGTCGGACCTTTCAGAGGTAGTGAAGTATGCTTCGCTGTCGATGACCAAGGATGCACAACGTATCAGAGAGAGCAAGATCTTCTGGGTCCTAATGGAGATGAACAACTGAATGGGGATCAATTGCAAGTCGCAGTTGTCACCCACAGTATACAACAATTTGCAGAGCTTTACAGAGTTCAAAGCAGATTTCCACCATGTCTTCATCAGGGCGTGGAAGGACCCTACGAAGACGTGGCATGATTTACCCTACCTGGTGACCAACGATGTGATATTTGCAATCCTTGAGTCTTGGCCACTGGAGTGGTGTGCTCTAGCTGACTCCATAGTGGAAATGGATAAGTCTGTGGAACAGTGCAAGAAGGAAGAGACAAAGCTTTGAATGACATAGCTGGTAGAGAAACGCAGCAAAAGAGGAAGCAACGGCTAAGGCCCAGGTAGCGTGCAACACTGCGAAGCAGGCGGAACAGTAGAAAACATGAGAAGAAGAGCACGAAGGACAAAAGTCAGCTTCGCCCAAACAAGAGACAAACACAAAACAAGGTGGAGCGGACCTGTAGATGACGTCCACCTAGCTCAAGTGTCCACAGCCGCAAGAGCAGATAATTTCGTAGAAGAAAACCAAGGCATCCAAAACGTCCTTCAACCCAATCACCCTAACTGAGGGGGATTTGCATGACATCGGAGAAACGGTGAGGGATGTCACCATGGAGGCCCTCCAACAACTTGAAGAACAACAGTCGTTGCTATTGGGGGATCTCAGGATAGAGTTGCAGGAGTTGCAGATATGCACTCCACAGGTTGGCATAGTGTCCACCAGCCTCGTGATCAGCACTTCAGCTACCAAGGGAATGTTGCACATAAGGGTGACCAACATGATAGTGCTACTAGATGGGGCACTTACTATAGAGAAGGAGGCCGACAGGGCCATGGTTAGTAGTTTGAAAGGGGTCAGATTAAATATGGTCACGCTCCCTCGGGAGACACTCTATCTCTTTCAAGATGGAGTCACCGCAGAACTTCGAGCCAGGGAGAGTCGCACACTGCAGGTGATGAGTGAGAAGCACATCAACATTGAATAGTTGGGCTTGCAACACAACAAGGTAGTCGAGAAGAATCAACAGATTATGTAGGTGATAGAGGAAGCCTTCCAGATCATCCCGGGTTGGACATTCAAGCAGAAGAACTAGTGGAGGTGTGCCTCCACAAATTGGCCATAGGGGTACGTGACGCTAGAGTAGAGATGGCCAGGGTTCAGCTAGAGTTGAACCTGCAGATCCCAGAACTGCAGTTGAAGACTCGGCCTTCAACTCTGCTAGAAATCAGGGAACAATGAACCACTATTGTTATAGCAACTACAACGGTAGTTGACAGCGTAGTGGTAGACTGCATGCAGTTGTTCAATCAATCATTTGAGGTCCTAACCACCCTATAGGAGGACCTGAATGTAGAGCACCTAGAGACAGAGGCACATGAGCTACAACATAAGTATGAAGAAGTAAAAGGGACCAGGAAGATGGTTTCCCTTACACAAAGGCTTGCAAGGATGCAAGAGGAAAAGGCGCTCAAGGAATAGGTGGATGCCACTCGACACAAAGAAGAGGCCTTGAAAGCATGCCTATAGCCATGGATTGAGGAGGCTTATACCATTACAGCCTCCTTTGAAGCAAATTTTGCGCAACTATAAGCAACTCAACAGAGGATTCAGGGCAATAGTTTAGTAGTAGTAGTCACCGACTAGCAAGTGGAAGAAGTCTAATAGGTGGCTGCTCAGTGCGCTGCTGAAGTTGCAGGGATCCAAACAGAGCTGGGAGGTCTTTGTGCTAAGATCTCCATACTTGTAGAGTGACTCGAGGGTGAGTCACGATGTTTGTGTTGGGGGCCTATTGGGCACATGATTCCCCAAGGATAGTTTTGGGGCTAAGAGCCCATATTTTGGTCCAATTTTGTAATTCAAATGTAAAGACTCCGCATTTTGTGGTCGTGGAGCACGTAGTTCTTAAAGAGTCATAGGGTTGTCCACCCATATTTTGATAATGTAATGTCGGTTGCAGAAGATCTACCCATGGTCAGTGGACCATGGGATTGTATAGATAGAGCTAAGCTCTAAGTAGTTAGAAGAATAAGGAAGCATGGATTAAGATTGAACATGTATGAGAGATAGCTCTGAAGTAGAAGTCTAGTTTTGGGTCATAGCATAGGTAGAGGCTCTGTAGCTAAGTGCGCAGAGGCCTAGAAGTCCGCAGCTGAGTGTGTGGACCCCCTACAACTGAGTACGTAGGGCGAGTCAAGTTTGTAATCATGTAGAAGTATTAATAAAGAGAATTTTTCTATCATTCCTACGTATTTATTTCCTGTTTATGAATATGTTGTATCGGGTATGAATTTCACTTCTAATGTTTATAGGATGCACGAATCTGTATAAATTTATTGGTTAAGTGAACACAAGTAAGAACATCTGTTTACATGAAGATAACTGAGATCTGTTAATAAGATAAGTAAGATACTTAGCCTAGTTTGGGAGATATCGCAGTTCACTACCTTATCAGTGCGAAAGGACATCAGCAGTCAGGGCTGCACGGAAGCTTATTGTAACACTTTGCAAATGTACTGAAGTGTGGACCTAGGTTCAATGTTAGTTAGCCAAACAAATCCCTATACTACTGGTCCTTTCGACATCAGCCCACGGAGCGCAAACTGAAGTCTCACTGGAAGCAGTATGGGAGGATGCTGGAACCAAGTTTTTGCACCCTTGAGATGGTTGTGATGTCGGTTTATTCCAACTATAGCTGCCTTCATGGTCTGTTCACTCGATAGATTAATTTAACAAATTAAGAGGATATAATGATGATGTAGATAGGGAATTGTCCATAAATTTTAAAAAAAATGGAAAAAATAGATATGTGACTGTTGTTAAGGGGCTTGAATTTTTTGTGAATAAAGGCATTATTATTAAGGTATCTACAATGAGGTAGCATATCATATTTTTAAAATACATCCCCTATGAGGGAAGGCTATGAATAGTTTATTTTTATCAATTCAGACTCCTATAGAAACTAGGCACCAACCACACTTACAACTTGTAGAGACCATAAATGTTTTGTACTTCCTCCTACAATGCACAAATGGAATGATTTCCATGAAGAAAAAGGGTTTAAACATTTGATTTTATCCTATCATGGGCTCATTTAACTACTAGTTTACCATACTTTGGATAAGTTGGAGCACATCTTCTTTTAGATTTATTTTAGGCTTATACACTTTTACTCTCCCTTTCCTATCGACATCAAGGAACTAACTAATGACCTGGCTTTTTGTAAACTCTAATAAGCTCTATGTTTATAGCTATCCATATATTTTCCCTACATTGACCCTAGGAGCATGTGTTTATTCCAGATATCTATTTTAAGATTGTTGCTTCAATTTCATTCATGGTACCCCAAGGATGGTTTTGGTCAATCCAATAAGCATTCATTCATGTAAAGGAATTCCACATGAAAACATTCTAAGACATATATGGTCATCATCTATATCTCTATATTGCTTTACAACTTTCCAAGATTTTGTTTCATCTTTAAGTTCGTTCTGAATTTTTTCTATAGAATTGATTACAAGCTTAATAATAAATATTTTGGAACCTCTCCATAAGTAAGAAATGAGATCAAACATCTTGAAAGGGATTTTTTTCTTGACTTATATCTCATTCTATAGATTTGCAAGGAGTTGATACTTGGGTAACAAACAAAATTTTCATATCTTTCAACTGAATCGTTTTACATGGAAATAGTTTGTTAACAAGAAATGTGCCTTTGACTGCATAGCCATTATAGAAAATACAACACTGAATGAGCAAGGGGCAGGCCTTTGAAATCTAATTTCTTAAATGTTTTCCTTCAAATAAATTTTTGGGGCATTGTGAAGCCAAATTTTTGTTTAGTCAAAGTCAATGTCATTTTTGTAAGAGACCCTTCTTGGGCTCCTAAAGGTCAAGAAAGGAAAAATGTTTTTTTGTATAAATATATCCTCTACCAAATTAGTTCCTTCTCCCAAAAGGATTACCATTCATCCTTCAAAGCTAGCATCCAAACAAAAGATAATCAAGTTGGCCTTCATTACGATCCTACAAGTCAGGTTCAAGTCAAATTGTGCATGTCGACTCAAATGTATGATGACCAATAAGTATCAATAGCCTTCTATTTCACCATTTGAAGGATAGAAGTGAAGAATTTGTTCAAGAAGTAGGAGAAACGATTATAGGAATGGGAAATGGAGAGGAAGCAAAGAATCTTAGAAGACTATTATAGAGAGGAAGCTGAAAAAGTGAATTGCAGAAACAATTACAAGGAGGACGAAGTTCCTTGTTGCAAAGATGATTACACAAATGTTTGTGACTATTGTAGAAGGAAGGACGAGATTTATGAAGCTAGAAGGCCACGATTTTTGAAGTAGGAGGGCTAAGACTATTGCAGAAGGAGGGTCAAAATTTTGAAATTGAAACAAAAGGAGCCAAGAACCATGATTGTAGAGACACTTGTAGGAGGAACAAGTCTGGAGGTTGGAGTAAGTCTATTTCTTTAGTTAAAGGGTCAAGTGTTTCTCAACCTGATTTAATCTACTAGAGAAACAGTTGACTCAGTTTTCTCTTTCATAGGGGTTTTTCCATGATTGTGTGGTTACATATTATGTTCTTGTATATGTGATATTCATGTTGGAATTTACTTGATAAAAGGAACACTAACATAATCTACATATAATTTCACAAGTAAATGTATAAGAGAAATCAAATTGAAGAATATAACACACATAATGCCCTAGATTTCTCAACAAAGGAGAGGTATTGGACCTCATTTGAGTCGCATAATTAATTTGGTCTCTTCATGAAGTCTGGGGCAATTTCAGAGGGAGAAAGAGGTGAAGGATAATGAGGAAAGAAATAAGACCTATTTGTTTGGCTTGTGCATCAATTCTTTGTTTTGAAAGCTCGCATGTATGGGAAGAAAGCTATCTTTGTTTGGATTTCAAGCTATAGAAGAGAAACATACTGATTTATAGAGAGAAGCATTGTTGTCTAGGTTGTAGGCCTATCACTTGGTGAGTTTTCTTGATCAAAGGTCTTGCAATTCTTCCTTGACTTTATATAAGAAGATAATTTTTTAGGTTTTTCCCCTGTGGAGGGGCTTTTCTCTAGCCTGGAGCCTATTTATGGTGTTCTTGGTTGCATTGTGATCTTATTCATTGGAATTGTCTTGATGATGAACATGAAATAATAATGATGATGATAAACTAACATTAAATCATGAGAATTGTCAATATAACAAGAGAAAACATTATAAAAGAAACCCTAATTTTGTTTTCCCTAGTTTGCCTCAACATCTATGGTCTTGGAAGATTTTCAACGTAAAAATAAAAAATTTCTTGAAATAAAATCCAACACAAAACTAAACCATGCACCTAGTTTCCAAGCACTTGGTGGGCTAAAGTTGAGCCGTACTTCGATGAGTTTTTTTCACGTATATGACTCAAATTGTAGTTAATCTTTCAAATCTAGATATGAGAATGAAAGTACCTGAAAAGAAAAGGAAGGAGTACAAGTTAGATGTGATAAATAATTAATAAAATAGAAGAAAAATCATACAAGTTCCTTGTGCCCAATTAATAGAGTAAGAGTTTCTCCTACTTCCCTACATGAAAAATGGCAGTTTATGGTCTTTCACTCAAATAAAAACACAATTGTCAAAGAAAGACAAATACTACTTGATATTTTTTCATGGAAAAGATTGTTATTTCTTATAAAACTTTATGTAAATCCCAATCGGAAAAGACATACATGAAAATATGAAACAAATTTTGTTGTCTCCCCTAAACCCTTACCATTTTGAGCTATTTGCTTTAGATAGTTATTCCACTTCAACATCCAAATTGAAACTAGTTTTCCTACACATATTCATGAGACCAATGCGGCCAACTTATATTAAATTTGACCAAATATTAAATTTAATTGCATGAATAAATAATAGTTAAAAATAATTATGTGCATGAATACCTGAATGAGATCCTCTTGGTTTCGAGAATAAATTGTTGGAGTAGTTTAATCTTGGAGAAAACCTCCCTCCACTCGACAAAGCAACAATGAAGTCAAAATTGACTTTGTTGTTGCTCTGTTGGATTGAGGGTGTTTTGCTCCAAGATTATCAAAATCCTAATTTATTCTCCACTAAACAGGGCCAACCATATGAAGGTGGAAGCTCTCATGGCCCCTCCCCCACCCACACATCACTCTCAATTCCCTAGTACCCAATCTATCTACTATATAGGAAATAGTTGAAAGCAAGACATTAAGATACATAAAAAACAAATAGCAAACATTCATTCATTCATTCATTCATAAATCCACAAAATATTTCATCTCAATAAATTTTATCATAAAAAATATGTTCACATAATATGGAACGTCATGTACATAAAGAGACATATCGAAAGTATTCATAGCATATAACATTCATTCATTAATCATAGACACAAAATACTTCATATAAAAAATATTTATCATCAAAAATATGTTTTCATAATACGGTACATGATGTTTCTAATGATATAACTATTAAAATAATTTCTTTTTCTTTTTCTTTATTTTTGATGGCTTGGTTGTGTACTCATGACATTGTCGAGGCTGCTGCAAGAGGGGTGGATCATCAACTATAACAAAAAAGAAATGTTAAATTGATATTTTTTGTTATTATTCATTAATAGAAATAGCATTAGAGTATTCTTTACCTCGTACACTAGTCGACACTATAATTTAAAAAAGGAAATAATTACCACAATATCAAAACAAAAAATTGTAATTTTGTAGATACTTCTCATACAGAGTGTCAATATTGGTCACGACGACCATTATTTCCTCCCATCTTCACCAGTAGCATGTATGGCATCTATAAAGGAGTATGTTTGGAATTCATAGATGCCCCACACACTACTGGTGAATATGCGAGGCAATATTGACTATCTTGATCAATTTTTATGCTTCGTTTGAGAAGTATATGTAGAATTATACTTCTCCATTTTCATATTGTGGTAATTGTTTTCTTTTTTAAAGTTTTGAAGATTAGTTCTAGTTTTTGTTAATGTCTATCATTTTTTTTAAACATGAATCACTAATGAATTGTGGAGATGCTAAAATGGCTGAATGTTGTATTTGCCAAGAAGACAACAAAAAAGGAAATATGGAGATTCTAATATGGACAATATGAAATAAAATCGTTTTAGTATGGAGATTATAATATAGACAATATGAATACCTTAATGAGCTCCTCTTGGTTTCAAGAATAAATTATTGTAGTTTAATCTTGGTTGAGAAAACCTCCCTTCACTCGACAAAGCAACAATAAATTCAACATCAAATTTGTTGTTGCTTTATTGGATTGAGGGTGTTTTGCTCCAAGATTACCCAAATCCTAATTCTCTAGCGAACAGAGCCAACCACATGCAGATGGAAGCTCTCATGCACCTCCCCACATCACTCTCAAGTTCCCAGTACCCAATTTATCTACTATATAGGAAATATTTGAAAGAAAGACATTAAGATACATAAAAAAGCAAATAGAAGACATTCATTCATTTGTAAATCCAAAAAATATTTCATCTCAATAAATTTTAATATTAAAAATATGTTTACATAGTATGAACAACGTCATGTATAGAAAGAGACATATTGAAATTATTCATTAACATATAACATTCATTCATTAATTCATTAATCATAGAAATAAAATACTTAGGGTTTTAAGGGAATGGATAAGAGGGGTTTATATAAAATGTTTAGGGAAGAGTGTAGTTGATGATGTTTTTAGATGCTTAAAATGAAAAATTTAATAGCATTAGAAAATTAATAATTACACATTTATCCTTCAATAGATTAGGTCTCATCCAAATGACATGCATGAGCATTATTTTTGAAACTAAGAATATGAATTATTGCACCATTTCAAAAATACATAAACAAATACTAATCATGATTAAAGACTGAAATTCACTTTCTGAAAAAGGTATTTGAATTAAGTTTGAAAACACATTGTTAAAAGATCAGACCTAGTCCAAAAACTATTGCCACCATACTTGAATAGGACAAAGCGGTATTACACATACATATATAAGATCTGAAGTCTGAAAAGAAGTATAGAAGCTGAGATCTATGTTCAATGCATATATCTTGAAGATTAATATTGGATAAAATATTGGAATATGTGTATGTGTGTGTGTTATGAGCATGAGACTTCTAAAATCGATCAAACTAAGAAAATAGAGAATATGAATAACCTAATTCACAACAACTTATGATTATAATGACAAGTTAAGTACACATGGGTGTAATGTCCATGATGAAATGTATGAATTTCCCTCCACACACTGCCCATCAATCATTATAACCTTGAATGGGCTAGCACTGGTCTGCCATATTCACCATCTCAAAATGACTCAATAAACGAAAATTTATCACGTCTCTCATAATCATTTCACACTATCTCAAAGATGATCACTTCTACAAATTATATGCATGAGTTTATGGAATATCATCCTCTCTACCTAGCTTATGATTGTTTATAAGAACATGTGAAACAAAGTAAAATTTATAAGTAGGGGATACTAGCAACAAATATTCACCAATTGTCCTTTATTCACTTGTTTTCACAATCAATCATAAGATAGGTAGAGAGGATGGCCTTCCATAAATTCATGGATATAATCTGTAGAAAGGGTAATTCATGAGATAGTGTGAAGTTATGATGACAAGAATTGTAAATTTTCATCTGTCGAGTAATTTTGAGATGACGAGATAGACTAGTGCTAGCCCATTTAAAGTTATAATCATTAACGATAAATTTGGGGATGGAAATTCATACGTCCCACCATGGACATTACACACATATGTACTTAAATTGTCATTGTTGGAGAGGTAAATCCCCTCTACGGATAGAGGCGATCCCTACTAGCCCAGCAAGGGTCTAGCAACAATCAGTCAATGCTACTATGCATGTTCCTAATTGCAATTAAACAAGAGGTAAAGAGCACCTACTTGGATTCCAGCGCTGTTGTTTGATGAAGAGATGACACCTTCACTCCTTCGCTTTGGCTAGTCACGATCCTCTGCGATCTCCACGAACAGACACCTGCACACACGAAGAAGAAACAAACACAAGCGTGAAATCTAATAAAAGCAACCATACATCAGTCAGAAAAGATGTAATTCACATTAACCATTGCATAGACAAATGAGAATGGAACAATAATAGTAGTCATCTATTATTAATCAAACAGAGAAGAGTACAACCAAATGTTCTGACGTCGGTAACCTTCTCAGGAGGGGCCAATCAGCAAGTGTCTCAAGCATTCACCTTTGGAAATGATTCTCCCAAGACAAGAAACTCTCTCTCTCTCACCCAAGCAACAAAACCAAAACCTTCCCTAAGCTATCATGCACTTCCACACTTAACACACCAAATACCTATAGTAGCAACAATCTGAGCACTATAAACTCTATGCAATCCAAGCTATTCCAAAAACTAGCTGCTCACGGTAATGGTGGAAGTTTATATAGGAGAAGGACCCTCCTAAAAGGGTGGAAGGATGAGCTTATCTTCAAGGGAAGTGGTTGCAAAGGGTCGAACAGACATGCCATAGAAGGGAGTCGATACTCACAAAGCCAACAACCAAGCCTAGAGTTATCTGGAAGGCTGGCTGTTGGAACAAATTCGCCAAAACTAGATCAGTGCGGGTGCATAACTGGTCTGGCACGCTGACGTCGCAAAGACATAATGGAAAAGGTCGGATCAGCGCGGATAGATACAAACAGAGGCTGCGCTGGTCATGAAATTTCGATCAGCGCTGGAAAGGCGTGTGCTTCCGCGCTGGCAGCGCACGCGGTCCGTTATAAAGCGCCAGTCATCGCGGATATTTTAGAAACAGACGCGCTGATGAGGAAAACTTTGGAAAAGTGGGTTTTTGGCCTGTTCAGAAGGCATGAACTTGATTATTATGAATTCCTGACACAGTAGGGTGACTGACAGGGAGACAGTGACAAATTACTGTGTAACAGATGCCCCCTAAAGCATGAAGATCGAGAGAGCGGGAGGGGTGAAATGCTTTACAACACTCGCCGAACTGGAACACCACCAGGAAGGACCGAATATCTTTGATAATCAAGTACATGCAGTCTAGGCATGGGCGCAGCCATCTGAAAGACATGCGAAAAGGTCTGTGGAATGGACGCAGCCACCCAGCTAAAGAGACCAGAATAATGATAAGGTATGGTCACAGCCATCCATGAAGACTCAGGTATGGACGCAGCCATCCATTAATGAGTCATGTAATGATCATCCACAAAATCGCAACCTGGACCATAACAGACAGGGATCCAGGGTCTTGCGCTCCGTCCCGATCCGAACAAAGTACAAGTCCAAGCATGTGAATGCATGAGTTGAAGTCGAACATGCATGAACATCGTCTGATTACCAGTCAATGATGAAAACTGTTAACAGACGCGAGAGGTACCACCAGTAATGACAATGGTCCTCAAGGTACTATAGGTACAATCTGCGGCGTGTGAATCAATGAGCTGGTGTCGAGCACTCGCAGAATCATCCGATCGGAGGCCAATGATGACAACCTCGCGTCGAACACGAAGAACCTGCCATTGAGGCATGCAGGCTCTAAGGCACCTGAAGGGAGTCTCTAAGTCACCTTCCCGGATAATGAGCTGAAGTCGACAGGAAGTGACCTTGATCGAAGGTGGGCCATAATGTTTCCCACATCATCGACACAAGACAGAGGTACAATGATTTGTGTGAGATAGCAGATGAGGCTGTATTATTGTAGAGGTCAATGTCTCTTGAACATATCGGCGGCACTACAGTGGATGTGGCAGTATTTGACACCAAATGAGCAGAGGGTATGATGATGATGGCAATGAGCAAGTGAGAGGCAAAATAGGATAACCCGTACCCACGGAGGTCAGTTGCGAAACAAAATGAGAAATTCCCACCCGACACGAATGCAGACCAGTGCCATGTTCAAGAGCGACATACTGCCGACGTAACAATTGCAGTTCCATTTTCCCCACCATTTCTGGCAGGTACCCCGGTTATTTTTGGATGACAAGCTTGACGGGGATAGCATATGCTTGAAGAGTGTCATTTCGACAATGCCCGATGTCATCAAGTGTTTAACGAGCCTGACAAAGGAAAAACTCGGCGTCTTTTCTTATTTAGAGAGCCTGAAAAGACAGCGGAAAAGGAGACTCCAGGGGGGTCCTTTTTTGTACAGTTGTGTCTCTCGAGCCCGAAAAAGTATAAAACAATGCTCGAAAGAACCGCTCGACCATTACGATCGAGGAGTACTTTTCGTAAATAGTGCCTTCGACCCGAAAAAGTAAAAAAGCGGTCGGAAACACGTCGTTTTAGAGCCGATAACGAGTGCGAAACGACAAACACCCGGCAATCTTTTTAAGTTACACAGTCGGAAAAAGAGCTTAAAATGACCGCCCCTCGTTCCCTTTAACGAGCTGAGAGGAAGCTTGGCCATCTTTTCTTGTTTCATGTCGGAAAAGAGCTCAAAGACGACATTTTTTTGGGACCAAGTGATTTTAGAACCATTGTAACTTTACTGTTTCCAAGGACCTGCACAATAAAAATACCCGCATAAATCCGTTCGACATGTTAAAAAACATATTAAAACATGCATAACATTGACAGAAGTGCTAAATCCATGGTAAAAGCATGACAAAAACCCACATTTGCAAAATCTATAGTTAATTGAGCCATTTTTACTATAAATAGAAGGGTAAATAGTCATTTTTACCATTGTTACCATATTGAGCCTCTGAGAACGTTGTGAAGCTGTGAAGTTGACGGAGCGAATTCTTCCCCGTGCGGACACCATTCGTCGAACGGCTTGATCCAGGTAGGTTCCCCTTGCCATGCGCTCCATTTTGATTATATTTAGCAAGATTTTGACGGTGGAATTCGCCCATTTGGGCAAATTTTTTGAGCATGGGTGCGCTCTCGGTCAGCGCGGGTTTCCCGCTCGGGACCGCGCTGACCGATTTAAAATTACACGTACCAGCTTTTGGGTCAGCGCGGAAAACCCGTGTTCTTCCGTGCAGACCCAATGAAAAACAACTGAGGCGCCATGTTCAGCGCGACTGTTTCTAAAACAGTCGCGCTGGCGCGGAAAAATATGAATTTTTATAAATTGAACGTAAATTTTTCCACAAACAGCGACCTAATATTTTTTCATGGCTTTGCAGGGCACAATGTCTTTTGTATGGCAAGAGAGAGCCCACGATAACGAGGATATAGCCGCATATGCACTTGCCGAATGCCGGAATGCAATGCGGGCGTGCGGTTTCCTGAAGTTCTTCCTGACTCCGCGCCTGAGAGCGCAACCTGACTTGCTGGAGTTCCTGATCAGAGCGTGGAACCCCGTAGACGGGAAATTCACCATCCGCGGGCAAGATATCGAGTTTGATGCCTCAGATATCTATTTTTTGACTGGTTTGTCGCGCCGGGGCCAGAGGCCCATCCTGGAGGGGCAGCGACCCAGCGGCGAGACTCTGGACCAGCTGATGGCTAGAGTATGCCCAGGAGCTGAAAAGACACGGAGCGGGAAGGTTGCTATCCCGACAGTGCGGGACATGCCTCTCCGCACGATACTCTTCCTAGTGACACGGGCAGCGGGTTCCTTGGCCAATCATGAGGCCTCAAAGAACCAACTGTTGTTAGCTCTAGAGTGCCTACAGCCCACCATCTTTGACTGGGCGACAGCTGTGACTGCTAGCATGAAGAGGCAACTAAGCAACTGTCGTCGTGGAGAGACGAAGCAGTTCGCATATGGGTCGCTCCTTCTGCCGCTCATGCTGGAGCGAGTGCCAGTTCTACAGCTACAGACCATGGCTGTGGATCCACCTAGAGGCCCTCGGGAGACGAGGGCTAGTCGATGGGCCCGCGTCATGCCGCGCGGAGGTGGTGGTCGCCCAGTATCTTGGGGGGTGTATTTTAGAGAGTGGCTGGAGTGCCAGGTTGTCATTGTGGAGGACTGGCCATATGCCGGCATGGACTTCCGCAATGATCCAGACATGCCACTGCCCGCAGGAGAGCATTGGGACGATGGAGGTATGTCACTTGATCTCATTTTAACATTTTTTTTTTAATGTTTTTGATTTTTCATGTACATGTCTTAAAAAATGTCACCGTATGCAAATGTGGGACCTGTGAGACCCGTGGGCCTAGCCCCAATGGCACGGAGAGAGGGGCCAGAAGCTGGAGCTTTGGCCTTAGTTCCTCCAGGAGTGGATACGTTAGAGACTGTGGCTCGCAATCTTGAGGGTTTGCTGGAGGGAGTGCCGAATTACCAGGGGGTCGAGGAGGTTCCAATAGAGCACCAGATCCACACAGTGGGAGTGGTACCCAGGATGCACCGCCTTTTGAGGCGGGTGGCACGAGCGGCTGTATGCTACAGAGAGCATAACCCAGCCCACTAGTCGCCTAGGTTTACTTCTACTACTGTTTTGAGAGACATATGTCTCAGATGTACTGAGGACAGTGACTCTATTTTTTGACATACACACTTATTTTTGAGCGCCTTAGTGCGCCACACGATATATATATATACATGCCGATTTTGGATGGATCTTGTTACATATGATGATGTTTTGTTTATGTTATGCAAATGTTCAGTACAAATGTGATCTTATGTATGAATTGCACAACACATGACCCATATATTTTAATGTTTTTAATGCAAGCTTAAGAACACACACAGCACGCATGCAAACTATGCTTGAGAAATATCTTATTTACATATGCTTTACTCTATTATGCTTTCTATGTCTTCTTGTATGATGTTATCTATTTCGCAAATGTCTGTCTAACACATGATTTGCCAATGCATCAGTCAACGTGTTTAATCGTCTCGGAATATGTTGATATGTGATATAGTCAAAATTCCTTTCTAACAATCTGACACATAGATACAACCTTAGGATACGTTGGTCTCTAACGGAATATCGCCCATCGAGTTGATGAACGACAAGTTGGGAGTCCAGGTTTACCATCATTGCTCGAATGCCGAGATCAACTGCTTCAGCTAGTAGCTCAATTACGGCACTGTATTCAGCAACATTATTAGTGGTATGACTGAGGCAGACTCCTTGAAGATCTAGCAACTCTCCGTGAGGATCATAGATTGCCCACGCCGCAGAGGACAAATTGCAAGTACTACGGCAGGCGCCATCAGCAAAACCAACATAAGGTGCACTAGACATCTGCACAAGAAGGAGAAAACACAATAAGAGGCAAACACGCCTTCACAACAAAGCAAAACATGAAATCATGCACACAAAACACACTAAACACGCGTATGTACAAACTGAGTGCACGAAGTCATGCATAATATTTCTTCAGATACAGCCCGTTGCGGGGCTTGTCAAGAGGATTTCCTTCGTAATCAATCAACTCATACGCGCCCTTTTGTAAAACTCTTTTCATGATATAGGGACCTAGCCACATGGATTCGAGTTTTCCTGCCCCCAGCTTATCTTTAGCTTGATCGTAGAGCAGTACTAGATCTCCCTCAATGAAGGAACGAGGATGAATGTTCTGGTCGAAGTGAGCCTTGACTCTCTTCTTTTGTGCTTCGATAGCCAGAGAAGCTAAACAACGAGTCTCGTCTAGCCGTTCTAGGTAAAGAAGTCGTTCCTCCACCGGAGTGGTGTTGGGAAGCAACTCGACAGCTAATTTCAACGAAGGAATCTCACATTCGACAGGAAGGGTAGCCTCCAGTCCGTAAACCAACTGAAATGGAGTGAAACTAGTGGCGTCCTTCACAGAAGTCCGGTAGGCCCACAAGGCTAGGAATAGCATCAGATGTCAATTAGACTTGTGCGTATTGACGGTGCGTTGAAGCATAGTGATCAAAACTTTGTTCACAGCCTCGACTTGACCGTTGGATTGTGGATAGTACGGTGTCGAACTATCTTGATGCAGGCCTAGTTGGGTCGTTAGTTCCATCATCATGTGATTACGGAAATGCTTTCCGTGATCTGTGACAATAGCCTGAGGGACTCCGAAACGAGTAATGACATGATTGAATAAAAACTGCGCCGCTGTGTAACCGTCTTCGTTCAGTGTAGGCATCGCTTCGGCCCACTTGGTGAAATAATCCACGGCAACGATGATGTATCCATGCCCCCCGGCCGAACGAGGGTTACAGGACGTATAATCGATGCCCCATTTGGCAAATGGACCTACGGTGACAACAGGGTGCAGTGGTGCAACAGGTGCACGCATCTTCCAGTGGTAAACCTGGCATTCATGACATGCACGTACAGCAAGGATGCAATCCTTGAAGATGGAAGGCCAGAAATAACCAGCACGGAGGATCTTCTGGGCGGTAGCATATCCAGACATATGGCCGCCACAAGCGCCGGAGTGGCAGTCATTCAACACCCGCTCAGCTTCCTCGAGAGTCAAACATCGACGGAGAACAGAATCAACGCCGATGCGGTACAAGGTATCGCCCAAAATGCGATAGGGTTGAGCTTGGTGACGAATTCGTCGTCGAGCATCTTTCGATACATTTGGATGGAAGGAAGATGTCTGCAAATATACGATAATGTCCCCGTACCACGGGTCGAGGGTGCTGATGAGAAACAATGTTTCATCCGGGATATGCTCCTCTGGACGAGATGGTGCAGCATGAGATGGTAAGGAACAGAGTAGTTCAGCAAAGACCAGAGATTTCTTAGACTTGGCCGCAGTGAATTCCAAGTCAAACTCTTGGAGGATTACAATCCACTTCGAGTATTTGCCCCCCAGCAGTTGACGTGACAAAATGTAGGTCATGGGGTTGCAGTCAGAGATCACGGTCGTTGTGCGCAACAGGATATAATGCCGGAATCGTTGGACGGCGCAGACAGCTGCCAATGCCAACTTCTCGACATATGCGTAACGAGTTTCCGTATCCAGAAGGTTGCGACTAAGATAATAGATAACGTGCTCGGTGCCGTCATCATCATCCTGCACTAGAACCATGCCGATGGTGGTGTCAGCGGCAGCTAGATAGAGAGTGTAATCACGGTAGTAGTTGGGAGGTCTTAAGAGCGGAGCTGAGACAAGAAGGTCTTTAAGGCGCTCGAAAGATTCCTGGGCGATAGCATCCCAACGAAAGGGTGTGTCTCACTTTAACAACCGTGTGAAACCCTTAGCCACCTCGGCATAATTCAGAATAAATCATCTGAGAAAATTAGCTTTACCCTGCAAGCTCTGCAATTGCTGCAAAGAGGCAGGGGGAGGAAGATTCAAAATGGCCTCGACTTTGAGGGGATCCAGACGGATGCCTTCCCGGGAGACGATGAACCCGAGTAGTCGGCCAGATTCTACGCAGAAGACACACTTATGCGGATTGAGTCGAATACGATAGTGTCGACAGCGGAGAAAAATTTCGCGTAGATGAGATGGATGGTCTTGACACTTAGCTGAATGAGCTGGGAGGTCATCCAGGTAAGGCTGTACGATGTGTCGGATATCATGAAAAGCATACGACATCGCACGCTAGAAAGTGGCATCGGCATTTTTGAGACCGAAAGGAAGCTTCTTATAAGTGAAGGTGCCCCAAGGACAAATGAAAGCTGTCTTATGCTGGTCTGCAGGGGCTATGTTGATCTAGTTATAACTAGAGAAGCCGTCCATAAACGAATAAATCTCACTTCCTGCGCAGTCATCAATAAGCTGATCAATAAAAGGCGTAGGAAAGTTATCTTTTGGACAGGCACGATTAATATCGCGGTAGTCAACACAGACCCGGATAGTGCCCTGCTTTTTGTTCACAGGGACTATATTGGACACCCACTCGGTGAGGGGGATGGCATAGATGAAACCAGCTCGAAGAAGCTTTTAGACTTCGGCCTTGATGGCTGTAGCCTTTCGAAGGTGCACTGGACGTAAGCGCTGACGAACAGGCTTAACGCCTGGATAAGTAGGTATTTTGTGCACCACAATACTAGGGTCAATGCCGGGCATTTCCTCGTAAGACCATGCAAAGACATCACGGAATTCATGAAATAAAGCGGTATAAAGTTGAACTTCCTCATGAGTGCATGTGACTCCGATGAAAATATTCTTGACAATCCCTGGTTTGACAGAGATGTCGATAGGCTGGGTTTGCATGATGTTACCCATGTTGCCCTCCGAAGACACTTGATATAGCTGAGCAGGTGTTTGGAGAGGCAGAGATGGGACATATGAAGCAAACCGCTCGAGACATGCGACCATTTCCGAATGTGGAGGGAGAAACGAAGAGCGATGGTGGTGATCTAACCAAGGGAGCTCTTCGAGAGATATAGTCTCTATGATGGCCTCGTCGGAGGGAAATGTTTCCTTCAGGGGGTCCGAAGTGGCCTCATCTCCCAGCCAAGGGAAATGATCATATGAATCGGGAACGCCGCTTAGCAAGGATAATTTTAGGGGCGAATTTTCGCCCTTTGGCGAAATTAAGGGGTTTTAAATTTTTAGTGGGCGAATATTTTGTATCATAGTACATTTTTACAAATCACCTCAAATAGCCCACCTTATTTTAAGGGAGAGGGTAAAAAAGGTAAATTTAGCCCTTGAAATTAGGACTTACAACCTTCCATTCGCCCATTTTCAAGAATAGGTTTTATTTAAGTGAATCCATTCGCCCATTTTCAAGAATATGTTTTATTTAAGTGAATCCTATGGGCCAAATACCATATTTTTAAAAGAGGTATGGTAAATTAATAAAAATATAAATAAATGAGAGGTATGGTAAATAAATAAAACATTTTTTATATTTACTCCATAAGTCACCTTATATACATATAAGGGTGTAAACAAATAAAAATATAAGTAAAGTGGAGGTATGGTAAATAAATAAAACGTCTTTTTATACTTACTCAAAAAGTTATGGTAAATAAATAAAAATATAAATAAACTAGACGTATCGTAAATAAATGAAACCTCTTTTTATATTTAGTCCATAACCCTCATTTTATTTATGAAGGCTCAAGAAAGAGGTTTTATTTAAGTGAATCCTATGGGCCAAATACCATATTTGTAAAAGAGGTATGGTAAATTAATAAAAATATAAATAAACGAAAGGTATGGTAAACAAATAAAACAATTTTTTTTATATTTACTCCATAAGTCACCTTATATTTAAGAACACTCAAAAAATGGGTTATATTTAGGTGAAACCTATGGCCAAAATACTATGGGACAAATACCATGGACTAGATTGTTATTAATACCATGCAAAAAACCATTATTAACCCTAATATTAGAATTAATAAAAATAAAAATGGCACATGGTATTGACCCATGGTATTCACCAAAATGGAACATGGTATTGACCCATGGTATTCACCTGGAATGTAGCCTATTTAAATGGGGGAATTAAACCAGCATGTAGCCTATGCTAAGATTCACTAGGACTTTACAAAGTTTTATTATTTAGTGAAAGACTTGCCAAGATATTACATGATTTTATAATTGAGTAAAATATTCTAATAAAAATAAAAATGGCACATGGTATTGACCCATGGTATTCGCCTGGAATGTAGCCTATTTAAATGGGGGAATTAAACCAGCATGTAGCCTATGCTAAGATTCACTAGGAATTTACAAAGTTTTATTATTTAGTGAAAGACTCGCCAACATCTTACAAGATTTTATAATTGAGCAAAATATTCGCCATGCCTGGTGAGAGATTCGCCAAAAAATTATATATACATATTATATTATTGATAAAATCGCCTTCCATTTTTCCTATATACCATGGAGATTCGCCCATTTATTATATTTATAAATTTAGGGGGGGTTCTTAAAATTTTCCCTGCCGCTTAGAAAAGCAGGTTCAAGAGAGGGAGCCGATGCAGCGACAATCTCGATGTAGTTGAGCTCGACAGGACTCAACGGCATCATTTCACCCCAAGAGTCTTCCTGATTCAAGGGAGGAAGAACCCATGGATCAGAACGTACTGAAATCATGTTGACAGGGGCGAGATTCGGAGGTGGGAGGGGAAAGACTCCCATTAAGGAGGGATCTTTGAACAGTCCGGCACCCACACTCACTAACGACTTGGAGGTATGCTCCACGAATGGCACATTTCCTTCAGAAGAGGAAGCAAAAAAGGACAGCTGGTCTACCGTGATGATTCTTCCTTGATGGGGGAAGCGAACGACACGAAACAAGGAGGAAGCCACGGCTTGCATGGCGTATGTCCAGCTGTGCCCAAGGAGGAGGTTGTAAGTGAGATTAGCGTCAACAACTTCAACCTCTACCTCTACGGTTTTCCCTTCTAAAGAGATAGGCAATCGTCGGAGGATACCATATGGACGAGATTCTCTTCCATCGAAAGCTTCTAGGGTCGTGGGAGACTGGCTCAGAGCAGGAGAACCAACAGCCTTCCAGCAAGCAACTGACATGATGCAGGTTGAGGCACCCTCATCAATGACTGTACGATGGATCGTTTTTCCGTTGATGAGGACCTGTATAAGGAAAGCCACCTGATGAGGCAGTCTCTGTGTGAAACCCTCGAGATCAAAAGAAATTAAATCCGAATCTGCCAGGTCGATGCCACCAATGGCTGATAGCAAGGACTTCCTCTGGGAGGGGCAGCTCTGGAGGACTTCTAACGCGGACATAGCAGACGGAGCCTGAGCTAAGTCCTCGACAATGCTATAGTGCTGGGCAGCACGAACATTGGGGTTATAAGATGACTTCCTGAGTACACCTTTAGGAGGGGGTCGGGGGATCGTCTCAGTGCTGGGCCGTTCGATGTGAAGGGGACTAGAACTGGACGGAGGAGCGCTGGAGGGAACATCTGGCTCTTTCCCAGCTAGAGATGGATAATCTTTTGCTTGAGTTGAAACATGGATGGGAATCGTTCCAGCCATGAACACTTGAGAACCGAACGAGGAAGAGGATTGAGAGGGATCTGCCACCGTTTGGGTTTGCTGGGAAGGGAAGGGCTCTTTTAGCATAGCAGGAGGCCCCAGAGCACCTTTCAAAAGTCGACTAACCTCGGACCACCTTGGGCAATCCTTGGTGTAGTGATCCTCATCGCAGATGAGACAAGGATACTTAGGCTTTCGTTTAGCTCCTTCCTCGGAGGGAGGTTTAGGAGGGTCCTGCTTGGGCTGTCCAGATTTATCTTTAGCCTTCCCTTTCTTTTTCCCTTTTGAGGATTTGTCCACCGCGGTGGACTGAATGGCGTTTACCTCAGAGGTACTCCCAGAAATTGATTGGCCCTGAGAAGCATTTTCATTAGAGGCGTTCTGTTTCTGCTTCCCAGGGTTCGCAGCCGATTTCTTTGATGACGAATTCACAGAACCAATGACTCCATCAACAGAAGGCTTTGGCGGAGCCTTGGGCTGTCCAGGCCTCGGGGCATCTGGCAAATACTCATACAAAGTACCCGACTGAGAATACACTAAGTCGAGGTACTGAGCTCGCGCGATTGCTTGCTCTTCAGTTACACACGCTCCCATTGCAATATCTTTTGCAATCTTAGGGACAAAGGAAGTCGTGAACCAATCGGTCAGGAGTTGATCAGGAATCCAGAATTTGATCAAGCGACGACGCCTTCTCCATTCATGTATATGATCAGAGATGTGCGTAGCCGTATCCTGCTTGAGAGACGTGAGAAGGTGCGTCCCAGTCTCGTACCGAATGGGCAACTGAAAATGAGTCAAGAAGGCCATAGCCAACGAGTTGAAATCTTGAAACATGCCGCGATTCAGTTCGATGTACCACTTAGCGGCTGACCCAGTGAGAGTTCTCTGAAAGAGGCGAAGCCGGATAGAATCATCAAGCCATGAGTTCGATGAACACCAAAGGTGATAAGTCATTACATGGGCCTGAGGGTCTTCACCAGCCTTGCCATCAAACTTTGGACAATCACCTGGTATTTTGGTCGGAACCGGTGGCCAATACGGATTATGCAAAATAGGATCATTTGTTAACTTGGACACATTAGGCAGTTCCAACGTCGCTAAGAATGGTAACTGCAGGTTAAAGGACATTTGTGGCTGCAGATTCGAGGCGACATTAGGGTTCCAACCAGATGGTGGTTGCCCCCACGAACTCTGTCCGGACGGACCTGGCCCAAAAGGGCCTGGCGCGTAAAAACTTTGTCTTGATGGACCTGGCCCAAAAGGGCCTGGCGCATAGGGAGCTTGTCCGTAGGGGTTCTGTCCATACGGATTCTGGCCATATGTGGACGGCTGTCCCTGTGTCTGCCCCCAGCTCCCCATGTATTAGCAGCTTGCCCCACAGGTGCACCATACTGATAATTTTGGTAAGGAGTGACCTGTGGTTGTTGATAATTTTGATAAGGAGCAAACTGAGTTTGCCCCTGGGGTTGCTGGTAGCCATATGGTTGCTGGGCCCCATATTGAGCCTGATAGGGAGGCTGCATCTGGTACGAAGGTTGAGGCTGAGGCCCACCTTGCATTTGATAACCCATTTGAGTTTGAGGCCCAGAGTAATGTCCTTGAACCGGCTGGGGTTGAATCATCTGTCCCGAAGGTTGACTTGGTTGGATTTGAGATGGACCTGGTTGGCCAGCAGGGTGGACTTGCTGGGTGCCAGGTTGTCCGTGGACCACCAAGGGTTGTCCTTGCGGAACGGATGACTGAGCTGGCTGGACAGCTGGTTGACCTTGAGGTTGGCCAGCTTGTCCAGATGGGTGATTAGGGCGGACAGCGGGTTGACCTTGCTGCATGGAAGGTTAGCCCGTCTATCCCCCAGGGTGCGCAGACTGAGCAGAGGGCTGGGCTTGCTGTATAGCAGGCTGCCCCCCTGGTGTATAGGCTGAGCAGTGGGTCGGCCTTGCTGTATAGCAGGCTGCCCCCCTTGCCCAGAAGGATGCATGGATTGAGCAGTGGGTTGACCCTACTGAACGTAGGGCTGCCCACCCTGCCCAGTAAGATGACCAGACTGGGCAGTAGGTTGGCCCTGCTGTAAGTAGGGTTGCCCCCCCTGCCCAAGAGGATATCCCTGCTAGACTGCTGGTTGATTTTGAGGAGTATAAACTTGCCCAGTTTGTCCAGACGGGTACCCTTGCTGGAAACCGGGTTGGCCTTGTTGAATGTAAGGCTGCCCTGGTTGTCCAGTTGGGTAACCTTGCTGGGTACCAGGTTGCCCTGGATATCCAGTAGGTTGACTCTGATATGAATACGACGGACCTCCAACGGCCGAGGGTTGTCTCGGGTGGGGTTGTCCCTGTGGGCCCCCAGATTGTCCTGGGTAAGGCGGGCCATAAAGTGGTTGCCCTTGCGGGGTTTGCACATAAGGAGGCTGGCCTTGATTGGGTGGTCCTTGGGGCTGTCCGGGAGGATTCCGGCGCCCATGAAAAACGTGAGTAATGGGATCATATGTAATGTCCAACGGTTCCTGGTTCTCTTCGAAAGGACGACGAGGCAGGGACGAAACATTCTCGAGGTACTGACCGTTAGCGTCATAATAAAAGAGTGGACCTTGGTAATCTGGGTCCACAATGGGCTGCCCATGGGCATCATACGGCCCTGCTCCTGGAACACCACCAGGAAAGGGCCCAGCTTCAGGGTTTGAAGACGAGGATGCAGTGACAGCACTAACGACCGGAGTCGAGTGCGCTACACAAATGGTTGGATTGGTAGGAACTGAGGTAACGAGCGTATTAAGACCCGAAGTAATAGGTATATTAAGAGGTCGCGAAATAAAGGGCCCCGTGGTGGCAATAAGACTAGGATCCCATATAGTCGTAGAAGTAGTTCTAGCGGCTATCCTATCCCTCATTGACTGATATCGTGGAGGGAGTGGAGAGGAAGCCGGGATCGGAGTTTCAATGTCTATCGCCACGGGTGTCTCACCTGTTCTGGAAGCTGTCTCATCCATGGGGGAAGTAGACATTGGAGACGACATACTGAGAGGAGTACGAGGGGTATAATCGCTGTCAGGCTCCCAGATAGGATTCCAATCTTCTATGTAATCTTCGTCGCCCGGGGCACGTACGTTGATAGGCTGGATACTCGGAACAATGGGAAGAGTATCGCTTACAACTGGTACCTCTGGAGCAACAAAAGATGGAGAACCTTGATCACTCGGACCGGGAGTTGACGGGTCAGCCAGGATGACAAGACCCCTTAGAAAACCTAAAACAAACTAACGATAAAGACCCTACTCAAAGCTAACGCACACAAGATCTAACCAGGTGATGTTATCGTGGCCGAATTAATTTTAAGACACAAGAACCAAACTTGACCTTTTCATGTTTCAAGAGTCGAGAAAAGGACGAAAAGATGACTCCAGTCTCCTTCGAATGTTTAATGAGCACGGAGTGACAAGACGCTCATAGGCACCTTTTCATTTAGGGAGTCTGAAAAGGATCAAAAGTGACTGCTCTGGAGACTCTAGGTAAAGGGTTTACCAAGCGACCCGTAAAACTGCTTATACACCTTAGCAATCGTATGAGAGCCAAGGACTTTCCGTACTGCAGTCAATCTTCCCAAATGCTGTGTTCGGTGCGTTACGGTTCACAAGGCGGCAGACTTAGCTTCCTATGGATAAAGGATAAAATCCTAGTGGGGTCTCCCTATATACGCGACGGTACGTGGGAGCACAGTCTGTGTTAGACCACTATCGAGTCACAGAAGGAGGAATCACCCAACCATAATGTGAAACAATAGTGACTATGTTTAAAGACGCCGGAACATGTCTCTAACCTAGACCTCTAGATGTTTGCGTTTAGTTCCAATGCGTTTTTAGGTTAATTCAGTTCATTTTATAGTTGATCTTGAAATTAAGTTTCGATTTCAGGTCCTATCGTATGTTCTCTCACAATTACCTAGATGCAAACTACATGCCAAAGAATACCATTTTGTTCGATCAATTCTAGCTATGAGAAGGTAAAGAATTTTTGATCAAACAAAACGAATACAAGCAATCAAACAACCTAATGCAGCTAAAAGCAAGGAAAGGAAACTTTTTTTTTTTTTTTTTGAAAATGCAAATCAATGAAATGTTCTTTTCCTTTTCAATTCTCAAAAGCAAAGCTACTAGTTTGATTTTCTTTCAATGGCACAAAGCATCTAAATGAATTTGGAGGAACAGGAACACCAAGCAAATCACTTAATGAAAGCACACAAAGTTCCCAAAACATCCAACAAAGATTTCCGAATCAAAAGGAAAAACCAAGTTCCGCACGAGCTATGTGATCTAAGCTCGGCAAGACAAGCAAGGATTCAAGCAAGGAAGAAGCAAAACCCACTTGGAAACACAACCCAAAGCACTTCAACAATCGCTGAACAAGTGTAAAAAACAAATCTGGAGTTGGCTGATCAAACAAGAGAATAAGATCCTTACGGAAGGCTTGACACACACACGGCCACTAGATGCCGTAGGGCTAGAGTGCGAAATCAATGGAGAAGAGCAAACACCCGGAGGATAAGAGTCCCAACCAGTCAAATAGAGATTCAACACAATCCAGCAGCTGTGAAAGTGATGGCGGAAATACAAACCAAGCAGCGAAAGCAAAGAGGAAGGTATTTGCAAAACCGAAAAATGAGCAAAAACGAAACCCTGTGGAACAAGACTTCGCAAACAAGCAGCTCAGAGTTCAGGTAATGAAAAACAAGTCACAAACCAAGTGGATAGAAGAGGGGAAAGTCAAAGCAACAGGTTCAGGGGGCTAATTTGGACAAAAATGAATTCTACAGGATCAGCGCGGGTAGCCTTCAGCAACTCGGCGCTGACAAGAGAAGGCCCATAGCAACTTTGCGACGTCAGCGCGGAAGGACACGGATAAAGCGCGTTGTCTCAAAAACGAGGTCAGCGCAACTGTTACTCGTACAGGGGCGATGACAGGGAAAACAAAGAAGCAGGTGTGTGATGTCAGCGCGTCTGTTGTGAATTAAACCGCGCTGAAGGTAAAAACGAGTAGAATCAAAGCAAAAAACTCCCAAACCAAAGGTAAAGACCTTTTAACAATCAAGACACTTCCCAGATGGACCCAGGAAGGCTAGAAGCAGAGAAACAATCCCCAAAACTTGAAAAGAGAGAAAAATCAACTTCAAGCACAAAGAATGGACACAAGAGACAAAAGGCTGATCCCCAGCGGAGTCGCCAAATTGTTGGAGAGGTAAATCCCCTCTACGGATAGAGGCGATCCCTACTAGCCCAGCAAGGGTCTAGCAACAATTAGTCAATGCTACTATGCATGTTCCTAATTGCAATTAAACAAGAGGTAAAGAGCACCTACTTGGATTCCAGCGCTGTTGTTTGATGAAGAGATGACACCTTCACTCCTTCGCTTTGGCTGGTCACGATCCTCCGCGATCTCCGCGAACAGACACCTGCACACACGAAGAAGAAACAAACACAAGCGTGAAATCTAATAAAAGCAACCATACATCAGTCAGAAAAGATGTAATTCACATTAACCATTGCATAGACAAATGAGAATGGAACAATAATAGTAGTCATCTATTATTAATCAAACAGAGAAGAGTACAACCAAATGTTCTGACGTCGGTAACCTTCTCAGGAGGGGCCAGTCAGCAAGTGTCTCAAGCATTCACCTTTGGAAATGATTCTCCCAAGACAAGAAACTCTCTCTCTCTCACCCAAGCAACAAAACCAAAACCTTCCCTAAGCTATCATGCACTTCCACACTTAGCACACCAAATACCTATAGTAGCAGCAATCTGAGCACTATAAACTCTATGCAATCCAAGCTATTCCAAAAACTAGCTGCTCATGGTAATGGTGGAAGTTTATATAGGAGAAGGACCCTCCTAAAAGGGTGGAAGGATGAGCTTATCTTCAAGGGAAGTGGTTGCAAAGGGTCGAACATACATGCCATAGAAGGGAGTCGATACTCACAAAGCCAACAACCAAGCCTAGAGTTATCTGGAAGGCTGGCTGTTGGAACAAATTCGCCAAAACTGGATCAGCGCGGGTGCATAACTGGTCTGGCGCGCTGACGTCGCAAAGACATAATGGAAAAGGCCGGATCAGCACGGGTAGATACAAACAGAGGCTGCGCTGGTCATGAAATTTCGATCAGCGCTGGAAAGGCGTGTGCTTCCGTGCTGGCAGCGCACGCGATCTGTTATAAAGTGCCAGTCATCGCGGATATTTTAGAAACAGACGCGCTGATGAGGAAAACTTTGGAAAAGTGGGTTTTTGGCCAGTTCAGAAGGCATGAACTTGATTATTGTGAATTCCTGACACAGTAGGGTGACTGACAGGGAGACAGTGACAAATTACTGTGTAACAGTCATCATAATCACAAATTGTTGTGATTAGGCATTTAAATAGGAGTAGCTAGCACCTAAATTAGAAGTGTGGTAGTGTATGGTGGAGTGGGATAGGTATAAAAATTATTAGATGGTTGACTTATCATGGGCACAGATTGTGTAAAGAATTAGTTTAACAAAAGAATATTATTATAGGATCTTAGTGTTCATAACAAAGTTAATTGACTTATACCACGAATTTATCAAATATATGGTATTGTACACCCTCCTTGTATCACAGAAAATGTTTTTACACAATATGAAACAAAATCATTCTAATTTTTTACAATGGAAAAATCACAAATTTTTATCAAGATAGTCTAAATTTACATGTGAACATGCCATGAGGTATTCAACCTCTCAGTAAAAAATGTGGTACTAAAAAAAACGGGCTCTAAATAATCAAGTTCGGTAAGTTTTTATCAACTTTGTTTCTCTTTTTAAACATATAATTAGCTAGGATGTCTTGACCTTGCCCCCCTTCAGTTGTTGTGGTATCTAGTGTAATATGTCTTGCTGTTGAACTAATCCTATGACTATGATGTTGTTAGCACCTGTATTGAACCTCAGGCTGAAGGAAGGCAATGCCAGGGTAACCACAAACCACGCTTAGCCAAGTAGATAGCCCTACTAGGCCAGGAGAGGGCTCTCTCCATAAAGTTCTCAGCGAAGTTGACTGGATCAAGAAAATTATATTAGGCTAGGTATAATAGCACAAGGTTTTATTTGATTTTGAAGGGTTTTGCTGGATCAGCAAGAGCTAAACAGTTAGGGCAAGGAAATTAGGTCAAAATTGCAAGGTGTTCGATGGGGCAGGGTAGGAACAAGGCTCAGCACTCTAGGGTTTGATGGGTGAGGTGATTCAAGATAGGTGAGGAGCTACAAAGAGCATGTAAGCAACATGGATTCTTCCTAAACTGAAGAAAACATAGACTGTGAATATTTTCCCAAAACATAGCATAGATATTATGGGTTCTGCCTATCAACTTGAAAACATCCACTTGAAAGAAATGAAATGATTGATGAAGTACAAAAAACATTTTATAATATGATCACAATAGAGAAAACTGAATTGAACATCATACCACATGTATCCAAAAAAAATAGCTACAACTTTTCATTAATCTCCTACTGAAAATTGATACGAAATGATGTCTACTTAAAGAATAAGCATCCAACTGAGTCCAACCCTTTACAATGAGAAATAAAAGGAAGATATAGACATTAAATCAACCTCCTCGCATCCTCAAGGTTCGAATCCCTAAGATGATGAACTAATCCATCAAAATCTAAACAAGAAACTAGAATCTAGGCAACCTAACAACTTGCCTCTAAAAGGGAGGAAACTGATTCATTTGTCCTCAAGATAACTTTTGATCTAATGAATCTACCTTCCAGTAAGTACTATCCATCCTATTTACATGCCTAGTCACCATTTACATCAGTAAAAACATCATTCATGAGAGAAAAACCAAAATTACAGTCATGGCACAGTGAAGTGAAAATTCAGCATAAAATTGTCCTATGCGCAACGCCCAAGCTCTATGTGCAACACTTTTTGCAAGACCATTTTGTAGGTCTTCCCGCTGTCCAAACGGAGCTCATGATAGCTCATTGGAAATCCTGTCATGTCTACTTTCCAAATATACATTTATTTTCTCATTTGGAGTTGATTTGACCCCTAAAAACTAATTCTCCCAAGACTGCTTATGTGCGTAGTGCCATGGGCAGAAAGGTCATTTTTTGGGTCTTTTTTACCTTTTGGTTGACCAGTTTTACTTAAAAAGCTTAGAAAATGCATAGGGTGCTTGTAATCATCATTGGGAATCCAAAAATTCTGACCATTTCTTGTTTGAATACCCGTAGGAAAAGCGCAGCGGCAGTGGCGCTGCGGATAGAGCCAATTTTTCTCAGTCAAAAATTGCAAAATTCTTTAAAAACAAAAAAATTCTCAAAACTTACTCAAAATTTGTGGAGAACACCACCATCAAGTGTCCAGGTTAGCAAAGGAAGCTTCAGCAAGCAACCTAAGCCTATCACCCTCCTTTTTGCCTTTGAGTGCCTGTTTTAGTCTTGTCTTCATTTGCTTGACTCTTATGTTACAAATCTTGTTCCAGGTCCTGTAATGGCGAGCCATGTGCCTAATGATTTGATTGTCCCTGTTGGCCCTTTGTATTAGCTTCTCCAAATGCAAATTGACCCTGTCAAGCCATGTTTCTCTATCCTCTTCAATATCCTTTTCAAGCCTTTGTTTTGTGGTCAAGGTGGTTGGGGTTTCTTCCTCTTGCATTACTGATTTGCCTTTGTTTTGTGGTCAAGGTGGTTGGGGTTTCTTCCTCTTGCATTACTGAGATGTTCTAGCTCCATGAAGACTTGTTTTTCACTTAGCTACTTGTTCTCTTGCTCAAGGTATGAAATGACATACTTCGCTCTCACCAAGTTGTCCATCAATGCTTGGATCTGTGCATCTTTTTCCCTTATGGTTATATTTTCATTTGTTGCCTCATCTTGAGCCTCCAAGTTGACTATCTCAATGCCGTGATGAATGTGTGGCTGTTCTGATCCATCATGTTCCATCAAATCAAATTCCCTTTCCTCTTCATCATTGAGGCATTCCTTCAGCATATTTTCTTTCCCTTTATGCACCTGTTGCACCTGTTGTACCTATTGTGTTGATGAAGAAGGAACAGCCCCTTCCACAGTTTGTGGAGCAAGTATTTGCCTATGAGCTGATGAAGAAGGCAAGGCCTCTTCCACATCAAGTGGAGTAAACCCTTGCCTATCTGCTGCAAACAAATTTCTAGCTCCTCTCTGATATGTTTTGTAGGTTTTTGGCTTCTCAACAACTTTAGTCTCTTTAGCCTTCTCACTTTGCTTTACTTTGGAACTACTGGAAGGCCTTTCTACTTCTTGGGGCACCGATGGAGGAATCTAAGGACCATTGAATATGTCATTGGAAATAAATGTATCCCAGGAGATGCTGAGGGGGTTGAGATGATGTAGCACAATCATATTAATCAAGGAATAGTGATAAGTATTATTCATCTGCTGGGGGTATGGCTTTTTCTGTACATTGTAGGCCATCTTCTCAATGTTCCTGAACAAGAAATACGTGATGTTCATCATTTTCACTCTTGTGAAGTGCATAAGAAGCCTAATATGATAGGTGTACAATCTGGAAAATATTCCCTCACATGTAAAATATTTCATAATGATCCTCATCATAGGGGCATACTTGTCGTCAAGGAACCTGAAAGGAAAGGTCCTCTTCTTTTCATTCTTGTACCTGGGTTTAATGTATGGCTCATAGTAGTGCTCATCCAAATCTTGTGCTTTATACCATTTTTCCCCCATATTCGGAATCCTTGTAGCATCAACAATGATGGAGGATGAAACTGTAAATGTCACCCCGGCAAGAGTTACCTTGTTATCACGGAGATTGGATACAAAAAGCCTGGTCAGCTCAGGATGATGTTGAACTCTTTGTACGTGCTCACAAAACTCATAACACCCTATATGCCTGAAACAAGAGACAATTATATGAGAAGCCTATAGCTCTCTGATGTTTGATGGTTCCTCTCTGATAATTTTTCCTCCCTTATGTGGTTTTCTTTGATGCTGAGGTTCATCTCCCATGCTTTCACTACCACTTTTTTCCTCCTCCTCATAATCTTTATCCTCTTTATCCATGTCTTTTAAATTTGAAACTTTAGAAACCATAGAGGAGTGATCTGGATTTAAGCAAGAACACAACAAATTATAGAGATAACTATAAATACAGATATGCATTGGAAATAATACTTCATTTCATTAATGTAAAATACTGAAATATGCTTACAAACAGAAATGGAAATAAACCAGCTAGGGCGAGTAGCTTATCTCTGGGAAGAGATGTGGTGGATACATGCCTCTGAAATGTGTTACAATGAGGCTCGAAGGCCTATTTATTGTTGAGAAACAATGGAAAAACCTTCACATCCCAAAACCTAACCCTAGAAGATGAAACGCCAAATTGTGGGCCCTGTTTTGGGTAAGTTGGTACATCAACTTCCCAAGGTCGTAACTTTGGCACTCGATCTTCATTTGACACGTACAATAGCTCGTTAGAAAGATCTATCTAAGCACTACAACTTTGGGAAGAGAAACATTAGCCCCTGGACCCATGTTTCTCCCAGATTTTGCAAAAAACATCGTTTAAGGCCTCAAAATGGCTCCAGAAGTTCAGGACCCTAAAAACCACTAAAAATAGTAAATTGTGATACAATTATGGAAAATGAAAGAGACTGTTGTGGGGGTCCAAATGGGATAGGTGGGTGGCCACCAACATCCACTTGGATCAAGGAGGTAATCAAGAAGTGAGTTATGGTGAATAGGGATAGGGGAAGGGGATAGGAGTTTGTGTGATGTAGGATGAGATATGTATGATGTGAGAGTGAGAAGGAGGATATTTTTTGGTAGGGACTATTTAGTAAATAGGGGTTTAAGGATTTTATTTTGGGGATTAGGGTATAGGGAATAGGTGTATGGATTTTGTGTGGAGGAGGGTATAGGGGATAGGTGTAGGGATTTTATTTTGGGGATTAGGGTATAGGGGATAGGTGGAGGGATTTGACAATAGAATGTGGGAATAAGGGATATGGTAAGTAGGGAGGGTTTTTAGACAACCTAGGGTTTGAAAATTTAAATAGCAAACAAACTTCAAAATCGTGAAATGAGTGTCGGGAGGATGGTTCAAGGAGTGTACTTACTTGCTTAGAGGCTCTAGGTAGAAAAAGAGAAATTTAGATGGTTGTTAGGGTAGTCTTGGTGTTTGCTGGCCCTATGCGTAGCGCCTTGTATAGGTGCACAGTGCTCTGGTTGTATGCGCAGCACCGTGTAAAAATGCACTAGCACACAGGCTCTATGCACAACGCTTTGTCTATATGCACAGTGCTCCTTGCTCTATGCACAACACCTCCACAATTTTCCCTGTGTGCAACGCTTTCTGGTCTATGCGCAGCGCCTCCACTTTTCTCAACCACCAATTCGCTTCCTTCTCTCCTTCAACTCTCTTCTTTCTCTTTGTTAAATTAATATGATGAATTTTGAAAAAGGATTTTGAAATCTTATATAGAGGGTGATTTTGATTTTTCCTTAGAAAAACCCACTTTATAATGTTTTTTGGAACTTTTACTTTGTCTTCAAATCTCTGTTTAGTGCTTTTCGTTCTTTGTCTCCTTTTAGGTGGATGATGCTTTGATTGAACTGATTTCTTCAATGGCTTCATTTTCTTGCAGCAAGGAGAAATGCTTGGACAGCTTATGGGAACACTTATTACATGAAATGATTTGAATTACATCAAAAAAAAATATGAATCAACTAAAATACTCTGTTTCCATCTCAAAAACATGTTTTTGAGATGAAAATTACATCAGGGAAATAAGATCTTTGTACAATAACCATGACTTACTACCAATCACTCTTTGTTTATTGGTCTTCCTCATACCTTTGCTGCCCTTTATTTACACTTGAAACTATGATTTTGACCTTGCAAATGGACCCTAAGACCTAATGCAAAGACCTTGGAAATTAACCCTAAGACCTAATGGAAACATAACTGCCTTGACTCTAAAAATAACATAACTGAAACCATAACTAAATTCAACATTGAAATGGGTTAGTAAATGTACCACATGAGGGAAAATTTGATTTTCTGAGAAGAAGACAATCATCAGTGGACCATTTTGGCATGACCTAGTGGAATGATAAAAAATTCAGTATGAGACACCTAAAATGAAAATGCAAAGAGCAGTTTTGATCCCTGATGGAAGTATGCATATACTGACACTAATAGCTACTGCAAGTGGGGTTGAAGATCAATTGCAATAAGAAATAAATGTTAAATTCATATTTATAGTTATTATTTTTACAAATTTTTTATTAATAAAAAGATTAGTATAGTGTTCTTTACTTGCTTCGGTAGTGGAGGGAAGTATAATACTTTCGGATGTGGTCATACGTTCCTCCTCTTCTATGGCCACATCCTATACATGCTCTAGTACAGAAACAAGAAAGGTTATAATTAATACACCATTTTCAATTAAATATTTTTAATTGTATTTCATACTACAAATTTTTTATAACACATGAAATACCTCTAGTACCTAGCTGAACATCAGTCTCAAGATCAAGCACTCCACTGGCAGTAGGTTCATATGTTGTATCTACATTTCTTGCTTGCTTTATACAATCAAACACATCACCTTATGGAAAAAATAATAACCAATAGATTGTACAAGTAATTATTTATAAATGTTATTCGTTCCTTTTATTTTCTTGAGTGTTATGTTCGATGGTGGAATATTGTGAATATGCCAAGCTTGTCCTCCATTCAACCATGACTTGATAACCATCTTGAAAGCAAGCTTTAGGTATTCCTCTATGGGAGCCTCTTTGAATTGTGTCCCCTGCAATTTTTCATTAGAACATGAATTTTTCTTCTTCTGTGATATTAAATTAAAATTGTTAACAATTTATAATTTGGATGCAAATTATTTTTTATATACTTACAATTTTTGTGGCCAGTTTCGAGTAACCACCCGAGCCAAGATGATGTTGCCCATGTTTGGCTATTCTAGCTTGTGTGGATTTGGAAGTATCTGGGAGCCTATATTTAAAACATTGAAAAACTTAATTAGATGTCGTAATGATGATAAAGAATCATAATTACATTATTAAACATGCCTCATACTTTCCTGGTCCAGGCAGAGTCTTCCTTGAATTTTGAAGTGCCTTCTCATATGCATCTTCCATGAGCACTCTCTAATCCATCTCTAGAATCGATGGAGGGCACTCATGCGACCTCGCCCTTTCCAATTGAGACCCATACTGGTCTTGCAAATATTTTAAATGTAGGCCTTATTTTGAGGTAACTCCAGATTTGTTGAAGGTGTTGTCACTGAATAGGCGAACCATCCTGTTAATAAGTTCGTCTTTTAACTTGGAACCTTGGTATTTCTAGTTTGTGTGAATTATTAGCCCAAATATTTCCAAGGTTATGTCATACAAACACCTATAAAATACATCATTTCCTGCAAAATGATATTATCATTAGTTTAAAATAATCACAGACTATACATTAATTTCATTTAGGTTGTACTTAATATTTAAAACACTTCTTAAATATCTAGAAGTTTCTCTATTTTAATAGGGACATTGTCCTCATCTACCAAAAATGTGATCGGTAGCGATCCCATGTTAATAACATGGGAAGATCCATGAAAGCTCATTTCAAATTGTGCAATTGTATCGTACTCTGCATCTACATCATCATGTGTAGATCCTGAAGTACATTATTCAGGGGGTGCAAATCTTATTGTGGGTGGTTGAGCAGTTGTCCTAGTCTCAATGACCGGTGACTCGCTCACAAGCAGAGCATCGACACTACTACCAATGGTGACCTGACCCATAGTCATAGCATGAGGGTCAAACTCTGCCAAAAACTTTTGTAAAATAAAGAGTTTTTTAATAAAGGATGATATAACTACATCATAAACAAATAATTGGGACAATTAAATGAGTTTCTCAACCCATACCAATGAACTTGTTGCAACAAGGTTATGATTTCTCCTTTTTATCTCATATGTTTGAGGCTTAATTAGAACTAAAGAATTAAGTTTCTTGTTTTCTTTGAATTTAAGCTTCCTTAGTAGCTGCATTAGATTGATAGACATAAAAATTGCATCGTTAGTAACCCTTTCCTCACAAGCATCTGTGGACTTCTCTAAGGATAATGCCTTCCCCTTATTACATTGTTTATCAAATAAGTGTAATTTTCAATTCATCCATAATTAATCATCATTATATTAATAAGAAAACCAATATTGACATATATCTAACTTTATATAGAAACTTCACATAGTAAATGATAATAATAACATGTAATAGACATTGCTTACAAGTTGTTTAAAATTGAATACATGCCACCCCCATAATAACAATATTTGTAGTTATTTTATTCAAATTGTAATAAATGAGAAACTCTTCCCTTGTAACTATTGATTTAATGGCACATACAAATACACGGTTTCCTTCACGTTCCTCGAATAGGTAATTGTGTTGCTTATTCGTGGTGATGGGTCGTGTACTATTTATAAACCCTATAATATTCCCTACTACTTTTGGCCTTCCATAAATACACATAGTTGCACCTTTATTTTCATCATTGTATTTTAATTGTATTTAATTTGTGACCACTCCATATCTTCGCATACTTTTGGTATATTGGACTAGTCGTACCCAATAATTGTAGTTGTAACAGGGTCCGACATACTCCATCAATTCAATTAATCCTCCATAACATACCTTTATGCAATCCATGGAAAATAACCCCAAACAATGTAATGATGATGGGGAAATGCAGTATATCCTTTCATTGACAGAAAAATGAACGTTTATTTCAGGAATATCCTTAAGTGCCCATTATTTCACTTGATGTTTTTACCTCAAGGGAACCTCGATTCCATATATGCTCTCATTATCATAAGAACATGACCCCCCTTTAGCAAGAAAATTTTCCATGCATCTATGGAATTTTCTTCTAATCTTTTCACCTCTAGTTGATCTTCGCCTACTAGATGATGTAGCAAATGTTTGGTCAATTTCTTCTATCCTACTTGAACTTTCATCACTCAACCAAGATAGATATGAAAAATACCTATTTGGTTGAATGTCCTATAACACTCCATCTAATGGTAGAAAATGTTAGCGAGTGTCATAAGGGATGTCGAGAGACGTCTTGATGAAACCACAAGAACATGATATTAGTACAAGTGAGTTGTAAGGAAGTTCTTTGCATTTAAAATATTCAAGTGATATTTAAAAACTTGAGAACTTGAGAACCTATTCAACCTAACTAATGAACTTACTCGATAAATTCAGAACTCAACATAATCTGATAGAATTTAGTCTTCCATTACAAAAAATTACCCACATACTTTGATATGTTGAAGAATGTAACTAGTTTCGGTGGAATAAAAGGAAAAGCTTTTGGACATTGAGGCTATTGATATTTTTAGCTTGGGAGGTACTCCAAACCCTAGGCTATAGGGGTTTGGAGGAATTGGCACACAAAAGTGACTTGTGGGCTGAGAACCTAAGTCAAATTTCTTTTACAAAATTTGTGAACAGAAAGAAAGAAAGAAAAAAATATTGTAAAAGAAATTTGACTTATTAACGAATGGGTTTCATGCTTGGGTCATTGGTCAACAAGTCAAAGCCTCCATTGTAGGCTTCTAGGATTATATATTGAGTCATTATAATTATTATTATATGATAGACCCTTCTTGGGATATTTATGTCAAGAAAGAAAATTATTTTCTCCTTCTCCACAAAGTCAACTTTCTAATACTTCAATTTAGCCTCAAACAATTTAACAAGCCAGCCTCAAACAACTTGACAAGTTAGCCTTATGTTGAATATTCGAACCACTATAAATACACAATTGAATTCAGCCTATTGAAGGGTAACACGACATTTGATATATAGTGCAGAATAAAGAAGAAAATTAAAAGAAAATCCTATCCTATACCTAGAAGAGAAGCAAGCCAAGAGAAGGACTAAATATAGTAATCCTATATCAAAAGGTGCCAATTTTTCTGAAGTATTACAGGGTTGAAAAATATAGGAGAACGAAAATTGTAGGAAAGAGGAAGAAATAAATTGAAACTCTAATCTTGATTCTTATTAGTTTGGATTAGTTATGAAAATTTGACCTTGTGGAGTAAAGTAGGTCACTTATCTTGGTCTAGGGTCCCAATTGTCTCAAATTGATGTGAATCTACTAGTGGAAGAGTTTGACTGGGTTTTCCCCTACTTATGGGTTTTTCCCTAGATGAGGGC
The DNA here is from genome assembly GCA_031772625.1 of Pinus tabuliformis. Classification (NCBI taxonomy): domain Eukaryota; kingdom Viridiplantae; phylum Streptophyta; class Pinopsida; order Pinales; family Pinaceae; genus Pinus; species Pinus tabuliformis. The sequence continues at coordinate 599,640,320 of CM062815.1, read as the reverse complement.
CTACATATTGCATACTATTTTTTTTGTGATCCTCATTGATTGGAATTAGTATTGATGATAAGAACAAGATAACTCAAAAGGAAGAACTAACAAGTAATATCACAAGATAGATGGAATCTATAGTAAAGGAACATGAAATGCCAGGAACCAAAAGGGTGTGATTACTTCCTCAAGAGGAAATATTAAAATTTTAGGAAAATGATGAAAATGATCTCCTAGAATTGAAGGGAATTATTTAGTCCTAGAAGTCTTGTATCAATTAGGGATTCGATCAAAGAATAAAATTCCCAAATCATCCTACTTTAGGAAACTAAATTGGAAGACTATGCAGTTTGGCAAAAATACAATAGAATTTGGCATCTCAATTATGTTTGGAAAACAAGTTCTAGAGGTTTCTCTATGGGAATTTATACCCTTTGGAATTATTCTATTTTAAATTTAAATCAAGTTAGGTGTTTTCATCATTGGTTAGTGACAATTTTATTTCATCGCTCATCTAACACTCTTGCAATGTACTTAATATTTTACGTCTAATTTATCATGAGAAAGTAGAATGTTGGAAATTTGTAATGGCATTAAGGGATTAAGATTTTGGTTCAAATTACATTGTATCAAGAGACTTTAACACCACTCTTCATCACTATGAGTAAAGTGGGGGGAGCTGAGGGGGGATGTTTTGGGATTCAATCATATAGAGAATGAAGAACCCCATTTCATTGCTTGATTTAGTGTATATCTTGGTTGAAAAAGGGAAACTTACATGGACCAATATATGTATCAGCCTTAGACACATTAAAATAGATAATTATTGGTATATATTTCCTTCACATAAATTAACATCTCTCTTTCTTTTGAAATTATATCTTATGTTGGATCAAATCACTGAAACATCACCCTTTCTATGATTAAACAACATGATTATGGTCCTCGTTTTTTTTTTTTTTTTATTTCAATAATTTTTTTCTCTAAGCCTCCTCCTTCTTCAACTTGTTTCTTGAGTTTGGATCAAGTAGGTGGTTGGTTCATTGGTGCACATATAGGAACAAAATCTTAAAAATACGAAGCTCACTCTAAAGGTTGGGATGATGGATTGATATCAATTAGTGAGCACAGAGATCAAATACCTCAAATATAAACTAGGATGAACTCAAAGGCTCATGGAGTAGGAATAAGTCACTAATTTAATGATTGAAGAAAAAGAAACCTTATAGTGCTATAAATCTATGATTAGGGAATACAAATAATAATGAAGGTAAAAGTCCAAGAGTTTGTGGTGCTAATTAAGGGATATAAACACTAATTTTTTTCACAAACAAGCTAAAGTACAACACTAATGTAACAATGTCAAGGGAATCACCACCAATGAAGGAGAGAAACTAAGTCCAAATGAAAAAATCAAAGAAGTAGCATATAACCCCTCTACCACCATATATACTAAAACTAGGAGCCAAGATAGATTGAGTACAAATATTATGCAAGAAAATAATCCATGTATTATAAGAAACAAAGACAATGCTTGTATAATGTAGGTTATATCAGAAGAGGAAATCTTGGACATAATCAATCATTTTAAACTTGATAAGATATTAAGTCTAGATGAATTCAACATTCATTTTTGAAACTATTTTTGGAATATTATTAAGTTTGAGTTGGTGTGAATTCTTCAAATTTCCATCATTACTTGCACCTAAGAGGAGGGAAAAAATAATATTTCTTAAGTATAGTCCCAAAATAGGTAATTCCATCATCCTTTGTACATTCAAGATGATATCATAGTGCAATGTGTCTTACAATATTATGTCTAAAATCATTGCTAATATATCAAAAAGTATACTCCCTAAGATTATCTTAGAAAACTGAGGTGGTTTTGTGAGGAAGAGAAAAATTGTGGAAAATATTGTCCTTATACATGAAGCTATCCCCTTTAGTAGGAATAATGAGGAAAAGTGGATGATCCTTAAGTTGGATATGGAAAATGTCTTTAATTGTGTCAAGCATAGCTTCATGTTTGGATTCCTTTAGAAATTTGGGTTTAATCTAGGTTTCATTGCTTGGATCTCCACATGTATCAACAATTTGTTGGTTTCTCCTTTATGCAATGGGTTCTTTATGCATTTTTTTTGTTAGGACTTTGCTAGGGTTGGCCCTTATCAAATTTCATGTATATCATCATGGTAGAATCCCTTAGCTAGAAATTGAATATAAATTGTTTTGGTAGCTTATTTCAAGTAGGTATGATTGGTGGAATCAAGTCATTCATAGGAAGAATCTAGGAGTGTGACATCATTTCCTTGATCAGGTCATAGAAGTTAGAAAAGGTTCACAAGTCTAGAGGATTATCAATGTTGGTTTCCCTCCTCCTTAATCTTAACTAACTTTGTTTCCAAGAAATAATGAGCATATCAACATTTGGCATGATAGTATCATGGGGAGGCCTCCTTTATCTCAACATTAAAACCTTCTCACCCTTAAAAAATTATGGAACAACATGGGTTGTCATATATTTTGTTTCTCTTTACAGATTTGAAGAGGAAAGACTGGGATTTCGAATTCTATCATCTGATATATTTGTTGCAGGTGGATCCGAGCCATATTTTAAGAAAATCAAATTCTTTTTTATCCATTTCCTCCTTCACACAAACAACTAGGGTTTGAAGTATCAACCTCTGTTCTAGAATGAGATTCTTTTGAGACCCATCTAATATTTTGTTTGGATTTTGGGCCTGAGCTTGAATCAATTTTTTTTAGGAAGCCGAGAGGGTTTTAAAGTTTATTTCTAGCTTCAAAATCGATTTTTTATTTTATTTATTTATTTATTTATTTTTAATTTGGAGGAGCTAACTCGATTTACTTATAGGCCAAGGAGTTTTATACATCGAATCCATTTGAAAATTTTGGAAAATTTTATTCAATTTTTCATGGGGTTTTGCATGAGGGAGTCGAGGGCATAGAAACCCCTCCTCTCACTAATTCGAAGAGGGTTTCAAACAATAATTTTGGCATAAATTCATTTTTCAAATTTCTCTTGGATTGTGTAAGGGTTTCTAGAGCTCAATTTGTGATTAATCTAACTCTTTTTGCAGTAATACAACAAGCTTGATTTTGGGAGGTCACAAGCCCTTTGGGGTTCTGATTTTGTTTGTTTATTTTTCAAGGGATAACTCCTAATTTTTATAGTGACCACCTTATGATTCAAGGAGGATTTTAACACTATTTTTCCATTAAATTTGTGTAGTCTGGTACAGTTTCAACTCACATATTTTGTGTCATTTTATTTCCATATAACAAGGGGGAATTTTAGAAAAACATGGGGAAATTTAAACTTGCAAAGAAATTATTGATATTTCTCCTTGAATGCATTGGTGGGGTTGAATTGTCTTCTCTCCAACTAGTTGTTTCTGGGTCAAATTTATTAGTTCTATCCTTTTTCTCTACTTTTCCTCAAGTGATCTTCTTTATCTATACTAGAGAGATCCTCACATTATAAATCCACTTATGGACACTTACTTGACAAATAGGGTAGATAGGGAGAGGGTCCATGGGCTCATTCTTGTGTTATAAATCCAGGAGACTAGGGTTAAATGAATAGGGTTGATGGCGGAGGTAGGGATTGATGGTGGAGGGGGGTGTGAGATAGGGTTAAAGGAATAGGAAGGGATCAAGAGTGGAGACATGAAAAATAAGGTTGATGGTTGAGGCAGGGATCAATGCTAGAGGCATGCAAAATAAGGTTGATGGTTGAGGCAGGGATTGATGGTGGAGGCGGGCAGAATAAAGTCGATAGCTAAAGCAAGGATCGATGGCGGAGGCATGTGTCTTTTTTTTCCGAAGAAAAAGCGAACTTTTTATTAAGGGAATAAAAAGTTACATTGCATATGCCGAGCATTTCTGTTAAAGCTGCTTGCCAACAAAGCAAACTAAAAACTATAAACTCCTTTCTGCCCTTTAGATACGCAGAAAACTGAGCAAGTTTTAACTGAAGAAAACAGCTGAAACAAAACAGCCATAACCAAAACCACGCCTCGACTGAGAGAGGCAGATCAAAAAAGAAAAAACATGCGTACTAAAGCAGCCTTTGGGTCTCCTCAACAGAGAGGAAAACAACCCACAAAAAAATATAATATTAAGTATCAGAGTTTTGTGAAAGAGATGTCTGTGATAGAGAGACTGAAAACGGAAAATGAGTGATAAAAAAAACAGGTATACAAAACCAGCTGAAAAGTTACATATAAGGAGGCACTTCTGAAGAAATGGACTGTCCTTGACAGTCTTCAACTATCTTCCACCCTCCCAAAACTTGCTGCAAACCTTCCTTTGAAAGCTTGTCAGCGGCATCATTGCTGTCCCTGTATATATGGCATATGGAGAAAGTGTTAAAAGATGACTTAAGGACCAGGAGCTCATCCAGGATGGGTTTCAAAATTTGATTCTTGCATATACATTTTCCGCTGACCCAATTAACCACATTGAGGGAGTCTCCGAAGATCTGAATAGTGAAGGTGTTTCTGTGAATAAGCCAGCAAAGGAGCAGTCTCAGGGCTGATAATTCGGCAAAATTATTTGATCCTGAGCCCAACGGAGGCATGTGTCTTAGGAGCTAGCATTAAAATAATAGGCTGGGTCATGATTTTTTTTAATAAGGAATTGAGAATTATCCTTTTTGTTTCTTATTTTTATTTTTTATTTTTTTTATTTTGTATTTTGGTTTTAACTTTTTGTATTTTTTTTTAAATTTAAAATTTGTAGTTTTTTTTTTGTTTTGTTTATACAATATTGAATTTAATATATTCTAAATCTTGATCTTAATCTTAATTTAATTTAATCTTAATCTTAAATTTAATATAATCTTAAATTCCCTTTTATAGATATTTTGGAGTGAGTGGCATGATTTTTGAGGCAATAAATGCCTTGAAACTTGTCGTTTTCAAAATTCCTTTAGGTAGTGATACATGACAAAGAAAATTGTTAGTGGTGTGACACTACAAAGGGTTTCCTATGCATGAGGGACATATCACATGAGAGTTTGGTATCTTGGAGACATGTCATTGGAAGTTCAAGATCCCAACAATATGTCACAGGATGTTGGCTTTCATAGTGATACATATCATTGAGATAATCAACTTCAACACAATACATGCAATGACAAATTTAGGGTTTGGTGCATCACTAGGTCAATGGACTCATCATTGTTGTATCCCACTAAATGGGAACTTCCTAGTTCTATATCACACATGTTGGGACAGGGTCCCCTAAGGTCAAGTTTTGGGGCTAAAAGCCCAAGTTTTTGTATATAAAATGTAAAGTCTCCACAAGTTGTGGTCGCGGAGTGCGTAGATGTAAAGTGTCATAAAGGGATTTTCCCTTCTTTTATATAAGTTATGTCGACTTGTATAGACCTACCCATGGTCCACAGACCATGGGATTGTATAAAAAGGAGAGTATTAGAGAGTCTAAGGAAATATTTTGGTAGCGAAGAATGAATGTAATGGGTCAGTAGAAGTGATGAGTGAAGAGTCTTAGAGTAGAAGAGAGGCTCTGCAGCTATGTGCACAGAGGCCTAGAGTAGAGTCCGCAACTGAGTGTGTAGACCCCTGCAACTGAGTGCGCAGGGTAGTTTGAGTTTGTAAGCAAATATGAAGTATCAATAAAGAGACTATTCTGGAAATATCTGTGTTTGATCTATTTACTTCTGTTATGAATGAATGTGTTTATGTTATGATGAATATTGGGCTTATAATTTAATGCTATATTGATGCGCGATTCTTCATGATTTACATTGTTATATGAACACAAGTAATAATATATGTTTACGTAAAGAATATCTTAATTCATGCTAAAGATATCAAACACTTAAGCTGATCTGGGTAATACAGACTTAGGGGTGATTACAGAGGCACGTAAGTGATTGGTTCGCCTGTTTAGGGTCTACGAAAGACAGTCGTAGACCTTCACAAAGGTCTAGAGGTTGGTAAGAGAAAGTCAAATCGATAAGCTTTAAGGGCTTATTGATTGGTGTAAAGGCATGGTTAGGGCATAAAACGACATCATAACCATCTATGGGTGTGGAAACTTGGTTCCAGCATCCCCTCATACTACTTCGAGTGAGACTTCAGTTTGTGCTCTGTGGATTGATGCTGAAAGGGCCAGTGGTGTAGGGATTTGTTTAGCAAACTTAACTCTGGACCTGGGTTAGGACCCCTTAAGCCAACAACATAGGAAAGGAACTTCAAAGTTTTGCATCACAAAATAATAGAACTTCTTAATGTTGTATTGCACTACAAGGGAAATTCTAAAAGACCTCATTAAACTTTGTCTAAGTTTTTGCAAGAGGAAAAAAATGGTATATGAAATTCATAAATCAAGAGAAGGAGGTGTTGAGGGAATAAGAAGAAGCCTTCGCATTGATGGGGACCCTTCTTTTCTCCTAGGTGTTGGAAATACTTAAGAAAAAAGAGGGTGGTTGTTGGGGCGTCTACAATAAGGAGACACCTTGCTAAAGTATATGAGTGATTACCTAACTCTAGAATTGGTTTTCTCCACTACTAATAGTTGATAATGTAGGTTGGATAGGAAGAATAATAAAGAAATTCCTTAGACCCCCTTACCTTTCCCCCTTTGTGGTATCATAGCCCCTATAGGCACTCGTGTTTCTTGGTCTTGGTCATCATCATTTTATTAATTGAAAAAGTAAAACTATTTTCAATGTTCGTAACACCATAGTATGTATACCTTGTGGTGGTCAATGAAAAAAAAAAAAAAAAAACCATGCCTAATTTAATACAAATTTAATTACAATTTTTTCAAGGAGAAAAAAATGTGATATTATATTTTTCTTATAAAAAATATACACGTATAAAAGAACCTTTTAAGGATAAAAGAATAGAACCCTTGGAATAAATATTTGATGAGGCTTACGTGTTTCTTATCTAGTATCATTGTCAATTAGGCATGCATGTGACACACAAATGAAGACTTTAATATGCAAGTAGCCCAAAATAGATGAGGTATTATGTAATGTAGCACCACTAAACATATTTGATGTATTTTAGGTCAAGAATTACTATGGTAGTGGCATGGCATCTATATAGTGCAAACATTAATATGTTTTTCTCACCATTAAGAGTCAACGCTACATAATTATATAAGTTCCTTCAAATATTTCCATTTCCACTTCTATAGAATGATGCAAAATCGTCAACCATACAATTTTTTTTGGGACCTAGTTATAGTTTAAGTTCAACCATGACCATATAATCCTCTAATTCTTAAGTAGGCCACTACATCACATGAACCATTGATCAACAATACCCCAAAATTGAATACATGAGCACCATAAGACTAAAAACTCTCCAAGAGTATTAGGGCATATTAGTTATTTACATTGAGTTTTCGATACTCATGTCTGCACAACAAAATTTTTCTTTTGCAAAAGTTATTTTTTATGTTATAAGAAATTTCACTTCTACATCTCTAATGTAACATTAATGTAGCTCCAATATTCAATCCATGTGGTGCCAACACAATTGACAAGGTAACTACCCATGATTTTCCATGCCACCTCAACTATGGCTCATCGGTTCAATCAATGCCATGTCACAACCTAGAGGATAAACTCACCTAACCAAAGGATTGGCTGACTTTGACTAGGTCCATGCATGCCTTACCTCACTAATATATAAATAACATTGTAAATATCATCTTCAATTGATACACATGAGGTAAATGATTAAATGTTGAACCTCTTTATCACTTGACCCCTTCTTATTATGTATTAAATAGGTAATATGAACAATTTTGAATGATTAAGAAATCAACCAATCAAATTAAAAAGAAAACATGTATGATTTAAGTTATGGAGAAATCTAGCTTTTGAGAGCCATAATTACACAAATGTGGACATAATTTAAACTCTTTTCTCTCTATTATATTTTCACATTAAATATTCTATTAATTATTATTTACAATATGCGTGTAGCTTTAACACTAGAAAGGGAAATCCTTCCAAAAAATCACCATAATTAATAGTAAAAACTATACAGACTCAAAAATCTTATTTGCATAGTGAGTTTCGCATACACATATAAACCCAACAAAAAAAATTATCATAGAAATTACATCAAAGCACTTTGAATACACATAATAAGCATATTATGAGTTCAAAATAAAATAAACTAGAGTATAATAACCACAAGACATAATATATTTGTCTAGGGCACAGACATTTGTCTCGCTATGAAAATCAGTCAACACAAATCATTATCTCATAAATGAGAAAAAATATTATCATTATGTTAGTATGTCCATGCTACATAATTAATCAATTATAAACTGAATTTTAACACGTAAACATTAATTTAGTACATTTTTTAAAAATCATTATGAGGCACCCTAGTGGGAACTCAATTAATTGGAAGTCATGGGATGACCTTACTTCTCATGTCTTCCAATTTTCCTTGTTGCCTGGTTCACCCATCACCAACCTCATCCAGTACGTCTGCTTAACGAACCATTAAAGTGAAAATTGGAAATTATGGTATAAATGTAAATGAGCTTCTCTTCGTTTCAAGAATAATATATTCTCTACTTAATAAGGCCAACCACGTGAAGGTGGAAGCTCATATGCCCCCCCCCCCCCCCCCCCCCCCTCCTCACATCACTCTCAATTCCCCATACCCAATCTATTTACTATAATATATTTGAAAGAAACACAGTAACATTCAAACATAAAAACTAGGAAAATAAAAATTTAAGGTGAACGAAAAAGAACAAACCAACTAAAAACATAAAAATACATACCTCGTACTTTTCAACCTTTTTATATCATTAATATTATTTCTCATCTATATCATATAGTTCAGAATTCATGTACAAAGGATTCACCATATCAGCGTCATCATCATCATCGTCTATATCATCATCTCGAACATGCTCTTCTACATTTGATTTAACTTCTTCAAGTTCTTCGTCCGTCACAATGTAAATATAACATAGTTCATCCAAACTAACATTGTCTCGATTAACATATAATCCTTGAACTTCTTTGACATATTCCTCTAACTCTACATGAATCCCCTACTCCTCTACATCATCTTCTTCTTCAATTTCATCATTATCATTCGCTACATTATACTTTACGGGCCTTCCTTTGGGACCATATCTAACAACATATGACCAATCTTATTTACCTAGAATGTCTACATAAAATACTTGTTCACATTGTCTTGGAAGAACATATCTCTCTAATCCTAGCTCAAGATTCCTTGTATCAAACATGGTAAATCTGTTAGTATGCTCAGTAACATTTTTATCAAGGTCAAGTTCATGGATTCGTAGCCTAAGCTGTTTGACATCCAACATAACTATTTTGAATTATTCAAAGTCACACTCAAGTATATCATTCAGATACCCATAATATCGATTCTCAAAGAGTTTTGGATGTCTATCACCTCAAAAGGAAACATTGATAACATGAAATACTCCAGTTATCACACTATCAAAAGTTTTCATCTTTTCATCCAACCTTTTGATGCGAAATTTGTGACCATTCCACCACATTGTTTTGCGGTGTTTCAATTGAAGTACATAAACACATAAAAAATGCATTTTCAATTGATAACCATGTATATTTATACTTGCAAAATTTGAAAATTAAGAAATTGTAAAAAAACTAAGTACTATGGGTCAATATGCTTTCTTGATAATCTTTTTAACCATATGATAAATCAATTTCCCTATGTGTAAGATGGGTATCTCCACTAAATTTAGGTTATTTTACCAATGAGGACACACACTACTATAATAACCTACCATTATTAGCTTGTTTGCTTTGTTCAATCCATACCTTCATCCAATATTTATTGTTTGCATTGTATAAATGTATTGCATCCCACTCTCGACCGACTATATTAAAATAACACAATTAACACATATATAATTATTTACCATGTTATACCTTCATAATAATTGATTATGTAGGAAGACTAAAAATCAAATAAGTATGATATACATAAAAACAAATAAGTCAAATGTGCAATTACTAGTTTAGAGATATCATACATAGTGGCATTGTTCCATAACTCCACTAACTCATTGATAAGAGGATTGATATATACATTCATATCTTTGACCTAATACTTACCTAATTTATTCAACATCCAATACATAATTACTACATATATGAGTAAATAAATTTTTTTATAAGACATAATTACAAGGCATAAATAAACATAAATGAGTAAATTAACAAAAACATATAGGACATAATTATAAAACAAGCAAGACAAATAAGATGTTATTGTGCTAAAAATAATTATTCTAAACAAATTAATACCTTGAACTACCATTGTCAACATTATGTGCTCCCTCTTTATTGACTTCCACAGAGGAATGTTATTGTTTATAAACAGACCACACCGAGAAAGTAGAGCTACCCTCTCTAAATGGATTGACACTGCTAGCTGCTAATGAAAGCCTAAGATTATGAGGTTATATTTTAAACTCTGGCCACTTTTCTTGTTTATTCCTAAGTGTAGATCCATCTGCAGGCATTCAAAGAACACCATCTTCACTTCTATTCCTTGCATGGTAATCCATAAGTTTTTCTATGCTTTTGCACCTGAGCAATTTTCGCAAACATGGAATTATGGGAATATAATGAAGAACCTTGTGAGGCACCTTTTTTATTACTTTATCATTTTGATATATACTCTCATCACATTTTGGGCATTTTTATTTCAACACATGTTCTTTATAAGAGATAATAGCATCATTAGGGAGTGCATGAATAACTTGATACTCCATTCCAATATCTTACATAATAGCATGTAAATTTCGGTATGTACAAGGTAAAACATTTGAAGATGGTAAAATAAATTCATCTAATAATATATAACATAAAAAAAAAGTATTGCTTAATTTACTAAACAATATTAATTGTACATATTGCTTCCAAATGTTACAAATTAATGAAATGATGCATATCAACATACTAACATAAAAAACAATGGAAAAATAATTGATTTATCATGTATATAGTACTAAATGCCACAAATATATATTACATACCTTAGGAGTTGTGTCATGCATGTGTTTTAAAAATCATTCACCATCTTTAAGTTGACCAACAAAAATAGAGCAGAGAGAAGAGATGTTTTTGAGCCTTCATAAAGAGGCTTACTTGCCATCTCAAGTATAGGTAAATCAAAAGCACAATCATCATACTGGTTTTCATCATCATCCATTCCAACATTATTAAACGTCTCCTGGATTAATCTATGTGTACCATCTTCTCCAACTATGTTATCGACATCATTATCTTCTTCCATAGGATCATTAGCTTGATCCTCAATATTAATAGCTCCATGTTCTTGAACCAACATTTTTACTACAACCACCTCTTCCTCGTTGAGCAATGCCCTAGGGGGCTGATACTATACAATTACAATCAATAAAGTAATATTAGTATATATATAAAATATTGAAACGTCTATATAAGAACAATTTACAAATATAATATATAAGGAAAATAAAGACAACAAAGACAAAGAGAAAGACAACTTAGGTGAGACAAAGAAACAAAGACAACAAATCAATGATGATGCTTGTGAAATTTATCAAGATATTTAAGAATATGTTGAAAAAATCTAAGAAAGATGTTACTTTTCTTGACATGTAGGAAGTGAGACACTTTTTGAGATATATAGTCATGACCATAATAAAAAACATATTGATCTTATTTTGCATTCATCATTGTAATATCATATTTTTTCTTAATGTCATATTTTGCAGAATATACATTAAAAACTTATTAATAATACTCCATAAAAACCCACGACTAACCTCTAAATATTCTAGGTCCAAATTAACCCCCTAAACAATATACATTAACCCCCTAACACCTTAACCCCATTCCCCTAAGCCCTTAAATCCCTAACCCCTAAGCCTTTAACCCCTAACCCCTAAACCCTTAAACAATAACCCCTTATCCCTAAGCCCATAAATATTTAATTAGTCCCTAGCTTGACCTAACCCCTTAAACGACCCTAACGAAAATAATCAAATAATGATTCTAGTCCACATCAAGATGACAACATAGTTCAAACACCTCCCAAAATAATATTATAAAATACATTTACAATAGAAAGATAATACAATTTACAATACAAAGACATATAATCTAAAATAAAATATACATATAAACATTTACAAAAAAACTCTACAATACAAAGATATATAATAAATAAATTACAAATCGACGATATTCATGTCCGCCTTCAACGTGTCCATCGTCTTTACAATGTTTTTTAGCTGATTTTGTTAGAATTCTTCTTGGCCTCAATCCCTTGCTTTCTACAAGGGAAATAACATTTTCCATCCTCAGAACCCCTTGATGTTGATCCCATGTATCCTTGGTCTCCTTGAGGAATGTTATGTGACATTTTTTGTCACCAAACTTTCAGTGATGATTTTATTAAAAAATTAACCTCAAAATAAGCCTACAACCTTTCAAAACAATCACAACTAATATATATATATATATATATATATATATAGAAACTATGTCAAAGTTATATGATGTTAGGGCCTCTACACACACACATATATTTATTTATTATAATTATAATAATATATTTAATAAATAAATATATAAATATATATATATATATATATATATATATATATATATATATATATATATATATATATATATATATATATATATATATATATATATATATATATATATATAGATAATTGTAATATTAATGTTATTTTAATTTTTAATTAGTCAATCTGATCAACGTAAAGTGGTCCCATATAGACGTTGTCAGCGCAAAAAGCCATTAATGGTGGAATTGAATGTTATGCAATGGTTATTTACCATTTGTAGGAAATTGGACAACACATTTTCATATTGGATATAACGTCAAATATCTGATGGTAAAATAATTATCATCGGTTATTCGATGACAGGAGGGGTTATAGGAAAACATTCGATAATTGATTAGGTAGGGCATTATGTCGAATATTCGACCGATAAAGAAATTCCATTGGATATTCGATAGTAGTTAGGATTTTATGAAAAAAATAAAAAAAATAATTTAACTTCTGACACTTTTTTTTATTTTATCCATTCTGTCAAATTCCCATGTCAGAATTTCTGCCCAAATGTAGTACTTTTGATATACAGGAAAGGCTTGTTAGGGCTGAATAAAAGTAAGTTTGGGTTAATGGAGTGATCCTTCATAGCCTATCAAATTTGTAGAGATAGGGATAAATAAGGATTAGTCATGGACAAGAGGAAAGGACTAATGGGGCATATGGTAGCAGGTCTTGATCACGATACAATTTGGACAGAGATGATACAGTCAGAGGTTGCATAAGGTTGGATACACCTGATATGAGAGGTAGTGTTTATGGGTTCTATTCTAGTTCTAGTTTTAAGAGACATCATTTTCATCATCGCTAACATTCTTGTAGGAGGAGTGAGAAGGAGTACTTTTCATATGAGTTCAAGAAATCCAAGCCTCCTACTTTTGATGGAGAGCTAAAGAAATCAAAAGATGTAGAAGCATGGTTTCTTGTGATGAATAAGTTCTTTAAATCACATGAAGATATATAGAATATGAAATCCAATACATGAATATTCATTCTCAAGGGAAAATAAGATATTTGGTGGGAATATGTTAAGCGTGTCAGAGGAATCAATGTAGAAGTGTTGAGTTTGCATGTGTTTAAAAGACTCTTTAGAAAGAAGTACTTGTCTGATAGGTATTATGAAAGAAAGGTCAAGGACTTCTATGAGTTGAAGATGGGTTCCATGAAAAATGATGAGTACATGACTAATTTTATGGATTTTTTGATGTATGTGCCTTACCTCAAGGATGTGAAGAGAAAGGTCCATAGATTGGTCAATGGAATACCATTAGCCTTCAAGGGTTAGATTGGGTATGATGAAACTCGGTCATTGGAGGAAGTCATCAGGAAATTGAAGAATTGTTATGAGAAATTGAAGTGCAAGTCTGAACCTAAGCGTGATTGGAAAGGGGATGAGAATTCTAAAGGAAAATGGTCTCAAATGCAGGGAATACCTGAGGATGAAAGGGATAAAGAAAATGTGGCTCCTTACAAGAAGTTTAATGTAGTTGAGAAGGGACATGGACCTAAGCCTATAGAGAAACAGAATAAAGTTAGTGGTAGAAAGTCATTGAAGTGTTGGATTTGTGGAAAATATCATCATAAGAAGAATTTTCCATTGAACCAATGAATGCAGGGGTGATCATTGTGGAGAGAGGCATGGTGATGAGATGGTGAAGTAGATTTTTTTTTGTTGATATGAGCAGGTCATCCCCCTGCTCTAGGGTTACTTCCTTTGGGATTCCCAAGCCACTGTAATTCCTACAAGATCATCCTATAGGTTTTTAGGGAATCTTGTAGGTTTACAGGGAATCCTATAGAAAACACAGAACCCTTGCAAACTGAGCTAAAGGAGTAGAAAACACAAAACCCTTGAAAACTGAGCTAAAAGAGTAGAAAAATGGACGGAATGATGGACTAATGAAGGATGTGGAATGGAGAAATGAAAACATGAGCTCGATAGGTCCCTTTTGATCCTATCTTGTTGCTTTGATCCTCCTCCTACTGACCTACAACCAATATTTTCAAGACCTGTAAACAAAATTTTCAAAGTTTTCTTTTCTCTTTTTTTTCTTTTGACACCATTGGGTTGCCTCAAGAGGTTTTCAACCCAACAGTGGGACTCAAGTGCCTCATGGAGGTTTCCACCTGAGTCTCCTTATTTTTTCTCGTTTTTCTCTTCTTTTTTTCTTTTTTAATTTTTTCTTTTCTTTTCTTTTTCAGTGACTTGATGAGGTAGAAGTTGAGACTTGCTCCACCGCCATCACTGTCTTGCTGATGCCATCATTGAATTATTTCTTTGACAATGGCTTCTTATAAAGCTTCAATCTGTGCCCATTAAGAAGTAAAGTAATAGCCTCTACATCAATGGTTCTAATCTGCACTCAACCATTATCACGACATTTCTCTATGACATAAGGCCCTAAACATCTAGTCCTTAAATTGCCTTTAAAATATTTGTATATGGAATCATATAACAAATCCCAATCACCTTCTTGAAATTGTTTGTCCTTGATGTTCTTTTCATGCCAAATCTTCCTCTAAACTTGAGTCACCTCTGTGTGCGGGAGGGCCTGCATTCTAAACTCATCTAACCCATTTAGCTGGAGAAATCTCTCCTTTTGTGCATTGTTGAGATCTAGATCTAGTTGGGTTGCCATCTGTTATAGCTCCAATTACCACCCTTGGTACTTGTGATGCTTGGTTTATGGCCTAGAGAAACCCCTCCTTCCAGACTTGGTCCAAATATTTTAAAAACAATGTTTTATTCCCTGTACGCTACTTTTCCCCGAGATAAAGGCATGTACATGCATGTTAGTCCATACCTAACCCACGTATATGTGTTAAAACACTTAAAAAATTAAGTTTCCTTAACTATGGGTAGAGTTCATGGGTTTTACCTGTTGTTTACCTCCTAGTGCCCATGGCCCAACTGTTTCCCAACTATTTCCCAACTAAAAAACTAATTGGGAGAAGTATAAGTAGACTTCTATGGGAAGGCCTTAAGGAGGAGAAGAGATAGAATTGCTATACTGAGATTATCCCTGATTGAGTCTAAATTATCCCTGTGCTTCAAGCACTTCCCTAAGTTTCAGGAAACCCTTGTTTCCTTGAGTGTTGATATTCTCCCACTTGCTTGAGATATCATGGTATTGGTTATGGAAGGAGGTTGTTGAAGACTGGGACTGGATAGATCTGGAGGAAGGTTCTGCTTGGAGCTGGAAGAAGAAGACTCAGGTGAATTCTCTCCATGTTGGTTATAGATTTCAACAATAAAAGGAAACATTGTCATGTTCCTGAGATTAACTTTGTTTATGCATCAGATACTGTTGTAATTCATGTATGAATGTTATTTTGATGTATAACTAATCATCTTGCTTATATGGTATAAAGTTAGTTTCATTAAAATTCTTTATCTATAAGCTGCTATGTATGTTCAGATTGGTTGATTTGCAGTTTCGAAGATCATCAGGATTTGTAGAGGGTCTGAACCCTGCTGGAAATACCCAAATGAAGGACATCCGGGTATGGTCGCTATCACATAGTTTGTTTATATAAGCATGTTGCCTGAGTTGTATGAGTGTTTCTTACTGTAGTTTGCTCTTGCTTTGTTGGGGTTTCAACCCAAAGCCCTAGGGTACTTATTCCCGTAATAGAATTGGCGACTCCACTGGGGATAACAATCTTTTTATTCCTAGTTTGGGTTGTTTAGTGTCAATTAGGGCTCAGTTCTTGGTTTGCTTGCTGTGACAGTATTGTTTGGTCTAGTAGAATCTCAGACCTTAAGTCTGATCTTTTTGATTTGGCTTCATTTTTTATTTTTCTTGCAAAGCTTAGTATACGCACTTTTGTCTGTTTACAGTAGCATACACACGCTTGTTTCTGTGAAGTGAACCCGCGTATACGCGAGTTTCCTTTATCAGAAGTGCATGTACACTCCTCTGTGCTTGAACACAGTCACGTATACCATTTTTTGCATGGTTTTTCCAATATTTATGCCTAGAAAGGTTTGTTTCTTGGTCTATTTGGTCTCTGAGTGATCAATTTCTGTCTTTAAAATTTTATTATTCAATGAGCTTACTGTTTTGAATTCTCTTCTGCTTTGAAAAGTTTTTGGCCTAGGTTTACTTTTGAGTGAGTTTTATGATTTGTGTTTTGACACACAAGACTTCTTATAGAGGTTCTTGATTGTTCTGGTCCTCTGGGACAACAGATTGTTTTCAATGTTTGTGTCAAGATTGATTATTGGTCTACTTACTTTGCTTTTTGTCATTTTGTGGCCTTACACCTTTTCTTTCTTTTTGAAAGTTTCTATTTGACGAATTTGAAACTGTTTCTTTCCTGACTTCTTGGTCAGTTTCTCAAAGCTCTTTTCCTGCTGTTTGGGGTCGTTTAGTGCAAGTTGAAGCCTTTTTTGTTCAAGTTTTCATTCGTTATCGAATTTGTGACTTGCAAAGTTTCCTTGTGCTTTTCTTTTGGTCTTTGAGTCATAAGTGGCATTTTGAGTACTTTCGAAAGGTTGTTTTCATTGCTTCTTGAAAAAGAAAAGTCCTTAAAAAACATTGTTTTTGTTTTCTTTTGCCGAGTTTGATTTTGGTTTCTTTTGATTTTTTGAAAGTGAATTGTAATCTTTTTGGATTAGTCCTTCTTGTTTGGAGAATATTTTGTATTCAAAATTTGTATTCTTTTCAAACACTTAAGTTGGCTTATTAAAGTTATAAACAATTGCTTTCATTCCTTTTTAGAGTAATCTAGGATCTTGCATTTTCATGTACACCTTGCATTAGGGTAGTTTTGCATTATTAAAGCATCAATAGTCTTTTTAGTTTTTGTGAGTGTGAAGTTTGCTTTAAGAAAAGAAAAGAAAAAGTTTTTGCTTTATAGAAGTTTCTTATTACCCAAGTAGAAATCTCTTTTCATCGAAGAACAAATGATTGCATTCATATAAGTTAGTTTTTCATTAATTTATTTTGCGTCATACAAACACCATTGGTTTCATTTCCATTTATCCCTTTGACTTAAAAGAACAACCATTTAAAATCAAGTGCTTAATAAAATAAACTAGAACTTTTTGTATTGTCATCAGAATACACCAACAAGTCTAGGTTTATTTAGGGCCTTGGATTAGGCCAGAGGAGAGTAAACTCTCCAAGGCCACTCTAAATTGTAAAACATAGAAGTTTGATTAAAGAGTGAAATCCAATAGCGTTAGGGAGACCAAGAAAGATCCATGACTAGGAGTTAAGCACGAGGGTTCGTGAAGATAAGGATGAGAGATACCCCCTCTTACTTGTCGGATCCTAGCTCACGACTGTTCCACTCTGCTTCTGATACAAGTTGGTGTCTTTAGTTGCCTATCCTAGGAATCCACACAGGTCGCTGCCGAGGGGAATCCCGTGGCACCTGAGGTTGACGTTGCATCACGTTCAACAGTACTTTTGGAGGGCACCCTTGTCAAGCTTGGGGGCTTGCAACGATAAAGGTTGTTGTCTGGAGGTTAGCGTAACGACCTCTGATACCTTCACTAGTAGGCCTGGGGTGTAATTACCGCAGTCTATTTTCGGAAGGCCCTTATTATTAACTTTATTGTATTTTGGTGTCTAGTCCTAATCACCCAGAGTGGAAACACTTGGAAGTCGTTTGATTGCTGATATCTTTTAGGGACATTTTAGAGAGTGTTCTGTGCTCCTAGTCAGCCTAACTTTTAATTTTCTTGAGTCTTTAAGTAGATTTTATAAATATAATTCAAAGTGGATGACTGACCATCTCGAATGTCTCAGAGACTTCGTGGGCTTTCACCTACGAGTCCAGAGCCTTCTCCTAGAAGGCATAGGAGTGATTCTGCCAGTGGTTTCCAACCAGTGGTAGCAGGTGCATCAGAGATTGATCCTCCACTTTGGGGCATTGTTTCACAAGATAGACCTGATAGTACTACAGAGTTAGAGAGGAACACACCAGTTCTTTCTCGAGTACTCTTCTAGTTGGAAGACAGTATTGAAGTAGAAGAGCTTTCAGAGTTGATTGCGGCTCTGAATTCTCCTCTCCCTCCTGATCATCTAGACGTATTGTTATACGTTGGAACTCTGACTCGCAGGCCTTCGAGCCCAGGTCCACACACATCTATCCCTTTGATGACCACTGCTGGCAGGATGGCATCCACCAAAAGTGTTGTGAGCATGCAGACTCCCATATCTGTGCAAGGGGGAGGGACTATTTCCATCCCTTCTAACACTCCCAACACTTCCTTATTTTGGTCTACTTCCATTTCATCGACTGTGGAATTTTTCAAGCTAATGCATCCAATTTTGGAATTTTCCCTTTTGGAATGCCCTCTCAAGGTGATCAGGTGATCATGTTCTAAGTGAAGAAAATGCTCAAAATTAGAACTGCTCATAATTTGTTGAAACTAGAATAACTAGATAGATCTCATCGTCTTGATTCGGGCATTGTGAACAGTTTGAAAAACTGACACCATATGGAGGAGTTGTCGCAATTTAAAAATGCCTAGTAAACTGCAAATTTTTGAATTTTGGTAAAACTTAAAAAAAAAAAGAATATTCCAAGGAATATTCCTTGGAATATTCTCCAAAATATTCACTGGAATATTCTATTTGGTTGGACCAATCAGAGGTTGACACATGGCCAGCCCGGAGGCCGCCACATGGCCCTAAATGGGCATTGTACAATTTTATGGGTCGAGCAGGGTCGAACCTGTAACCTCCTACGAGCAAACCTACAGGCCTAACCGTCCATGCTATGCTTTTGTTCTTAACAAACATTGGTCGCAATTTATATTTCAACAATTACGGTTTCTGATTTGGGGGTAGACCGCCAACGGTCCCGGGAAGCGTGGTCACATGTGCAGAGTATACGCTGGTAGTTATGTCAAACAACCCGCCGACAATTTGTTAACCGCCCGGTCCACACGTTCACATGCCGTGGTTACCGCCGACGGTTATGATAAACCTTATCCACCCAGAACACATGTCACATGCGCAAACTCTACCAACGGTTACAGTCAGCCCGGCGGTCAAGTCTGGCGGACTGCCCAAAATTGGCGGAAATTGCCAAAAATAGTGCCAGTTAACTGCTAGTTCCAGGTTTGGTGGAGTTTCTTTAGGCCAGATTGGACAAAACTTCAGTTGGTCATAAATTTCACTAGGGAGAACCTTTTGGAGTGAATTGTTTTTTGATTTTGGGTATTCTGAGCATTCCAGAGCCAATGGTATAGGTTGCAGAGTCAACAGAACTGATCTTCAGGTACCTTTTCAGCAAAGAAGCTTGGAGAGCCATCAGGGCCTAGGGAGTGTTGGAGCTGTATTGGGCTATGGTTAACCATTGGAGGTGAAACAAAAGCCAATATTTACTGTTTTCTGTGTTCTGAACTCATTTCCACAGCTTATTTTTCCTGTTTAGGCTTTCTTATCACTGTATAACCAATTTGAGCATCTAATAAGAGCAAGGACATGCCCATTTGGGGGCCTTGGACCTGGCAGATGTAGCCCAGGAGGGGTGAACTACCTCATCAGCTGCTATGTTATATTATGTGATTTTATCTTGCTATGTTTTTCAGATTTAATATGCTAAACAGTAAAATGAAATAATACTCCTTCACACATAAGACTCAGAAATTTACCAAAAACACTTTGTTTCAATTGCAAGACATGAGTAACAATTTGCACATATAATTTAATGGAAATGAATACCTTGAACAACAAATACAAGTAATTTCATTTTCAGATCAGATGGTATCAGAGCTCAAGTTTTGAGTATTAGCTTTGTGCAAAGATATTTTTTACTGTTTTGCAAGTTTTAATGCTTACAAGACGTAAACTTCAAAGAGGGAAAGGACAATTGGTTAGAGCACAAGATAATCCTTAAAAAAGGAGGGCCAAGGTGCCATTATCTCCAACTTCTAATCCACCCTCAATAGCCTTATAAGAAGCTTCAAGTATGCCTGAAAGGGAAGGAGAAGTTCCTAAAGACATGGATCCAAAAGAAGAAGAAGGAGTATTCAGAAAATATTTTTTGGACATGACTGAGATGGTAAGAATATTATACCAGGAAAGGAATGATAGGGTGGTTGGAGAAGGGTGTAAAGATCAGAAAGAAGGAGAGGGCTCTTCAGGAGGAAAGAAAGGTGATGATAATTCAAAGAAAGGACATGGAGGAAATGGTGATCCACCATCCCCATCGTCATCCTCTTCCTCTACATCGTCATCCTCTACCTTAGTAAATCAATCTCATAAGCTTAAATCTTCTGGAAAAAGTCCATTTTTAAAGCTAGATGTTAAATTTGAATTACCCATGTTTAACGGTGAAGTCAATGCAGAGAAACTTGACAACTGGATAAGACAGTTGGAATTTTATTTAAGGATACAGAACTTACAGGATGATGACACCAAGATTCAGTTAGCCTCTTTAAGAATGGATGGAGTAGCATTGGTATGGTGGGAAGCCAAGACCAAGGATGAAATTAAGAAACATGGTAAGATTACTTTAACATGGGTTGAATTCATTTCCGCAATTAAGAAGCAATTTATCCTCTTGCACATTTACAAAAGGCTATAATGAACAGGCAAAAATTTAGACAACTAAATGGACAAAATGTTCAAGACTACACCCAAGAGTTTAGGAGAAGAGCACTCTTATTAGGGGTAGACTTACAAAGTCAAGACACTTTGCTGAAATATATAGGTGGTTTGCATAGCTACCTTAAACATACTATCCTTATGTTCAATCCTACTAGTCTAGATGAAGTTTGTGTACAAGCTACGCATTTAGAGACTAGAGGGAAAAACACTTTTGATGAGGGTAGAAACAAACCTTTTAAAGGGAAAAACAAAGAAAAAACCTTTAAGGTAAAAAGAAAAAAGAATGCATTTGTCAAAAAGGAGGGTGAGAAAGTGATATGTAAACATTGTTCAAGAGAAGGCCATGAAGAGAAAAATTGTTGGAAACTTTATCCTGAAAAAAGAAATCAGTTTAACAAAAACAAAGGAAAGAAGAAAACTACAACTACTACAACTACACCTCAAGATTTAGGTGATGATTTAGGGGATGAAACCAAAATTGCAGCCATGGGTTTGAAAAGTATGAAGGGAAAGGAAACTGAAACTAAAGCAAGCACTAGTACTTCAAACTATCATGTACAAGCTCCTAATGAGGAAGAAAGAATTGAATTGTTCCATGTGAGGGTAGTCTCAAAACATACAAAAATTGACACATTGTTTGATAGTGGGTCACAAGAAAATCTCATATCAGAAGACTTGGTCAAACAGCTTAAACTTGAGACCATTCCACATCCAAAGCCTTATCCACTTGGGTGGATATGCAAGGATGCAAACTTACAAGTCTCAAGAAAGTGCATATTGCACTTTGCAATTACTGCACACTTTATTGACACAGTTGAACTTGATGTAGTACCACTTGATATATCAGGAATTGTTTTGGGAAGTCCTTACTTATTTGACAGGAAAGCGATCTTCCATCACCATGAAAATAAATATCATCTTTTCAAAGATGGCAAGGAGTACATTGTCAGGGCACATCACAAGAAGGCAAATATAGCAATGGTAAATGCGGGACAGGTAAAAAGGCTAGTTAATTCAAGTAAGAGTTTTGTCCTTCTTATGATCAAGCCTAAGGTTGATGTGAATCATGAGTCATTTGAAAATTGTGATTCCAAGCTTAAATCAGATTTATATGATGTTGTTCATGCACATCATGAGATGTTTCAGGAACCAACAGGTTTGCCTCCTAAAAGGGAGATTCAACATGAAATCCATTTACATCCAGATTGTCCTCTTCCTAATATAGTCATGTACCGCATTTCTATCATGGAGAATGTTGAAATAAAGAAGAATATTAAAGACTTGTTGGACAAAGGTTTCATAAGACCAAGCACTTTGCCATGTGGGTCACCAATAGTGTTGATTCCAAAGAAAGATGGAACTTGGCGCATGTGTGTGGACTTCGAGGAATTGAACAAAATAACGGTAAAGAATCATTACCCACTCCCAAGGATAGATGATTTGTTAGATCAGCTGAAAGATGCTAAATATTTCACTAAGTTAGAGTTACGTAGTGGTTATTGCTATGGGGTAAAATGCACGGGATGAAAACTACCCTCAAAGGTCTTCCCAAAACCTTTGACAGACTGTAAGATTATCTGCAAAAGCTACCAGTTACACACATGTTCATCTATCAAACATAAATTGACAGGGTATGGAAAGAGGATCACCTCCAGTTCCTTCTAGATTCGCCTGGGGATCTCTATGCAGTAAGAAGAACTCCATCAAGGATGGCTCCAAGATGATTCCTGCAGAAAGGACAAAGCAAACCAATCACACCATATGCTTCTGAAAACTAATGTAAGAATCTGTAACAAACATGTATTAATGTATAACTTAACTACTCAACTCGACAAGCATCAGAATGAACAAATAAATGAACAATATCACTGACACTTTGGAGTAGGGAACACAACTGCAGTTCTATATTCAAAATGGAAGAGTGATTACAACAATTTATTGCATCAGCCTTCCTTACCCCTTCTTCCTCTCTCTCTCTCTCCTTCTTTCAGCTAGCTCCTTCAAGAATATGACAGTTCACAACAGCTCTATGGGCTATCCTTCCAAATGCTCTGACCCTTTTGCAATGGCCCTCTCGCTGCTTATGTAGCAATCGAATTAGGGCTGCCAAGCTCCACCTAGAGTTCATTAGGGAAAAAACCATGAACTTGCCTTGTTTACAAGCTTTTTCCCATTTGCCTTCATTCTTAGAATGGAATTTCTCCAAATATCTTGATTTTTGGAGTTTCCTTGCTTTTCTTGCACAAATTTAGGGATTTAATATCTAGATATTTATGAGTAGATTTGTTGGCATGACCTTCTGAACATCACTTAAGTTCATAAATGCTCCCCCTAGTCTAACAACATGAGTTAGCAGGGTGACTGATGCTCCTTTATGCTTGGTAACAACCTTTATAAAGCAGGTTGTCAGTGTATAGAGAGCGTTAGTGTGGATTCTAGGCTTGCAATTGTGGTCATTGCTTCAGTCATCTTGTCTTTCACCTCTGAGTTAATGAGGAGGTCAATTTGTCCTATAACAGTTATCATCAAGTTAGAATTGAAGAAATTGACATTTGGAAGATAGCTTTTAAAACCAAACAAGGACTCTTTGAGTGGCTTGTTATGTCGTTTGGTTTATGCAATGCACCTGCAACTTTCATGTGGGTAATGGATGATGTCTTACGTCCTTTTCTTGATGATTTCATTATTGTCTACTTAGATGACATCTTAATTTTCAGCAAGACTAGAGAAGAGCATGTCATGCATGTTAAGAAAGTACTTGATATTTTGAAGAAAAATCAGTTATTTCTTAAAATGTCAAAGTGTGAATTTGGAAAGACTTCTTTGGTTTATTTGGGACACATAGTAGGAGGAGGTGCTTTGAGAATTGATCCTTCTAAGGTAGAAGCTATTGTGAATTGGCCTACTCCCAAATCCATTACAGAGGTAAGAAGTTTTTTGGGTGCAACTCAGTATTGGAGGAAGTTTATTTCTAACTTCTCTGCCATAGCAGCTCCTATGCATGCAGTGACAAGTGTGAAGCGTGCTTTCCAATGGGGAGGAAAGCAACAAAAAGCTTTCAAGTCTTTGAAAGAAAAGATAAGTTCAGCTCCAGTTCTTGCATTACCGGACTTGAGACAGCCATTCGAGATTCAGACCGATGCTAGTGATTACGCCATGGGTGCAGTTCTCTTACAGCATGGTAAGCCTATCACATTTCATTCTGAGACATTTAATGGTGTTGTTGTGAATTATCCTACATATGATTAGTTGTATGCGTTGGTACAAAGTGCCAAAAAGTGGAAACACTATTTGATGGGCAAAGAAACAGTTGTTCATATCGACCATCAGCCTTTACAGTACTTGCAATCGCAAAGTAAATTGCAACAGTCACGACATTTCAGATGGATGGGCTTCATACAACAATTTCACTTGGTAATAAGGTACAAGAAAGGTATTTTCAATAAAGTTGTTGATATGCTTTCAAGGCCTATTATTAGTGCTACTACTTTACTTAAGAATGATTCTATTGTACATGAGAGCTACATAGAACAGTATGCATCAGATGTTGATTTTAAGGATATGTATGCTAACTTGAGTGAAGGGAATCATGTTGAGGAGAATGATTATCATTTGCATTATAATTTGTTGTTTCATATGGGCAAGTTATGTATACCACAGGGCGAGAGACTAAGTATCATGAGAGAATCTCATTCTTCTCTTATTGCTAGACATTTCGGGGTAAGCAAAACGGTGGCACATTTACAGAGGTATTGTTATTGGCCTCGCATGGTAGATAATGTTTCACATTTCATTAGAGGTTGTTCATTATGTGCTACAATCAAGCCTAGCAATAGGAATCTTGGATTATATACTCCATTGCCGGTACATTCTAGACCATCGGAAAGTGTTTCTATGGATTTTCTAGGAGGTCTACGATTATCTAGAAAGCAACATGATTATCTTTATGTAGTAGTTGATAGATTAAACAAGATGTGTATTCTTATGCGATGTAAGAAAACTATAACTGCTGAACAAACTGCTGATTTATATTTTCAACATGTATGGGTTCATTATGGCTTGCCTATGTCTATTGTTAGTGACAGGGATTCCAAATTTGTTGGGAATTTTTGGTCCAATCTATGGAAGATGATGGACACCAAGTTGAAGAAGAGTACTGCTTTCCATCCACAAACAGATGGCCAAACAGAGGTAGTGAACAGAACCATTGTACATCTTTTGAGAGGTTATTGCAGCAAGCATCCCAAGCTTTGGGATGAGCACTTGCATTACATTCAACATGCTTACAACCAGGCCAAGCACTCTTCTACAAATACTTCACCTTTTGAAGCTTGTTTTGGGTATTTGCCTAAGTCACCTTTAGATTTCATTCTTGAGAAGGATGTTGCCATTGATGGGCATAGTGACATTGACAAAGCTCGCATGTTCATTGAAAGAATTCAGCTCATACATCAGCAAGTTCAAGAACAGCTTGAAAAAAGTCAAGGCAAGTACAAGGAGAGACATGATAAACATAGAGTTGATCATAAGTTTCAAGAAGGAGATGAGGTATGGCTACATATTAGTAAGGAAAGAATGCAAGGAGAAGGTAAAAAGCTGAAGCCTATTCATTATGGTCCATTCAAGATCCTTAAACAAGTTGGAAATAATGCTTTTCAACTAGATTTTCCTTCATATATGCAAATGTATTCCATTGTGAATGTGGAAAATTTATGTTTGTATGAACCTCCTTTAATTGCTGATCACGAAAGTGACATTCAACTGCCTTCCATAGATGATTTCTCACCATAATTTTTGGATGAGCTGAAAGAGGATGCTATCCTTAACATAAGGACACACACTTCGAGGAGGGGAAATGTTAATTATGTTTGGGTTGGTCTTAAAGGCAGCAAACCGAGTAAGGCAAAGTGGATGGAGGTGGAAAATGTGAGGGAGCTGTACCCTCACCTTCTTAACAGGTAATTGAAGGCTTTTGGGGTCCAAAAGCTTCCCATTTGGGAGGTGTGATCAGGTGATCATGTTCTAAGTGAAGAAAATTCTCAAAATTGGAACTACTCAGAATTGATTGAAACTAGAATGACCAAATATATCTCGTCATCCTGATTTCGGCGCCATAAATGGTTCGAAAAACTGACACCGTATGGAGGAGTTATCACAATTTAAAAATGCCTAGTAAACTACAAACTTTTGAATTTTGGAAAAATTTTAAAAATATATATATATTCTGAGGAATATTCCCTAGAATATTCTCTAGAATATTCGCTGGAATATTTCGTTTGGTTGGACCAATCAAAGGCCGACACGTGGCCAGCTCGGAGGCCACCACGTGGCCCTAAATGGGCATTGTAAAATTTTATGGGTCGAGCGGGGTCGAACCCGTAACCTCATGCGGGCAAACCTATAGGCTTGACCATCCGTGCTATGCTTTGGTTCTTAACAAAAATTGGTCGCCGTTTATATTTCAACAGTTATGGTTTCTGGTTTGAGGGTATACTACCAGCAGTCTAAACTGCCAGTGGTCTCGAGAAGCATGGTCACATGCGCGAAGTATATGCCGACAGTTATGTCAAACAACCCGCTGACAGTTTGTTAACCACCTGATTCACATGTTCACATGCTGTGGTTACCGCTGATGGTTATGATAACCAAACTGTCAACGTTATCCTTCCAGAACACCTGTCACATGCGCAGACTTCATCGACAGTTACGGCCAGCCTGACAGTCAAGTCTGGTGGACTGCCCAAAATTGGTGGAAATTGCCAAAAATAGTGCTAGTTAACTGCCAGTTCCAAGTTTGGTGGAGTTTCTTTAGGCTAGAATGGAAAAAACGTCAGTTGGTCATAACTTTCACTAGGGAGAACCTTTTGGAGTGAATTGTTTTTTGATTTTGGGTATTCTGAGAATTCCAGAGCCAATGGTACAGGTTGCAAAGTCAACAGAGCTGATCTTCAAGTACTTTTTCAGTAGAGAAGCTTGGAGAGCCATCAGGGCCTAGGGAGTGTTGGAGCTGTATTGGGCTATGGTTAACCATTGGAGGTGAAACAAAAGTCAATCTTTATTTTTATTTTTTTTTGTTCTGAACTCATTTCCACAACTTATTTTTCCTATTTAGGCTTTCTTATCACTGTATAACCAATTTGAGCATCTAATAAGAGCAAGGACATGCCCATTTGGGGGCCTTGGACCTGGTATATGTAGCCCAGGAGGGGTGAATTGCCCCATCAGCTACTGTGTTATATTATGTGATTTTATCTTGTTGTTTTTTTTAGATTTAATATGCTAAACAGTAAAATGAAATAATACTCCTTCACACATAAAACTCAGAAATTTACCAAAAACAGTTTGTTTCAATTGTAAGACATGATTAATAGTTTGCACATATAATTTAATGGAAATGAATACCCTGAACAGAAAATACAAGTAATTTCATTTTCAGATCACAAGGTATTCCTTCAGTTGCTTTGAATATGCCATCAACCGCCTCTACATCCATGATGAGTGGATCGGCTTCTTTTTAGGGTTTCCCATTTGGAAGTGGTCATATACCACATTCCAATTCGACAGTAGGGTCTATGGCATTTCCTTTTACAAGTCAAGGTAGTAACCCCTTTCAGAGTTGGACAAACCCTGCGGTTAGTGGGATAGTAGATGGGAATCAGCTTTTCGGCCAACAAGGGAATGTGTTGTATTCTTCAGTTAATTCATTTCAAAGTTTTTCACCCTTTGCTAATGCTTGGAACCCTTATCAGGGGCTGTCAGATCCTTTCGATACTTTGTTAGGGGGTAACTTCACCGATTACGGAGGATTTTTGGCAGGAGTTGGTCAAACTCTGAGTTTTTCTGGACCACAAGGATCACCCTTTGGTTCAATAGGTTCTACAAGTTACTTCGGGCAACCTGGTGCCTTTCAAAATCTAGGTCATTCTTTTCAGACCTATGGGAACCCTGCCTAGTCCGAATGGAATTCCCAAGGTCCTCCACGACTTCCTTTTCTGGCCACGCTTAATCTGCCAGACTTGACTAAATTGACGAATGATCCAATTAGGTACAATCTAGCTTGGCCTCTAGTCCCAACTAAACTTCCATCGAATATTCCAAAATTCAAAGGGAAGAATGGTGAAGACCCAGGAGACCATGTGACCACATTCCACTTATGGTGCTCATCAAACTCCTTGATCAATGATTCAATCAGGTTGAGGTTATTTCAGCACACCCTAACCAGGAATGCGGCCAAATGGTATATAGAGTTGCCAGGGGGCACCTTTACTTCTTTCACCGATTTGGCTAATATTTTCTTGAACCATTTTCAGTTGCCTATCCGCTATGAA
Source organism: Pinus tabuliformis (assembly GCA_031772625.1). Taxonomy (NCBI): domain Eukaryota; kingdom Viridiplantae; phylum Streptophyta; class Pinopsida; order Pinales; family Pinaceae; genus Pinus; species Pinus tabuliformis. The sequence goes on along the minus strand of CM062815.1, from coordinate 599,611,762 downwards.
GCCGGAACTGAGCTTCTGGCCAATTTTCATCAAGACATGAAAACTCACATTTCGGATCATATCCAAGAATGGAGACAGAGAATTCCACCAAAGTTTTGTCTCGAATGGTTCCTCAAATCTCTACAACCTGAAATGTCTAAGGATGTTTCTCTTTCCAGTGTCTGTTCGAAAGAGCAGGCTATTTTTTGAGCCCAGCAGTTAGAACTAATATATTCTCAGTCTGGGACTCTTCAGAAAATCCTACCTGACGCTCCTAGATCCAAGGTTGATTTAGCAAAACCGAAGCCAAGCCCTCATGCTGATGGTATAGTTGGATTAATTGATGCGAATACGGTGAAACTTTTGAACCAATTACAATAGTTGTCTCTACAAACTGCTTCTTCTAACTAGGTAGCACCGTCTACACCTTCACCTTCCCAACCTACTTCCATAAACGTCGTTCAGACTTCTAACCCCAAAGGAAATCAACAATCTGATGGGAAGAAGAAGGGACGAGGTAAAAAGAAGAATCAGAAAGGGAAGGGTAATGTGAACAAGCCTAGCAACGGTGTCGGTGAGGGTAGAAAAGAGTCTAAGAAGAAAGTTAAATTTCCATGCAAGTTATGCAATGGAGATCATTTGACTCACCTCTACCCCAAGATTCATGATTCTCAACGCTTGTTAGTGCAACAAGGGTCCTCTAGCTACCAAGCTGTCCTGACTAACCCTTTTCCCCAAGGGCAGCAATTACTTGTTGGCGCAAACTCGAATGCTGGTACCTCCGAAGGGGGCAACCAAGAAGGGGAAAATTCCTCAAATGTGTATATGATGAACTCTCATGTTGACGTTGCCACACGTGCATGCGACTATGGTGAAACAAAAAAAGTTAAGGCAAAATCTGTTCCCAAAACCACCTACCCACTTCATATTGAGTAACCCTCTATTGAGTCTATACCTCAGATACCGAAAGGTTCCCGCTAAGCACTCGACGATTAACCCTAATGCTAGGGCAGCCTAGAAATAATCGATTTTAGAAGATCTAGCTCAAAGTCCTTGTGCTATGTTTGCATTAGAGGTACTCCAGTCGTGTCCTACTCAGAGAAGTGCTTTGCTTTCGGTAATCAGGGTAGTAGATCCAAAAAATTCTTTAGTGCTCACTTTTTATATGCTAAATGTCAAAAGGGACTTCCTCACCATACAGATTTCCAGATAAAGTCTACTTACCAGAAAACCAATATCTTTTGGACAGTTATAGATGAGGGAGCTTCCACATGTATCATGTCTATGTTGTGTTGGAAGGCCATTGGATCACCTTTAGTTGTTCCTTCACCAACACTCTTAACAACATTTGATGGTCATTCTCATAGGCCACATGGAATTATCTCGGCTTTTCGTATATGTGTTGGAGGAAAGGTCATTAATATTGAGGTAGAAATCATTGATGCCAACCTGGATTACAACCTCCTCTTAGGAAGGAATTGGATTTATGAGATGGATACCATAGTTTCATCTCTATTCTGCATCCTTTGTTTCATCATGAGGGGAGAATTGTTAAAATTGATCAATTAGATTATTCTCCGAGTGATTCTCGTGCAACTTCGGATTCTACGGTTCCATTGGTGGATAATCCTCATCAACCTATAGAGAATTTAGGAGTTGGGATGTACTCTTCCTTGATGGGTGTATTTGACCTTCCCCCTCCTACAGCTAGAATCGATGCAATTTCATCCTCCAAGGAGCCTTTACGGAAAGAGTTCTTTCAAACTCATTATTTTTTGAACCCTGGGACGTTACCTTCATCTACGACCACATCAGATGAAGGGCAGGCTGGTGGAATAGCATTTCCTATGTCTGCAACAGAACTTAGATATGAATCTATCGATAACTATACAGACAACCATCCTACTCCTTTTTTAGAGAAGGAGTTAGATGGTGATGTGGCTCCAGCTTGGACACTTGGCTCTACTTCTGCTTTAGATTGCTTATATATATTTTTTCCATCTGACAAAGAAATTTTTGAAGCAAATATGGCTGTAGATCGACCATTGAAAGATTTACATCATCGTTCATATTTTCGTCCTTCTTTGCATGAAGTCGAATCTAGGTTCTCCAATTTGCTTACTAGTGATGTTTGTACAGTTTCAAACCCTTTGGCTCTAGCACAATTATCTTCCTAAGATAATATATTGATTGGTTCAAGAATTGTACCTATAAACATCTCTAGGAACAAGTTGGCAGAGCCCCCAGATGGGCTCTACCTTAAGAAGTATTTTGCTTAGGTTTCGTTCGAGCAATTGCTTCTTTGTATATTTTGTATTTTTGTACATATTTTGTCGGGCATTTTTTGATATCGACATTTTTTATCTACCTTGGCAGGTGTTGATGGATGACTTGGTATATTTTAGATTCACCGATGGTGCTAGTCGACACACTCGGAATCTTGCTTCCGCAGCTTGGGTGATTTATTATCCATCTGGTTAGTTGATGGTGTCAAGGGGAGTACATATTGGTCCTACTTCAAATAACATTGCCAAATATACTGTTGTTATGAATTTACTATCTGAAGCTATTTCTTATGGAATTGATTCTTTGGTAGTGTATCTTGACTCACAGCTGGTAGTGTCACAATTAAATAACATTTATCAGGTTCGGGGTCCTTATTTATATCGCCATTTTTTGAGAGTGAGGGTGTTACAACAATCATTTGTTTATATTACATATGTGCACATTCCACGATCTGAAAATTCATTAGCAGATTCTATTGCTAATCAAGCATTAGATTGGCATATCAATCATTCATCAAATTAAACAAACATCAAAAATTTGGAACTGTATATATATATATAGATATATATATATATATATATATATATATATATATATATATATATATATATATATATATATATATATATATATATCATAAAACTGCCTGTGTATACATAAAGTGTTCAAAAAACAATACACAAAATCGGGAGTAAATGCCCATAATCATGTCTAGTCTATCTATCGACCCAGCTCAAGATGAGCGGCTAAGAAGTTAACCACTGCATTGGCCACACACCGAAGTATGCGGAGCCAGTCTCGTGGTACTCCTACCATGCGGCGTTGCATATCCTCAGGTAGGTCCTCTATGGCTATCATCAGTACTTGGTGAGTCAATCTCACCAAGTTTCTTTGGACTACATATAGGACCCTTTCTGTCTTAGCTACTACCTCTTTGGCACCTCTTATATGATGCCTACGCTACGAGAATCCATCTAGTCTCACTGGACCCACATCTGGACAAAAACTTAAAAAATTGTTACCTATGTCTCCCCATGTTGTGTTTGGTGGCAACATCAAATTTGGATATCCTCGGAAATCCATACCAGCATAAGGGTAGTCGTCGACTGGGATGATATGTTGGTCCCACTAGGTAAACTCATCATCAAAAGTCATCCTCGGCATGTCCCCACCTCCAAGGCGTTTCATCAAGTCAGCCCACCTACCCATCCGTGGATCTTGCGAGCTTCTGATAGAGATAGATACCTTGGGACGTAGCCTAGGTACCTTCTCAAAGAAGAAGGAGCATAAAATGGTTCCATATCTAAAGTTTTTTGTCTGACCCTTCTGAATGGAGGCCATTTGGTTCTTCATGTTGTTTAGAAGAGGTGTGCACCAATCAAACAATGTGGTTAGGCATTCCACTGCCAAGCTCATGGACACCTGGGAAGTCTGATGTAGTGAAGCTGATCTGTTTACCCTAGCAATGGTAAATAGTAGAATCCTCAGAGATAAACTATCCACGTGTTTGATTGGAATCTGATTTCCAATATTTTCTGGATGCCCAGGGCAATATATGTGTACATAGTCTTCTACTGAAAGACTACTCCGTGTCCTACAGGTCGAATGCACAACCTCCCCTCATCGGGAGAGGCCTGTGATAAAGTAAATGTCTTCCACCTCAATCTTGAGAGGCATCTGATCTATCATGAAGGAATCATCCTCCACACTCCAATAGTGGATCAATAATTCGAGCAGGCCTGTGTTGGCCTTCACTTTCGGCATTTTGAAGAATTTCAACAAGCTGCACCCTCTCAATGCATCTAGTGTAGTTTGGTTGTTCATTACCTCATTGTCAATAGTGGTATGCTCTCTCTCTCTCTCTCTCTCTCTCTCTCCATGTGATGGGCATCTTGAAAGGAAATGAGTTTCAACCGTTAGAATTTGTGTTTGAATTTCTACTCGTGTACATGTGGGTTCCCTTTACACATAGTCGCGTATAGGGCCGTCATATACGCGGGTTGGTCATAGCCAACCCGCGTTTACGCAGAGTTGGATTTTTTGACATGAATTCCCACGGTCAAATCTTAATTAAAACTTCTAAAAAGTATCACAAAACATTGCAAGTATGGTTTGAGGGTTACCTGGTAACTTTGGCACGATTTGAACGATCGAATTCTTCAGAGGTAAGTTTGTTCCTTTTTTGATCCACAACTTTTTTCCAAATGCAAATGAAAAATTTGTGAGTCTAAAAGTCAATATATAGCTTTGAAATTTCAAACTTTTTTCTCAAAACTTGATTTTTCATCTCATTAATCTTTTGACTTGTGGGCTTGGATTGTCGAGAATGGGTTATTGTTTCAGGGTATTTTGGACACTTCTTCAAGATCTTATTTCAGTCCCATGACCGCTGACCCATCATGGCAGGTATCATTCACTTACTAGCATATAGGTTAGGGAAACCATTTTTTCCATTGCATCTTGCATACTAGCCTCTGTTCAGTGATACATTAGCCATAGGGTTGACCCCATCGTGTCTTGGTTAGCAAACCATGTTCACTTGCCAATTTTTAAATCATGATGTGATGGTAGAGCCATCCTTTACATGGGCATCGTAGTTAGCACCTCACTGACATTGGTTGCCCATGCTGTTATATTGAGTAGGCTCAGGAGTCCTCTTTAGTCCTGCCATGACTTGTGCATTGAAGACACATTCTCCTTTCTTCTATGCTTATTTTTGGCATTATACCCTAGAGGCTCCTTTGTGTTGAGTTGTACTGCTACATTGCATTTTGACTATTTGCACCTTTTGGCCTTGAGTCGGCTTCACTTGGACTCGTGTTTAAGCCACTTATTTGACCTTGTCTCCTACAAAATCAACCATGCAATCACTTAGCTTCTACAAAATGACACACCCTTTGACCCGTGGAAGAAACATCCCTTTGAGTGTCCTTGACCAGTTTCGCCTCCCTGCATTGAGCATAGGATTGTTCCCATCCCAGGAACTAGATAATCTGTTTCTCTGACACTTGTTCTTTCCACTGTACTATAGCATTCTTTCATTCTTTTTCCAGCTTAAAGAAAAAGACAAAAAAAGTTATATATTCCAGAAAGAGCGGGAACAGGACAACATTTCCATATATTGTTGGCAGCTAGAGTCAGTCGTGTCACCCTTGAACAAATCACTCAAAAGAAAGTCTCTTCTCCATTTTGGGCAGGATTTAGTTTTGACTTAGGTACGCCTTAACCTTATTATTGAGTCAGTTCTCCTCCGATTAGTTACCTCTTCCAATCATATGGAGAGTTTTCTTGTGCCTCCTCCATGACGAACTTATACAGAGTTATCATATGCTCCCATATAGTCATCATTGAGTCGTGATTTTGTTCAAGGGAAGTAAGCCTGAGTCGGCCTCTCTGCGGTGTCCCTTGACCTATTTTTCAGTCATCCAACCCTGGTTTTCAGTGTCATGTTTATCATCACATTAGTTATATTGGTCCTTTGCTCGTGCTGGTTTGAGAAGGTCTCCATTGAATTCTTGCTGGAGGGTCTTGTCCTTATTGACAATGACATATTGCTCTGAGGGCAGGCCTAGAGTCGCACCTTGACCCTATTTTCATTATTGATAGGTCACCTTATGCTTAGCATCGATCAGTATCATGGGTCTTTGATTGAGTGGTTTCCCTTGTGTTCGACATCAACTTTCATTATCAGAAATTTGGATTCATGCAATGCCTTGGTTTCCATTTGACCCTATTGGTGGATTCCTCGCCTCTGTGTCAGCTTTCATTATTGGTTGGTTCAGAGGGTTTCTATCCTGCATTGGCTACATATTGTGTATGCCAGAAACGTGCTTCAGTCGGGTTACTAGATCTTTTTCATCTAATTCCTTCCACATTGTTGGCCTATGGGTTACACTCGTGGTAGATTGATGAAGGATGCCTTAATGCCTTCCTTCTAGTAGATCTTTTCCTATCGACTACAACTCATTACTCTGGGACAAAGATCTAGAGTGCATTTGGAAATACCTTGGGGTTTGTAGTCATCAGTGGTAGATTCCTTCGCTATCGATAGTGGGAAACCATCATTTTCCCCTGATTGATAGATTCTTCCAAGTGTTCGACTTCAGCTCATTCATTCACACTTTTTAGATTGTACTAGGTACCTTGACTCTCATTATCATTATCGGTGAGTAGTTTCGCGTTTGTTAATGATATACATCAATGACCGGTAATCAAACGGTTTCTCACGTGGTTGACTTCAGATCATTTATTATCATTGTGTGGAAATGTACCACAGCGGTTGGTAAAGACCTCGAGTTGCATCAGCATGTTTTGGTTCAATTGTCAGTTGCTCCTATTACTATTAGTCGACACCATCCACCTTATATGTTGCAGTCCTTCACAATGACATCTTATGTGTTGGCATCCAAATTGCAATGTAGTATCATCTTATTCCATCATGTTCATTTGGTACTATTGGGATCATTTTTTTATCAGTGATCAGCTTCGCCTTTCAAGTTCATTGATCATCTTCTTATTGTGATATTCAGACATGTACTTTTTCAATCACAATCAGATGATACATTATGTACTTTCAGTTCTTTATACTTATATACATAGTGGATCCACTTTTACTTGATATGCGGATATGCTTTACTTTCTCTGAGCATGGGTATGCCCGCTTTAGATAGCAGTTTCTTTCTGATCTCTTTTGATGGCTTGGCAGGCTGAATTCTGGTGAAGTCCTTCTCAGTCTCGACAGGATTCCTTTCCATATACTTAATACATTTCAGCCATCATGTACTCCTTCTGACCTCAAATATTAGGGGGCATCTGTTATAGCTCCAATTACCACCCTTGGTACTTGTGATTCTTGGTTTATGGCCTAGGGCAACCCCTCCTTCCAGACTTGGTCCAAATATTTTAAAAACAATGTTTTATTCCTTGTACGCTACTTTTCCCTGAGATAAAAGCATGTACATGTGGGTTAGTCCATACCCAACCCACGTATATGTGTTAAAACACTTAACAATTATGGGCGGAGTTCACGGGTTTTACCTGTTGTTTACCTCCTAGTGCCCATGGCCCAACTGTTTTCCAACTAAAAAACTAATTGGGAGAAGTATAAATTGACTTTTATGGGAAGGCCTTAAGGAGGAGAAGAGATAGAATTACTATACTGAGATTATCCTTGACTGAGTCTGAAGTATCCCTGTGCTTCAAGCACTTCCCCAAGTTTCAAGAAACCCTTGTTTCCTTGAGTGTTGATATTCGCCCACTTGCTTGAGATATCATGGTATTGGTTATGGAAGGAGGTTGTTGAAGACTGGGACTGGATGGATCGAGAGGACGGTTCCGCTTGGAGTTGGAAGAAGAAGACTCACGTGAATTCTCTCTGTGTTGGTTATAGCTTTCTACAGTAAAAAGAACCATTGTCTTATTCCTGAGATTAACTTTGCTTATGCATCATATACTATTGTAATTCATGTATGAATGTTATTTTGATGTATAACTAATCATCTTGCTTATATGGTATAAAGTTAGTTTCATTAAAATGCTTTATCTATATGTTGTTATGTATGTTCGGATTGGTTGATTTGTAGACTCGAAGATCATCAGGAGTTACAGAGCATATGAACCCTGCTGGAACTACCCAAATGAAGGACATCTGGGTATGGTCGCTATCACATAGTTTGTTTATATAAGCATGTTGCCTGAGTTGTATGAATGTTTCTTACTGTAGTTTGCCCTTGCTCTATTGGGGTTTCAACCCAAAGCCCTAGGGTACTTATTCCCATAACACCATCCTCAATGTATTCTACTCAAATTCATGGACAACAAGGAATTATTCCCATAGACCAACTCATAGGGAGTGAATCTAGTGATGGTCTTCCAGGTGGTATTGTAGGCCCAAGTAGCCTAAACTAATCTATCTACCCAATATTTTATGCTGCTACTAACCACTTTGGTCAGAATTCCCTCCAATGCTCTGTTGGTCACCTCCACTTGCCCATTAGCTTGTGGGTGATAAAGAGTGGATGTTCTATGCTTGATCTTGTACTGGCTTAACAAGTCTTCAATCATGTTAAATGTAAATTGACTGCCTTTATCAATGACTAGTTCTCTAGGGTACCAAAACTTATAAAATACAGTTTCCCTTAAGAACTCAGCCACCTTCTCCTCTGTTGCTACCTTGATTGCCTTGGTTCCATCCCACTTGGTCAAATAGTCAGTGCACACAATGATGTACTTCTTTTGCTTGGATGGAGGGTCAATAGTTCCAATGAAATCCATGCCCCACTTGGTCAAATAGTTAGTGCACACAATGATGTACTTCTTCTACTTGGAGGGAGGGTCAAAAGGTCCAATGAAATCCATGCCCCACTTGTAAAATGGCTCAAAAGTCACTTGAGGCTGCAGAAGCATTTCATCCCTTGGAGTAGACCTTCCCATCCTTTGGTACCAATCACATTGACTAGTATACCTTCTCACATCCTAATGAAGAGTGGGCCAATAATAACCATCTTGTAACACCTTGAATGTTGTCCTCTTGGCTGCAAAGTGACCTCCACAAGGCCCATCATGATAGGTCAGAAGGATGTCAAAGAATTCCTCCTCCTTGACACATCTTCTCAGAATTTGATCTGGGCCTAGTTTGAAGAGGTTGCCCCCAATCCAAGTGAATGGGGTGATTTTCCTCACAATCTTGCTTTTCTCTTTGGAGGACAAATTTGGTGGGAACTATGCAGACACCAAATATTTTGTTATGTCAACAAACCATGGAGAGAGAAATGAAATGGCGAATAAATGTTCATCCAGTAACTGATCATCAACCATTCTTTCCTCCCCTGTAGGCAAAGTTAACCTAGATAAAAAATCTGCAACGACGTTTTCCTTGCTAGGCTTATCAACAATAGTTAGATCAAAATTTTGTAATAAAAGTAACCATCTAATAATCTGGGCACTCACGTCAGGTTTATTCATCAGGTATTGAATTGCAGCATGGTCAGTATGTACAAATGTTTGATAACCTATAATGTAATGCCTAACTTTGTTCAATGAATGCACAACAGCTAGGAGCTCTTTTTCGGTCACTGTGTAGTTTAGTTTGGCCTTTGACAGATTTTTACTGATGAAGTAAATGGCATAAGGTAACTTGTCATCTATCTGGCCTAGAGCTGATCCTATGGCTTTGTGTGAGGCATCAGCATGTATATGAAAAAGAAAGGGCCCAATTCGGGCCTCGGAGAATAGGTGCAGTGGTCAACTTGTCCTTCTGGGTGTCTAAGGCCTCTTCACAACTTTTTAACCATACAAATTCAAAGTCTTTGGCCACAAACACAAATAAAGGAGAAGCTAACTTGCTGAAGTCTTTTATAAACCTCCGATAGTATCTAGCTAAACCTAGAAAAATTTTGACATCTCTCTATTTTTACGGAGGTGGGACCCTTTGGATGATGGCTATTTTTTTTGGGTGCACCTGTAGTCCTCGTTGGGATATTGAATGACCTAGAACAGTCCATGCAATCATCGAGAAATCAGATTTTTTGGGACTAAGGGATAGGTTCATTTCAATGCATTTGTTCAGCACCTTACCTAATTTGGACAGAGCCTCCTGGAAATCACACCCATAGGGTGTAAAATCATCCATATAAATTTCTACTACATCATGGACTAGCTTGGCAAAGATACTCATGACTGCTCTCTGGAAAGTGGCTGAGGCATTGCATAGGCAAAAAGGAAGGACCCTATAGGTGAAAGTACCCCAAGGACAAGTGAAGGTGGTTTTATCCTAGCCTTTCGGGCTGATCTGGATTTGATTGTACCCACGAAACCCATCTAGGAAAGAGAAAATCTTTTTCCCTACCAAACCATTTAGTACTTGGTCAATGAAAGGTAGAGGGAAATGGTCCTTCTTTGTTTCTTTTTTTAACTCTCTGTAATCGATACAAATCCTCCACTTCCCATTTTTCTTTGGAACCAACACCAAACGAGAGACCCACTGACTACCCGAGATAGGGTAAATGAATCCTACATCTAGCAGCTTTTACAGTTCTTCTTTGACTATATCCTTGAGAGATGTATTCATTCTCCTTTGGGGTTATCGGACTAGTTTGCAACCTTCTTTGATATAAACGTGGTGAGTACACACTGAGGGGTGCACTCCCTTCATTTCCTTGTAACTCCAAGAAAATGCATCCAGATGTTCCTTTACCATGTTGTACAACTTTTCTTCTTGGTGTACAGAAAGAGATGGGTTGATTTTCAAAGTTCTATTAGGGTTGAATTATATGGTTGTGACATGGGTAGGGTTTGAATCAGCTAAGCATAGATCAATCTGATGGTTTTTCTTGGTTTCATTTACTACTTCCTCGAAGGACAAGGTGTTGGGAGTTGGACTTTGGAGTATGTGTTCAATCAAATCATCTTCATCAGGTTGTCCTCCTCCCATGGCTGTTACTAAGGTATAGAGTTGAGCTGAGTAGACTTCATCTTCTTCATCCTCTTCTAGCCATAAAGGTAAGTCATGTTCTATAGATGGTTGAGCAGGAGGATATAGGACTAACTGCTTGGATATATACCCATTTTTTATAGTCATATTTCTAGCCCTGTAGCTAATGTAGGCATCAACATTGGCTAACCAGGGCCTCCCAAGGATGAGAGGGTAACCAATAAGCATGGCCTTAGGCTGGAGAACTAAGAAATCTGTAGGGTACTCCCAAGATTCAATAGAGACCATCACATCCTCCACAATCCCCTCAGAGGTCACTGTGGAATGGTCTACAAGTTGCAAGACTGTTGTGGTCTTTCTCAATGAACCATGGAGATTGAGCTTGAGAATTGTGTCCTTAGTCATGACACTAATGGCAGTCCCAAGATCAATCAAAGTGCATGGGATAATGGTGCCATTGATGTGGAAATATACTACAGGGCTTCCAGGGTCCAAATACTTAGGGAAAATTACCTGCCCCAGCATTAAGTCAAACAGCTGTCTAATGACATTAATGGTAGGGGTGTCTCTTTTTCGCCTCCCTGGATGTTTGAAGCACTTCTCCTTAATCAACTTGTTGTAAAATAGGTACATCCTTTATGGCTTGGAGAAGTGGAGTTTTGACACATAGATTTTTTAATTCACCCAAAAGTTCATTCTCTTTAGGGGTAGGCTAGACTCGATGAGTTAATCTCTCAGGAAAGGGTGGTGGATTTACTTTAGGAATGCTTTCCTCTCTTTCCTCCTCACTCTCCCTAGGTGGAGGTGGAGGTTGGTTTTCCAAGATTACTCTCCCCAATATCAAGTTGATCTCCTGAATCTCCATAGCATAAGAAGGATAGGATATCTCTCCACTATATACTTGTTGTGCTTGTCTGTTGTTCGAGTTTGGATTTGGCTGGGCAGGCATTTGGGGTTGTTTAGGTGGGGCAGGTTGTAAAAGTTGTGGTTGAGTAGGTGGTGAAGGCAATAAAGTTGGAGCATTGTTGTATGGGGGCCTCCACCCCTCGAGTGGTGCATTCCACTGAGGTTGTGGTAGAGCATATGGCTGAAATCACTGGCTGGTCAGCTGGGAATGGTACTGAGGTGCAAAGGACCAAGGAGGAGGTGTAGACCAGGAAGGATGAGCAAGGGGACCCCAAGAGGGAATGGATGTGGTCTAGTTGGGGTTGCAATAGACATGGGATGACCCTTGCATGCCATGATGGTATGGCCAAGGCCCATGAGGTCTCCTTTGAATTTATGTAGTAGAGTTATTCAGTCACCCCTTCTATTCCCTGATACACAACTTTTAGTCCAGGTAGAGAAGGGCACTTGTCCATGGAGTGGTTTTCTTCACAGACCAAGTAGAATTCAATCAAATTCAATAGACATTCATTCCTAGGGTACCTCCTGGTGCATTTAGGGCAGAGGATGGCTAAGGCTCTCTCTGCTTCCTCCTGCTTTCTCTTGATGTGCATAGTATCGATTTGTAGGACAAGGGTTTGTAGCATCTCACTCTTGAAATCTTCCACCATATTTCCAATTTCCCCTTTGATGGATGTATTGGAAGAGGATGGACTTACCATAGGTTGACTACCCATACCCTTTTCCTAGCTGCCCTAGAATGGTTCCTAAAGACAGTCTTGATATCTTCATAGGGTAGTTAGGAGATGTCCCCTCCTTCTAATAGGTTTAGGGTATCCAGAAGATCTTCTCTTACCCCTCTATGAAGGACTAGCTTCAGTGACTCAGGGTCAAGTGTGCACCTGGCCCTTTTGTAGCTAAGCTAGAATCTTTCTTCATAATCCTTTAGGGATTCATCATGCCCTAAGGTCATCCTAAAAATTTCCTCTTTAGTGTCTTTGAGCCTGCAGTAGTCTTAATACTTTCTGTTGAAGGCTTGCTACATCTGAGCCCAGGTTGTGGTGCTATCCCTAGGTAAACCCATGAACCAGCGCAAAGCTGCATCCTTGAGAGTGGATGGGAATAGTTTCAACTTCTGCTCATCATTGGTGTAATCACAAGTTTTGCATATGACAGCAAACTCAAACAAGAAAGTCTTTGGATCTTCTGAGGTTAGGTCATGGAAATGAGGAAGAGCACAGGGGCTTATGTTCTTCATCTTGGTATCCCCATTAGTTTCTCTGATGGGAAAGGCACCCTCAACTCTTTCTCTATTTCCTCTATCATTTTTATTTTCAGCCATTGGGTCAGTTGGAATGTGTTTTTCTTCTTCTTCTCCCCCTGTAGGCTCTTCAAATATCTCTAGTTGTTCACCTAAGGGTTCCTCCAATTCACAGCCACCGAAGAAGAGGGAAGGTTGGCTGTTTGAAGTGGTGGGGGTATTTGGTAGAAATTTCCCTAAGTTATCCCTATTCCTATGAGGCATGAAAGAAGTGTTTTTGTTTTGTTTAGTTTTTTTCAAGATTTGAGAATAATTACAGAGTTGAAATTACAAACTAGATGGAAACTAACTGACTGAATGAAAACTAGTTGCTTGAATGAAATCTCACTTGTAGAATGGAAAAGAAAGCAAAGAATGCAGAGTGGAAAATAAAGAAAACTAAATTACCTTTGCAGAAATGAAACTAATAGTAGAATATCAGAGATAAGAAATGGAAGAAAGAAAACCAAAATCACATATTACTCATACACCTCCTTGGCAATGGTGGCAAAAAGTGATGAGCACTAGTATTGCAGCAATAATGCTGCAACTCCTAGGGCTACCAAATTTACTTCATCAACCCGGGGTTCGTACAAACTTGGAGGTGACATTGTTGTCTACACAAGTAAATGTGATGGGTCTTCTCTTTGTCACTGCTAAGCTAGCAATAGACCACTAAGGATTTTCAATCCAGACTTCTATTGATTCAGAAGAAACTTGATTACCAATGAGGGAAAGAGAAATCTACACTAAGAGAAATCTTGCCTACTACAGTAAGGAAAAAGACTGAAATCAAATGCTTAAACACACCATTCTTCTAATGAACTACTAAGAGGATTTTCTTCAAAATAATGTTAAGTTAACATGTATGCAATCCTACTATCCTAGGCATGAAAATTGAAACATCAAGCATTCCACTGTTGTGCATGTAAATGAATAAAATAACTCTGTTTTTCTTTTTGTTTTTTTATGTGTGAAAGTGTGAAAGCTAATATCTTTTGGTGATGTGGTAGGTGGTTAAAGGATCATGGTGAATGGTAAAAAGGCTTGGGAGACAAGTAGGGGTCCCTTTCTAGCTTCCTAGGGGCTTTTTCCATCATTCGGCCTCAAAACAGGCCACTACAGGTCAACCTATAGGATGTCCTGAATTCCTACAGGATCCCCTGTATTCCTACAAGATACAGCTGAGAGAAAAAGGAGGGATGTTGAAGGTGATGTAAGGCTTAGGGAAGGTGGATGGTGGATGGAATGAGGCAAGGGAGTTCCTAGGACTCCTGCAAAGCTCAAAACCAGAGTTTTGAGATGGTTGGATTTGCTCAACAAGCTTGGAGAAGTATTCTTGTGAAATGATGAAATTGGTGAGGGTTTTAGTGAAAGAAAGTGATGACCATGGATGGATGAAGTTGGGATGAGGTTGCTGATCATGACATCTCTATGTACTGCTGAAACTCCTGCACTGCATCAAACATTGACATTTATCCATAAATCATGTAAATAAGAAGGATTTCAATTAACTAAGGAAAACAAAATTTCATGAGCTAGCTGCCTATTTCATGCATGGGAAAATTGTAGGATAATATGAAACCTTGATGAGATCTAAAGTAATACTGAAGATAGCAGAAATGGAAATCAAATCCTACTCTTGAAAACTAGCAAAATGCTTACCTAAGTAACATAAAACCCTAAATTCCATGAGAAACTAGAGTTCTGTCTTTTTGGGGCAGCATAGGAGTTCTTTCCTCAAACCATGATCCCTGAAGGGAGGAGTGAGGCCAAATCAACCTAATGACATCTTTTTGATGTTCCTTTATCTCTTCTAAGCTACTACTAAAATAAATAACAAATGGAAGCAAACTAATCAAATCCACAGCTACTTGCAATGAAATAATACTAAAGACAATTCAACCATTATTCTATGAAATGAATCTAAGCATACAAATACAAGAAGAGGAGCCTTTGTTGATAGGATTGGACCCTAACCCAAGAGCTTTAGCTCTCTGAGTCAACTCAGTGCTTGATCAAGGAAATGCTCATTCTCATTATCAAATCAGAAAATTACATAACAATGTCTTCGACAAGTCTTTAACTCGAAAATGACTAGTGTTTTTACAACAAAAATTTGAATCCTAGTGAGGCTCTAGGCCTCCATATTTATACAACTGAAGTCTCCAACGACTTCCTTAAATCTAGGGAGGCTCGGCTACCAAAATGGAGATAAAATGGCTCTTTAATTGTCACTTGCTCAGCTACCTTTTGATCTCCATGACTTGGTTGCTTGTAACTCCAAGCCAGTGTGATTGATGGAGGAATATTCGAATGAGTGAGGAGTAAATGAGGAGGATCTACCTCCTACAATCTCTCCTCCTTGTCTCAATTGAGTTTCAGCCCTTAATTAGCCAAAAATTTCCATGATTTTCTCTCAAAAACCTGCAATCAATGCACATTAGTCCACCAGGCATAATAT
The DNA here is from genome assembly GCA_031772625.1 of Pinus tabuliformis. Taxonomy (NCBI): domain Eukaryota; kingdom Viridiplantae; phylum Streptophyta; class Pinopsida; order Pinales; family Pinaceae; genus Pinus; species Pinus tabuliformis. Next base: position 599,596,417 of record CM062815.1, on the reverse strand, counting down.
TTCACTTTGACTCATCTCATTAAGCAAAATACAATCAAAATATGTAAGAAATTATGAGAGGAGTTGATTTGAATAAGATAGGATGTGCATTAAGGTCCATATAGTTACTCAATGATGAGGCTCATCACTAGTTTCTTGAAATGATGTAGATTTTAGCCTTTTCTTCAGTGCTCATGAAGAAAACACCTATAGAAACCACAAGAAAACAAGAATAAAATCACATCTAATCCAAATATAATTTGACAAGACATATATATGATCAAGGAGATATATACCAAAAATCATCAAACATAGACAATGGTTGTGGGAAAATAGTATTTAACTATATTATCACAAGGAAGTCATAACAACCTGATGCTTTGGTGTTGTAGAGTCCCCTTCCAGGTATTCCTTATCTCAATGCCTTGCTTTCAAAATATTTTGGATAATAAGTTGAATACTTTAGTATATTTTTAATGAGAATATTAGAGCCAAAGCATTTCTAAATTCAACCAAGAGCCCTCTCTTAATGAAATATGGTTGTATTTGTAGGCTTAGAGGAGGGTAAGAAGAGGATGTTAAGATCTATACAAATTAGGGATGTGAGTCAGATCCAAACCAATCGGGACAAATACCATCCATGAGGCTTATCTTCTAGAAGCCTCTCATTATTTTCATTTTTCCCTTCATAAAAACAATGTCGCAACTTTTAAATGAGCAACTTGTGACAATGTTACATTTGATAGCTATGCAACCTATGACAATCAACTATGTTGCATGTTGTCAATGCGTAACCTATGACATCCTCTTGAAATAGGGTTTTAAAGGAATTTGAACAATATTTTGATCTTTTAGGGGGAGGATTTTCTTCCATCTTCTTTTGGTATTAATGGAAATAATTCTTTGACAAAGGATAGGAGTACGAAATTAATTTCCATGAATGTGAAAAAATAATGTGTAACAATTTGCCTAACTTATGTTCATAAAATTATTTTGCGTTATTTTCATAGTATCTCCCTAACAAGTAAATCTCCCTTAAATACCTCTCAAATCTTCTCCAAGACAACTCTTCCTCTCTAATATCCTTAACATTCATTAAATATTCCCACCAAATATCAACCTTTCCTTTTAGACTAAATATGGCCACCCTTGCCTTCATATTGTTAGAGTAATTATGGACCCTAAAATACTTATTTATTCCAAGAAGTCATTTGTCTGCATCCTCGACCTTCTTTACCTCTCCATCAAATGTAGGAGGCTTGGCCTTCTTAAATTCCTCTAACATAAGGTCTTTTCCTTCCCTTCTTCGTCGATGATGTGTTCTTGTAGTAGCAGTGGCATTTGGTCATAACTACCTCTCCTTCTTTCTAGAGTACTTAATGGGGTACCTCCTCTCACTATATCTTCACTTGGATGTTTGTTCCTGTTCTTGGATATGCTACTCTCTGCACCATTTTTCTCTGTAAATTTGATAGGCTTTGAAAAATGACTGCATTCATTTCATCTTGTTTCTCCTAAGATTTGACAATCCTTTCATTGTCAACCTTACAACTCCTTGGCTCATCTCTTAATCTTCTCAATGTATCCAACCAGTCAAGAGAGCCTGCCTCTCCTCTATTCTTAACTAACTCTTCCTCATGCCCATGTTGTGATCTATTAGTACTATATTGTACTATTATGCTACTGATCCCTTGTCCCTTAGTGCCTTCTTATGTGTTGTCTTACACACACAATTGTCAGCCAACTAAAATATAAGAAATAATATTTACTATCACCCTTGTTTAATTGCAATAATCCTATTGGTGTATATCCATCTAAAACATCAAACCTCGAGTTAGCATGCATATTAGAAAATAATGATCATATCAAGTTCTATACTTACATACAATGTGAAATCTACAATAAAATGATATCTAGCATATAACAATTAATCAAATTGATTACAACACTCTGTAACAAAGAATTGAACTTTTATCTCTAAAGGTCCAATGTTGAACCTTGAACTCTGATACCACTCTGTAACAATCCCTTACACCACCTAGACTGAACTAGCTCAATGGAAGGTGTTACTTTAATTTAACTTGACTTCCATGGTCACCTTATGGAAATGGGTTTATAAAATTTATACTTCAAATATTGTGGAATTAACTTTGGAACACACCATCATGATCAACTAGTCGACTTCTTTTCGACATAACCCAACTAGTTGACCAAACTCGACTAGTAAAAAAGATAGAACCAATCGAAATAACCCAATTAGTTGACTTAACATGACTAGCCGACCTACCACAATATTCAACTTAGCACCAAAAAGTAACTTACCACAAATCTAGTCAAGACCCTAATCTAAGAAAATAGAACAAAATGTTGGAAGCCAATTGAAACCTTTATCTATGCCAACAATTAGTAATATTGACACAGATAATTGAACAACTTGCCCATAACTTTTGTCTAAGGTAAAAATAATGAATATGTCCCATGTTGTTCACGGACCTTTTCCCTACATAGACAACTTTAGACATGTAAGTAATGAACAAGCCATTACCTCATTATGTAGTAACCCCCTGATGAATGGGGTGCCCCAACAATCTGGGTCCTCCTATAATGGCCCCACGTTGGCTAGTGAGCGCTCATTGTGGAAGTTTGGCACCATTCTAACTATGAACAAGTCATAATTCATCGACTCAACTCGAGCCTCAAACGACTGTAGAATTTAAGTACCTATTGGTCGACTCAGAGTGAAACCATGTTGGTTTTCCCACCATCCAATTGTGCCTTAGCCTTTTTCCACTAAAATTTTTGGAGTGTAACAACCACCATCTTGACCAAATGCTGGCCTAGCCTTCTTATTGACTAGATTCCAAACTAATGGAATTCACAGACTCTAACAGCTTTATTGGCCACATTTCGTAGTCACATGGGACCATACAAACAACCATAAGAATTATATATATATAGCATATCATCATGAAAAGATATGAATAACGTATTCCTCCATTTATAGTACTAGTACATGTATATATCACAACAACAATGTTCATTTTTTCAATGCATCAAGAATACAAGTAAGCAACTTATCCTATTATCTTCATATGAGTGGCAACTGAGAGTGGGACTTCAACTCTCCACCCAACCGTAGGCTAATTGCATTGCAATATTTCTTGTACTTGACCACCCCCATGCCAAATTCGAGTCTGAGGAGGTGATTGCTCAGAAGTTATCTCGCTAATAACCACTCAACCAAGTGAATGACAAGGTTCATTTCTTAGGTGGTTTTTCAAAATCCCCAATTGTAACACCACACGAGCTCTCAAATTAGTGAAAAAACAACCACAAGGGTTCAACTAATGCATAAGGAGTTAGCTCAGTTCCAGAGAAGGATTGTAAGCACAAGGGGAGATTTATCAGCTAGATTAGTTATTATAGGAGTTAATATCTCACTGTTTAGGTGGTTTATCAATATAATTACTATTTTTAGACATTTTGGGTAGCATATTCAATATTTTTAGCTTGTTGATTTGTGACTAATTTACTGATGTAATAAGTTTATCAGTTCTGAAATTTTTGAACCACATATCCTAAAAGCCCTAAAAATTGAGAATTTAGAGTTCTAGTACATTTTTACTATTTTTGGGCATATTGACCATCTATTTTTGGAATCTTTAGCTTGTTAATATGTAATTGTTCATTGTTGTAATTTTAAAATTAGATCTGAAATATCACTAAATACATTGTCATAAAGTATGCTAAAGAAGCTAATTTACATTGCTGGTCAAATTGAAAATTTTATGGTTTTATGTGTTGGGAAAGTTTCATCATTTGAAGTGGTTTATGCATTGCTGACATAACATTGATAAGCTTTGAATTTTCTGAAGTGTTATTGCTGATATAAACTATCATAAATATGAATTTGACTTATCTCATATTGCCCTAAAAGATTGTCTATCTTTGCACTCAAATTTGAGATTGATCTTGATTGAATGGCATAATATCTTGTGATAATAATCATTGGTGGATAAATTAGTTACTTGGTTTCTTGTGAAGTATTTTTGAAGTTTACACTTGTATCTCTTAACATGTATCTTGTTTAAGATTGCATCACAACATTGTCAAGTATTGTCGCCTTAAGAAAAATTCTCAATAAGTACTTAAATAACTTAAGCAGTCTTAACTCAAGATAATATCACCCATAATATATTTCATAAGCATATTAGATATAGATTGAATTAATAATTTACCTCCTAGTATAATATAGGATTAGACATAAGACAACCCTTCTTATCTAGCTTCAGGGGCCTTGGCAACTCTTCGATGGTTAACACGGTGACCTTGCAGTCATCAGAGCGACAATTTCTATAGCGCCAAAGGCATCATGTGATAGGATCCCAACAGAATGTATCATTAATCAGGCCCTAGCCTTCTCCCTATTAGCCTCCTTCCCACAACCTACCTTGGAGGCCGAGCTTCAAAATAGTTAAGGGAAGGTTACACTTAGACTAGGAATCTAACTAAGATTTACCAAGATCACTGCATCTCACATAGGTTCTAGGATTTTCATATCATATAGGTCAGCCAACCATTCAAGCATTGTGTGTCCATGCGGTCATTTAGTTCCAATTTATAAGAAGCAAGAATTTGTGATTCCATTAAGGCACTAGTCTCATAATAGAAAATCTAATCTAATCAATAATCTTGCTTAACTTTAACCAAGTGGCTGGGCCACTCATCTATGTCTACCAAACAAGTTGGTTTCCAACTTGCTTTCCTTCATCTCATTCCATAGGGACTACCCCCCATAACATGTTGTTGGGAGATAGCTAGAACGGAGTGGGCAGGAATCAAAGTGACAACCCTTGTCCTAAGCATTGTCATGGTGCGTGTACAATCTGCATGACAGCAAGTCTCTACTCAGTTCCATAGAAGGACCATAAGCATAATAGGAGGTTTATCAGCTAGGTTAGCTACTATAGCATTCAAGATCCCACTATTTAGGTGATTTATCAATCTTCTGAGTAAGCACAAAAGTGGCTTATCATCCCCAAGGAAAACTCTAAGTGGTTTATCAACTCCTTTCAGCAAGCACCTGGGTGTCTCAACCTAACAATAGTTTATCAACCCAATAAGTTCCAAATGGTATATCAGCCCCAAGGAAAGCCACTGCTCATATGGTTTATCAGTGAGCAAGTCCTTAGTACAGGTTTATCAACTCAACAAGCACTTGAGTACCACAACTCCACAAACTCTCTAGAAAAACAATACATGGCACATACACCCATGTCTTAGTAAAACGACACGTAGACACAATGCAGGGTTTAGCAAAAACACAAAGAATCCCTCCCATAAGCACATAACGAATACTTTCAGTGAAATTGAGCATTCCAAGCCGACCATAATAGTAGCTAGACTCCACTCTGTGTCCCTTGCTCTCTTTCTTCGCACTCTGCCACTGATTTTCCTTGGTTCTTCATAATGAGGAATCTCTCTCCTCTAATTATCTCCTCCATTGATTTTTCTCTTGACTTCTTTTTTATGTGTTGGCCTTGTCAGCACGAGATGCAAGAACAAGTCTACAGATTCGTCCTCCACTCAGGAGGCCCATCTCCTCCATTCAATGACTACACAACAGTCTCATTAAACCAACAAGGATTTAGGTGATGGAATAAATGCAATGCTTTAGTTTACAAGTAACTCCTTCTCTTGCAAACCATTGAACCCATGTCCCATCTTAGCCAGTCATCGTGTTACAATTCCACATAATTCACATGAATTACAATTCATAATAACATTTACAAGAGGGTTAGCTATAAAAATTGTCAGAATGATAGTGTCAAATGAAATGGTTACTGAAATAAAAGATGTTTCTCTTATGTTCCTAACCTTCTCAATTAAGTTTTAAAGTTTATTTAGACATTAAGTAATTTATTTCTGTGAATTTTGAGTGTAATTAGATCTATATTTTAATCAATATTTTGTTTCATAATAACGATTAAACAACAACAATTTTTTTTTACCAAATATACAAATTTATAAAATTTAAAAACTATAGAAATAATAATTTTTTAAATCAAATATACATGAAAATGAGAACTTCTAAGTGATAATGATAATGTTGAGTAGACATAAGTTTTCCTCTAAATTTTTTGGGATGGATGATAAGCAAATGTATATGGTAGAGGGAAATCGTGAATTTTGAATCTAGCATGTACATATTAACAAGGCCCCATAGCTAGCGTTCCCTGCCGCTTAGTTCAATTATTGAATTTTGAAAGGTATAAACAACCTGCCACATTTGAACAAGGGCTACATTGTAGATACTCTCACTTAATTTGAATATAGCTAAATTAGAGTAAAAAACGAAACTTTCATTGGGGGTGCTTGATGGATATGTATTCATAATAATGGCAAAGTATAAACCTTAGTTTTAAATATAATCTGTTTAAAACGTTGAGTTTGATTGTATCAACTTTCTGTTAATCGTCTTTTTTTAATTTTTTGTTTCATAGCTAATATTCTTTTGACCAAATAATTTTACAAAATCACAAAGTTTTCGTAGTATAACAATCATATGATGTTAAATTGAAACATTTTCTTACTTGTAGTTAATGTGGTAAAACCATGTGTCTTGCATAGTCGCAAAAATGTCTAAGTTGGAACATCTACATGTTAGTTATAATATATGAATACACTTGTTAGATTATTTTTCATATTTATTTATAATTCAATTTATATAATTATAAAAATTAATAAAGTTGAATCAATATTGTTTTCATCCATAATGATTTAAAAAACTTGAATCAAAGTAACTATTTTTTACTATAAATTTAAAGCAATAAAAATTAATTATAAACTAATTAATTGTATAATTTACTTTAATGATAACAAAATTTATTTTTATTTATAAAATTTAAAAGATAAATAAAAAACATCACCAAGATATTTCGAAGGAAGATTAATGTAATAGTGTGGAGTCTATTTATTTCTTAGGTTTTTTAAATGGTTATTATATATTTATGTAAATTTAACTAAAGGTTTTTAAGTTTATATTTTGTTGTACATTGATAATTAAAATTAGATTTAGATTTTGAATTACAAATATGTTTTATTGTGTTGTAGAGTTTTCTTTGTCTATAGTTACATTATGGTTCTTTTCCCAAAGGCAAAGTTTTTCTTTACATGAATTGGAAAAACACAAGAGCCCTCTCAGTGGTAAGATATAAGGATAAACAATCTTTAGTAGATCTTATTAAGATTTCCATGGCTTAATACTTGTTCCTTTCATAACTTCAACAATTGTAGTGCTTGAGAGTAGCAGAGAAGCTATTGTAATTGTTAAATTGCAAGAGGGACTTCAATGCACATAAGTTTAAGTAAAACAATAAAGATGAGACATGAATCTAAGTCTTTGCTTTCCATAGATGTAAAGAAACAATTGATAATGATAAATACTTCAATAATGGATGATTTTGAAAGTCAAAGAAATTACGATTAAAGAGAAGAAACATGAGGGCCTAATTACATGGTCATTATTATGAAAGGACAATTTCTAAGGCCACTTCTCATTTTAGAGTAATTAAGATCAAAATGTAGAAACATGAAGGTAAGATTATATGGTTAGGATTATGATTAGCTTCTGATATAGATAGTAAAAATTTGAAATCTAACCTTAGATTAAGGAGGTGAATCAACATTAAATAATAAACTTAAAATAGTGTCATCAAATAAAACTCTTGTATATGTAAAAATTGTTTATGGTGTTATTTACATAGTTTGATATTTACATGAATAACAAACATGTGATCTATTGATTGTGTTTTTTGACATCTGGGACCTTTTAAAGTAGCTAGTACCTACAATTTACTTTAAATATAAGTAAATTAAAGTAAAAACCATTAAAGAAATAAAGTTGCATATTGCAATAAGAAGACAATTGCATTTAGGCAAAATGATGTAATAGTGTTTGAGACATTTGTACATTATTTTGCAACAGAAATTTTAGTTTCGTGGTATATGCAAATGCTTTCAACAATAGAGAAAGATTTACCAACAATGAAAAATAAAAATAAAAATATTAATTTAATGTTCTTCTTATTGATTGTTTATTATGTATTAAATATATAAAAGATAAAAGATATAAATTTAAAAGTGTTTAAATTTAAATTTAAACAATAAATTTAAAGGTAGTGTTTAATAAATATTAATTAAAAATGTATTCATAATTATGGTGGAATAAGATTCATAAAAATATGATTAAATAATAATAAATTATTCTTTAATAATTTTTAAAATTATATAAATATTATATATAATAAATTTATTTAACATTAATATATTTATGGTTTTTAAAAATTAATATTAATTTAAAATAATATAATAAAAATTTAAAATATTTTTTTTATGAAAGTAATAATTATTTCTATTTTTCTTTTTAATTTAATAAATAAAAATAAATATTAAATTTAAATATAATTTATAAATATAAATAAACTAAATATAATTTTGTATCATAATTATTTTTTAATAATTAATTAGAAATTTCAATAATATAATTAAATATTTAATTATATTTCTGAAAAATTATTTAACTAATATTATTTATTAATAAAAAACATAATTTTTGAATTTTTGACCGAAGAATCCACAATAATAGAGTTTTTACACCAACGTTTCAAATCCCAAATGGGATCCATCATCAGGGTAAAGAGAAAGATGATAAAAGAAGAGTTAGATGGAGGAAATAAATACTCAAGAGGGATGAATATTAGAGGCAAAGCACAGGTCGGCCAGAAAGATTTATAATGAAACCTAATTTTAATTTTAATTTTTATAAATTAATATTATTTATTTAGTATCTTTAAGACAAAATCTTAAACTAAATGGAAGATCCCTCCAGACAAGACTTAAAGAACATGGCGCTGACATCAGGAATGGAAGATCTCGTACCTCAGCCTTGGCAGAGCACTCCTCGAAGACTAAACACCACATCTGCTTAGAAAACGCATCAATTATCGCAAGAGAAGAGCAGCATCAGAGACGGAAAATCAGAGAAGCCCTCGAAATCTTGAAGCATCCTTGTAATCTGAACAGAGACAGCGGTTTGGAGATTAGCGGAAGCTGGCTTCCCCTGATCAGTGAAATCAAGAAACGTCAGCCCGGCCCCAGGTAAGTTGTCAAACAGGTAAGTTGTCAAACAGGTAAGATAGTTATTAACATAGATATTAATATAGGTTTGCATATTAAATATAAATATTATTATAGATATTTTTCGATTTTAATAATTTTAATATTAATCTTGTCATTAGGTTATTTATATTCTATTAAAAGCTCTAATTATTAATATAACTTCAAGGTTGGATTTAGGCATTAATGTATGTTCTAAATTAATGTATGTTCTAATACAGTCTAGATTTTAATATTGAATTAATATAGAATTTAGTTTATACTAATATTAATTTATTTAGATTTTGATATAGATATTAAACTTTTACTAATACATATATTAAGTTATATAGATTTTAGGTTATATAAAAATTTTAAGTTTTATAGTGGTCAAGTTTTATAAAATATTAAGTTATATTGTCATTAAGTTATATAGTCATATATATTAATATTAAGTTATATAGTCATTAGGTTAAATAGTCATATATATTAATATTAATATATATATTAGTTTTTAGATATTAAATTTATATAGATTTTAGGATATATAAAGATTTATGGTATTAATATATATATTAGTTTTTAGATATTGATATAGGTATTAGGCTTTTTTGATATTAATTCTAATATATATATTAAGTTGTATAGACTTTAGGTTATATAAATATTAAATTATATAGTAATCATGTTTCATCAATATTAAGTTATATAGTCATTAGGTTATACAATTATTAATGTTATTTATTAGGATTTATGATATCAATTTTAATAATTAATATATATATTAGTTTTTAGTTTTTAATATCAATATAGATTTTAGGTTATATAAAGTTTTTTGATATTAATATTAATATACATATTAGTTCTTTAGATATTAATATTAATTTAGATTTTAGTTTAAGATTTTGTCTTAAAGATACTAAATAAATAATATTAATTTATAAAAATTAAAATTAAAATTAGGTTTCATTATAAATCTTTCTGGCCGACCTGTGCTTTGCCTCTAATATTCATCCCTCTTGAGTATTTATTTCCTCCATCTGACTCTTCTTTTATCATCTTTCTCTTTACCCTGATGATGGATCCCATTTGGGATTTGAAACGTTGGTGTAAAAACTCTATTACTGTGGATTCTCCGGTCAAAAATTCAAAAAGCTCAAACCACAGATCTCTGAAATCCAAACATAATTTTACTAAATTAATATATATTAACATTAATATAAAACATAATTTTACTATATATAAAAATACACAAAATATAAAATATATTCTACGAAAATAGTCTATCCAAATGATTTAACAAAATTATTTACTAGCATTTGCACCAGATGTTGCAAAGAAAACGCCGTAAGGCATAAAGTGCGGAAATCCATTATCCATGTAGTGTGTGCATTATTCAACAAGGTGGATCTCTCTAAATTTGTTGCAAACATTTATGTTGTTGCATTGCTAATTTATTTAGAATCTACTACTACCTCCTCTTCTTGGAATATTAAATTTCTTATCACCCCATGATGACAATCCCTCTAATTATTGGCATCACAATTTTTTCCACTTTAGTGGCTTTACCTTCAACCTAAAGAAACATGAATTTGAGTCACTCAATTAAAAAGAAATTGCTAAATTGCTATTTATCAGGTTTTGAGTAAAAACAATTAATAACTCATATTTACAACACTTTAAATATTTACAACCTTTTAAGTCTTGTATTTATAACTCATATTTGTAACCCTTTAAAATGAAACTAACTATCTATATTTTTATTAATAATAAAAAGAATCTTCTTTATAAAACTGACACTCACATGCTACTCCTATATACTTATCTTATATTTAATATTCAGTGTCCATCAATTGAATGACAAGATGAAAGCTCAACTTAATTGCACATTTATGAACTCCTTTGTGGGAATTCATGTCCCATTAATTTAATGGAAAATTGAAGTTTCAAATATAGTACACATTTTATACCAAATTCAGAGAGTTCATGAACAAACTTTCAAGGTTTTAATGGATCTAGGTCATTTGTATTTTCTCTCATGTTCTAGGTCGTTTGTATTTTCTCTGATGTTGACTATACTAGCAATTGTCCCAAAAGTTACAAACCTTAATGTCCTTTTAATGATCAAGCCTTATGTGAAAACTAGTGTACATTGATTTGTTACATTTTCCTTGGTCTATAATAGAGGTGTAACAAATATGCATTGAAATCCTAGAATTTTAAGCATATAACCCATTAAAACGTGACTTAAAAGTTTAATTGGTAATTATTTATTCAGTAATTTGTACATTGTTAATTGCATTTTCTCTTGAAAACCAATGTTTATATCAAAATTTTAAAAATTAACACTCACTTCTCCCGTAGTCTGGTGTTTCTTTATTTGATCGTGGTACTCAAGATTGCCTTTCTCCAAAGTATCAAATGTGAATATGATATCTTATGTGTTTCTGCTTTCTCAGTAGGTTCATCTGATTATTATTATTTTTGGTGTTAATGTTTATGTTTTTTTTATGCCCATCCATTATTTATTATCTAAACATTGATGTTTGAAAATTTGTAAGTGGCTAGTGTGGAAATTGCAAGGCATGTTGAGAATTTGGTTATCTAGTAAGCTTAGAGTCATTCTTGAGTCATTATCTTTAACATCTCAGGAAGAAGAAGAAGAAGAAAAGCCTATTGAATTGAAAAAGAACCCTAAAAAGTATTAGGATCCATGGGTCATTTTTTTGCATCATGTAGCAAGATAACATTCCTACTTGATTATGCCACATGAAGAATTAGTCTTTGCCAATATTTAGGCTTATAACTAGGTGATCTTTTTCTACTAATATTCTTATACCAATTTACCATGATAATTCTCTTTTAAATTAAAACATTGTTTGCAGGCTATCGTGGGAGCCGAGCGTTTGCTCCCTAAAAATATACCTTCAAGGTTCCTTCAGTGGATAGCAGAGCTACTATACTTGACATTGGCAGTATCCAATAGTTTTTCTAGCCCAAAATCTGCTATGTATGGCTCCATGTCAAAGCCCAGAAGGATGTTTCTTGGCTTAATATTTGCATGAACAAACTTCCTTTCATGTAAATAAGCCAGGCCTCTGGCTACTCCCTTTGCAATTTTAATCCTGGCAAACCATGGCAGATAAAAGGGAGAGTTTGATGACCACCCTGCAAGGTTATAGAGATATAGTGTTAGTCAAAGGATTTGAAAAGGATAGGCCACTAAGAACCTTAGAAGTTGAACAAGATGGTCAAGATTAGCATGCAACAAGAGGAGAATAACAATTCAAACCCTACATGATAATGGACTCCCTTTTGCAATGATTACAGAGAACTGGATTTGGTTATCCAGAATGTTGAATTTGAAAAGGAATCAATACTCTTTGATAAGAAAGGAAAGCATTATACTCGAACTCAGGGAACTCAGTGGGCAAAATTATCAATAACTAGTCATAACAAAATACAGAGAACCCAGTGAACAAAATGACAAATATCCAATTTAAATGAACCACAGAGAACGTGGTGATAAAAAAGATAAATATCCATCTTAAAGATAAAAGAGAAATGAAATAAACTACAGCATATCCTTGAAACAAAACAAAAGGGTTGATATATATTCTAAAGAAGAGAAAACAGGGATAGACTCTGCAGAATCTAGTAATATGGTATAATGGACCTGTTCAATATATAACAGCAGAAACATTCCATAGAAACTGATATAAATACTACAACCAATTGTTCTCCAGCTAAGTAAGAAGATGTTATGTAGAATAAGATACAAATACAAGCACAGGGTCACTTGTCTTATTTCATGGTCTTCCTAAGAAGGCTTATGAAGGAAGTTGTGTAGCATTCTCATGGTTTTGATAAATTATCATTTGTTGCTGAGATGAACATGTATATATAAATATTCTAACCTGAAAAAGGAGCAGTTTCTTCTTTGTATATGCAAACTATAGCTGAACCAATAAATCTAATTTTCAATATTGATTTGCATCAATTTCTTTTGGTCCAACCAGCAATTAAAATCCATCCCCTGCCACTACAACAATAATACACCATATATCACCTTCCCATTAAAACTGAGAATGAGCTGCAAGTAAATTGTGAGAACGTGGATGCCTCATAAGCGTGGAGTTAAGTTTGATCCCTGAGTTTTGCTACAATCCTGAACTATAGAAATATTGAAATTTTTAAGAAGACTCTGGAGATTTCATAAGCAGCTGAGTTGACAGCAAAGTTTTTCTGAGTCCCAATCATAGAGGTGTCTATATCAGTTATGTCAATGTCTAAGTAGAGCTGTTGAATACGGAATGTGGGTGTAAGTCCTCATCTCTTTCCAACTTATGTCAAAGAAAGGATTCTACATAGGAAGAAAGAATTGGTTAATCGGTTGTCGATGATGGCATTCTTTCTAGAAAATGCAATACCTCCTTCATTGATGGTCTCTTTTGAGGGGAAGCAGAAGCACAATTCGAGGAAATGTGAATCTACATTTTTGACACAGAAAAATCAATAGAAGTCAAAAACAATTATGGATCTAGAATTGAATCTCAACACAGAGGTGTGCCTTACTGTCTAGCATGTATGAGTGGATATCACAATGAGACTTTTCAGAACATTAGATACCTCAGTGTCAGACAAGGGATGAACAAAGAGGAATCCCAGATAAAATGGGGACTTCCGACTTATTTTAAGTTTGATACATTATAGGTGCTAAATGCTTTTTCTAACCCAAACGTCACTTCTGATCCTAAAAGAATTCCAAAATGTTCTGATTTTTATTGAGAGCTGAGAAAGTGTTAAAACATGGGTACAAACTCATAATGTTAAAGAGTATACTCTAAATATAAGATTTATCCCACGTGTCTATCTAGTCCTGTCAGCAAATCTAAAATAACTAATCTTACCATTGGTTTAGGAGCCTATAATACAATTGGATGGATATGAACTCAATTACATATTAGAAAACATGGGAAGACAATCATATGGGTGGAAATGATAAACTTACATAAAGTTGAAAAAAGGAAATGCCTGGTCTACTTGAAGCAACCTCTTCAACACTTGATGTAGCCCATGAAGAAAGCATCTACAACAAATATGTCCAAGCCTCAATTTTTATCAACACAACAAACTATTTCAACATCCAAAATCATTATAATTTCTTAAATCCTTAATAGCTAGAAGGAAATTAAAACATTTAGAAGATCGATCCCACAAAGAGAAGACCGATGCCCAAACCATTATAGTTCCAGCAGCTCTTGCAGTAGCATACTCTCCTGTAAAAGACGATGGATTCACTTTCAGAAAATATATGCATCAAAATAGGATGTTAACTGTAATACAATAATCTAATGCATACCTTCGGGATGAGCCATCTTTTGCATGGCAGTTGGAGCAATCATAATAGGCATTGATATCTTGAATACCAACACAGTGGTACTCAGATCCACCTTTGTTACATCAACCAATATACAGGGACGAAACCTGATACATACAACATCAACCAAAATCTTTGTAATAATGTCAATTCCCCTGATGCTTATAATGAAAGAGGTGCCATAATGTTCAAAAGTTTGGCCAAGCAGGGTGACTAAAATTGAAAATTATAGCTATGCAATGTTTATCTAATCTGATTGCAGTCATAAAGTTGGTGAAAAAATAGATACGGGAGCTAAAGGTACATCTTTTTCAAATGACTATGTACTAGCTGAAGGTACAGTAGCTAAACAGGGGAGATTGTGGAATCCATAAGAAACTCATAATATGCAAGCAATTGAAGGGCTATCTTTGTAAAAAAAATAAAAAACAACCATGTAGAAACAAATTGAACCATTTCTCATCCTGCTCACAAAGTCAAACTAAAAAAATTTTAGACCCGTGCCTTCTGTTAGTGGATATCACAATGAGACTTTTCAGAACATTAGATACCTAAGTGTCAAACAAGGGATGGACAAAGAGGAATCCCAGATAAAATGGAGACTTCTGACTTATTTTAAGTTTGATACATTATAGGTGCTAAATGCTTTTTCTAACCCTAGCGTCACTTCTGATCCTAAAATAATTCCACAATGTTCTGACTTTTATTGAGAGCTGAGAAAGTGTTAAAACATGGGTACAAACTCATAACGTTAAAGAGGAGTATACTCTGAATATAAGATTTATCCCACGTGTCTACCTAGTCCTGTCAGCAAATCTAAAATAGAATGAATTTTCACTACCTATTTCTAATGTCAGACTCCCTCCGCCCAAGTCGAGGCGTGTCCACAGTCAGTGCAATTGCCTTAAAACCAGCCCTCTCTGCTCTTCTAACAAGTTGTGCAACAACATTCCTATTCTTGTAAACTTGCCAGCAATGACATCTAAATTTTAACACCACTGATACATCCACATTTAGTAAACCAATGCAATATAACTGATCTTACCATTGGTTTAGGAGCCTGTAATACAATTGGATGGATATGAACTCAATTACATCTCAGAAAACATGGGAAGACAATCATATGGGTGGAAATGATAAACTTACGTAAAGTTGAAAAAAGCGAGTGTCTGGTCCAGTTGAAGCAACCTCTTCAACACTTGATGAGAGAGAGCATGCTAATGTGTCTCATTATATGGCAAAAGCAAAAAAGTATTCAAATGAAAAAATATAAAAAAATAATATAAAAATATCAATAAAATGAGTTGAGTTTCATACTTGTTAATTATAAAAAATAAATGCTAAATTTGTAACAAAGCTAACTCACAATAAATTTTTCTAAAAGCTATAGTGAACCTATTTAATGGGTTTAGAAAATATAAATAATGTTATAAAAAGTAAATACTAAATTTGCAAATAAGTCAACTTATAGTAAATATTGGTAAAAACTATGGGTAATCACTCACAAAATATAAATAACTTTATATAAAGTTAAATGAAATGCTAAAACTCTTTAAAAATATATATAAAAATAGAATTGGAATTTCTAAACAAGTAATTTTATATATTATATTTTGAATAATATAAAATATGTTATTATAATCATAATTAGAAATTTTATTATAAAAAATTTAAAATATATTTTAAAATTTTTCAAAAAATAATTTTAACATTTTGTTATATGTTATTTTCAAATTTCTATTAAAAAAAATTGATTTTATAAACTTGAAAGGGTAGTTTCTTGGGTCGCAGTTTTATATATACGAAAAGATGATCATTTTTACTAGTATTTTAATAATAATTAAAAAATATGCTTACTTTTTATTTTTAAATTTGTTTAGCAATATTTAGAATGTTTACAACACATCTCTTAAAGAAATTGGAATTAAAAAACATAAATCAATAGAGAAATGGGGGGTCGCAGTTTTGTCACTACTTAAAAATTTATGTAAAATATTAATGATGTCTTTTAAAGAAAATGAATAAATTAGATAAAAAATATATATTAAATTTTAGAAAAAATATGACATGAAATTGAATTTAAATTGACATGTTTTGTCTTCTTTTACCACCACCTAATTTTTTATGATTTTGTAAATTGAAGAGTAAACATTCCAACTCCATTTATTTTTATAAAACTTCTTTGCCACAAAAAGGAAAAATGTGATACACATTAACATGCTTTTTCTGTGTAGCCCATGAAGAAAGCGTCTACAACAAATATGTCCAAGCCTCAATTTTTATCAACACAACAAACTATTTCAAAATCCAAAATCATTATAATTTCTTAAATCCTTAATAGCTAGAAGGAAATTAAAACATTCAGAAGATTGATCCCACAAAGAGAAGACTGATGCCCAAACATTAAACACTGATGTCAATTTCTTAAACATGAGAGAAGGCATCTTGTAAGCAATTAAATAATATAAGGTGCAATAGAAGTATAGTTTGGACCTTAAAGATACTCACATTTGCAAAAGCCCTACTCAACTTCTGTAGCAAGTTAACAAGTGCATGACTTTGAACAAGCTGCTTTCCAACACTATAAAAACCTTTGGTGGATGTTGTTATATTCACCAACTTTCCATTGCAAAGCTTCACCTCAGGGGAAATGGCATGACAAATATAAGAAATCTACAGAAGAAACAATTCAATTCCTAGCCATTATGGAGGTGAAGCTCAAAATTAGTGCAGGATTGGATAAGAAGTGCTTACGTCTATAGAAATTTGCACAAGCCCTGCTCAATTGCTGTAGCAAGTTGACAAGTGCATGACTTTGAACAAGCTGCTTTCCAACACTATAAAAACCTTTGGTGGATGGTGTTAAAGTCACCAACTTTCCATTGCAAAGCTTCACCTGTATATCAGGGGAAATGGCATGACAAATATAAGAAATCTACAGAAGAAACAATTCAGTTCCTAGCCATTATGGAGGTGAAGCTCAAAATTAGTGCAGGATTGGATAAGAAGCGCTCATGTCTATAGAAAAAAAATCTCCAGGACGTTTGTCTTCAACAGATTGCCTTGTGGACTTCCTTATGACTATACATCCCAATGTCATTAGTCACTAAAATACTATTCGTAATTCACTTTTTTTTCCCTTCAAAGTTCTAACTCATAAGCTCCAAAGAAAATCAACAAATTAAATTTGGCAATGTGCACATTGTTTGCCATGCTTCACAGTTCAAAATTTTCTGGAATCTTTGCATTACAATCAAATAAAGAACCATAGTTTGATGGCTTGAAGAGTACATGGAAAATCTTTCAACATCATATCCATATTTGTATGGGATATATGGATTCTCATAATATTTCTATTATACACAAGATTGAAAACTACTACTTTCAAATTATAAAAAATTGGAGGGAACGGTATACTAACATTGGATAGGAGGCAAGAGATGTGAAAACGAGAAGAATTCATAGAACTGGCCAAGTTTAGAGGGAGGACACATTCCTGTCATATCCCCTTTATTTGTGGCCTCTTTGGCAGCAGCCATAGCTACAATGGCCTCAGATTTCCCCTCTTTCGAGGATTTCTTTCTTCCTTCACCCTTAGAAGAATGTTGGTTTGAGTTCTCCTCTCCATCATTTTCTTTTTCACTAGCCTCAACCTTACCTTCAACTTTTTGAAAGGTCTCTGGTTTATTGTCTTTTCCATCCTTGTTTGCTTCTTTTCTTTCTTTATTGCTAGGTAAGATTTCTTTAGAGCAACATCGTTGTTTTGTTCAGCCACATTCTCTGTCATTGAGTGAGCTGATTCTTTTCCACCTCCCTGCCTAGACTGAGGTTCCCCTTGCTTTCCTAAAGAACCAAATCATGTTGTATAGGAAACAATGTCCAGTAATCTTCTAATGTGTGAAACTACATGCTCTTCAGTGTAGTCCTCTGCAAAGGAAAAATAAATGAAAATCATATATAGAGTATCATGCAAACTTTGAGTATAAACAATGCATATTCTTCTTTGCATATATATTTGAAGCACGTATGCAAGTAGAAATTCAGTTTAGATCACTTCAAGAAACAAGAGAACAATTTTCTAATATTATGATTTAACATTATTTCTGACCCCTTTTCAAGAGGAGTTCTGGGATGGGTGACCTCCTGGGAAGTCCTGGTTACCGGGTGCAAGCCCCGGAAGTGATGATTGATGCTATGTGATTTGTTCTCCACATTTCACTAGTTTCAATCCCACTTCTTCACCCCTGTGAGCATCACCCGATGCAATGAGTGCTAAGTGAACTATTCAAAAATCATGAGAAATTAGTCAGTTACGACTACCTCTCATGGAAATGGTCATACGTTTGAATGACTTACTTAACGCAGTTGAATCCCAAAAATGATATCTAACATTTATATTTTAAAGAAAGGCAAGACAAAATTTCTAGCTATCTCCCCTGACTTATTCAGATGGGGGAGAAAAGTTATTGGTTACCTTCTACAATAGTAAGGGCATAGGGCTTCAAGGTTGCAACATCTGATGAATCCCTCAACCTGTTGCCACGAACTTGGTATAATTCAAGTTTTTACCAAGTCATGGATACTTCAAGAAAACTACGATGGCCAATGTTGCCATGGTCACACTTAAGCTTTACAAACTAATAATAGAACCAGTTTCACTATACATGGCTATTTCTATCTTGACACGAACACCTGTGTTGTTAATGAAAGTAGGGTCATACCACATGATATCTTAAACAGAACCAGTCAATTGCAATCCACCAGCCTGTCAAACAATCCCATTATTTAATGAGCTTCTGAACTACTGATTTTCTTACCTCATGGGATAAAGAATAGTTGGTCAGATGGCATGTCTCCACATTCACAGCTAATAATCGGCATAAATCAAGAATACAGTCTATGGAAATTCCATGTTTCCATAAAACAAACATATATTAAAATCTACTGTCGAACCAAACATAACTATCCATAGGTCTGGATGCTGCAAGATTGGATTATATTCATCATAATTCTTAAAGCTGGATCAAACATCTATGACAAGACTTATGTTACCACCTATTGTCATATGCACTGGATAATATTTTTTATGAGATAGAGTACCTTTAAAATAACTTTAGAATCATCTGGAGTGTTCACTGTGACATCTAGCACAGTAGGCAGGACTGCAAGCAACAAATGATACCATATAGTCATTGGTTGCCACCATAACAATTTCTTATTTTTAAAAGCAAACAGAGACCTCATATTTGTATTGATATAAAAGTACTAAGATCAGATGAACTTGTGAATAGCCAAGAAGCTGCCCATAGCTGGTCTTTTCCTTTTCAACCAATTAATCACATCGAGATCAGAGAGAACAACCACCGAAACACAATGACAAGGCATCAGAGAGTAACCACAACATGGCCCATGTGATGCCACAACCAAAATAATTGGAAAATAGGAAATCAAAGCAAACATATACTCTGAGACAAACTAAAATGGAAATACATACCCTGATGCCGAGCAACCATTCTATAATAGATCGCAATTGCTATAGCCATCCCGCAATAGACCGAAGTCCAGAAGTGGACCGGTGACAGTCCAAGGCATCTAGTGGTGATAATCCAAGCCCTCTTAAGGCTGAGCGAGACCTCCTTGAATCATCTCATGGGTCCTGTAGTAGACTGGGTATGTTCTGAGGGTCAGAATATCATTTTCTACCTTATGCTTGATATGAAGGGTTTCCTGAAGTTGATTTCCATAGATCCAGGGTCCTGGAATATAGTATCGCCGAGCGAGGGCAAGTGCAAGGTCTCCACATGGAGAAGCACCTGGAAGTAGCGTAGCGTCGAGTGAGGGAAAGCGTCGATCTGCTAGGTCGCATCGTATACTGGTCTAATCAATTGGATGGGTAATATTATTTTCATCGTCTAACACTTAAATCAAAGGCTTACAAATGTACACGTAACCCAAGAGGAAAGTTGATTTCAAAGGGAAATGCCTTATGGCGTAACTAGCAATTTCTCTTTGCGATTGGACTCTGGCTCAGTGTCATAAACTTCTGTACTCCAGCGTATTGCACATGCAATCTTTGCAACCCTATCAATGACCTTAGGAGTATCCCAGACAACAACAGTTCCTTCAGGCCGAAGAATTCTATCCATTTCAATCATCAAATCAACAAGACTACATCTGTAAGCATAAAATCCAAAACCAATGTGTAAGTAACACATGAACTTTAACATGGAACCAAAAATCATGATTGAAGAATGCCTATCATAGAGGAGGAGAGATATCATTCTTTAGACCAAGATTCATGAATATAAACAATATAAAGTGATAGGTTCAGGAATCTAAAGAAAACCCAAAAGACAAATGGAGGATCAGAAAGGCACCTGTTTCCACCTCTACTCAAATCTCTTATTAGAGATTCAATGCTAATTGCATGAATAAAATCATATGTTCGAGGGTAACAAGAGAAGGCCTCACACCTGCCAAATCACATTTCTAGTCATAGAATATTCAATGATATTGCCATAATCACCATCCTATTAAACTTGTGCCCAGAGTCCCCTGATCTCTCTAGGAAATAGTTAAATATCATGCAAATCTGAAGATGCCCTAGTTCCCGGAGCACCTTGATAACCAGAGAGAGTTCACCATAATGCAAGTACATACTATTCAAATTGTATAGACATGTTCTTGCTTGCACTCTCCCATCAAAAGATGAAACAAACCAAGGAAATCCATGGGCAGCAAATATTCCCATCTTATGGTACTTGAGATGTTGTTCCAAGAGCCAACCAAACTTAACTAGAACCTTGATTTGAAATTGAACTCAACATCCAAGGAAGGTAATTGGAAAATCATAAATCAAAGATGCAGTGTAATAGGAATTTAAGTACATGAATTCTGCAGATCATAGCAATATAGTTCAAACAATTAACAAAACTCTCAAGGAATATAAACTTACCAGTCATGATAAACTCCAATAAGGCCTCTGTCATAAATCACAGCAAGAGTATTTGTTGTATAAGTACGAACAATGTTCATGATCCAGACAGGATCTACAATAAGTGTTGCTGCAAATCTACCAAAACCTACATTCATATCCATAACATTGCGTACACTTGAAGATCCTAACTTCAGATTCAGCACATTCTTATAGTATGTCACTCTCCTTTGCCATCTCCGTGTATCAGCTTTAAATATATCCAGAAAATTCTTTATGTCTACAGCATGCTGAGGAGGTTCGTTCAACCGGCTTGGCCACTTTGGAAGCTCGATTAAACTGTTCTCTTTCTCTTTCAATGGTGGAAACTGGCTAATACACTCTTTCAATGGTACATACCTGTAAGCAGATTGAAACAGAATGTTAGCTAGGAGATCAAAGCTCCAAGTTGGTGATATACATTTTTACATCAAAAAACACAATTTTAACCGCTAGATGGAATAAATTACCATGCCAAGTTGAGATCATCATGTTCGTCACATAAATTAGGTCCAGTTACAATCTTCAATGCGAAGCACGAGTTGTTGGAAGGTTTCTTCCAAATTGCAGTGTTGCCATCAATAATAACCAACTCGTAACATAATGTGTGCGCTAAATTCTGTAGGTCAGCCCATTATTTCTCTTGTTTAGGCCACTTCACGGGAGGTCTAGAGATGACAAAGTAGCCTCCTGATCACAACAAACGGTCCATCTTGATCATGTAAGATCCATCTGTTTGACAGAGTATTCCTTAAGTAAATATGCCTTTTGTAATTTTTGCACCATAGTGTGCAAGTACAGTGCTTTTAACTTTCTGTTTTCTTTGAGGTGAAAAATTAGATATCATCAATGGTGTAAATTCAAAACGAAATATCACTCAACAACACTATCTTCTCACTAGGTTAGAGATGGAGAAATATTACTGTAAGCAGTGAAGGGTACCAAACATTGGGAACAATGAATCATGTCAAATACATGAGCAGGGAAGGGCAGTCTCTGGGTTCCAAGGATTGCTAGAAACGCAGGTATGCCCGTTTCCAATGCAAACTGTATCTGTGGCTTGTGTGAATCCTGGGGAGAAAAAGACATGGTTAATATATCTTCCTTAAGCAGGTATCCTCCAAAGCTGGGAACTTGCATTTAGGGAGACAAGATTCAATATTAATCAATCAATCAATCAATCAATTGTGATATTCCCTTTGGTAATGGGTCGTGGCTCTACTAGTACATTTACAAATTAGATTGCAAAGGTGCTTCGAAAACAATACATTAAGGAGAAGAGAAAGGGAGAAAGTTCAAACCCCACAACCAACATCCAAAGCTGTCCTGATGGTTCCACCACTTATAGGTAAATATTGTTTCAGCCTCTGAATGTATTGTATTGCTCCATCGGGAAACATGGTGCCACCACCTGGAAATATGAAGTAAGGTCCTTCTACCTTCATCCAGCCCTGATGCCCTTTCTGATCTGCAATTTTGTTATGGGGCATATTGCTATGCCATATCTACCATGCCAGTTTAATCAAACAGCAAGATTTAATAACAGATTTTAAATTAAGCTATTCTATAGTACCCAAGATTGAGTCAAGTCTTTGATGCATGATTTTTGGCAGAAAGTAAAATGACATCGGGAGATTCCTCGAGCCAATTCGAAACTAATAGTAATATTACAGAAATAAAATTGGTTGTCTTCTGTTCAATAAGCACATAGAGATTTATCAATAGATTAACAGTCTTTCCCTTGCCTACCCAAGAAAGTAGTTATATCTAATTATGGAACCCAAATGCCACTAAATGTCTATAGAATCTAGAACCAAGAACAAGCTATTTCAAATTACAAATATGGCATCCAACATTTTGCAATTTCTAAAATGTAATTCCTAAAATCATAATTCTCTTTCTCACAACTTTAAAATTCAACTGGAAACCAACATTACCATAATGCAAGTACATACTATTCAAATTGTATAGACGTGTTCTTGCTTGCACTCTCCCATCAAAAGATGAAACAAACCAAGGAAATCGATGGGCAGCAAATATTCCCATCTTATGGTACTTGAGATGTTGTTCCAAGAGCCAACCAAACTTAACTAGAACCTTGATTTGAAATTGAACTCAACATCTAAGGAAGGCAATTGGAAAATCAGAAATCAAAGATGCAGTGTTGTAGGAATTTTAAGTACATGAATTCTGCAGATCATAGCAATATAGTTTTGTTGAAGCCCCAAAAATCGGGTCGACAACAAGGGGGATACCCACCCAATCCGGACCTTGGTTGGCATCTCCTTATCCGTTTGGTATAGCGGGTCCGACTGGGGATGATGGGACCAGTTTCCCAATGTAAGGGGTGTGTGTGTGTGTAGAGTTCGATGATGTTGATCTAGGAGTCTTTTAATCTAATTTAATTCAAACTTCTAAACTAACTCTATGCTATTGTAATCTAATGAGAAACAACACATCTAATCTATGCTAACGCGGGGTGTATTTCTTCTATTATGTGATCTAAAGAGATTTTGAACAATAACTGGTAATAAAGATCATTCAGCTATCATAAGAATAGAAATCAATTAAGATAAACCATTCTGCATAAAAAGTTAAGCAAAACAGTTGTGAACAACATATCGCATAATAAGTTATTCATATATCGAGCACAAATAAATGATTCCACCGTACAGAAGTGCCAAATGGTAACCCACACATTCATGCATTAACATATAAACAACTGAAAACTGCATATCACTTTAAGAATACAAGCAGAAATTGGTCAAGAGATAAAAGTACCATTTATGACTGGTTTCACTCATAAGCTTCAAGTAATAACGATTTATCTCTACTTGTTCTAACATCTACTAAGAGTACAAAAGTGCAACATCAGTAGCAAACATTAAATGCAAACATTAATAAATCTCGATCCATCCATTCATCAAAACCTCCTCTGAGGGTGCAAAAGTGCATGTTCCGAGGACAAGTTTTTGACAAATTTCTGGACCCTTCTCTAAATGCATGAGAAGGGTTAAAATACTACTTCCTAATTCTAATAATAGTATTATTACAAAATTTAGGATGCGGTTTTCAAATGACCGTCCTTTTTCTAATCTAGTTAAAAAGAAAAAACAACATTCTAAATAAGGCTACTTCTGAACTTGGTCCTTAAAGTTGCAAGTGTTCAGCATGGGCTTGAGGAGAGTCGGCTGACTGATTTCGGCACTGAGATGGGCTGTGAAAATAGCATCTACGAGAGCTGGCGCTACTTTTTCGGTCGCATTTGTGATGCATTTCATCGTCATCCATTGGCTGTGCGGCTTGACCAAGTACGTCCAGTAACATTCCCAATTCAACCTGGCTAGTGCTTGGATTGCTCTCCCCTTTACCTGCGCTTTCTGCTTCCATTCTGCTTCCAGTTGTAACTTGTTCGGTAGGTACCCCGGGGTGGTCTCTGTGATTAAATTGGCCCTGTGTAAATTTTCATTTACGCAGTCGATAAGAATGCTTGCCTGTGTAGCCGCTGTCTCCGCTGCTTGCTCCGCCTGCCTGATTTGATCATCCCATTTATTAAAGAGCAGTTCTTTATGGTTTTCGTTTATCCTAGGTGCACCTGCTCTTTTCCCTTCATCATCATCTTGCCAAGTTAAGTATTCTGTCACCCTTCTGTCACTCTGATCATAGTCACTCCGCAAGCCTACCACTTGATTGGTGATTTTATCGCTCAGCTCGCAATAGTGACTCCACTATGATAATTTACGTCCCAACTCTTCCTGTTGCTGTAGTAGTTGCTCATTTAAGCCAATAGTTTCTAAAATAAATTGTACCAGCTTAGGCTCATCTTTATGCATTTCTTGTAAAGTCTGCAATTATTTTCCTTTCTCGTCTACACTTCTTTGATAGCCTATCTGCATCTGTTGAAAGTCTTCTTGCAGCTTCTCGAGCTATTTGGAAGCTTCAGTGTTAGCATTGGCTTGTTGCAACTGTTGTTGTAGCAACTGTATCTGATCTTCTTGTTCCTTCAATAGTTGCTAAACTTCTGATGCTTTATCAATAGTTGCAGAAGCATGTGCTCCTGCGATCTCAGACAACTTAGTGAGATTTTCAGTCGGGTTATTGTTGGGGTCTTTCCATAAGACGTCCAAATGTTCAGCATCTTGTGACAGTGTATTTTCTAGTTTTCTTTTCTTCCTCTGTCTCCTTACAACTGCTTTGTGTTGGGGACTATAGAATACATCCAGTGGGGGAATTTCTTTTACATTAAGTAGAAGCTCAGAAGTTGGAGCGATAGGAACGTGTTCCGTTTCTGTGACACTGCTGACTATGGTCGGAATCACTTCTTGCACTACCTGTGTGTTGTTCACAGGTGTTTTCGGGGCTTGCCCTTCAAGATTGATCAATTCATTGAAGGTTTCCCATTCTTTGTCTAGTTCTGTTGTGATGAGTGGTGCTTCGATGACAGGAGGGGGGACATCTCTTGGCGGGGAGGCGATAACTTGCTGTTGAGACATTGCACTTGACTGAGCTGTATCTTTAGTTGTTTCTTCATTTTTTCCTTGGTCGTATCCAGACTCTTTAGGATGCTCAGGCACTCCTTGCGCAGCGTTGGATTTAGATCTGGAAGTGCTAGAGTTTTCGCTGAGGCTAATGCTTGGAGTTGGTTCTCTAGCAGGCAGTCGCAGCTTCTCTAGAGGAATACTGGCTAGCCTTCTTTCCCTATATAACATGAATCTTTGGAGGTCATCTGGAGACAACCTCGACCGAGCTTCCCGCAAAATTTCTTGGAGCGAACTTCTATTCTGAAACAAATCATCAAACAAATCTTTCTTTCCAGAGAACACTTTTATTTTGACGTTCGTTGTGAACTCTTGGGCAACATCATTTGGGTCAAATGGCCTTGCTGAGAATTTAAATAATTGAAGACACGTCACATTCTCCACTTCGTCGAAAGCGTGTCCCACATCGAACAATGAGAAGGCCCCACAAGCTACAGGAAATTGAGGCCATATGGCCTTCTTCTTGTCCTTTAGGTCTTTGGTCAGACCGCCTTCTGAACAGGTCTGGTAAGCAATTTCCTGAGCCAAACGTTTATCAGGGATATATAGAGGTAGGACATGTGGAGGTATAGTGCTTCCAAAAACTCTAATGTAGGTAAACCATTCTTCTCTGAACCATCTTGCAATGGGGATGATGTCGATTTGTGCCTCAGGAGAGCACCTCTGGGGGTCTTTATCATACATTATTCTATACAAGGGCAAAATAAGCCCGTGGCAAATTTGGTAGAAGTGAGGGGCGAATTGAGAATCCCATAACACCTTATGATAGACATGGATAGGCAAATGGTCCTGGGTAGTCCATTTCCAACCCATAATAGGGAATTTAGACATAAGACAAACAGAATCCATAACATATGCAGACAGATAAAAAGGAGGATAGATCCTTTGAGACAAGGATATTTTAGATCGGTAATTGATAACAGCCATGTATAGATTATCAGAAAGGATTTTGGCCCAATCTATAATATCGGTGTTTGTGGCAGCATCAATTAATGGTAGCCATTTAGACGAAAACTTTTTGATATCCGGCATCCCAAATAACCTACAAAGCATGGTCGCAGCAAAACAATATGGAGAGGTGAGGGAACCAGTGCTGTACATACCGCTTTTGTCCTTTTTGAGTGGCTCTTCTTTTCTAGACCAATATTTGGCGGTATCTGATAGGTCTGGGTTCTCCGCCATGAATTTCTTAATGAATTCTGCGTTATAGGTCGCTTGTAGTTCAGGAAGATGATACATAAGCTTCAAATCTTGCGCAGCAAACGATCCGATGAGCCTGTGTCCTTGAACTTTGAATTGTCTATTGTTTATGTCTGCATCATCCAGTATCCACTTGATCATATCCGTATATGGTAGAATTTTGGGTCTTGCCGCTATCCTGTGAAGAAATGAACATGCTAGGTCCTCTAAGGACACCTCAGAAGAGCGGTGTGAGCCTGCGGCAGCAGCAACCTTCATTATTCTAGGATTTTCCTCTTCTAGCAGCCTGTACATGCTTTCCCATGTTGATATCCCAGCGTCTCTGTTACAGGCTGTGTCTGTATACAAAGGCGCCATCTCCTTCGTCTTTTCCTTCGCTTCAGAGCTTTGAGCTTTATTTTTCTTTCCCATTTCTACTTGCGTTTGTGTTTGAATCGTCTTAGCTCTTCGTTCCTCCAGATTACGAGTGAAATGGAAATGACTGATCCAGAAAGGTGATGGGAGAGTTTTAAATGCAACAGATGTATCAAATATTCCACCTTACGTGAAGTAAATCTCTATAAAGGCACGCATCTTTAATTCATTTAATAACTGACAACTAATTCATTTACTATCATTAAAAGCGCATGATTTCTAGTCAGATTATGGTAAGTGGCTTTTCTTTGAATGGCGTGCTCGACAGATTCATAATGAAGTGATTTATGATTTGCTTACGTAACCTCGCATATCGTGCAATCGCAAATCGCACCATCGCAAATCGCAAGGGTGCAATATCGCAGCGATCGCAACATCGCAGATCGCAGAAGTTTGATGTTTGCCAAATCTTGCCGGCTCATTTCTGCGATATGCGATCTTGCGATCGGCGTTATCGCAGATTGGTGAATTTTTAAGTTTTTCTTTATGAGTATTACTTTGTTGTGACGCGATGTTATTCTTAACCCAAGGATCTTGCGCATATTGATATTTAAAGAGAAATGGAGGTATTTCCTATCTTTTTGCAAGGCGACTTTAAAGATTTTCTCCTTATCATAGACTTAGGTTTAAAATATTCAAAAAACTTACCTAAGCCCATGATGGTAACTTCATTTTGAGGGAAGGAAACTCTTGTTTTTCCTAAAAAATTAACTAAGGGTCCCCATTCATTTAGTATTTTGGTCAACACTTAAATGAACAAAGGGGGGGTGTTGTTGGCCACAACCATTGGCGATTCACTTGGGAGAACTAGTTATCTCTGATCTTCTATTGACGCTTTCAAACTCCTGAAAATTTTTTCTCAAAGAACTTAAACTTTATTATAAAAAGATAAAGCATATCGTACTTCAAACTGTCAATGATGTTTTGTTTCAACCTCTTTCTATTTTTTTTTACTTACATCCTCAGCTTGTCCTTGCATTTACATCAGCCATTACTTGGTCTTGTAAAACATAAAATAAAGTTTCCCCTATGTAGCAGCCTTTTTTAAATATGCTCCTTTGTCGTAGGTAGAGCCTCTGCTACCAGCAGGCGTCCATAGCCTCGACAGGGTTACCTATTACCCAGTAATGATCCTTTATCCTGCTTAAGGTTATTTACAACTTTTTCAGAGAAAAACCCATTTTGACACTTTTTCCTTTTTATTCTCTAAAGAACAATGTCTTGGTTTGGTGGCCAAATTATGACACAGTCATTCACTTGATTTACACTTTTGCTGAACAAGCTGGCTCGTGATGAGACCCCTTGTCTTTTGATTGTAACAATCTTGAGTCGTTGCCCTGTTTTGGTGGACAGTATCGGCAAAGTCAGCAAGTTATAATATCTGTGATCATGATAAGCCGGCTCGTGATGAGACCTCTTATTCTTTGAGATATAGTGTTTCTTTTTGGATTGTTCCTCTGAATGCTGCGATTTCCTTTAGCAGGGAGGAAGTCAAATTTTCTTTCCTTAAGAAAGTTTTGGACGACAATGTTAGAGTTGTTTGGAAAAGGCTGTTTCTACAGAGAATCTTTATTTCATTATTGATACCTTTCATTGTACTGACCTAAAACAATTTCTTCACCAAGATAGCTTTCTTCAAATTTCTTGGAGTTGAAACTAGCATCATATCTGGGTTAAAGTTCTATTGATAATAAAGATCAAGTTTTCAAAAGATTTGTTGTTCATAGAAGCAGAAGTTCAAAATCTTTGATAGAGAAAAGGTGTCTTTAGTAAATGTCAAATGCTGTTAACCATAGCAAATTTTATTATGGAGAAAAATATTTAACTGTTATGAGAGGTAGACATTTTCTAGGGTTATGTACAGAATAGGGATAATCCCTTCTCTTATTTTGCCTATCAATTATTAAAAGTAAACCTAATAACCTAGCTAAATTACTCCTACTCCTATTCTAACTATATACAGAAAATTAGCTAGGTGAAATGATATTTCCAGTGGAACCATCTCTTCATTTTTATTCCTAGCCGTTTGTAACTTCCAAACATCAGTATTAAGAACAAAATTTTCCTTGGACTGTTAATGTTGGATGTGGAATAAGAATGTGTAACTTCAGTTGGAATTCTGTCTGATATTTCTTTCTCATGAAAACTTCTTTCCAACTGGATACCTATTGGATCATAAAAATTAGGATGAACTTCTGTTATGGATTGATGATCTCGTAATAGGAAGGATGACAAGCCAGGTTGTGAATATGATTTTTTAGTTTCAATGGCTTGTAACCTACTGTTCGTTAAAGCTGAGCTTTTAGCGATTTCGTTTAAAAGGAAAGTTTCCATATATAAATCACTAAATAGTTCGATGTAGAATAGATGGAAATTCCCGGAAAGATCTTTATCAATTGGCGCGAATTGCCAACAAGTTTCGAAAGGTACTTTCCTTGGTTGATGGTGTTTTGGATGCCAAAGAAGTTTCTTAAGAAAATCTGATATCGATTGATCTTGGAATTGAGAAAGTTCTATACTTCCTTGACGCAGCTCAGCTTTCCAAAATGGTGGCACATCTTTCGAATGTTCTTTGATAAGATGCTCAACATGCCACAGTAATCTATCAAAAGTCTGAAAATTCAAAACAAAATCCGATTTTGTACAAAATGAGTGCAAGTGAGAAAGAAAGGAATGATTATCTGTACAAATAGTGTTACAACACAACTGGGATTTACTTGTAATATCTTGCTTCTCACAAGAACTGGCCAGAATTATGGGATCCGAGCAACTTTGAATTCCGTCTTGTGAATCAGAAGACAAGTTATGATTGTGAACAGGCATGGAGGTTTCCTCATGATATGAATCATAGATCAGGGCATTGTCTTGGATAGTAAAATCATGCAAATGATCTTTTACTTTGAAATGAGGGTTGACTGATATGATTTCTGAATTAGGATATCTCTCATTATCTGAGTTTAGTTGAGTTACTTGGGATAACTCAACAACATCATCGTTGTCAAAGTAGCTATCATAAATGATTTTACAGGTTTCCCTAGATTTCTCTTTTTCGTCATATATTTTCAGACAAGGAAGGTCAAGTGGTTCTTGTTTGAAAATGGCCAAAGGATGTTCTATAGCTGTCTCTTTATCTTGAAAACCTAATGATGGCTTGTTTGAATAATCCTCTATGTTTTTTGGGATATCTTTAATATTGAGAGGGGAGAAATTATCATCACTAAAAACATCAGGATAAAGAGAAAAATGCGATTCTGGAACAATGCATTTGAAAACATCATGGAAAAATCTTTGTTCATCAGATTCATCATAGACATCGGGCTTTAGATCATACCTTTGTGTACTGATACTTTTTGAAAGAGAAATAGTTTGCTGTTCTAACCTTGGCACCTGCATTTGTTGATTTGCAATGATATTATCTGACCTTGTATCAAAGTCATCTCCTGGTTCCAAGGTAGGCTTTCCTCCAGCATTCTCGCTTTTGTCTTCTTGCATTAGAGCATGCATGACTCCCAGGCTTTGGGGACTTTCTTCATCATGGCTGATTTGTATATTCAACTTGGAATCCTCATTCATATTAGAAGAAAATGAGACAAAGGTTGAACTAATTTCTGCTTGATCAGCCATAGGAGGCAGGGAATACTCAGCATAATCTGAAGATTCTTCATCCGTGAGTTCACTTTCAAGATCATACTTTAGACAATTAAGATGAAATCGCATATTAAAATCCCTAACAGATTCATC
Source organism: Pinus tabuliformis (assembly GCA_031772625.1). Classification (NCBI taxonomy): domain Eukaryota; kingdom Viridiplantae; phylum Streptophyta; class Pinopsida; order Pinales; family Pinaceae; genus Pinus; species Pinus tabuliformis. The sequence goes on along the minus strand of CM062815.1, from coordinate 599,565,036 downwards.
TTGTTTCCGTAGATAATCAATTTCATCATATACCTAGTCATAGTCATAACAATCAAATTCAAAAATGAAAGTCTTGACGAATTGGTCCCAGCTGTGAATTGATGCAACTGGGAGGGTTCTGCACCATTTTCTAGCTTTCACCGTGAATGTAAGAGTGAAAATTCTGCATAAAACGCCTTCATCAATTCTCTGAATATCAGAACTTGAAACTTTTTGAATAAATTGAAGAGCATGATTAAAAGCAAAAGAATTATTCTTACCATTGAATTTTACCTGAGACAAGAGTCTTACCACTTCTGGTAGAGTGTTGGAAGAGGTAGGAACATGGATGCAACTCCAAATAGGAATTTTATGAGTAGCCATCCTGATTCAAATTTTACAATTGAAAATCATTCCAACAGACCCTATGTTCAGGCCCTACTTCTAGCGCCAAATATGTTGAAGCCCCAAAAATCGGGTCGACAATAAGGGGGATACCCACCCGGTCCGGACCTTGGTTGGCAGCTCCTTATCCGTTTGGTATAGCGGGTCCGACTGGGGATAATGGGACCAGTTTCCCAATGTAAGGGGTGTATGTGTGTGTAGAGTTCGATGATGTTGATCTAGGAGTCTTTTAATCTAATTTAATTCAAACTTCTAAACTAACTCTATGCTATTGTAATCTAATGAGAAACAACACATCTAATCTACGCTAACCCGGGGTGTATTTCTGTTATTATGCGATCTAAAGAGATTTCGAACAATAATTGGTAATAAAGATCATTCAACTATCATAAGAATAGAAATCAATTAAGATAAACCATTCTGCATAAAAAGTTAAGCAAAACAGTTGTGAACAGCGTATCGCATAATAAGTTATTCATATATCGAGCACAAATAAATGATTCCACTGTACAGAAGTGCCAAATGGTAACCCACACATTCACGCATTAACATATAAACAACTGAAAACTGCATATCACTTTAAGAATACAAGCAGAAATTGGTCAAGAGATAAAAGTACCATTTATGACTGGTTTCACTCATAAGCTTCAAGCAATAATGATTTATCTCTACTTGTTCTAACATCTACTAAGAGTACAAAAGTGCAACATCAATAGCAGACATTAAATGCAAACATTAATAAATCTCGATCCATCCATTCATCAAAACCTCCTCTGAGGGTGCAGAAGTGCATGTTCTCTAAATGCATGAGAAGGGTTAAAATACTACTTCCTAATTCTAATAATAGTATTATTACAAAATTTAGGATGCGGTTTTCAAATGACCGTCCTTTTTCTAATCTAGTTAAAAAGAAAAAACAACATTCTAAATAAGGCTACTTCTGAACTTGGTCCTTAAAGTTGCAAGTGTTCAACATGGGCTTGAGGAGAGTCGGCTGACTGATTTCAGCGTTGAGCTGGGCTGCGAAAACAGCATCTACGAGAGCTGGCGCTACTTTTTCAGCCGCGTTTGTGATGCATTTCACCATCATCCATTGGCTGTGCGGCTTGACCAAGTACGTCCAGTAACATTCCCAATTCAACCTGGCTAGTGCTTGGATTGCTCTCCCCTTTGCCTGCGCTTTCTGCTTCCATTATGCTTCCAGTTGTAACTTGTTCGGTAGGTACCCCGGGGTGGTCTCTATGATTAAATTGGCCCTGTGTAAATTTTCATTTACACAGTCGATAAGAATGCTTGCCTGTGTAGCCACTGTCTCCGCTGCTTGCTCTGCCTGCTTGATTTGATCGTCCCATTTATTAAAGAGCAATTCTTTATGGTTTTCGTTTATCCTGGGTGCACCTGCTCTTTTCCCTTCATCATCATCTTGCCAAGTTAAGTATTCTGTCACCCTTCTGTCACTCTGATCATAGTCACTCCGCAAGTCTACCACTTGATTGGTGATTTTATCGCTCAGCTCGCAATAGTGACTCCACTGTGATATTTTACGTCCCAACTCTTCCTGTTGCTGCAGTAGTTGCTCATTTAAGCCAATAGTTTCTGAAATAAATTCTGCCAGCTTAGGCTCATCTTTATGCATTTCTTGTAAAGTCTGCAATTGTTTTCCTTTCTCGTCTAGACTTCTTTGATAGCCTATCTGCATCTGTTGAAAGTCTTCCTGCAGCTTCTCGAGCTGTTTGGAAGCTTCAGTGTTAGCATTGGCTTGTTGCAACTGTTGTTGTAGCAATTGTATCTGATCTTCTTGTTCCTTCAATAGTTGTTGAACTTCCGATGCTTTATCAATAGTTGCAGAAGCATATGCTCCTGCGATCTGAGACAGCTTAGTGAGATTTTCAGTCGGGTTATTGTTGGGGTCTTTCCATAAGACGTCCAAATGTTCAGCATCTTGTGACAGTGTATTTTCTAGTTTTCTTTTCTTCCTCTGTCTCCTTACAACTGCTTTGTGTTGGGGACTATAGAATACATCCAGTGGGGGAATTTCTTCTACATTAAGTAGAAGCTCAGAAGTTGGAGCGATAGGAACGTGTTCCGTTTCTGTGACACTGCTGACTATGGTCGGAATCACTTCTTGCACTACCTGTGTGTTGTTCACAGGTGTTTTCGGGGCTTGCCCTTCAAGATTGATCAATTCATTGAAGGTTTTCCATTCTTTGTCTAGTTCTGTTGTGACGAGTGGTGCTTCGATGACAGGAGGGGGGACATCTCTTGGCAGGGAGGCGATAACTTGCTGCTGAGACATTGCACTTGACTGAGCTGTATCTTTAGTTGTTTCTTCGTTTTTTCCTTGGTCGTATCTAGACTCTTTAGGATGCTCAGGCACTCCTTGCGCAGCGCTGGATTTAGATCCGGAAGTGCTAGAGTTTCCGCTGAGGCTAATGCTTGGAGTTGGTTCTCTAGCAGGCAGTCGCAGCTTCTCTAAAGGAATACTGGCTAGCCTTCTTTCCCTATATAACATGAATCTTTGGAGGTCATCTGGAGAGAACCTCGACCGAGCTTCCCGCAAAATTTCTTGGAGGGAACTTCTATTCTAAAACAAATCATCAAACAAATCTTTCTTTCCAGAGAACACTTTTATTTTGACGTTCGTTGTGAACTCTTGGGCAACATCATTTGGGTCCAATGGCCTTGCTGAGAATTTAAATAATTGAAGATACGTCACATTCTCCACTTCGCCGAAAGCGTGTCCCACATCGAACAATGAGAAGGCCCCACAAGCTACAGGAAATTGAGGCCATATGGCCTTCTTCTTGTCCTTTAGGTCTTTGGTCAGACCGCCTTCTGAACAGGTCTGGTAAGCAATTTCCCGAGCCAAAAGTTTATCAGGGATATATAGACGTAGGACATGTGGAGGTATAGTGCTTCCAAAAACTCTAATGTAGGTAAACCATTCTTCTCCGAACCATCTCGCGATGGGGATGATGTCGATTTGTGCCTCGGGAGAGCACCTCGGGGGGTCTTTATCATACATTATTCTATACAAGGGCAAAATAAGCCCGTGGAAAACCTTGTAGAAGTGAGGGGCGAATTGAGAATCCCATAACACCTTATGATAGACATGGATAGGCAATGGGTCCTGGGTAGTCCATTTCCAACCCATAATAGGGAATTTAGACACAAGACAAACAGAATCCATAACATATGCAGACAGATAAAAAGGAGGATAGATCCTTTGAGACAAGGATCTTTTAGACCAATAATTGATAACAGCCGTGTATAGATTATTAGAAAGGATTTTGGCCCAATCTATAATATCGGCGTTTGTGGTAGCATCAATTAATGGTAGCCATTCAGACGAAAACTTGTTGATATCCGGCATCCCAAATAACCTACAAAGCATGGTCGCAGCAAAACAATATGGAGAGGTGAGGGAACCAGTGTTGTACATACCGTTTTTGTCCTTTTTGAGCGGCTCTTCTTTTCTAGACCAATCTTTGGTGGTATCTGATAGGTCTGGGTTCTCCGCCGCGAATTTCTTAACGAATTGTGCGTTATAGGTCGCTTGCGGTTCAGGAAGATGATACATAAGCTTCAAATCTTGCGCAGCAAATGATCTGATGAGCCTGTGTCCTTGAACTTTGAATTGTCTGTTTTTCATGTTTGCATCATCCAGTATCCACTTGATCATATCCGTATATGGTAGAATTTTGGGTCTTTCCGCTATCCTGTGAAGAAATGAACATGCTAGGTCCTCTAAGGACGCCTCAGAAGAGCGGTGTGAGCCTGCGGCAGCAGCAACCTTCATTATTCTAGGATTTTCCTCTTCTAGCAGCCTGTACATGCTTTCCCATGTTGATATCCCAGCGTCTCTGTTACAGGCTGTGTCTGTATACAAAGGCGCCATCTCCTTCGTATTTTCCTTCGCTTCGGAGCTTTGAGCTTTATTTTTCTTTCCCATTTCTACATGCATTTGTGTTTGAATCGTCTTAGCTCTTCATTCCTGCAGATTACGAGTGAAATGGAAATGACTGATCCAGAAAGGTGATGGGAGAGTTTTAAATGCAACAGATGTATCAAATATGCCACCTTACATGAAGTAAATCTCTATAAAGGCACGCGTCTTTAATTCATTTAATAACTGACAACTAATTCATTTACTGTCATTAAAAGTGCATGATTTCTAGTCAGATTATGGTAAGTGGCTTTTCTTTGAATGGCGTGCCCGAAGGATTCGTAATGAAGTGATTTATGATTTGCTTACGTAACCTCGCATATCGCGCGATCGCAAATCGCACCATCGCAAATCGCAAGGGTGCAATATCACAGCAATCGCAACATCGCAGATCGCAGAAGTTTGATGCTTGCCAAATCTTGCCGACTCGTTTCTGCGATATGCGATCTTGCGACCAGCGTTATCGCAGATTGGTGAATTTTTAAGTTTTTCTTTATGAGTATTACTTTGTTGCGACGCGATGTTATTCTTAACACGAGGATCTTGCGCATATTGATATTTAAAGAGAAATGGAGGTATTTCCTATCTTTTTGCAAGGCGACTTTAAAGATTTTCTCCTTATCATAGACTTAGGTTTAAAATATTCAAAAGACTTACCTAAGCCCATGATGGTAACCTTATTTTGAGGGAAGGAAACTCTTGTTGTTCCTAAAAAATTAACTAAGGGTCCCCATTCATTTAGTATTTTGGTCAACACTTAAATGAACAAAGGGGGGGTGTTGCTGGCCACAACAAGTTCAAACACTTAACAAAACTCTCAAGGAATATAAACTTACCAGTCATGATAAACTCCAATAAGGCCTCTGTCATAAATCACAGCAAGAGTATTTGTTGTATAAGTAGGAACAACGTTCATGATCCAGACAGGATCTGCAATAAGTGCTGCTACAAAGCCACCAAAACCTGCATTCATATCCATAGCATTGTGTACGCTTGAAGATCCTAACTTCAGATTCAGCACATTCTTATAGTATGTCACTCTCCTTTGCCATCTCCGTGTATCATCTTTAAATATATCCAAAAAATTCTTTAAGTCTACAGCATGCTGAGGAGGTTTGTTCAACTGGCTTGGCCACTTTGGAAGCTCGATTAAACTGTTCTCTTTCTCTTTCAATGGTGGAAACTGGCTAATACACTCTTTCAATGGTACATACCTGTAAGCGAATTGAAAGAGAATGTTAGCCAGGAGATCAAAGTTCCAAGTTGGTGATATACATTTTTACATCAAAAAACACAATTTCAACCGCTAGATGGAATAAATTACCATGCCAAGTTGGGATCATCATGTTCATCACATAAATTAGGTCTAGTTACACTCTTCAACGCGAAGCACAAGTTGTTGGAAGGTTTCTTCCAAATTGCAGTGTTGCCATCAATAATAACCAACTCATAACATAATGTGTGGACTAAATTCTGCAGGTCAGCCCATTCTTTCTCTTGTTTAGGCCACTGCATGGGAGGTCTAGAGATGAAAAAGTAGCCTCCTAATCGCAACGAACGGTCCATCTCGATCGTGTAAGATTCATCTATTTGATAGAGTATTCCCTCAGCAAATACGCCTTTTGTAATTTTTTCACCATAGTGTGCAAGTACAGTGCTTTTAACCTTTTGTTTTCTTTGAGGTGAAAAATTAGATATCATCAATGGTGTAAATTCAAAACGAAATATCACTCAACAGCAATATCTTCTCACTAGGTTAGATATGGAGAAAGATCAATGTAAGCAATGAAGGGTACCAAACATTGGGAACAATGAATCAGGTCAAATACATGAGCAGGGAAGGGCAGTCTGTGGGTTCCAAGCATTGCTAGAAACGCAGGTATGCCCCTTTCCAATGCAAACTATATCTGTGGCTTGTGTGAATCCCGGGGAGCAAAAGACATGGTTAATATATCTTCCTTAAGCAGGTATCCTCCAAAGCTGGCAGCTTGCATTTAGGGAGACAAGATTCAATATTAATCAATCAATCAATCAATTGTGATATTCCCTTTGGTAATGGGTCGTGGCTCTACTAGTACATTTACAAATTAGATTGCAAAGGTGCTTCAAAAACAATACATTAAGGAGAAGAGAAAGGGAGAAAGTTCAGACCCCACAGCCAACATCCAAAGCTGTCCTGATGGTCCCACCACTTATAGGTAAATATTGTTTCAGCTTCTGAATGTATTGTATTACTCCATCGGGAAACATGGTGCCACCACCTGGAAATATGAAGTAAGGTCCTTCTGCCTTCATCAGCCCTAATGCCCTTTCCGATCTGCAATCGTGTTATGGGGAATATTTCTATGCCATATCTACCATGCAAGTTTAATCAAACAGCAAGATTTAATAACAGATTTTAAATTAAGCTATTCTGTAGTACCCAAGATTGAGTCAAGTCTTTGATGCATGATTTTTGGCAGATAGCAAAATGACATCGGGAGATTCCTCGAGCCAATTTGAAACTAATAGTAATATTACAGAAAGAAAATTGGTTGTCTTCCATTCAATAAGCACATAGAGAGTTATCAATAGATTGACAGTCTTTCCCCTACCTACCCAAGAAAGTAGTTATATCTAATTATGGAACCCAAATGCTATTGAATGTCTATAGAATCTAGAACCAAGAACAAGCTATTTCAAGTTACCAATCTGGCATCCAGCATTTTGCAATTTCTAAAATGTAATTCCTAAAATCATAATGCTCTTTCTCACAACTTTAAAATTCAACTGGAAACCAACATTAAAGAAAACAGATGTTTGCCATTAGAAAAGTGAGAAAGACCTTGTGGAGACTTTCAGGCCATGGCAGAGGAATTTTGTAGTTGAGAGGTGGTCGAATGAGGTGGAGGAGATTCTGATCCTAAGGAGGGCACTGCCTCTCTCTATAAACATTTCCTTCTCTGGTGAAATGACTACTCCGTCGTGGATCTTCGCAAGGACAGTAATCGACGAATTCCAAGGGGCAGGCCTCCACTGTTGCCTCCCCTGATTCAACCACTCTGAGAAATCGTTCTCTGTGCTGGGGATCTCCATCTCTGTCCCTTCCCCCACTCAGCACCAATGCTTGTCTCCTTGATTCAACTAACGAATCTCCCAGTGGAGTAAATACGCAGAGGAAAAATACGAAGACTGCCAAGAACAGCAAGCCTGAAACCAAATGCAGAGCGAGGGAAAGTGCAAGGTCTCCACATGGAGAAGCACCTGGAAGTAGCGTAGCGTCGAGCGAGGTCAAGCGTCGATCCACTGGGTCGCATCGTATACTGGCCTAATCAATTGGATGGGTAAGATTATTTTCATCGTCTAACACTTAAATCAAAGGCTCAAAAATGTACACGTAACCCAAGAGGAAAGTTGATTTCAAAGGGAAACGCCTTACGGTGTAATTAATAAGAAAATATAGTGTATTGTATAAATACCATATTATTTATTAAAACCATACTAAATATAACAACACTGGGCTTCAATATCATCATTAATAACACTAACTTTTGAATGGACACGTCAACCTATATAGCCTGCGACTATAACAATCGTGTAGACTTGTTGGTACAATTGTCGGCGAAATTATAATTACATAATAAAATCTCAAGAGAATTAATCAATGAAAAGTTTGAAAAAAATAAATTTTTTGACCTTTATACTATTAATATTAGAGGTTTAATTTTTAGTCGACTCTCAATTTAATTGATTTTCAATGCAAATCGAATGCGTAATTACCTGCGAGCGACAACGAATAATAAAGGAGAAAACACCATAAATTAATGAAAATTTTGAAGGAAAATAAGTTAATATTTTTCTACATATATGTGTTTGAAGTAATTAAATATTTATCTTATAATGAAAAATGAAATCACGAAACCATCTCTAACGCCCACTCTGTACGACACCATATTTTGCACATTGTCTACATATTCCTATTCAATTTTGAGTTACATTTAATTCAGAGAATTCTGGAACATTTTGAAAGAATAACTTCAGCGTAAATCACATGTATACAGACATTTGTCCTGACGATGAACCACACTAGTTGGTTCGAAACGCATCAACAAATGTCTGTCTACATGTGATTTACGCGGAAGTTATTCTTTCAACTATTATGGATCACAGAAGCCTCAATTCAACTCTAGAACATTTTATTTTGTAAAATTTTCTTTCCAAAAGTAAAATAAATAATGATAAAAACTAAATGTATCTATTTTTTTATAAAAACTAATTGTATTTGTTTTTTATATAAAAAGTAATTAATAAAATAATAATCTTTGTAAAAAAAATTATAAAGTAATATAACATAGAGTTATTATATTAAAAATATATAGAACATTCAATTAATTAAAATAGTAATTTACATGTTTATAGATATAAAATAGATAGTGACAAAATAAGTTGTTAAGATATTCTATAGTGAAAAAATTACCCATTCTAAACCTTTCATTCAGATATATATAAATATTTATTATTTTTAAGAATAATAAATATATTAATAAATTGAGTATTCTTTACATTCTAATTATAAAAAAAAATCAAATTAAGTATTCTTTATTTTATATTTTGTTTATCTTTTATAACATTACAAATAAAGTATATTTCATTGAAAACTAATATTTAAAATATAAACCAATAAAATAATAAGCATGTATTAGGTATATAAATACTGTATTATTTAATAGAACAAAAATAACATTAAATATAAATATTGCTTTCCCGATTATATAAATTGGCATCATTGAAGAGTTTGGTTTTGTTCAAACAAAATACCCTCCATACACATACACATATTCTATATATAAATATGATATTACAATTAATATAATATTGTGTTATAATTTTTTTAAATAATATATTTATTACGTTAAAGTAGCATTTGCATAATCATTAAAAAAATAAAATAATATATATATATATATATATATAGATATATTGTGTGAGTTTGGTAGTTTTTATTTTCTATTAATATTTCTCGAAAATAATATATTTTTAACAAAAATTGCAGGTGGCCTCAACCTGCCCACAGGAAACCAGGTCTGTTGGCCACTTGTCTGCATCGAATGCTGTCCAAAATTTAAAAAGAGTTTTCCTTACCATCCAAGCTACATTGGCAACTTTATCTACTATAAAATTCATATTAAAACAGTAAATGCTAACCGTCATATAAACAAAATTCTACTTAAAGACCTGCTTCATTCATCTGATGAGTCCACCGGGGCTGGGGCTTTCACGCTGGAGCCTAGGATTTCGCTTCTCTTCATATCTTGAATGCTCTGTTCAATCCTGTTTACCGTGAGGTTGTTTCGGTACAGTTGCATTTGGACAGATTGGATCTCCCTATGCAGATCCTTCATGCTTGGCTCAGCTGGTCTGGCATCCTCCGGTTCCTCTCTTTCCTTGTAGGTTGTCATTGCTCGGGCCAGGATATTCTTCATGACCCAGTACTGTTGAATTGTTTGATGGAACAACGTTTGACGTCCTCTGGTATTCCCAGGGTCTTTAACCATTGTTTCCCATTCCTCTGCCTTGATCTCTTGATTTTCTATATTGTCATTTAGCTCTCTCTCCCATTCGGAAATTATTGCTTTCACCTCCAGTGGTGTTCCTACCACGTATGCATTGATCAGGTTCTGCATACTCTCCTTCCTGGTCTTCCTTCCTCTTTTACTTGGTCCTCTGCTGGAAGTTGCTTCCAATCCTTTCGTCTTTTTTCCGACCTTGCCCATTCCTCTGTTTCCTCTCTTTCCCACTTTGTTACCTTCCTTTTCCATCCCACTCTCCTTCTAGCTTACTTCCTCCTTTTTCGGACGGCGCACCTATTCCTGGGCTGGAGCACGGGGTGAGTTCTGAGACTCTAGAATTCTATGCCCTCTGCTTATTATATTACCTAACACAGAAACTAGGGAAATATCCTTATAAGTCAATATGAATTTAAACAGAGTAAACAAAGGCTTCCCCCCTCTAGAGTGGGGCTTCTCTGGCATGAGCTTTCCAATTGCTCCGAGCCTGGAGAACTATAATAGCTCCCATTAACACCTAGGTTCCCCCCTCCCTCCTCATAGAAATTGAGGCTTCTGACCTCCTCATCATTATAGTGGTTCCCTATTGAAATTTGAAGAACCTAGTTTCCTAGTGCCCATGAAGTTTCTCTGCTTATCCTCCCGACTGTAATTGCTTCCCTCCCCTGAGTATCACCACCCCATCGGATGAGGGGATGCTTCTTAGAATGGATAATTGTAATTGCAGCCCTACCCTAGGTCCTGACAAAGGGGCAAGATAGGGATTTTATCAGTGCTATATCCCTACCCCAATTGCTACCCCAATTACTACCTTTGGTCCCATGGCCTTCGACCACATTTAGGCTCGACTCAAGTTGGAGAATAAGCAACCTTGCCGCTAGATCAAAGAAGGCGTGTGACCCTCCACGTGTATCTATGACTACTTTCTTCCCAAGCCACAAACCCCACCATAATAGTTCGATAGGTTTGATTCTACCCCCATTGTGGAAACCCTAAAGGATGTCCCAGCGGGCCACAATACCTCAGGACCTATCTACCCTGAGACCAATACCAGTGTTCCCAAACCCCCTTCCCCAGGTGGCATTCCAGACGAATTCGCTCCAGGTTAATAGGCTAGAACCCCAAGAGAAACAAAAGGTCTCTACTATGGCCGCTTTTGGGGGTATCATTTCCATTAACCAACATTCCTCTTTTAAAATCATATTTGCCAGACAGTCGAGAATGGGAGCCGAGAGAACATACCAGTTCTTGCAGACGAAAATTAGTTGCAGCTCGATGTCCTCCAGCCCACCACTTCCACCACCTTCAATAGCACATCCTGACTTCTCACTCTGCATGCAAATTCCTCCTAGCCTAATTGTCTTACCTTTTAGTTTTCTTGGCCAGTTGCCCCACCTACCATCCGAAGGACTCTCCATGTGCCTTTGTCCTCCTTCTGCCACCCATTCCCTCATTTGATTTTCTCGGGATGGGGTTTCCCTGACATCTCCATAATTTCCCTTCATAACTCCTCTCTTACCGTTGGCTACTCCTGTCGTGAGCTTGCTCCATCCACATTGCCACTTGCCAACTACCATTGCCTGCCCTCTACCGCACTTGACACCTGGTCTCCTTCTCTCCCCTCGACCCTCATCCACATCTATCTCTGCCCTGTACTACCTATTGCCCCACTGCCCTTCACCTGCTCTCGTGGCCTCATGTCATCCGCTTCTCCCTCTGCCCTTCGAGCTAGCTGGGTGACTGATCCCCCCTCGGCCCCCCATGTCCTATGTCCCACCTCACCTTCCTTTACTGCATCGTACCTTTCGCACCCCGATCGGGGGTTTTCTCCCTTCTCCTTGTCGGTTCTTAGGATTTCCTCTAAACTTCTCATGCCTTCCATTTGGCTTAACTCCTCTCCCCTTATATCAAGGTTGTTGTCTTCCTGCCTGCACCCCCAGTTGGCTAGGTTGTCTGCTGCCATGTTACCCAATCTGCGGACATGTGTCAGAACAATGTAGTCTATCCTTCGAATTAGATTTCCTATTTCTTGGACTAGCCATGCCATCCTCCAACTTTGGCTTATCTTCTCCCATGTAGTTCCTTGCTGAAGTTTTTTCACCATTTCTATTGCCAGCTTCGAGTCTCCCTCCACCTCAAGTCTCTGAAAGCTTTCCCTCTTTGCTATTTCCAACCCTCGCTTCAGCGCATGGAGATCACCTTCGTTATTACTTGCAGTGCCACAATCCATAGCAAACAGAAGGACAATGTTTCCTTTTTCATCTCTGAACACGCCTCTAGATCCTGTCGCCCCCAGGTTCGCTTTCACAGCTCTGTCAAAGTTGAGTTTAATGAAGTCTTTCTGAGGTTGCATGAAAATTATTGGAGACTCATAGTGAGGTGATTTCTGTTTCCACGAGTTAGGATTCAACGTGTTGGGTTTTAGGCTTATTCCTTCCATTATTTTTCCTTCCTGAGGATTGGTTTCCCAGTCCTCTGTGTACCAGTTCTCGGCTAAGATCTTTTCTCTTATATTCTAGACTATCATTCCCCATAATTCCATTGTTGTTCTCTTTTCCCCTTTGAAGATTCTTTTTTTTATTTCCTTCCAAGCCGCCTAGAGTAAGAATCCTAATGATATCTTCCAAGCGTGATTCAGAATGGGGTTCTAGTAGGGATTTCTTCTCCATTTGTCCGTCGTTTCTTTCATTCTTGTTTGAACTCTGTCACTAACACCGAAGAGTTGTTCATGGTTTTGCCAGAGGATTTTGTTGTAGCTGGAGGTATTTGTTAGATGTTCCATTGACTCGGAGTGTCCCCCATAGGTACTACAGGCCGATGGTCCCTACATACCTCTTATCTGGAGTTGATCCCAAGTGAGTGCTCTACCATGCCGAGTTATCCATAGGAAGAAAACAATTTTCAACCATGATTTATCTTGCCAGATTCTATCCCATATAGGTGGCCCTAGTTGTTACAGGAATAAGTACCCTAGGGCTTTGGGTTGGAACCCCAATAGAGCAAGAGAAAACTACAGTAAGAAACACTCATACAACTCAAGCAAAATGCTTAAATAAACAAACTATGTGAGAGTGACCATACCCGGATGTCCTTCGTTCGGGTAGATCCCATAGGGTTCAGACCCTCTACAACTCCTGATGTTCTCCAAACCTGAAAATTATTCAATTCGAACATACATAGCAGTATATAGATAAAGAATTTTAATGAAACTAACTTTATATCATATAAGAAAATGATTAGTTATACATCAAAATAACATTCATATATGAATTACAACAATATATTATGCATAAACACAGTTAACCTTGGAAACAAGATAACGCTTCTTTTATTGTAGAAAGCTATAACTAACACGAAGAGAATTCACCTGAGTCTTCTTCTTCCAGCTCCAAGCGGAACCATCCTCTAGATCCGTCCAGTCCCAGTCTTCAATAGCCTCCTTCCATAACCAATACCATGATATCTCAAGCAAGAGGGAGAATATCAACAATCAAGGAAACAAGGGTTTCCTGAAACTTGGAGAAGTGCTTGAAGCACAGGGATACTTCAGACTCAGTCAGGGATAATCTCAGTATAATAACTCTATCTCTTCTCCTCCTTAAGGCCTTCCCATAGAAGTCTATTTATACTCCTCCCAATTATATTTTTAGTTGGGAAATAGTTGGGCCAGGGGAAATAGGAGGTTATCAATAGGTAAAAACCATGAACTCCACCCATAATTAAGGAAATGTAATTTTTCTAAGTGTTTTAACACATATATGCCGGTTGGGTATTAACTAACCCGCGTGTACACGCTTTTATCTCAGGGCAAAGTAGCGTACAGGGAATAAAACACCATTTTTAAAATATTTGGACTGAGTCTAGAAGGAGGGGTTGCCCTAGGCCATAAACTAAGAATCACAAATACCAAGGGTGGTAAAGGGTGCTATAACACTAGTTGTGGGTGGTGCGCTACTTGTAGGTGGTAGACTTCTTGAATGGTGAACATCCCTTTGATTTTTTATCCCCAACTTATTATATCCAGACCTTCCAAGATTTCAATTTTTCAGGTTTTCATCTCTTTCTCATATGTTTCCCATTGGGTGGATTCAGGAGCACACGGCCAGTCTTGTTTCTCCCTCCATTTTCTCCAATGTCCTCCAAAAGTTTTTCACTGTCTGTTTTGCAGGGTTATTGGTGAATTCACATATTGCCCCTAGATCAGGTCTATTATATGGTTTTTCTCTCTATTGCCACTCCTCATTCCAAAAATTTTCTTTGTCTCCTTCCCTTATTTCCCAGAAGCTATGAATTCTTATCAGTTCTCTATTTTCTAATGCTAAATTCCATATGGTTGATCCCTTGATGTTTTCCCAGACTCTTAGCCTTCCTTCGATCGATCTTAGCATTCCATATTTCCTCCCCCATATTTGCTTCCATAGATCTGTTCCTCCCTGAACCCATCACCGCCATAGCTTGGCCCCCATGAGCTGGTTGAGAATATAAGAGTCTTTGAGACCCAATACTCCTTCTTTTAATAGCTTGTTGAGCCAGTTCCATGATAGCAAGGCCCATTTTTTTGTTTTTTTTTTGGCCCTTGCCACATAAATTTCTTAAATATAATAATCATCCCTTGACTCACTGTTTTGGGGACAGCTTGACTATATATTTGGTAGATCAGAATTTACTGAAGCACATCTTTCAGTAGTATAACATGACTTGACATATTCAGTGATCTGAAGGTCCAGTTCTGCATTCTCCCTTGGATTTTCACCAGCAGAGTCTTCTAGTTCGCCACTCTGTTTTGGTGTACAATTAACGAAATTCCAAAATATTTCGAAGGGAGATTGCCAATGCGGAATCCCATAGTTCTTGCTAGGAAGGATTGAGATGGGGTTGTAGTATTGAAGAAAAAGATGTCTAACTTATCCTTATTGATCTCTGTCCTAGAGGCACTTGTGAAGTTGTTTAGGATTTCCATCAAGCCTTTGGCTTCCTTGAGGGTTGCTTGCCCAAACATCATTATGTCATCAACAAACTGTTGATGTGTTAACGAAAAATCATTGCCCCACATTCTGAGACTTGTAAATTGATCACCTTGCACTTTTTCTTTTACATACCTTCCTAATCCTTCAACAACCAATATAAATAGGAATGGGGACATTGGATTGCCTTGTCTAAGCCCCCTGGTTGCATTGAACGCCTCAGTAGGAGACTCGTTAAGGAGGATTGAGAATATCGGGGTCGAGATCATCGACGTTATCCAGCTTATCCATCTTGAATCAAAGCCAAATGCCTTTAGGATACCTTGTAAGTACTTCCAGCTCAGACGGTCATAGGATTTCGATAAGTCTAGTTTTACCAACATCCCTTTAGTTTTTTGGCTCTTCAGGGAGTGTATTGCCTCTTGAGCCGTAATAATTCCATCCACTATTTGTCTCCCTTTGAAAAAGCTTGTCTATTCTTGAGAGATTAAGCCAGGTAGGATAGGTTTGAGGCGATTCACCATGATTGTGGCCATGATTTTATATATTACATTGCAGAGAGCTATTGGTTTGAAACCTTGCGGTTCTTCCTGTTATGTTCCTATACCAATAGGTGTCATAATTTTTGAATGGATGAGGTCAAAACTATAATATGTAAAAAATCAAAAAAATTAAAAAATGTAAAGAGGGTATGTCCTAAAAGAAAAACCAAAGGACAAAAGGAATGAAAAAATGTCAAAAAGAAAAGATGAAAAATTAACCCCAAAGAAAAAGAAAAAGACCATGAAAGTGTGCAAGCCCAAATGTCGCTACTATTTTATTTTTTGTACAATAATGATTGTGTGCAACTTGTGCCACAATCCATAGTAACCAAATAGTTTAATCTTGGTTATTCCATCTTCAATTTCATGCTTAGAGATAGAGAATAAAATTTGACCAAACTATTTAATCTTGGTAGATAAGTAGATAGGTAGAGTTAATAAAAAGGAGCTCAACAGTTTAATTTGAGCCGTTGGATGTAAACAGGATAGACTTAGATAGATTTCTATTGTAAAAGAAAAGAAAAATTTTGATAAGGGTTTGCCAGTTTAAGTGCACCCTAATAAAGAGTAGAAAAATGGTAGGATGAGTAGATGGGTAAGTAGGTGAATGGTTGCAGAATTATGGTGATTCATTGGATAAAATCATGTCATTTACTTTCATCATCAAATTTCTTAAAGTATGGATGACAATGGGATAGTTACAAAGTCAGGTGATTAATTTCCCCATTCATGTTACCTTTTCACTAATTTCCCACAAGCAAAAATTAAAAGTACCTAAAACCCTAAGTTAAAGGGGCTCAAAGCATTTCTCTGACTTCTAGAGGGACCGAACCCTTGGCCCAATAACTTATCAAGTTTAAGTACTATAACCCCCTTACAAACATTCACTCCCTCCATGAACATTCATCTCACCTAAAAATCCCTTTCCTAAGGTGAAATCCTCATTTACCTAGGAAAAGTATTAAACCTTACCTAAAACCCCTTTGTTTACATAAAAACCCATAAAAAAGCATTAAGCCTAAGTTATGATGTGTAAATATGGATGTATAAATGTCAATATATCATACTTAGCGCAATTTCTCTTTTTGCTTCCGTTTCATATTAACTTTAACTTTTATTATATTTAACTCCCGAAAAATAAACCCCTTTCCCGTATTAGTTAATTAAAATCCCAAGTGTTAAATATCTCGCCCCGTGGTTTGAAATATAAACCATAAATAGTAAATAATTAAATGGATTAATTAGTCGATTTGCGACTAATTAAGAGCCATAACCCTCTGCCATATAAAGCGGGATTAATTAATCAAATAGTGATTAATTAATAACCCTCATCCAATCATATCACCCCCGACGTCACTAAGCCACCCTAACCTGCAATTAAAATCCCATCGGGCCCCTCCATTAACTCCCCGATCAAATCACACTCTTGATCACCGTACGATCTGACCCCTTCAGATCTAACGGCTGTCACTCATATCGGGCGGCCTTCGATGCTGACCTTTACCCACCCAATGTGAGCGGTTTTACTGTTCACCCCACTACTATGTGTCACCTGATAAATGGCATCGGGCAGACCTCTCCCAATATCGCCAAGTCTCCAAAAGCGGTGTGATAGATTCCACTTACCGCCTCCGCTTACCACCTCCACTACATGAAAAAATGTCACCTCTGTTAGTTGGCGCCAACTGTCGTTTTCCATTATACCCGCCAAAATCATTGACTTTGCAGATAAACCAAAAATACTCATTGTTTCCATTTTTTACCAAGAAAAGAACCTTCTGTTCTCCATGCAAACATAGAGTACATTCGAGTTGTCAACCTGCTACCAACCGTCAACCTTCTACAGCCGCTGAACTCCAGACCACTGTGCAGACCTGTGCGCTTCCTGCAAACAGTGCACAACCACCATTTTACCATTCAAACAATTGAAACTAGGTATTTATCCTATTTTCGACTAAGAAACCTTATTTTCGTGCCTAACCTAAGCTAAATTGCTTTAAAACTTAAGTAATTTAGTAAGCTAAGATGTATGATAGTCCTAAAACACTCTGAAATAGACCAATTGTGTCCAATTTCCCTGAAATCCTTTGCCCCCATCTTTGAATCCACAAGAACCAAAGATGGAAGCCCCAATTGCTTTGAATGTCATGCCAATTACTACTCCCCATAGAGATTTAGACCATCTTCCCCTAGCTGACAAATATTTTTAGATTAAAGACCTCACCTTTGAAGAATCCCCTCTGAAATTGCATTGCAAACACCAAGATAACTACTTGAACCATGTAGATAAGATAGGCCTCTGGGAATCAAACCTACCCAAATATCAATTCCCCAGTGTTCATGTCTTCTCGGAAATTGTTCACTACTGTCATGCAAACTATGACCCTATCATGAGAGTTGTAATGTCCCCAGATCAGAAAGTCCTATTCACTATCACTGCAGAATCCATAAATGAGATGTTATAGTTACAACCTGGTGAAAACCTTACCCCCCTTACTATTGCTGATTTGCTTGACATATTTTCCAAGCTATCTAGTTCCAGAAGTACTCAAATCCTCTAGACTTTCATTATTGAAGAAAAATACATGCCAAAGGACCCCCCTCCTTACATGTCATCCTACTTTTCTGATCTGGGCAAAGATATCACATCAATGATATCATGCATTTTAGGTTTTACCACTAGTGAATATGTAGATGATATCATTTTTGCCTACATGTCTATTTTTACCCCTGGCCAGCCTCCTGCAGTCAAATTTGATTATGAAAAATTCATCTCAAATAAGATGCATGATCAATTTATGAGATTGGAAAATGAAAGGGTGTTCAAATATTCATCAGTCCTGTACCATTTATTTCTTTACTATCAGACTGATAAGTTTCCCTTCTCTGTCCAAAAACTTGATACCAAAGGGAATCCTAGATCTGTCATCTTCTGGACCCCTCTATTCCACATGTCTAATTCTCCCTACCCATATACAAATTTCATTGATCTATTTGTACACCTAGTGGCTACCATGTTGCTAGGAAGCCCTGCTCCCAAAATCAATGCAGACATCAGGAGGATCCTGCAGTCATCAGAGGAATACAAAGTAGGATATTCGTACTTGTACCAAAAACATACAAAAATAAGAATCTATGGATGTGAGTTACCACCTTACAAAATGCCGAAGTACCTCCCCATGAGACTATTTTCTTTGGAGTACTACAGACAAATAATCAATTCAGATGAGGTGCATTTTGTTAGAACCAAGAAAAAGGCCCAACTAAGAATCAAAGATCATCTTGGCCCATTCATTTGTAACAGTAGAGAAGCAGGAAAGGAGGCAGATGAAATCCTCCAGAGATTGAGATTAAAATAGAGTTTCAGGTGGACCTATGATCCTCACAGCTTTATTTGTAATAGGAGATAGAAAAATAAGCTATCTCCTTACATCCACCATAGGATCCCAGAAATTGAACAGTATGCCAATCAATCTGAATGGGTGGTAAACACATTAGTAGATCAAGATAGTACAGAGGTTGCAGTTGACAATGTATTGATGGATTTAGAAAGGAGGCTTGATGAAGGTTTATTTGTATAGGTGCCTGGAGAAACTCCATCTCAAAGGCAGTCACAGGAACACAGTGGACAGACTTTAGAGCAAGCAGGGCCATCAGGCCAACCAAAATCATCGGAGCAAGCAGGGCCATCAGGCCAACCAGAATCATCAGAACAAGCAAAGCCATCAAAACAACAAGAGCTTTCAGAACAACAAGAAGAATCTGAACAGCCTGAAATCTCAGAGGAGCTTGCTCAACCTGAACAAATCATGAGAAATCCTCCTGTTTTGCAGACTCCTCTCAATGAGGAAAGAAACCTTAAAAGAGACAGAGAGGAGGCCACTCCTTCCAGCAGGCCTATTGATCAAACTTTTTCTAAAAGGCAAAGGTTAAACCCATATGTAGAACAAGATTACACTGAGGAAACAGTAGGCAACACAGTGGCAGAAAGGATAGAAAGTGGGCACACTATCCCTTCAGGAGGTTCACCATCCACCTCACAGTTCCAGGTATTAGAAAGGCAACAGAGCACTGAGGTATCTTCCTTCAGGGCTCCTTCTGGTTAGAGCCTAGATATTAAAGAAAAATATAAAGAAATCAAAGCAAGGAATGAAAGATTAAAGCTGCAAAGCTATGCCCATTATTTAAAGATGGCCCCAACAAACCAGACAAGGCTGATGTTAGCCTTTGACATAAAGGAAGGAAAGATGCAGATGAGTTTTCTTAAGCCAACTATGCAACAACCAAGATCAATGGTTGACTATTTGAAAACTGATTTTGAAGTTTTGGCAAAGGATATTCACCCAATTGATCAAATAGAGCTACATAAGCAGACAGGTGAAATGGTCTACTCCACGTTGACCAACAAAGCAATCATAGCTCATCAACTACAGAACTCACTAAATAACACATCAGCACAGCTTCAATTGGAAAAGGCCTCATCTTAGGCCAAAGACACTAGAATTAAGTCCTTAGAGGACTTGGTCATAGAGCTGGGACATGATCCCAAGGATGTTAAAGTAGTAGAGCAATTAATAAAGAAGAAAAATGATGACATAGTTGCACTAAAGAAGCAGCTCAAGATTCCTCCTCTTCACCATCCTCAAACTGCTGAAGTTTTAGAAAAACAGAAGGAGGAAGAACTTATGGACCTAGTCCTTAAGTTGAATGATCAATTAAAGGAAACTGAGAAAGAATTGGAGAAGTTGATGCAGTCTAAGCAGAGTGAGCTGGCCACCGCTCCTCAGACTATAATTCCTATAGTTTCCAGCAGTAGCCTCCACTTTGGCAGCTGCTTTGGCACCAACAATTCCAACAGCAACAGCATTGCCAGTAGCAGGAACTACTTTAGCCACAGGTACATCAACCAGTACAGGGACAACAACAGAAAGAATAGATGAATTGGTTAAGGCTATGGAACAAATGAGCATCTAGGCCACAAAACTAAAGAAGCTCAGAGACCAAGTGACAAGTTTGGAAACAAGTTGTGAACTTGCACAAATTCAGAATAAAGAAGAAGCACGAAAAAACCAAAGGATGGTGGAAAGAATAAGAATCCTTGAAAATGATTTGACACTAGAAAAGCCATTGGGAGATATCAAGGATATACTATGGACCAATATCATTGATTCCATCAATGATATTTGGCCTTCCATTCAGGTTATTTTTGAGCAAACTGAATTAGTCAAAACAGCCATGGAAGCCATACAAAAGACAAAGGAAGAACTGGGAGACAAGCCTGAAGAAGCAAATCAGTTGATAGATTTTTTGAATAGTAGAAACAGGTACCAGCTGGATGAATTAGAAATTCAGGACAGAACAACAACTATTATTGAGATAAAGAAGGTTCTTACTAAAAGGAACCTGATGCTTAATTTGGAGAAAAGATGTCAAAGAATTCAAGCAGACATCGACAGTTTCATGTTAAAATATGGAATTTTGAGAGAAAAAGGACTTCCTAGTCCTCTGGTCATACATGAAAAATTAATGACACAGGAAGATTATATTGAAAGACTGCACAAACAATCCAGGAGCCAAGCTAGTTCTTCAGGAGTAAAAGCATTACCTACAGGAAAGGTACTTTATGATGGCCTGGAGAATCTATTCTACATAGAACATGAAATCAAGCACTTGTTCACCAGCAAACCCAATTTTTCCAAATATACAAAAGCCAATGAAGTCTATAGGAAAATGATCAGAATAAAATTGCCAGATAGTGAATGGCAGACTAGTTCTATAGATTTACTATAAGTTACTATAGTAAATCTATGAAGCAAAGATAACTACTAAGAAAAAATAGGTAATACAGGATTAATCAGCATAGGTAAAGAGTATCAGTAGGTCAAAGTTAAGAGTGAAATTCAACACATAACTACCAAGGCAACTACAAGAGCCAAATCTGAATTCCAGCAGCCAACACATTCACAAATAAAGGGACAACAAGCAAATGGATTTCCATAAGTCTCTATCTTTGTGTTGAAGATATTTTTGTTTCCTAGATTAATTCTCATATGGTTATGAGATATTTTGTATTAAATTTTGTATAAATGCTTCACAAGTTGAAGTAATTAGGGTGGATTAAAAAGCATTTCTAGAGACATTTTGTTTTAAGCTAGGAGCTATTTTACTCAAGACTGCACTGGTTTACTGGATTATGAAATAAAGTTGAGGACATTTCACTTGATTCTTGTGCACAGTTGGAACAAATAAGTATCATTTTCTCATGTTTAAATTTCATTTTCTCTTTATGTCATGAAATATTCATATGTGTTTCTTATATAATCTTAAAAGCAAACAAGGAATGATATCATCAGAATTAGCTTAAGTGCTCTCTGTTTTAACTATTTGCTTTATTTATGTTTTCTTCTAAACTACCTTGGTTTGGAGATTCTTAATTGCCTCCTTACTTCTGTATTTTATCCCCCTTTGGCCCATAGTATAGGATTCTTCACTGCCCTTTGCTACTGGCCATACTTCCTTTCCTCATCTTAACCCCTGTTAAGGATTCTTCATTGCCCTTAGCCCTAGTTAGGACTCTCATCCATTTAAACATGCAAATTTTCTCTTGTTGTGTTAGCCTGCCTTGTGAACTCTTACCTCAGTGATAAATCAAATCTAGTTAAACCTTTCTTGATTGACTCCATAGCCCAATGGCCTAAATATTTGCTCTGCCCATCTGTCTTCTTAATTCCACCACCCAATCAAAACAAACAACCCTGAACATTAAGAACTAGCCTGAAATCTTATTTAAACAAAGTTAAATCTTAAAGAGAGAGCCCTCTCTAGACTTAGGTTGGCTAGAACCTGAGTCTAAAAGATTGGTTTGTGGTTACCTCGGGCCATTCCTTCTTTAATAACTTCTAAGGAAAAAACATGAGTTATAACACTTCCGAGTGGTCAGTTTTAGGTATGAGGGCTAGGAAGGTGGAATTTTGTGCTGAATGCATTCTTTTATTATGTTGGGACTCCTCCACGATTTCCATAATATTGTCTCCCATGAATAGCCATGTAGCCTAAAATAAATCGGTTGTGAACCCATCTAGGCATGGTGCTTTGGTTTTTGCAAGGCCTTTGATTACTTCTTCCACGTTCAGACTTGGTGATTTCCCTTAGGAGGGCCAGATTCTGATCCCTAATCACTAATTGGGGAATATGTCGAGTTAGTCTGGATATATTCTCCGTCCTATCTATGTTGGGTTCTGTCAGCAAGTTTTGAAAATGGTGAACTAGCAAGTTCTCCATATCTTCCTTTTGGATAAGACGATTTCCTTCCTGGTCCACTAGGGAGAAGATCCTGTTATGTTGCCTGTATTGAATCATCGCTTTGTGAAAAAATCTAGAATTCCTTTCACCTTCCTTCAACCACTGGATTCTTGATTTCTGTTTCCATGAGATCTATTCTTGTTGCCTCCTTTCGTCTAACTTATTTAGAAGTTGTCCTTCTTCCTCTACTAGGGTTCCAGTTCTTCCTGTTAGCCTCCTATTGCAACAGCTGTTCATATTTCATGATTGACATTTTTACATGCCAAATATGTCATCTTTTCATGCTGCAAGATTCCATATTTCCAGAAAGAGGCCAAAGAAGAGGCCATCAAAGTGTGCCAGTATAAATGCCACTGCTGTATTCCATTTTTGATGTGTTAATCCATTGTTGATGAGTTTTCAGTAAAGGGAAGGCCAAACAGCTTAATATTGGCCTCCCTAGGTTCCAATTTCTTGTTTTAGAATGTAGAGAATGAATATCTGTCCAAACAGCTTAATCTTGGCAGATTTGTAGATAGGTAGAGAAACAAGGGTGCTCAACAGCTTAATCTGAGCCCCTGGATGCAATAAGTGTAGATTTAGATAGGAGGGCAGTTAAAAGAAAAAAGGATAATCAGGGTCTGCAAGTCCAAGTGCACCCATGCAAAAAGAAGAAAAAATGCTAGGTAAGTAGGTTGGGTAAGTAGTTTTATGGTTGCAGAATCAAGCTATGTGATCCATTTCATATTTTCAAGTGTTATATCTATTCAGATCACAGGTACAAAGCAATTTCCATTTGAAGGAGCTCAAGCGAGGCATGTCTAACTCCCCCTTCTTCTTATTCCCCAAATCACTCACTAACTTCCACTAAAGAGGTCAAGATCTACTTGATATCTCTTAGTCTCATCATTTTCATATTAGTTGCCTTGGTAAAGATCTGTTTTACTCAAGGAATGTCCATACTTCCTCTACAAGTCTCATTTCTCGTTAACAAGCCTAAGATCTCAAAACTTAGCGCTTTCTTATCACATTTCATATTAACTACTTACTATATTATGTAATTCCCTATCTATTTCCCCTCCCCCTACTACAACTATGCTAAATAGCTCCCCTATGTACATACCCCCATCCCCTGGCACTATAGCCTTGTAACATCAGTTTCAGGAAATGCTGAGTCCATTTGGGGCTTAGCATTAGCCCTCCGCGTCCTAACCCTGGGATTAACTTAACATTTGGTTAAAGTTAATAACCTATTTTCTCACCCCTTTACCCATAACACTTCATCATTTTTACCCTCTCGTGCTCACACTTTCGGGTTTGGTTTAAATGTTTTGATTAAACTATACCCCAGCGCACAAACTATGTAAAACCCGCAAAAAACCCACAAACCCAAAGTTTTGGACCCCCGCCATATAAATATTAATTTAATATTCACGCGGGCCCCCTCCCCACATAAACTTGCCACCAGCTCCGCACTCCGTCAGCCCTCCGATCCGCCCGCCCAGATCCGACGACTCTCAGCAATTTCAGAGCCACCCCGACGATCGACAGTTAGCCTCCGATAGGGTAGTGGTTTCTCCACCGTACAGAAGGACGCGTGTCTCCACGCGATTGCATCGGAGCCGCTCTGACAATTACCGCCCTCGTACAGAAGGCGGTCCGATGAAACCACAAACCACCTTCTGTCTCTCCTCCCCTGACGACAGCACCAGGTCATCACCACGTCATCAACCTGCGTCGACCTCCCACCACCGTACTACCACGTCGCTACCACCGTACTGCCACGTCGTTACCACCGTACTGCCATGTCGCTACCACCGTACTGCCACGTCACCCTGCTGACATCACCCTGCCACAACACTGCCATACCAGGACACACCGCTAACGTCATGCTGACATCATCACCAAAAAGGGCGCGAAGGTAAAATTTGTAGCAAAGGATGCCCGGAATGAAAAACCGAGGCAGTTTTTGATGCGCGATTAGCGCTTATAAGAAAAATCGACCAAAATGGAAGCCCTCTCATGGCTCAGCTACCAGCAGGCTCGAAAATTCACAGAGGCAACAAGATTTCTTCATTTATATGCATATTCAGATCGACCAGCGCCGATATCATTCCAGAGGCCACGAAATGCACGTGCAGCAGCCATTTTTGCATTGAAAGGGCAGGAAGGGGGCGAGTTGACAGTTTTAAACACAGCAAAGTCAGAGAAAGCCGCCCGTTTCGACTGTGAAAGAGTATCAGAGGAAAGATGAAGCCCTCATTAAATCAAAGAGTATCAGTGAAGCGGCAAAGAGTATCAGATCGGCAATACCAAAGTAGGTGAACATTAAAGGCCCCCCAAGTAAAGTCAAAGAAAGCGGTGAAGCCATTTAAGGCTCTCAAATCACAGTTAATGCACATCAAAGCCACTCAAGAGCCAAGATCAGAACCCAAAGCACAGTTATGGCTAAATGAACAGCACATAGCCATAAGGACACCACATTAACTCATTTTGACACATCTACCTCCAGCGCAGCTCGAAGATATTTTCTTGCATTTATTTCAGGAAAAGATTAGCTTAAAAAACTCGTTTCCCTCAGACGTGTTTTAGGTTTGCTGTAATAGATATTTTTAGATATTTTTCTCTATATAAACCACCCTAATTCACTGTTTAAAGGGTTGGTTGGTTGTATCGCTCCACTAGAGACTCGCTCTGTATACTTGAGGTTTTACTTAATCAAAGACTGCTGAAAAGCTTGGAGGAATGACTATTTGCTATGTGTTTAATGGCTGAAGAGTGAATACGGAATTCTTGTGCTGCAACATGATTCAATAAGTGTTTCCTACCTATGTTTTCCATTGATATATGCTCATATCACCATCTAAAATAGCAGGAAAAATGAATAGCTTAGACTTTGTTTAAATACACTCTATCCTCAATTTCTGTTGTTTCTTTATGTTTTCATTTGAACTGGTAATGAATATGAATTCCCTTTGGCTCATATTTCCCCCAATTCACTCATGTTTGATAGTTATCTAGGGATTCTTTACTGCTCCTAGATAGAGCTCATTCACCTTCCCTTTGTTAAGCTGAAAGAGAGATTCTTAATTGCCTCTCATTCCTTAGCCTTCAATCCATCTCCATTTAGCTTGAATGTTGTTTCAAGTGCAGCTACCTTTCTCCATATTTCTCTTGTGACCAAGAAAACAGCACCACCAGTCCTACTCCCTGACTCCATGCCCAATGGTTTTAAAACTCTCATACTATACCTACATCTCTACTTGAAAGCATCAGTCATCCCACCAAAACTTAAACAAAACCCCTTGAACTCAATAACTAGCCTGAAATCATCATCAACAATGCTAAATCATTAAGAGAGAGCCCTCCCTGATTTCAGGTGGGCTAGCACCTGCAGTCCAAAGATTGGTTTGTGATTACCTCGGCCGTATCCTTTAGGACCTTAATGGCGACTCTACTGGGGAAAATCCTCAGAGAATTTTACAAATCATGTTGGAAAGCTCTGCTAAGAAAGAACCAGAACTTATAAAAGTTTCTTTCTAACCCATATATTCTTAGAAAAATCCCCAAAAAACAAGCTAGAAGCTGGCTCCCAAAAAGAATTCACGTTATACAAGGTCAAATCCAGACCCAAATCCCCCAGCTGCTTTTTAAAATCCGAATTTAATCCCAAGAAACCTCAGGAAACTAGAGCGAATAGAGGATTTTGCTGATTCTGATTTTGCTAATTCTAGTCCTGAAACAGTTTAGCCAAGCTGTGTTCCGACCCCTGTCAAAGTTTTATTTCGTTCAAACCCAACTTCCCCTTGCTCATCATCCACCTCTCAAAGCACTCCTTCCACACCTCCATTCACTGCACATACTACCACTACCATTACTCCTATTATCCCAGTTGTTCCAGCTGCTCCATTTGTTCCTGTTGTTCCTCTTATCCCTATGAATATGGCTAATAGATATGCACCCCTGATTTTACCTACCAATCCCGAGGCTATGCCTCAGGATTATCAAACTAAAAACATATATTTTGATGGAACTGGTTCTTGCACAGCCCTTCAACATACCAAGAAGATGCAAGACTATTTTGAGAACTATGAGATAGATGATGATAGCGTGAGAATGAAGATTTTTGTCCAGAGTTTGACAGGTGATATCAGGACTTGGTTTAGAGCACTCACACCCAATTCCATAGCAGACCCAGAAGCCTTATATCAGTGATTTATCAATAGATGGGAGAAAAAGAAAGACCCCTTGCACATATTATCTGAATATGACACCATCAAAAGAGGCCCTCAAGAGTCTGTCTTGGACTATTGTGCAAGATTTAATAATGTTTATAATGCAATACCACAGAACTTAAGACCTCCACCTGATCTTGCTTTGTATAAATTCCCGGATGGTTTTGATACTAAAATGGCTTATCAGTTAAGGGAAAGAGCCCCTCAAACCCTTGCAGACATGCAAAATGTTGCTGTTAGCGTAGAAGCAAATCTAATTGCCAAAAGAAACAGAGCTAGAACCGAGAGAAGAACCACCTTCAAGGAAGAACCCTCAGCCTTAGATCAAAAGCTGGATGCTATTATCAGTGGCATGCACAGGCTGGGAGACAGAGTAGAGAGTGTTGAGAGGAAATCATCATGGGAAGGACAACAGCCTAATGCCATAAGGAACCCAAATTTCAGGAAAACTCAGAACACAAATGCTGGTAGGTCTAGCCCAGACCATGATATAAGGCCTCCTTTTCATGAAAATTATGCTGAAGCATCTACATCTAGTGAGCCCACAGAGGACACTCACATGAACTTGGTGGATTTAAAGGGTGAGCAACAAATTTTCCTAACCCAAGAAGACCAAGATGAGCATGACTTTAATCAATTTCAAACTAAGTCTGGTGAGTCTTTTGACTTTAAACAAGGTTATGAGTCAGCTGTTTATGAGGTCCACAAATAGTATAAGTTGAGGACAAGAACCATAGATGTGCCCGAAAAGGTTAAACCAAATGATACCAAGCAGCTGAAGAAGATCAAAGAAAAGGCTGCCCTCATAGAAACTGCTGATATAACTGTCCCAAACCCGCATCAAGTGACTGTAGAGGATGTCACAGACATGCAGCCCTCTAATGATCAGCCTCTGCCACCTTCTTCCTTAAAGGAAAATGTAAATCACACTCCTAAAATCCTTCCCAAAACAGAAATACCGCAAGGTATTACTCACCATAACTCTAAAAGTCAAGAGGAAAATGCAGAAAATACACTTGAAAAGGGAAAATCTGCTACTGCCAACACGAAGAATCCATTGGAGAAACCATTTAACTTAGAGGCAGAAATAGGTAAACTGAAGATATCCATCCCTTTATCTGAACTTGCCAAACATGATATCTACAGACAGCAGATCAAAAGATCGCTGCAAATCCCAGAGAACAAAGATGATGTGAATGTTCTTGATGATCAGCTTGAACTGTTGTTCGGTCCAGAAGTTAATGGAAAATAAACATATGGATCTGTTCTACCCTTTTATGTCAGTTTGCACATACATGACAAAGTCTTGCACAATGCTATGTTTGACTCAGGTGCCTCACACAATCTTATGCCCAAAGCTGTAATGGAGAAACTAAACCTTGAAGTCACTAGGCCATACAAAGATCTATTCTCCTTTGACTCAAGTCAAGTCAAGTGTTTAGGCCTCATTAAAGACTTGTGTGTCTCCTTAGTCCAATATCCCAACAAGACAATCCTCATGGATGTGGTGGTTGCTGAAATTCCACCAAAGTGTGGCATGCTCTTATGAAGATCATGGGGAGCAAAACTCCAAGGATCTCTCCAATTAGACCTCTCTTATGCCACTATATCTATCTTTGGGCAACCAAAGAGACTATATAGAGAAATACTCATGAAATATGTGGTAAGTAGTGAGGACAAGCCTAAAAATTTTCCTATTTACTCAATCCATTCTGATATGGATTCTTTTATTTTGTTTAATGATGAAACAAGTCCTCCAATTGATGATAAGCCTTTGGCTTTAGAACAAGAAGCATGCATCAATGAAGAATCGATTGCCCATACTTATGAAACTGTCAAAACAACCAATGCAACCAGCATACAAGAGGAACCTCCCCAAACAAAAATTTCAGATCTGCCCAATCCTAAAATGGCTGAAACTCTTGATACTGGCCACAAGCAAGAAATCACATGGTATTTAGAGTTTAATGGCTCTGTTAACAAGTTAGGAGCAGGGGCAGGTGTATGGATTCACAATACACATAACAATCATGCAGAAGGCCATGCCTATAGATTGAATTTCAAATGCACCAACAACATGGCAGAGTATGAGGCTCTCCTTTTAGGCCTTAAACTGCTCAAAGCTC
The DNA here is from genome assembly GCA_031772625.1 of Pinus tabuliformis. Classification (NCBI taxonomy): domain Eukaryota; kingdom Viridiplantae; phylum Streptophyta; class Pinopsida; order Pinales; family Pinaceae; genus Pinus; species Pinus tabuliformis. Next base: position 599,536,012 of record CM062815.1, on the reverse strand, counting down.
TAGGAGCTACAAAAGTCTCCATTCTAGGTGACTCTAATTTAATCATACAACAAATGAAAGGTAACTTTGTTACCAATGACAATAGAATGAGGGCCTATAGGACTGCTGCCACTAATATACTGAATGCATTCACTGAATCCAAGCTTGCCAAGATTTCAAGAAATCATAACATTCATGCACACAACCTAGCCACTTTTGCTAGTACATGCGAGCTTCCCTTTGAGCCAAATCACCATTTCACTGCTGAGATAAAACATAGGCCTGCTGTCCCAAATAATGTTAAAGATTGGCAAGTGTTCGAAAATGATGCTCAGATTAACAATTTCCTCACTCTTGAGCATGAGTTTTCAAATATTAACATTGACATGGATACTATGACGGATGAACAACAGCAAAAAAATGAAAATCATCAGGCTGTAACATCTATAACAGCCAGACAAATGCTAAACCCAACTTTTTTTGACAATGCAAACATAGAAGAGCTGAAACAAATGCATTTGGAGGAAATAGCCAAAACAGACGCCGAGATCATTGATCTAAAGGATAACTTTCTCCCTGGTGGCCTCACTCCATTAGAAGATATGTTTGATGCAAATGATGTTCCCAAAAAGCCAAAAATGTAGCCCTTAAACACTGCTATAGAAGAACACAATATTGGGATAGCAGAGAAGCCCAAAATGATCAAACTATCTCAATCTTTGCCACTCGATCAAAAGCCCAAATATGTTGATTTGTTCAAACAATTCCAAGATGTATTCGCTTGGAGTTATGAGGACTTGAAGTCCTATGACACCTCAATAATCCAACACACTATCCCTTTAAAGCCAAACCAAAATCCCTTCAAACAGAAACTGAGAAGAATCAATCCTATGCTTCTTCCCTTGATTGAGAAGGAAGTAAAAAGAATGTTTGAAGCAGGTATCATAGCACCCATTAGATTTTCTGAATGGGTATCCAATCTTGTTCCCACAAGAAAGAAGAGAGGTGAGATTAGGCTATGTGTAGACCTAATAAATTTAAACCAAGTCTCTCTAAAAGACCACTACCCATTGCCCAAAATGGATCACATCCTACAAAGAGTAGTGGGGTCATCTAGAATCTCTTTGCTAGATGGCTTTTCAGGTTTTAATCAAATACTGGTTCACACGGATGACCAAGACAAGACAGCCTTTACGACACCGTGGGGAACATTTAAGTATGTGAAGATGCCTTCCGGACTTAAAAACGTTGGTGCTACCTTTCAAAGGGCAATGGATATTGCATTTGCCAAGGAAATACATGATTTCCTAGTTGTCTACCTCGATGACTTAACCCCTTTCTCCAAATCTGATCAAGAGCACCTAAAACATTTGAGGCAAATATTCATGACATGTAGGAAATATGGCATTTCCTTGAACCCCAAGAAGTCTCTCTTTGGCCTTGAAGAAGGCAAACTTCTTGGCCATATCATATCAAAGGACGGGATTAGAATAGATCCTGAAAGGATTCAAGCCATCTTCCAAATCCCATATCCTAGGAACATAAAAGAGTTGCAAGCATTCCTGGGAAAGATCAATTTCCTAAGGAGATTTATCCCAAATCTAGCCGAGCTGATAAGACTGTTAAGCAACATGTTAAAAAAGGATGCCAAGGTAAAATGGTCTCTTGAAACCAAACAAGCCTTTGAGAGTATCAAATCTGCCTTAACCCAAGCTCCAGTCCTCACAAGTCCTCAATTTGATAGGGACTTCATCATATTCTCATTTGCATCTGATCACACCATAGCTGCTGTCCTTTTGCAAAAGGATGATCAAGGAGCTGAAAAGCCAATTGCCTTTTTCAGCCGAGCCTTAAGAGATGCCCCTTTGAAATACCAAATCATGGAGAAGCAGGCCTATGCCCTGGTTAAAGCAATCAAAGATTTCCGAGTTTACATTTTATATTCACATGTGATTGCCTATGTCCCAAATGCTGTTGTAAAAGACATATTAACCCAAGAGGGGTTAGAAGGAAAAAGAGGCAAGTGGATTGCTAACATCCTTGAATATGACATAGAAATAAAACCAACCAAGCTGATAAAGGGACAAGGTTTAGCCAAACTGATGTCCGAAACAAACTTTCAAGCCTTAGACATTAACCAACTGGACAATGAACAGGAGCTGGCGACTCCACAGATCAGTGAAACCTTTTTGCAATCCCCATGGTATGTTGATATATGCTTTGTATTCTTAAACTTGTTTGCTCCCCCAGGATTGTCCAGAACCAAGAAAAGATTTCTGAAAATGAAGGCTTTAAAGTTTTGTGTTTTAGATGGTGCATTATTTTGGAAAAATCATGAAGCCATATTGCTTAATTGTTTAACTATGAATGAAACTAACAATGTCATGAAAGAATTCCATGTAGGGGACTGTGGAGGACATCTATATTAGAAGTCCACTGCTGATAAAATTTTAAGGGTTGGTTTCTATTGGCCCTCTCTGTTTGCATATGTAAAGAAGTTTGCCATCTCATGTCACAAATGCCAAATCTTTGAGGGCAAAAGAAAGTTGCTGCCCTTACCCCTCAAGCCCATCTCAACCGAAAAACCTTTTCAACAAAGGGGTCTTGACCTCATTGGGGAAATCCATCCCTCTTCCTCAGGCCAGCACAAGTGGATTTTAACAGCCACCGACTATTTCACCAAGTGGATTGAGGCCAACCCATGTAGGCAAGCTAATGATACCACCATTATCCAGTTCCTTGAGTGCAATATCCTTTCTAGATTTGGCTACCCTGAGAAGATCATTCCTGACAACGCCGCTGCCTTCAAATCCAAAAAGATGATCAATTTTTGCCATAAATTTCACATTACCTTGGGCCATTCCACAACCTATTACGCTCAAGGTAATGGCTTGGCCGAGTCATCTAACAAGAGCCTGATTAGTATTATCAAGAATATCTTAGAAGAAAACAAGAAGAACTGGCATAGAAAGCTCACAAATGCCCTATGGGCAGACAAATTTTCAACAAAGAAATCCATTGGGATGAGCCCTTATGAGCTGGTGTATGGCATGGAGGCTAGGTTTCCATCTTCTTTGGGCATTTCCATTATGAAGCTATTACAAGAGGTTCAGGCAGAACCAAATGATATTCAACGAAGAATAAATCAAACCATTCATCTTCAGGAAACCAGAGAGCAGGTCTATGACAGAGCTCAAATCTTGCAAGAGAAGCTCAAAAGGATGTTTGATAAGAGAGCTAAGGCAGAGGATTTCTGTGTTGGCAACAAAGTTCTAAGGTGGGACTCACGAAGAGAAGACAAGGGCAAACATGCAAAATTTGATTTTCTATGGAAAGGTCCATTTGTTATCAGCGCTGTGCAGGGCAATAACACTTATTTCCTCAAATCTGTAGAGGGCAGCACAGCTGAAGAAGGCACTATTAATGGCCGAATGTTGAAACACTACCATGATCCCTGTTGTTGAACACAACTCAGCTGTATTATATTTGTACATAAATACTTGTATTTTCAACACTTTGTTTTACTTCTATAGCAGGTCGGATAATGGAACAGCATAACAAAGTTCTTCAAAGGCAGAACCAAAGCAAGTCCTCCATTCAGATCTCTGTCATTACATTAATCTCAACAAAAGAGCCGGCAATTGTTCAGTCAAGAGTATTAAAAGAAAGGAGGATTTTCAGTTTACATTAGCCCCCTTTTTCAAGACAAAATCAAGGGAAGTTCTCCAGTTTTGTTCCCCTATGCCGTGTTTATTTCAAAGGCAAAGGTGCATATAATGATAGAGCATGCAGAAGAAAGCAGGCGATGCTGCTATTGTATAAAAATTCAGTTTATGAGAATATTGTGTTCAGGTCTCAAAGTTTCAATCATTTGATAGCCAGCACAAGGGAAGTTTCAATCTACATCAACAAAAGAAGATCAAGGCAGTCTGACCTGCTGTTCTTGGCCTTTCACAAGGAAAATCCATCCCCAAGTGGAGCCACTGTTAGCCTTCTATTGCAACAGGTGTTAATATTTCATGATTGACATTTTTACATGCCAAATATGTCATCTTTTCATGCTGCAAGGTTCCATATTTCCAGAAAGAGGCCAAAGAAGAGGCCACGAAAGTGTGCCAGTCTAAATGCCACTGCTGTGTTCCATTTTTGATGTGTTAATCCATTGTTGATGAGTTTTCAGTAAAGGGAAGGCCAAACAACTTAATCTTGGCCTCCCTAGGTTTCAATTTCTTGTTTTAGAATGTAGAGAATGAATATCTGTCCAAACAGCTTAATCTTGGCAGATTTGTAGATAGGTAGAAAAACAAGGGTGCTCAATAGCTTAATCTGAGCCCCTGGATGCAATAAGTGTAGATTTAGATAGGAGGGCAGTTAAAAGAAAAAAGGATAATTAGGGTTTGCAAGTCCAAGTGCACCCATGCAAAAAGAAGAAAAAATGTTAGGTAAGTAGGCTGGGTAAGTAGTTTTGTGGTTGCAGAATCAAGCATTGTGATCCATTTCATATTTTCAAGTGTTATATCTATTTAGATCACAGGTACAAAGCAATTTCCATTTGAAGGAGCTCAACCGAGGCATGTCTAACTCCCCCTTCTTCTTATTCCCCAAATCACTCACTAACTTCCCCTAAAGAGGTCAAGATCTACTTGATATCTCTTAGTCTCATCATTTTCATATCAGTTGCCTTGGTAAAGATCTGCTTTACTCAAGGAATGTCCATACTTCCTCTACAAGTCTCATTTCTCCTTAATAAGCCTAAGATATCTAAACTTAGCGCTTTCTCATCACATTTCATATTAACTACTAACTCTATTATGTAATTCCCTATCTATTTCCCCTCCCCCTACTACAACTATGTTAAATAGCTCCCCTATGTACATACCCCCATCCCCTGGCACTATAGCCCTGTAACATCAGTTTCGGGAAATGCTGAGTCCATTTGGGGCTTAGCATTAGCCCTCCGCATCCTAACCCTGGGATTAACTTAACATTTGGTTAAAGTTAATAACCTATTTTCTCACCTCTTTACCCATAACATTTCATCATTTTTACCCTCTCACGCTCACACCTTCGGGTTTGGTTTAAATGTTTTGATTAAACTATACCCCGACGCACAAACTATGTAAAACCCGCAAAAAACCCACAAACCCAAAGTTTTGGACCCCTGCCATATAAATATTAATTTAATATTCGCGTGCCCCCCCCCCCCCCCCACATAAACTTGCCACCAGCTCTGCACTCCGTCAGCCCTCCGATCCGCCCGCCCAGATCTGACGGCTCTCAACGATTTCGGAGCCGCCCCGACGATCGACAGTTAGCCTCCGGTAGGCTAGCGGTTTCTCCACCGTACAAAAGGATGCGTGTCTCCACGCGATTGCATCGGAGCCGCTCTGATAATTACCGCCCTCGTATAGAAGGCGATTCGATGAAACCACAAACCGCCTTCTATCTCTCCTCCCCTGACGACAGCACCAGGTTAGCGCCACGTCATCAACCTGCGTCGGCCTCCGACCACCGTACTGCCACGTCGCTACCACCGTACTGCCACGTCGCTACCACTGCACTGCCACGTCGCCCTGCTAACGTCACCCTGCCACGTCACTGCTGTACCAAGACCCACCGCTGACGTCATGCTAACGTCATCACCAAAAAGGGCGCGAAGCGCGAAATTTGCAGCAAAGGATGCCCGGAATGAAAAACCGAGGCAGTTTTTGATGCGCTAATCGCGCATCGCTAAGAAAAATTGACCAAAATGGAAGCCCTCTCATGGCTCAGCTACCAGCAGGCCCGAAAATTCATAGTGGCAATAGGATTTCTTCATTTATATGCATATTCAGATCGGCCAGCGCCGATATCATTCTAGAGGCCACAAAATGCACGTGCAGCAGCCATTTTTGCATTGAAAGGGTAGGAAGGGGGCGAGTTGACAGTTTTAAACACAGCAAAGTCAGAGAAAGCGGCCTGTTTTGACTGTGAAAGAGTATCAGAGGAAAGATGAAGCCCTGATTAAATCAAAGAGTATCAGTGAAGCGGCAAAGAGTATCAGATCAGCAATACCAAAGCAGGTGGACATTGAAGGCCCCCCAAGCAAATTCAAAGAAAGCGGTGAAGCCATTTAAGGCTCTCAAATCACAGTTAATGCACATCAGAGCCACTCAAGAGCCAGGATTAGAACCCAAAGCACAGTTATGGCTAAATGAACAGCACAGAGCCATAAGGACACCACATTAACTCATTTTGATACAGCTGCCTCCAGCGCAGCTCGAAGATATTTTCTTGCATTTATTTCAGGACAAGATTAGGTTAAAAAACTCGTTTCCCTCAGACCTGTTTTAGGTCTGCTGTAATAGATATTTTTAGATATTTTTCTCTATATAAACCACCCTAATTCACTGTTTAAAGGGTTGGTTGGTTGTATCGCTCCACTAGAGACTCGCTCTGTATACTTGATGTTTTACTTAATCAAAGACTGCTGAAAAGCTTGGAGGAATGACTGTTTGTTGTGTGTTTAATGGCTGAAGAGTGAATACAGAATTCTTGTGCTGCAACATGATTCAATAAGTGTTTCCTACCTTTTCTTTCCATTGATATATGCTCATATCACCATCTAAAATAGCATGAAAAATGAATAGCTTAGACTTTGTTTAAATACACTCTATGCTCAATTTCTACTGTTTCTTTCTGTTTTCATCTGAACTGGTAATGAATATGAATTCCCTTTGGCTCATATTTCCCCCAATTCACTCATGTTTGACAGTTATCTAGGGATTCTTTACTGCTCCTAGATAGAGCTCATTCACCTTCCCTCTGTTAAGCTGAAAGAGAGATTCTTAATTGCCTCTCATTCCTTAGCCTTCAATCCATCTCCATTTAGCTTGAATGTTGTTTCAAGTGCAGCTACCTTGCTCCATATTTCTCTTGTGACCAAGAAAACAGCACCAGCAGTCCTACTCCTTGACTCCACGCCCAATGGTTTTAAAACTCTCATACTATACCTACATCTCTACTTGAAAGCATCAGTCATCCCACCAAAACTTAAAAAAAACCCCTTGAACTCAATAACTAGCCTGAAATCATCATCAACAATGCTAAATCATTAAGAGAGAGCCCTCTCTGATTGCAGGTGGGCTAGCACCTGCAGTCCAAAGATTGGTTTGTGGTTACCTCGGCCGTATCCTTTAGGAGCTTAAGGACAACCTGAGTGATAACACTTCCCTCATTAATTATCTATTGTTGCACTTTCCTCATCTTAGCCTAAATCAATTCATGTTCCTGTTGTATGTTACCAAACTCTTCCTTGTTCCATTTTTTTATTTTACCTTTAAGATCTTTGAACTGGAGTTGGAAAGTATGCATTAGGTTTCTACCTTCTTTCTCACTTTCTTTCCACCAGTCCTTCAATTTTATAAGGAAGGTCGAGTCTCTTAACCAAAAGGCTTCAAACCTGAATGGTCTATTTGTTTGACCTTGTTTCATATCCACTTCTAACCTAATCGACTAGTGATCCGAGCCCAAGCATGGTAGGATGGATGCCTCATAGTAAACATCTTTGCTGATGAGGTTTTCAATTACCAAAAATCTATCAAGGTGAGACACAATTTGCTTATTTCCTCCTCGTCTACTGTTCCACGTATACCTTCAATTAATTGTTTCGATTTCCACCAGGTGAATCTCTTCTTAGATATCCCTGAATTGTTCCATTTCTAGCTACTCCATTTTAATTCCTCCTTTTTTCTCCTCTAACGATGTTATCAGGTTGAAGTCACCTACTATCAGCCATAGCTTTTCGTCGTGCATTTGGTTTAGGGTATTTATACTTTGTAGGAAGTTTTCCTTTTCAATTGGGATGTGTGGGCCATAAACTATTGAGAGCATGAACCAATCTTTAGTTCCTATGAGGTGGAACCGACCTGTGAGGATGCGTTGCATGCCTATCCAATAGTCTGCTTTTACTTTTGTTGGGTTCCACAAAATTGTTATCCCTCCTACACTTCCTTTTGCATCTATTGCCACTCCCTCATACCTTGGTTTCATCTTGCTCAAGATCTCTTCTAGTTTTTCTCTTGTGATCTTAGTTTCTTGGAGAAGCATGATTTGTGGCTTTTATTTTTTCAATCACTCCATTAAGTATCTTTGTTTTCCTCGGCTATTTAGGCCTCTTATGTTCCAGGATATTACTATCATTGGGAAACTTTATTAAGTTGTTGGTATACCGCTAATAGTGGTACCACCCTACCTGTGTTCACCAACATTTCTCCCATTATCTATATTGATTCCTGTAGGTTTCTCTGACCTCTTTTCTTCCCACATTTTTCTTTGTTTTGGTACTCCTGGGGGTTTTCCTGGTGCATTCCCAGTTGTTCTGTGATCTCGACCTGTCCCTGTCCTTGCTTAGCTTGATATTGTTGAAAATTATCTTTGTACAGTTTCTTTTGGTCTTCCAGAATGAATCTTTCATCTAAGTGTCTCCATTCATTCAACAATTTCTTAAGGACTTCTTCTTCAATACTGAGCTCCTCCCCCTTGCTTGGGTCGATTTCCATTATAGTGGTTTCCATCCCTACCTGTTCATCTTTGTCTGTGAGGTCTCTTTGAGCTTTCCACTTAGGTGTTGTTTTTTTCTTGACTGGAACTGCTCTCTTTTCCTTTTTCTTGGCAATCCATGGGTTGGATCTCATTTTCTACTTCTTCTTCCACCTGTAGTACTTCATATCTATTTTTACTACTTGACTGAGCTTGGTTTTCTTTTTCTGGGTTATGGAGTCCCTTTGGTGGCCTCCTCTTGTTTTTAACTTCTTGGAACCCCTCATTTCCGTCCTGTGGGGTCTTCAGCTATTTATCCTTGTTCTCCATCTCTTCCTGGTTTAGTGGGCATTCCTTGAATAAATGGCCATATTCATGGCACCTTCGGCATCTGAACGGAATATGCTCATAGTCTAGGGTCTGCTGCCATACATCCTCATGGTATTCTAGCTCTACTAATTCGGGTATGGGTTCTGCTATGTTCATATACACACATATTCTCGCATAGGATGTATAATGGCCTCTTTTTGTGGTTTCTGCTATTTTGACAAATTTTCCTATCGTGTTCTTAATTCCCTCTAATATTTCTAGATCCCAAAAGTCCATTGGGAGTCCAAACAGTCTTACCCATACTGGGGCTACCAAGAATTTCTCTTTGTCAGGGTCATAGCGTTCCTCCCAATATCGCATGAACAGACCAACATTATAATGGAAATATGAGCCATTTTAAAATACTCTTTCCTTATCTTGCAGGTTTGAGAATATTACCATAAAGAAACTTCTGGCTCCCAACTTGAGTTCGATATGGCCTTTGGGTTTCCATTTCTGTTGTATCCACTTGATGAGGTCTTTCTCCATTAGCCACACTCCTATGAACTAGCAGATCATCGCATGGTCCTTCATGAAGCTTCTATATCTTTCCAATTTGTTCATCAGGATAAAAAATCTTGGTTTCTCTGCTGCACATGGCATGCATTTCCCCCTACTACGAGCTTGCCAACATGCCTCGAGGATAGGGCCATTTTTCTGGTTCATTTCTTGGGCTTGCTGATGAGTGTTTGATTTGTGGCATGAGTCTCCCACCGTAACATCCCGGTAGGAGGGGATCTCCCCCCCCTGACTTCCTTTTTCATCTCGGCCTGTCTAACGATGCACAGGCTGGCGGAGCTACTAGAGTTGTCAGGAAATCAGCTTCTCAGCTTCGGTTTAGGGCATGGTAGTGGCTCAGGTCTGCTAGGGTTGCAAAGCGTTGTCTTAACATTTTTATATCATATATAAAATATGATTGCATAAGGTTTTTTATATTGTGAAGCATCTTGTGTATGACTATATGTTTTAAATAACAAAATGTAAAAATTGTTATTTTCATAAGGTTAGATGTTGCCTTCATTGGGCATTTGTTATGATTCGTATTAATAGAATTGGTAAGGAGTTAAAAAAATCCCCATTCAAAATAAATTAGGTTGGTTGCACCTGGAGCAACTCCAATCCCTATTTGGTCATAGGAAGTGCAAGTGAATAAAATTCCAAAGGGAATGGATGTTGAAGATTGCCTAAAAATGTGTTAGTCTTGCCTTAAAGCATTAATTGCATGGTACACATTGTCAAGGTGCCAAGTTACCATGAACTTGTTATGTGTTTTTTTAACTTTTTATTTATTTAAAGTATAAAGATATCAATGAAAGACATAAGTTTGAAAAAACAATAAAGAAATATCAAGCTCTAAACAAATTGAAATATTTTTGTTTATTTATTAAAGTATAAATATATCAATGAAAAATGTAAGCTTGAAAAATCAATAAAGAAAGATTAAGCTCTAAACAAATTGAAATAAAAATGAATGACCACGTTAATTCTTAAATCTTCAGTTGAGTTTTTTGTACAAAGAAATCAAATTTTCATAAATATTGAAGTTTAATGTGTATCCTGTTATGACACTTGGTGTCAAAATTTCATAAATATTCAGATTTGATATGTGTACTGTTATGACACTTCTGGTATATAGAATTTATTTGATTTTTTATTTTTGAAATAAAATTTATTTCTGACAAATTTTATTTATAATCTCATAAAATTAGTCATCTTCTCTATATGAGTGAATAAGAAAATAAAATTTCAAATTTCAAATATTCTAAAATTTAATTTTTATTTTCAAAATATTCAGTTTAATATTTATTTTTTTCAAAACTTTAATAAACATTATAAAACTTGTTTAAAAATTTCAAAACTAATTGAAATTAAAACTATAACCTCCCTTCAGTATGAAAATAATATTTGATGATAAATATATAAATAATATGGCAGTGTTTCTAATATATATTATGAAATTTTGTTGGATGCTTTTGTCTTAAATCAAAGGAAACATTTTTCATTTATAGTAATAAATGTAAAACAAAAATATAACCCATGCCTTTATATGAAATTGCATATAACTCTTTTGTGAGGGTTATCTTAAATATCCGATGAAAGATTTCGTATACCGCAAAATATAGAATTAGCAGAGGCGAGATCGAGCATATTCCTTCTGATTGCCTTTTAATCGACGTCTTTCCCCTGAATTATGAGTAACATAATGGAGAAAGACAAGTTGTTGGTTAAGGAACCCGTAACACTGACGTTTAATGAAGCAATGAAGATGTCTAGAAGAGTATCTTCACCTTCCAGTATTTGGAAACATGGCTCATGTGAAGTTGGTTCTCCATCTCTGGGTGACAACACAATAACCCCAATTTTAGCACCTTCTCCATCTCACCCACATCATATCCTTCCTTCCCCAGCTTTGGATCAGATTCCCCCCTAGCATATCCTTGTTATACAGCTCCCATGTCCACTCCATTAAAATAATTTGCTCAATATCCTTCGACAGATCCACAGGCTTCCTCCCACTTGCCACTTCCTACAACAGAACCCAAAAACTGAATACATCTGAGCTGGGAGTGGCCTTCCTCGTGTATGTGAGCTTCGGTGCTATGTGCCCCAATGTTACAACCACATGATTTTCCCTAGGATTCTCCCTCTGATCATGGAGTCGAGAGAGGCCAAAATATCCTAGTTTCTCATTGAGCTCGAAATCTAGAAGCACGTTTCTGGCCTTGATGTCTCTTTGGATGCCCATTTTCTCCCATTCCTCGTGCAGGTACAACACTCCCACTGCCATGCCTTTTAATATCACATATTATCGAGGCCATGAAGGACTATGGTTGGGTTCCTGAATATGAGATTATCTAAGCTGTCATTAGGCATATAGTCATAAACTATGAATAAGTTATTTCCCCTCCAACACCAACCCCAAAGATGGACCAGATTCTGGTGTTGTAGACACCCCATGCTTGAGATATCTATTACAAACCCTTTCATTCCCTTCGTGAACTCCTTCGTTATGCATTTCACCATGACTTCTTGGTTGCTGCTGGGGATAACGCCCTTATAAACCTTACAAAAACCTCCTTGTCCCAAAACGTTATCACCCCGAAATCTGTTGGTGGCGATGTTGAGCTCCTTGTAAGTGAATCTATGGGGCCAGTCCTCTCCCTCCCATTCTTTGAACACTTCCCTGTTTTTTCTCTTTTGAATAACAAGACTACCCTTATCACCAACGAGAAGAGAATCAAGGTGGCCATGGTAACACCAGCTATGAATACCAGGTCCAGATGTTTGGAATACATGTTAGAAAATGAATGGAAATGATACACATTGAGGGGCGACATCATGCCTTGGGTGGTGTTGACGGTGCTGGATTCGTCAACATTCAGGGGATCTCCCGGGTATGAAGTCCCAACTAGACCTCACATCGTTTGGTGTAGGAATCCCATCCTGTACGATGGCCCGGTTTCCATTATCTTAAATGTTTTCCTTAGCTCTTTCTTGTCAACAGATGAGAGTGGTTTGCTTTGTCTTCGAGGTTTGTGTGCCTGGTGAGTGCTAGTGTTACTTGTGTCAAGGTTCTTTCAATGCAAAGAGAGGGTGGAAGTGAGTCTCCAGTTCAACGGGAAGAGTCTCAACTCTATCAGAGACACACAACACAACAGGACATGTGCAGCTTCTACAAAGCAGTCCACATGGATGCGACAGTCACACACACAAGAAGGAATAGCATGTACAACAGTCAATGAAGCAGTCCGTGTGAGTGTGATGGTCGTTATAAAAAATTTATGGGAAAGGTTATGTTTGATGTCTGGTGAGGTAGCCCATGTGGGAAAGACAACAATAACAACTTATACAACACATTTTCATAAACATATGTATTAGAACAGCTAAAAGAGTTCAAATGTTTTAACACCGATTATAGCAATATGCATTACAAGTTTTCCAAGATTAGTCTTACAAACAATTACAATACATGTGTGAAAATGTGTTGGCCTATTATGAGGATTCTAAATTAAGCAAAAGTTCCAAGACATGTTGATACACAATACATCACTAACCCCATAAGAGGGGCATTGGAGCCACTGCTCGCTCCTCAAAGAAAAGACTAAAGACTCTCAAGGCTATGTGGGAGGAGCCAAGGTGAAAAGTCCTTTACATGTACAAATGAGGGGGTATTTATAGCTAAGGGTGAAACTAGCCCTTATGACTGTTCAACATTCCTCATGACTATTTGACTTATTTGACTCTTCATATTTACATGACTCTTCATATGACATGTGGGTCTCTTGGACTTCCACGTTACATTACATTGATTTACAACAGTATGGCACACAGTGGTGATGTGGCCGACATGACTCAACATGACATTGCTGGTATGTTTATGTTGTTGTTAGTGTGCATGTTGAGATGTAGTGTTGTTGAGTGATGGATATGCTCTTGGTGTATCATAGCTTCACCTCCGCATGGAAAGGTGTGTGGAGTCTTCGATGGTTTTCATGTTTGCTTGATGTCACATGTGCACATTGCTCCTTTTCTTGTACTTTGGCATGCTTCACATGGTCACCCATTCGCGAAAAAATCTCCTTGCATGCATTGTCCGTTCACAAAACAATATCCTCGCATGCATCATTCATTCGTCTATTTGTGAACAAATCTCCTGGCATGTTCTCTCCTTGTTCATCCCATTTGTCATTGCGTCATGTCTCATCCATGTACTGGTATCTACAATCACTCATGATGAGACGACATCAAATCCATAAACCTCCTAGTCTACCATGATGCATTATTGTTCACTTTCGAATGCAGGTGACTTGGAGAGAGGATAAGGCTATGAAACTACGCAAGGTAGATTTCAAGGTGGGATGTGGGCCCCGGGCACTACCGATGAAAATTGTGCAGAAGTCGCTGGGAGACTGAGATGGACAATCCAGATCAGCAGTGACTGTCAGCAGGATCTGGCTTGGCTAGAGGGTAATCTGCACAATTTCTTGAGGGAAGCAGTGCAAGCAGTACACAAAGGCTTGGAAGTAAAAACTACACAATTCCTATGGGGAGATGGAAGTAGGCTGCAAGAGGCTTGCCAAGAGAAAATGCGCATTTCTTTCAGGGAGGTGGTAGCGGGCTGTAGCAGTGGTGGTGATAAAAACTATGCAATTGCTCAGAGGCTGGCCTATTGAACATCTATGCACATTTTATAAGATGAGTGTGATGTTGGGTAGCTGAGGGACTGCTCATGAAATCTGCACAATTTTCTTGGTGAGCAGTGAGCCAGTTGACTAGGTTTCTGGCTGAAAAAACTTCACAATATTTTGAGGGAGACAGTGACCGACACTTGGTGTCTGTCTGGCTTGTCTGCGTAGTTTCTTCAGTCAGTGAAGTGGGCATGCTTGACCTATTTTGTGGAATTATTTATGGGAGTGAGTCCTGGGGTCACTACCCAATCAAACTCTCTGGTTGACTAGCTGGAGGCTTGGTTGATGTGCTTGCGGGCAGCGCAAATTGAAATGGCTTGTTGGACATTTCTGCGCTGTTCTCGGTGACGGTCGGTCGATTCGATTCTAGGGTGGAGGTTTGGCTATTGGAGGGTGATCTGGTTGTCAGAACTTCAGCAAAGTGACTAAGTGTGTGAGCGAGTGAACTTGTGCATATGCAACCTTACAAACACACACTCAACATGACTTGACGACAAGATGCCTCAAACCACCAAGACAACATATACTCAATGTGACTGACTGATGGTGCAAGCAACAAGCGTGACACTTGCAATAGATCGTTGAATGATTGTGCGATTCTTGCATGACAATGCATACAACTTTGTGTTTGAGTTTGATGGATGTTTAATATAGTGAATACAACTTGCGCACATGAAGCAGGACCTTGTGTGTGGCTAGAACATGGCTGCAAGCATGACATTGTGACCAACATGCAAAAAGATGTTCGTTGAATGGACAACCGAGGAGTGTGCAAAGACTCACTACAAGCTCATGAGATGATCCCAAGTGCTTGCAAACATCAAGGAAAAACCCAAGGGAGGCTCTGAAATTGGATGCAAGCCAAAATTTTGGAAGGTGTTGCAACTACTACAACACTTCGCGACACACTAGTTGAATTCCAGATTCTTTGTTTTGTTCCATTTACAGCACAGGGCCTTGATCCTTCAGGGAGTATTGAATTGGTATGTGGGTTACTTTGGCTTCCCCACTTACCCCATGGATAGACATGGTTCACCTTTTTCCAACTCAGTCGAACACAACAACAAGATTCAACTTGATCATAGTGTTTCGAAATCGAGAAGGGTAGTTTGGCTTGCGACTTAAAAAATTTCAGAGTATAATTTTTCATCTCTGTTGTTTCTCCACTGCCAGTAGGCCTGGAGAGTACCCTGACAGAGTAATGAAGGAACACATGCATTGCTCCACTACCCACGAACCTAGTCAATACCCCGATGGAGTTGAATGCTTCACCTCTCTGTGCAAGAGACCTTTCTCGTCTTTCACCTTTGTATTTTTTTAAGATGATTGTGCATATGAACTTATTTATTTTTGGGGTGAAATATGGATCCTGACTTATTGAGAATAGAATAGGGTGTTCCTTCAAAGAATCATGTAAGACCCCTGACATAGGTTTGCTCATTTAGATTTTCCCCTTCTCCATTTCTACTAGTTGGATGAGCTTGATCACACAGAGCAGAAGGCTAAGTACAAGCATGGGGCTTCCCAGTGTGGACACAGGTTCATGGTTGGACCCAAGCTTCCCTTGCAGATGACTCGTATTTTCCATAAAGGCTTCATCGGTCAAAGGTTACAACCAATCACAAAGAAGATAGATGCAGGAAATTCCAAGTACTACAGTGTCACAAGACTCTTTAGATCTCAGCCACATACTCATTCAAAAGCCAGAACTTAGTAAAGGGAAGAACTTATTTACAAAAACAAAAAATAGTAGGATATTAAACAAACAAAACAAAACAAAACAAAAATAGTAAGCAAATTGAAAAAGAAAAAAATAAGCTGTAAACAGACTATGTACATAGCGCGGGGTGTAAACTCGACTTAAATGAAATTAATGCTTGAGATCTTGGTTGTTAACAGGGAGGTTGTCAATCCTCCTGTCAAGTGATTGCAGATGGTATGTGTGTGGGCCAACCTTCTCATGGATTGTATATGAACCAATCCACAAGGAATGGAACTTCGTATGCTTGCCTATGTCATCATGGGGTTTATCCAATTTCAAGACTAAGTCACCAACATCGAAGTTAGCTTTCCCTATAGACTTCTTGTTGAACCATCTCTTGATATGATTCTGATGCAATGTAAACTTTTCTTTTGCATTCATCATTTCTTCCTGTAGTTTGTGAATCGTATCCATCCTAATTTGAACTAGCAGACAAGGATTGCCTTGGGATTCTTAAGACAACCAAAGCACATGCAGGTAGATGTTAGGTAGTAGGATGGCTTCTTTCCCATAGACCAAGAAGTATGGTGAGGTATTCAGATGGGTTTTGGGTGTTATGCGGTCAGCCCATAAAGCATTCATCAAGGCAGAGTGCCAGATACACTGCTTAGATTAAACAGTCTTTTTTATTATATGGATAAGGTTTTTGTTTGTGGATTCTACGAGACCGTTTCCCTACGGGTAGTAGTTAGATGAGTGCTTCAAAACAATAACATTTTGCAATGAAAAATCATAAATATTTAAAGATGAAAAGTAAGTTACATTGTCAAACACAAGTGATATCATGACGCCAAAGCGTGAGATGATGTTCTGTTGGAGGAAGCTAATGACTTCCTAGTCGTTCACTTGTTTGAGCAGAACTGCTTCTGTCCACCGCGTGAAATAATCAGTCACTGTAAAAATTTAGCATTGTTGTTTCGATGAATGTGGGAAATTTTCCTTGATGATGTCCAGGCCTCATTGTTGGAACGGTTCAGTCACTAAAACAGAGTGTAGTGGGGCTATTGAACTTCATGTTATGTCGGTGCATCACTAACAGACTGGGCACTTGCGGGCATAAGCATGTGCATCCTTAAATAATGTGGGCTAGTAGAAACTGGCTCGCATAACATTTTCTATAGTGGTATTTCCTGCAAATTGACCCCCTGGCTGGTCCATCATACAGATCTTGCAAAACCTTTTTTGATTCACGTGCCTCCAGGCACCTGAGAAAGATTTTCTTACTATGCTTTCTCTAAAGCAATCTATGCACGAAATGATAGGATAAAGCTTTAAGGCACAGTGCCCTCTTCTGTCTCATGGAAAAGTGAGAGGGTATGGTGTCATGCTCAAGGTATTGGCACACATCTTCGTACCAAGATTTTTCTCTTGCAGTAGGTGATGCTCACATTACATCATACATTTCAATTTCCTGCTCCCAACCGGCAAGCTCTGCTTCTTACTCCTGTGCATATACTACCTCTGCTACGAGTCTGTAGAGACCAAGACCTTTGACAGTGTGAAATGGCTTTATGTTAAGATCATACTCTTGCAATCCTGTAATCCAGTTCACATGTTGTTCATCTAGCTCTTGTTGTACGAACAGTGAGCGGACTTCTAGGTGAGGCACATACACTATGCAATGGTTCTTCGACATGTAGGGTCTGAAGTTTTTCACCACCTTGTATACTACATATGCTTGTTTGTCAATAGTGGGGTAGTTGAGTTCAGGTCCCTGCATTCTTGCGCTCATGAATGAGATGGGATGTTCATCGTTCAGTTCATTCGTTTGAGTGAGTACTACAGTGAGCGAGTTGTCGGAGGCGAAGGTGTATAGAAGGAAGTCTTTGTTGAAATCTGGTTTATAGAGTGCAAGCACTTCTACAATGGCCTACTTGATATGGGTGAATGCGTACTTTCCCTCTTACTCTAGTTGTAGACTGCATCCTTCTTGATCATGTCTTGCACTGGTTTTACTATCTACGCATAGTTCGAGATGAACATCCAGGGGAAGTTTATCTTTCCTAATAAGGACTGCATTTCCTTCTTGTTAGCTGGGTGAGGGATCTATGTAATAGTCTGGGCCCAGCTCAGATCAACCTTGATCCCGATTTTGGCAATGATGTGCCCAAGGAGGTTGCCCTCAGACACTGCAAATATTCTCTTTTTGGGATTCAAGGAAATCTCATATTTCCGACATCGCCCAAAAATGTTATTCAGATGGCGTATGTGGTATTACCGTTTTCTTGAAAACACGATCACATCATCGAGTTACAACACTATGCTCCATTCGATGAATCCATGGAAGGCGATGTCCATGGTGCGTTGAAAGGTTGTGCCTGCATTAACAAGCCCAAATGACATTCGTCTGTATGCGAACATACCCCACTTGGTATGGAAGGTATTTTTGAGTCGATCAGGTTCCGCTACTAGGACCTAATTATATCCTTAAAACCCATCAAGCAAGGGAAACATTTGTGCCCCAGATACTATCTGCAAAATTTGCTCCATAGATAGCATAGGGTAATTGTATTTGTCCGAGGCACTGCTCCAGTTCTAGAAATCAACACACAGGTGGATTTCCCCACACTTCTTACGTACAGGAACAAGGTTTGAAACCCATTGTTATGTAGAATTATTCTTGAAAGTGTACGAAAAGAAACTACTTTAGGCTATGGATGACAAACAACCCTAACAATAAAACTGGTTGTTAAACAGTGTAGATTTGCAGTAAATGATAGAAACAAAACCTCCCAAAGCCCTGATCTATGCTACAGAAACAACTAAACAACAAAATGTAGTAAAATAATCGAAAATATCTCCAATAATCCAATGGAAACTAGATATATAAAGAATATATTTTATTGAACAACACCTATGAAGGCAACAAATAATGTTACCAGTCCGCCTCTATGGGATGGGTTCTTGGCTATCCTCAATGTCTTCAGCTTTTGTAGAGTCTCTCTCCTCTATAATATGTAAAACCCGGCGAACAAAATGTTTTAGCTCAATGAGAACTCAAATGAAAAAGAATATGGTGTTCAAAAATGATAATAATCATAGCTACAACAGTGAGTGCAACAATGAAAATAACCAAAAGTGAAGAATGAATCTAAAGCCCTTCTATTTATAACAAAATATTAGGTTATCCTCGAATAATGAGGAATAATAAAATATTATTAACCCCATTCTAGAATTAAACATTTGGAATATTTTATTATATTTGGTTTGGAGGGAAAAAGTATTTAAACTTTTATTTAGAAATAATAAATAAATAAATGATTTATTTATCATCTCAAGAAACATGGATAAGGGATAATTAGCAAATAATGATTTATTCAATTAAGGGATTTAGTCAAACTTGACAAGGAATAATAACTAATTAGTGATTATTTAATTATTACTAGAAGATAATTAAATAAATAGTGATTTATTTAATTATTCTTCATGGGTTTAATTATAAATGACTTAACAAATGTGGTTTATTAAGTAATTTCTCACAGTGAAAGAAATTTTACTATGGTAAAATTGGCCCTACATGGTGTACTTCGATCCATCTAGTAAATTATGGCTAGATGATCAATTTTTTGTGATAACAGATTGCCCCCCAACGTACGAGTGTTAGGAGAAAAACGTATGACCAAAGTACGTTGTAAGGACACAATCACTAGACAATGAAGTGGAGTTAGAGAGAGAGAGAGAGAGAGAGAGAGAGAGAGAGAGAGAGAGACCAATGGAGTTGAAGCAAAAGAGGATAGTGACAGAGGGGGCAAGTCTGATGAAAGTATCCTTTTATGTTGTGGTACCAGATCTCATTGAGGCGGGGGAGGCATACCTATACTCGACAAGATAACTTAGTACAAAAATAATGATGTGCCCAAAAACATCAAACTGAGCAATAAAATACATGTTGAATGGTACATGACATGCTAGTATAAATGAGTCAGAAAATAATACAATGTGTCCTATATACATAATGTGCCTAGACAAAACATGAGCCAGGACTAAATACAATAACATCTGAGTACATGAGATATAATGGCCCTTCCCTCAAAAAATGGGTGGGAGGGAGGGTAAAACAACTAAAGAAGCCCTGTTGAATGGGAATGGGCTCTACAAAACTAAATGGATCATCTGAAGGAGACATGAATGCTATGAACACAACAAGTGGGAGGAACCAAACCCATCAAATCTACAGAACTGCATATGAGACTATAGCATAATGGGAAGACATCCAGGCATGTGGGGGGCTACCAAGAGGGCCACCCCCTCATGAGGTCTAAAAAATCTCACACACACTCGGGAATCACTGGCACAATCTACTACATCACTGGACCATCAAGTGTATGAATCATGAGAATGAAACAATCAAGTCAAAGGGAAATGATGATTCGCTTTGCTTGATCTGAGGCACCGAACAAGAGTGGAAGTTGGAACCAGGATAAATTTCCCTCTAGGATGTTATTCTGGAATAGATGTGCTGATGTCGATAGAATAGGGCTCGCCATAGGTGAGGTAATGAGGATCCTCAACTAAAGCATGAGGGAAAATAGTAATGTGATTCATGGACTAACACTAGGGAAAATGTTGAAAATGGGACTGAGGGACAAACAAATGACTTCCCTTGTTAGAGCATAAATTGCATGGTTGACCTAGTGTTACACAACATTTTGTCACTATCCCTGTACTCCCCGTTTCTTGATCCTGGAGGACCTCTACAGTGAACCCCGCATGCTTTTCCTTCATGGAGAAACTCTCATCATGTCCCTCTCCATGAGCAGATCATTTCCCTTGAAACTTCTATTTTTCCCAATTTACAAGGCCGATGCTAATGACCTTTGTCTCCCCCATGCCAATGTGCAGAGATTAACACTATTCCTCGTGCCGATAGGTGTGACTGAGCTGTGTTCCAGTCACGCCAGTCCTGTTATGGAATGTTTTTTAAATTAGAGCTAAAGCTTCCATCTCTAGAAGCTCCGTAATGGAATTCTGGTAAATGGTTTGGTCGGATGGG
This sequence comes from Pinus tabuliformis, assembly GCA_031772625.1. Taxonomy (NCBI): domain Eukaryota; kingdom Viridiplantae; phylum Streptophyta; class Pinopsida; order Pinales; family Pinaceae; genus Pinus; species Pinus tabuliformis. The sequence goes on along the minus strand of CM062815.1, from coordinate 599,515,200 downwards.
GTCGAGGATGACAATTTGTACTCCTTTCCCCTATAATGATGGAGCTACCTAAAGGGATAAGTCATTCTCCCATGAGAAGAGGATCCATCTCCTGTCCATATTTCCTGTATAAACCTCCCTTCTTCCCAAGCACAAACTAGTTACAGAGTTAGAGTTTTGGCTGAGTGTGAGTATGCTATTTTAGACAAGCAAGCTATTACTAGTTGTAGCCATCTAGTTGTGTGAGGGAGAAGTGTGTTTGGTTTGGAGTGAAGCCTAAAGGGAAGAGTCTTTAAAATATTGTTATTTGAAACCATCATGAAGTGCTAGCAAAAGTGTGTGGGAACCTGGTCTTTTGAGAGGAAGACTGTGACGTCAAGAAAAATGGTTGTAATCTCTCTTTGAATATTAATATATGAAACTATTGATTGATTTCCTACATGTTTTGTAATATTACATACTCGTGTCTTAATGCTTCTTGACTCATTAAGTAGGTTGAATTGCAATTTGTCTATTATTATGTTTGTGTGTTGTTGTTGTTTACTTGTTTCAGGAACTTGAAGAAGGAAGCAACAGATTGCTGGAATGAGCAAGAAAGGACACCATCAAGTAGGATAAGTGACCAAGAGGTAGGCCCTCTTGATTGATTCTAACATAATGAAATCTTCCATAGAATGTATATATTGTGGCTAGACCCATTATCAGGCTAGAGGAATTCATTTGTGTCCACACTTATAATTTACTTCACCACAAATTGATGACTCCAATGGGGAGATCCCATCCTTTTGTTTGTTTTGGATTTCATGATTTCGTGAGAACTTTGCTAGTTTCACGTTTTCCTTTTTGTTCTGTTTCTTTTCTCCTACTTACTAGTTTAAGTCTAAAATTCACAGTAGCATATTTGGTCCCTATTTTGATTTTTGTTTCCTTAGTTCCCTTGGACAACACGTTTAATTGGCTGACAGTTGCGCTAATCAACGCACATTGTGGAGGAACAATCACGCTGACCAGATTCTAGCACTTGTTGTCAGTGAGGTAGTTACGCTGATTCCTGTAAGTGAATATTGGGGCTAGGCCCCAATCTTGGCGAGTTTGTTTTGCTCTTGTGTTTTTGACCCCGTGAGTCCTTTTGACCGTTTTCTCCATGATTAGGAAGCTACTTTCTATTTGGTTTTGCTTGCTTGTTGGCTTGTCATCTTACTGTTTGATTGATCGAGTCATTGAGTGGTCTGCGACACTAGGACATCTAGTTAGTCACCCATTCAATAGCTTGTGGACTCATCGAGCCCAGTTGTAGGTGTGTTTGCTCCTTGCATTTGTTTTTGGTCCTCTTTATGATTTTGACCTCTTTTGCACAAGTTTTGAAAAGTTTAATTTACTTAGTTGAACATCTTTTTCTGACATAGATTACATTTTCGGTCTTGTGTTTGACAAAGACGGTGTTTCATTGATCTGAATGAACTTCTCTTTTCATGTTTTCATTTTCTTAAAGAGATCATAGTCTCGAAAAAAATTTCATTGGAAGATTGCATGTGAAAAGTTTGTTTCGTTGTCTCATGAGAAAGTATGAAATTCTAGCTTGTTGCATCATTATGATTCGCATCTCTTAAAACTAGAATTGTATCAGCATTTGAAAAAGGAAGAAATTTTTTTCATTTTAAAAGGACCAATACATAAGTGCTTGTTAGGACATTAGGAATTGGAATGCATTTTTCATTAGTTTATTTAAAAAAAAAAGCGAAGTAGTGAAAGATCATTTCGTTTTCATTTGCTTGATTGTTTGCATTTGATTGAGTAGTTTCTACCCTCTCTACTGTAGGCATTTCATTGAATTGAAAGGGTCTTGTCCCATTTAGTTGCATTTTAGGCTTTTCGAGTAGCATCGCTAAGACCTGAAAATTAAAACTTAACTCAAGCTCAACTCTGAAATGAATTCAATTAACCTAAGGTGCATTTGACATTAACGATCACATCTGGAAGGTCTAGGTTAGAGATGTATTCCGGCATCTATAAAACTAGCAGCCGTCGTATGCTTCGGCATTAGACAATGCTAGTACGGATTTGTGCTCCATGTACCGTCGAGTATATAACAGGATACCCCATTAGGCTGCAATCCTTTTATCCTTAGTAAGTCGAGTCAGCCGCCTTGCAAATGTGATACACCGAACACAGCATTCGGGGAGATCGCCTGTTCGTATTTCTTGGTTCGCTAGGAGGTATTCTGCAGTTCATGTTTGCCTGGTAATCCTGTTTACCTAGATCATCCAGAGTAGTCATTTAATCGTTTTGACTCATTAAACTTAAAATATCATTTGATCACGTGTCCTTTTGAGCTCATTTCCAATCGAAAGTGATAGAGTCATCTTTGTTTCTTTCTCGACTCTTAAAAAATGAAAGAACATTAGTCTTTTATGCATCTTAATAATTGATTGCCCACGATCCAAAACATCCTGTTAGATTTTTTACCAAATTGTGAGTTCCATTAAAAGGACATTTTAAAGCCTTGAAGTTATTTATTTTGTCAACTAAGGCAAGGTCATCAAGGCTAAACCATCTGGTTCACCCAATTCCTCTTCCTCTCCTCTGTCTAAAAGATTGTCTGAGGAGCTATTTCCCGAGTTACCAGAATCACTTGAGGACCAAAATGTTGAACTCGTAATTATTTTGACTGTTCAACCATTTTCATGTCGTCCTCCGCCTACTTTTGATTCAGGGTCATCTGCGGATCTTGGCCTGGAATCTCCGGATAATCCCGTTCAAACTCCAGAGAACTTGCTAACCACTGATGGTCAGCTTGGACTGGTTATTTATTCCCCAAACCCTCTATTTGACATTGTTGAGATATCACCGCAGCATCCTTACAATCTGTATGACCAATCGGGTGTTCCTTTGGAACTATTCCTCAATACACGTTCATCTATTCATCGTCATTTGTTTTCAGATATGGAACCCAAAGGCGATGCTCCAGTCACTTCTCCGGATAAGTCTGAAGTCTCAAATCCACACATTTTTGAGGGGGAATAATTGCAGTTGCAATTCCCTCCCGAGGATTTCCCTTATTCCGAGGGTATCCCTGCCAGCTTGCCACCCAGCTATGTGACTTTAGGGCACTTAGTTTCAGGCACACCCAATGCCTCATCACTCTACCATAATCCTGTTTGGGTGTCAGATGTCAGGCCTACATCAGGTCCATTTGTCACGAACACGACTTCCCAACCAGTTGTTACTTCAGTCCCGGTGCAACCCACCATCCCGAACACTCTTGTATCATCGATTCCAATTATGCGTCAGTCTTAGCTGATGGTTTCAAAGATTGTCTCTTCCAGTTCTTCTGTCCCGTTAGTCAGTGGCCAGATTGTGCCATCGCCTAGGGGGCAGAACCTGGATGTCTCTATGGTGTCAAGTGCCACTAATGTCAGCAACGCACAAGCTCACATGCTTGGTATAAGCCAGCCCTCTTCTGGTATTATTTACAACCCTACTGACCCTACTGGATCAAGCAATGTCCAGTACCAACAGGTTCAAAATCCTAGTGGTCCGTCTAGATTGATAAATTTTCAGTATCAGAAGCCCTATGGGGCTCAAGTCCAATATCAAAATCCTTATGTTCCATATGGTTCTCAAGGATTGGTTAATCAACCTTACACCCTCCAACCTGGGCAGTACATCCAGCCTGGCTACGGCCAAATTTAGTTCGGTAATTTCCCGAGCACTATTCAAATACCCTTACAACAGCAAGGAAAACCTTTACAACAACCTAGGCAGCCTTTGTCACCGCAAGGGAAACCCTTGTTGCAGCAAGGGATTTCCACACAACATCAAGGGTAGATTATCCCACAGCAAGGTCACTTGCAACAACCACAAGGTCAATCCTTACAATAGTTGCAACATGCCACGCAGCAGTAATGCAATATGCTCTGCAACCCATACCCTCGCAGGGCCAACCTTTGCAAACTCAAGGACAAATTTTGCAACGACAAGGTCAATTATTGCAACAATAAAACCAACCTGGGCAGCAGCAACCCTTGTATATGTATCAATAAGGGCAACCCTTGCAGGGACAGGGTCAAGGTCAAATCCTGCAGTAGCAGCAGGTACAGAATCCTCTTGTCCAGGGCCAACAGGTTCATAATCATGCTGATCAAGGGCACCAAGTACAAAACCCCTAAGTCCAAGGGAAACAAGCATATCAACCTTATGCCCAAGGACTACAGGTCCAGAACCCTCTTGTTCAGGGACAACAGGCTCAATAGCCTTATGTTTTAGGACAACAGGTCCCATATCAGTACGTCCTGGTCAATAGGCTCAGCAGCCTTTCAACCCATATGTTTCCTATTAGCACCCTGTGCCTGGATAGTTTCAAGGTGTTTAAGGTCTGAACCCTCCCTTTGGTCAAGGTAACCTGCAATGGGGGCAACCTTAGATACCATATGGCCAAAATCCCCCACTGTGGGGCCAAAATCCTTACCAGCAAGGATGGGCTCCTCCTTATGGGCCCACTTATCGATCACACATGCCTTTTAACACTCAATTACCTTTCTTGGCTACACTTGAGTTTTTAGATGTATCACATCTTATGAATGACCCGATCCTCCATTTGTCGTACTGGCCTTCGATGCCGTCAAAGATACCATCAAATTGCCCAAAGTTTGATGGAAAAGCTAAAGAAGATTGCCAGGCCCACGTGATGACATATCACCTCTGGTGCTCTTCAAACTCATACTTAGAGGATTCCATTCGTCTTCGTCTTTTCCAATGGACCCTCACGGGTTCTGTAGCGAAATGGTACATCAAGCTACCTCGAAGTACTTTTCATGACTTCAATTTGTTAGCCATGGCATTCCTCACACATTTTCAACTACCGATTCCTTATGAAATGGGCACCTATTTGCTCACATCACTTAAGCAAGATAGTGTGACACACATCTCTGATCATATCCATGAATGGAGGCGTAGAAGTCACCTGATCAAGTTCGAGATAGTTGATCAGTTGCTCACCGAATGGTTTACCAAATCATTCGTAGCCCCAATTGCTCATGATATAGCTATGGGTGGATGTGTCACTGAAGAGCAAGCCATCGCTCGTGCCCAGTACTTGGACCTGGTCTACTCTCAGTCTAGCACCTTATACGAATTATTACCCAATGCTCCGCGGCCATCATCTGATCCCACAACATCAAAGTCACCTGTTGTCCCTCCCATTGATGGAGTTATTGGTTCAGTATCCCAGGCCCCTATTAAAACTTCTTCCAAACAGAAGTTGGTCTCGAATGATTCTCCCAACAGTTCACCTCAAAATCCTCCAGGCCCTGGTAGAACATCAGAGGTCTACATTGTCAAGTCTACTGCAGCAGAAAAATCCTCGAAAGGAAAAAATAAAGGCAAAGGCAAAGCTAAACTGATGCCCCGAAATAGGGTCCTCCCAAATCATTTGTTGGTGAATCCTCGCAACAGAAATCTAAGTATCCTTGCCTCATTTGTGAGGAGGATCACTATACTAAGGATTTTCCAAGATGATCCGAAGTTAGTCGCCTACTCAATGGGGCCCCTATCGTCCTCAAAGAGCCATTTCCATCTCAATAGACTCAGATGGTATACCAACCTCGATGTGCTTCCTCTGGATCTCAAGTGTTCATGATGAGGACGTCCATTAATGTGGCTACCCAATCAAAGGATTATCAAACTCCAGCTCCCACAGCAGGGAAAGAAAAAGAAGATGAACCTTCTTCTTCTACCAAGAGTTCTGGCCCTCTGCAAATCTAGCACCCTAACCCTAATTCCGCTACACGACCACCTGTTAAATCCCTATAATACTAGTGATTACCGCATTACTATTTTATTTGTATCCCTTATTAATATTGTTGTGCCCCTATTGTCCCCATATTGTTATTATTGTGCCCCATAGAAACCCTCTATTGTTATTTTTGTGGCTTTATATTATTATTGTTAGGTCGACTGGGTTATATTGTGACTCCTTAGACTCCTATATATAGAAAGGAAGTTTTGTTATTTGTATCATCCAAGAATTATTCATTTATGTAATGTAAAAGAGGTTGCCCCCTCGAAGAGGCTGAATTCTAAGGCGTAGATCTATCTTTTCTATCTTTTCTTGAGCTGGTTTCATAACATTTGGTATCAGAGCTTTGGATTCTAGGGTTTCGCTGCTCCAAACAGGTCATTGTGGCATTTTCACTATAACATTTTTTCTGTGGCGTTTTAGAAGCTAAAAAAACACCCATTTGAGAATACATCGTGCTGAATCTCAGTTCCGAATTTCAGAGCTTTTCGCGCTATATTTGCAGAGATATGATCTGAGGAAGTTGGTCTTTTTGAAGACTCCTGAATTACATTCCAAACAGGTGACCTGGGGAAAATCGTCATAACTTTCTCTATCAGCATCAGATTGAAATTTCGTAAGAAGTTACAGAAAGAGAACAGACTATAGTTTTCTTGTATGTATCTTTTAGAGCCAAAGGTCGAAACAGTGACTTGTGGCACGTCATACAAGTTCACTCTACTGAACTAGTCTATAATCAGGTCACTGTGGGAGATTTAGCATAACTCTTCCCTGGAGAATCCAATTTGGATCAGACTAGTGGCATTGGAAAGAGGACACAGAGGGCTATCACAGGTTGCAATTTTAAAACTAGATGATTCGAAATTATAGAGATACATCAGATTCAATATCAAGCTCCTACAAAGTGAAAAAGGGTGTGTAGTTTTTTTAAATTTTTGCATAAGCTTGGTCTGAAAAATTAGTTTGAAGGAATTAAAAGGGCATAGTAAAGCATTATTATTGGTAATTGATGCCCCAAAGGAAGAAAACGCAAACACCTAGTAGGCAACCTGAAAGCTCTAGCATGACTCATGAAGAAGAGGAAGAAATGCAACATGATATATCAAAATTACGAGACCAAGTGCAACAAGTGTCACTTGCAGAAAAAGCAACAGAATCTAAGGTGGATGGTTTAAAGAAAGATGTAGAAGGTAAGATGAATGGTTTAAAGAAAGGCGTAGAAGTTAAGATGGATTGTTTAAAGACAAGCATGGAAGATTTGAAGACAGATTTGACAAAGTTTCTACAAGAAATGCTTACTAATGGTGAAAGGGTAGTAAAGGAAACTCATGATGAGAACAAAACAAATGTTAATCATGATTTCATAGACTCTAATGTTGGATTGAAGACCCACCATATTCCAAAAATCGATATGAGGAAGTTTGATGGCAAGGATCCCGCAGCATGGATATTACAGATGGAGCAATTTTTTGATCTCAATAATGTGCAAAACACACAAAAGGTACGTATTGTAACTTTATGTTTGGAACCAAATCAATTTGTATGGTATCAATGGCTTTTCTCTCATAAACAAATTATCACTTGGGCAATTTTTATGGAAGAATTGACAGCACATTATGAGGATACAAAAAGAAACACTTTTTTTAGCCAATTGATAAGTCTCAAACAAAAGGGTTCAATAATGGAGCACATTGAGGAGTTCCAAAAATTGAACATAAGGGTAAAAAATATTCCAGAGGAGCATAGGATTGATGTGTTCATAGGGACATTAAAGGATAATATCCAACATTATGTCCGCCTTTGGGAACCTAATTCATTAGAGAAGGCATTCAGGTTAGCAAGAAAAATGGAAAGCAAAATTATGACAACCAGGAAGCATACCACTCACAACTATAAAGATGGAAGTGTTGTTGCCCCTAGTCTTCCAAAACCTATAAGGTTGACACCACAACAATTGGAAGAAAAAAGAGCAAAATGGCTTTTTTACAGTTTTGATAGCAAATACACAAAGGTCATAAGTGTGCTGAGAAGAAATTATTCTATGTAGATTGTGAAGAGGAAGAAGAAAAGGAGCAAGAAAGGTCAAAAGAAGAGGATATACTCCAGGAATAAAGCCTAGATAAAGAAGAAATGAATCCTACCATATCTTGTAATGCATTGGCGGGAATTACCACTACTCAAACCATCAAGATAGAAGGACAAATCAAGAAGAAAAAGGTAATAGTGTTGATTGACTTAGGAAGTACCCACAATTTTATTCATTGTAAGGTAGCAAAAGAATTGAATTGCTTCTTATATCTAGAACCAGAGTGTCAAGTGATGGTTGCAAATGGAGAAACAATAAATTGCTCTAGAAAGTGCCATAATATCAAGCTATCCATGGGAGAATATGTATTGACTAGCCCAATGCTTTCCATTCCAATGGGAGGTGCTGATGTTGTACTAGGAGTCCAATGGCTACAATCCTTGGGTACAATATCTTTTAATTTTCAAGAACTTTTCATGAAATTTTATGTGGAAGGAAAGGAAGTTGAATTAAGGGGTATTGCAGGGAAACTAGGAAATATAATCAGCTCTAACGGTATGACAAAGCTTCTAAAAAAGGAACAAAGAGGTGTAATTGCACAATTATGTTCGATAGATGTTTCCACATCAGAATCATATATTTCTCCAGATCTCCAAAAAGTCTTGGAAAATCATTCCAAGGTATTTGAGACTCCCAAAGGTTTCCCACCTATTCATGATCATGATCATGCTATTCATCTGATTCCAGGAAGGGTTCCTCCAAACATCAGGCCGTATAGATATCCCTATGCCCAAAAGAGCAAAATTGAACGTATGGTTGTAGAAATGCTAGAGGCTGGTATAATTCAACCTAGTCAAAGTTCTTTCTCTGCTCTAGTAGTATTGGTGCACAAGAAGGATGGATCATGGCACATGTGTCCGGATTATAGGGAGCTCAACAAGCTCACTATTAAAGATAATTTTCCCATTCCTGTCATTGATGAATTACTGGATGAATTGCATGGATCAATTTACTTCACCAAGTTGGATCTTCATTCAGGATATCATCAAATCAGAATGAAGTCTGAAGACATTCCAAAAATAGCATTTAGAACTCATGAGGGTCATTATGAATTTTTGGTCATGCCTTTTGGCCTTACCAATGCACCTTCTACATTTCAAGGTTTGATGAATTCCATTTTCAAACCCTTCCTTAGAAAATTTGTGTTAGTATTTTTTGATGATATACTAATCTACAACAAGTCTTGGAAGGATCATGTTGAACATGTTGACAGGGTGCTACAACTATTGGAGGAGAAACAATTATATGCAAAAAGATCCAAATGTTTCTTTGGAGTACAAGAGGTGGAATATTTGGGTCATATTGTATCTCATGAAGGAGTTAAGGTAGACCCTAGCAAAATTAAAGCCATTAAGGAATGGAAAATGCCCACATCCATAAAGCATCTGCGAGGATTTCTCAGGTTGACAGGGTATTATCGCAAGTTTGTTAAGAATTATGGGAGAATAGTAGCACCTCTAACAACATTATTGAAGAAAGATGCATTTTCATGGACTCCAGAAGCAACAAAGGCCTTCGAACATCTTAAAGAGGCAATGTGCCAAGCACCGGTCTTAGCTACACCGGACTTCACAAAAACCTTTATTGTGGAATGTGATGCTTCAGGAAATGGAATTGGTGTTGTTTTAATGAAAGAAGAAAGACCCATTGCTTTTGAAAGTCGTCCAATCAAGGGAAAGTTTTTACACAAAGCTATTTATGAGAAGGAAATGTTGGCAATACTACATTCACTTAAGAAATGGCGACCCTACCTAATGGGAAGACACTTCAAGGTAAAAGTGGATCATGATAGCCTTAAATACTTTTTAGAACAAATATTATCCTCTGAAGAGCAACAAAAGTGGGTCACAAAGATGTTGGGTTATGACTTTGAAATCATCTACAAAAAAGGGAAGCAAAATGTGGTGGCAGATGCACTCTCAAGAAAGGATGAGGATGTGGAAGCATTGTTGTGCGCCATTTCTATTATCCAACCCGATTGGATAAACGAAGCAAGGGAGGAATGGAAGAATTATGAAGTGTGGGCACTTATTCAAAAATTACAACAAGATTCCAGTACATCTGATACATTTAGCTGGCAAAATGATTCGTTATGGTACAAAGATCGCTTATACCTCTGTAAGAATTCCCAACTCAAACAAAATATTCTTATTGAATTGAACACTTCTCCCTTAGGAGGGCACTCATGATTTTTAAAAACTTACCATAGGGTTAAGAAGGAATTTTTTTGGGATGGCCTTAAATTGGATATTCAAAAGTTTGTGGAGGAATGTTTGGTTTGCCAACAAAATAAAGTTGAAACAATTAAGACCCCGGGTCTATTACAACCTTTATCCATTCCAAGCCAACGTTGGGAGGAGGTTTCAATGGATTTTATCACAGATTTACCCAAGTCTGAGGGAAAGAATTTCATCATGGTGGTAGTTGACAGACTTACCAAGTATGCACACTTTTGTGCCTTATCACATCCATTTAAAGCTAGTACAGTTTCTACTACATTTATGGAAACAATTCAAAAGCTACATGGAAATCCAAAGATTATTGTAAGTGACAGAGATCCCATCTTCACTGAAAATTTTTGGACAGAATTATTTTCTTGTCTTGGTACTCAGTTAGCTCATAGCTCATCTTATCATCCTCAATCTGATGGGAAAACTGAGATAGTAAACAAATGCCTGGAAGGATATCTTTGTTGCTTTGTCTCTGATAAACAGACACAATGGGTCAAATGGTTGCCTCTAGCTAAATGGTGGTATAACACATCCTTCCATACAGCAACAAAAATGACCCCATTTATGGAACTTTATGGATATCTGCCACCATCGATCACATCATATTTAAGCGAAAATTCTAAGGTTCAAGCAGTGGAACATCACATCGAACATCAACAACAAGTCCTCCAACTCTTAAAGGATAACCTCGTGTTGGCACAGAATAGAATGAAACAATAGGAAAATCAACATCACAACGAAAGAAGTTTTGATGTAGGTGATTGGGTATTTCTACAGCTACAACCATATAAACAAATGTCCCTGAAGCAAGCTAAGAAGGATAATAAATTATCACCAAAGTATTATGGTCCATACAAGGTGTTGCAAAAGATTGGTACTATGGCATACAAATTGGAGCTTCCTGCAGCTTCTTGAGTGCACCCAGTTTTCCATGTTTCATGTTTAAAGAAGGTTATAGGCGACAAGATCCTAGTTCAAACAATGTTTCCAGAACTTGACGAGGAAGGAAAAATTATATTGGAATCGGAAGCAGTCACAGAGACAAGAACTAGACAGCTACGAAATCGATCAATTTCAGAGTATCTCATTAAGTGGAAGAACTTATCCGCTGAAGATTCCACATGGGAGGATGAGAATTTTATATAGAAGCATCCAGAACTACTCAAGCATTGGGGACAACACTTTTTTGAAGGAGCGGGGCATGTTAGATCCCTATAATACTAGTGATTACCCCATTACTATTGTAGTTGTATCCCTTATTAATATTGTTGTGCCCCTATTGTCCCCATATCGTTATTATTGTGCCCCATAGAAACCCTCTATTGTTATTTTTGTGGCTTTATATTATTATTATTAGGTCGGCTGGGTTATATTGTGACTCCTTAGACTCCTATATATAGAAAGGAGGTTTTGTTATTTGTATCATCCAAGAATTGTTCATTTATGCAATGTAAAGGAGGTTGCCCCCTTGAAGAGGCTGAATTCTAAGGCATAAATCTATCTTTTCTATCTTTTCTTGAGCTGATTTCATAACACTCTCGAGGTGTGCTATAGAAATCCTTAATCCCAATTCCTGAGCCGCTCAGCACTACAATATTGTTGAAGATTTGGCTCAGGTGTCTTCAGCTATGTCGGCTCTCGAGGTACTCCAAAGCTGCCCATCATAATGAAAATCTTTGTTGTCAGCTATCAGGGGCATCAATCCCACTGATTCCAATTTGATCTGTTGCTATCTAGAGAACCATGTTTTGAGGCTCCCTCATCAGATTGCCTTTCTTATTAAGGTAACAATCAATGAGAAGACCATCCACCACACTGTCATTGATGAAGGTGCTTCCACCTGCATCATGTCAATTGCATGTTGGAAGGCTATTGGTTCCCCTACACTAGACCAGTCTCCGAACACATTGGAAGATTTCGATGGGCATGATTCGTGATCCTTTGGTGTCTTACCCAACCTTTCCATCACCCTAGAAGGCAAGATAGTACAAGTCAAAGTAGAGATTGTTGACACCAATATCAATTATAATCTTCTACTCGGCCGAAGTTGGACTCGTGCCATGCATGTCGTGGCCTCCTCTTTTTTTTGCATGATCTGTTTTCCCCGTCAAGGGAAGATTGTCACCGTTAATCAGTTGTCTTTCTTTGCCTCTTCCTTGTCGGATGGCAACGTTCCGTACGTCAAGCACTCTGGTGCTATCTTTGAGAGTGTGGGGGCAGGTCTCCTCAAGGATTCCGCCTTAATGTGAATTTTTCGACTCCCACCTCCTCATGTTGCCTTTTTCAACATGATCTCAGTCAAAGCTGATCCCTGGGTCATACCTGCACAAAATCTTATTGATGCATGAGGTGAAGTCATGCTGCTTAGTCCCGCCGAAGTCAACTATGTGGAAATTGTTTTGGCTTTGAACTTTGCACCAGTTGATTCTCATATCTCAAAGACCTCTCTCGATATGTATTCTCAGTCCCCCCTGGCTTGGCACTTTGGAATCATCTGATCCCTTAGCCAAGACCTTCCTCGTTGATGAAGGTATCATGGAAATCATGTCTCTCGAGGAACTGCCATGGATCAATACCCATCATTGCTCCTCGTTCCTACCTCACCGGGCGGTCATGTCTACCGCTTTCGAACAGTCCTCTTCTCCATTTCCACCATCGACCAATACCCATGAAGTATGGTCGAAAGGAAATTTGGGTAATATTACCCAAACGATGCCAATTAACATTTCTATCAAACCCCATGTCATTGAACACATCCATGTTGGGGTATCTTGTTCTCCGGATGGGATCAAGACATATACTCATCTATTTCAGGAATTCTCTGATGTGTTTGCATGGTCTTACGAAGAAATCCTTGGCATCGATGCTAGCATTGTGGTGCATGAAATACCAACATATCCGCATGCGAAGCCCATTTGCCAACAACTTCACCCGGTGCACCCCAGGAAGGCCAAATCTAAGAAGTCACTTGTTTTTGTTGAATTGATTTGTTTCTTTTCCTCCAAAGCTCTCCCTACTGGTGCAGATGAACAGCTTCTAGATGAGACCCTTTTCCTGATTAGCACCCTTGATCCATGGTACGATGATATCATTGTGTATCTCCAAACCTCCACATTCCAGTCCGTGTTGACCAAGGATGATCGTCGAAGGATTCGACATCATTCCCAACCCTACCGTATTATTGGCGATACTTTACACCTTCTCAGCATCGATTCTGTTCTTCGTCAATGCCTCATGAGTGAGAAAGCTGAAAGATCTCTCAATGATTGCCACTACGAGGCATGTGGTGGTCATATGTTTGGTTACGCTACAGCTTAGAAAATCCTTCGCGCTGGTTATTTCTCGCTGTCTATCTTCAAAGAGTGCATTCTTGCTATCCGCAAGTGTCACGAATGCCAAATTTACCAACGCAAGATACGTGTCCCACCCGCTCACCTACACCCCGTCATTACAGTCGATCCCTTTGCCAAATGGGGCAACAATTATATGACATGTAACCCTCATTTGGCTGGGGGGGCATGGCTATATTATCGTCGCTATGGATTATTTCACCAAATGGGCCGAAGCTATGCCTTCATATTATGTAGATCGTAAGACGGCGACTCAATTCCTTTTTAACCATGTTATTATTAGGTTCGACATACCCCAAGCCATTGTCACAGACCATGGATCTCATTTTAGAGATTACATGATAGCAGAACTAACATTTGCATTGGGCTTGTGCCACGATGGCTCGACCCCATATTACCCTCAGGCCAATGGCCAAGTTGAAGCTGTGAACAAGGTTTTGGTCACCATGCTTGAGCGTACTATTGGGATGCACAAGTCAAATTGGCATCTCATGCTTTTTTTAGCTCTGTGGGCCTACCGAACTTCAACCAAAGATGCCACTGGTTTCATACCTTTCCAGCTAGTCTATGATCTGGGAGTAACATTACCAATCGAATTTGAGATTCCTTCACTCAAATTAGATGTTGAACTCCTCCCTGAAACATCACCTCAAGAGGAACACCTCTTATATTTAGAACGACTGGACGAGACTCACTGTCTCGCTACCTTGGTCATCGAAGCACAAAAGAAACGGGTCAAAACCCATTTTGACCAGTCGGTCTCCCCTCATGCTTTCTCTGAGGGTGATTTGGTCCTGTTATACGACCAAGCTAACAATAAGCTAGGGGCAAGCAAGCTCAAACCTATGTGGCATGGGCCCTATATTGTAAAACGCATTTTACAAAAACGAGCTTATGAGCTTATTGATTATGAAGTAAATCCTCTCAATAAGCCCCGAAACAGGCTTTACCTCAAAAAGTACTATTCTTAGGTCATCTTGCATGGTTACTTATGTACATTAGTGTGTGATTTTTTTTGTACAACATGGTTTTGTGTGATAATTTTTCAAATAGATTTCCTGTTTACTATGCTTTTCTTGCTTCACAGATGTCTGCGACTCCTCATGTTGGTTTCGCCAATGGTGTTTGCCAAAGTACTCGGAACCTATTATCTATGGCATGGGATATCTATGACCCTAATGGTGAGTTGATTGACCTTCAAGGTATCTTCCTTGGTCGTACAACCAACAACATTGTTGAATACACTGCGGTCATCGAACTGTTGTTGGAAGCCATTGCCCTGGGCATCAGGGAATTGGTTGTCAACCTGGATTCACGACTTGTCATCCTTCAACTCAATGGGCAATATTTCGTTAGGAACCCTAAAATATTGCGAATGTATATCCGTATCCGTCTGTTGGAAAGACATTTTGATTATATTACATATCATTATATTCCTAGATGTATGAATACATTAACGGATGCATTAGCTAATTACGTGTTGGATAGACATTTTCGAAACATTTAAAAGATAAGACAAACCATTTGTACCATAATAGACAAGAAAATACAACATATATATATGTGTGTGTGTGTGTGTGTGTGTGAATGTTTGATAAATCAAAACCCAAAAAAATAATATGTGTGTCTATAATAGCATCGGCGGCTTGCAAGCCTCATACATCCATGGCACGCAGGCCTAAAAAATATGCAAATATTGAACCTAGGAACTACTCAGGATGGTGGTCATGATAGCACGAGACAACTCGTACAACACGACTTAGCAGTGGGCGGATCTGATTTGAGACTCCCAGTGTGTGCCTCTGGTACTGCCGGGGCATGTCTCTTATCCGAGTATACTCCAGGATACCATGAGTCAACCCCTCGAGGTTTCTTGCAATATCCTCCTTGTTATCGCTCCCTTCTTGATAAGGGGCAACGACATCAATAGGACGAGCATAGTGCCTGGCTATCAGGGACATCCTCGTTGGCCACTCTGGTCCAACATCTGCATAGACAAGTGAAATGTTATAAGCATGCATATATAAAAAACAATTAAAAACATCAAAATCAAAATTTGATTTCTTACCTTCATCATCGAAGTCCTCCCCATCTGGAAAGGGCATATCTGAGTCTCCATGGAAATTAGTGCCACTATACGGCCAGTCCTCCACGACGATCTTCTATCGTTATAGCCATGAAAAGAATGCCTGTTGGTAGGACATCTACTGACCCCCATTAATCCTGGGCATCAAACAACTCCAACAAGCCATCCACAGATCACGTGGCACAGGAGGATCAACCTCCGTCAATTGATACTGGAACAGTGGCACTCATTCTAGGAAAAAGGTCACGAGTACTGATCCGAAGCCAAATTGCTTCAAATTCCCCACCTTGGCTTTGGACAACTAGCGCTTGATGTTCATCTTCATGGCCTCTACCCAGTTGAAGACCATAGGAGCTGTGAAGTCAATAGAATAAAGGAACTTTGACTTGTTAGTCTCATGTTCCACCTAGGACCCCGCCACTCTATTGATGGTCTACAAAAGCACCCTCAGTGTCAGATCCAACACACTGGAAATCTTGATCTTCCCACTCTTGGATTTTAGGGCCTCAGGAAAATGCTTGGAAAGCAGGGAAGATATGCTTGCCCTGACCGGGCATGACCCATACAAATTCACTGGCTCACCTCTGTGAGACAGTCCAGTGATGAAGTAGATTTCTGAAGTTGTCAACTCCAGCTCTTGGTCCCCAATGCCAAAAATCTCACGATTGATGTCCCAAAGGCTTATCAAGTATCGAAGAAACTTAGGCTGGGTTGGCATCCCTAGTGTAATGAAGAATTTGAGGAGCCCGCAAGCCCTCAAAGCCTCCAAGAAATTTGGATCACTCAATGCCTGGGTGTCAACATCTTTGTGTTCTCTTTCCTTCCAATCCACCATTTTTGGTGATTTCTCTCCTGCACAAGCCATTTATTTGAGTGAATGATCAATTTTGGCACATAAAATCCAAGTTTTAACGGTCAATTGTTAAGGAAAATTGTTTTCACCTTTTTCACGACGCCGACGTGCCTATTTTATAAATAGTCGCACTGGTCAGTGCGGATAGGTGTGCAAATCACCCTCCACCAGTGTGGTCCCATGACCAGAAATTGCGCTGACTGAGGGAAAAAAAATTTCTCAAAAACCTCCCTAAAAATCCAAAAAAATGGCTAAAAACATAAATGAATGGCATGCAATTGGA
The DNA here is from genome assembly GCA_031772625.1 of Pinus tabuliformis. NCBI lineage: Eukaryota > Viridiplantae > Streptophyta > Pinopsida > Pinales > Pinaceae > Pinus > Pinus tabuliformis. The sequence continues at coordinate 599,498,535 of CM062815.1, read as the reverse complement.
GCTCAGGGATTCGACTATTATCTGAAATTGACGGCTCATTGATTGACCTCCTGGATCTCCCGTAATTTGCTCTAGAAAAGCTAGGGAAAAAGTGGGTGAAAAGTCTTCACTACAAAGGTAAAATGGTAAATGGTAAAAGCATTTTACTTTTCCCCCATTTATTCATTTTTTCATGAAAATATTAGGTTTTATAAATATTTTTGACCTATTTTTCCTTAGGGACTCGATAATACACTTTTCCTTACTTGTGTAGAAATAGGTGATGGATGTTCAATGATGATGCTGAGTCACATTTCAGCTCTTTTCTCGACTCGTTAAACTCATATGAAAATATTGCCGAGTATTTTTCCCTTTTTGACTCGTTAAAGAGAATAAAAATGGGGGGTCTGCTTTCAGCTCTTTTCCGACCCTTTAAAAATGAAAAGATGGCCAAGCCCTTGTCATTTCGAACTCGTTAATGGATGCGAAACATCATGTGCCCAGTATAAGTTTACCCCTTTTTCGGGCTGGGAGGCACTATTTACGAAAAAGGTACTCCTTGACTGAAATGGTCAAGCGATTCTCTCAAGTATCATTTTCTACCTTTTCGGGCTCAAGAGACACAAATGTATGAAAAGAGACCTTTTAGAGTTTTCTTTTACGTGTCTTTTTCAAACTCTCTAAACATGAAAAAGATGCCAAGTTACACCTTTGTCAGACTCCTTAAACTATTAAAACGATATTGGATTCGTCACCATGACGTACATGAGCTTCTCCTTCCTAGGGCTCTTTAAACTTACTAGGTCGGATTCATCCAAAGGATGAACTTATAGTGCAAGAATATGTTATCCCCTTCAAGCTCGCGATTAAAAAATAATTGGGGTACTCGGTAGAAATGTTGGGGGGAAATTTGGAAATCTATCAATCATTTCAGTAGTTCACTCTTGAATATGACACTCTTTGCTTCATGTCGGATTGGGACATCCTCCTCTGTATCATTGACCTTCCTGGGTTTGGGTCATTCCTTTTTTCCTTCCATCTGATACTGCCATGTCATCATCACCACCAATCGTATGGATCCAAAAGCTTCCAAACTTCTAGTTGTGTCACTGATATGTTCAAGAGTTGTCCTTCTGCAGTTGCACTTACCTCTGATTCTCTATATCATCCAACATTATTTTGCATCCTCTCATCTCGCATCGATGATGTGGGATTCATTATGGCCCTCCTCTGACATGGTCGCTTTCCGTCGACTTCAACTCATTATTTTGGAAGTTGACTGAGAGACTCCCACTCCAGTACCTTAGAGCTTGCATGCCCTAATGGAAAGTTCTTCGCACTTGATGAGAAGTTCACATCATTGGATTTCGATTGAGTGATTTCATGGGTGTTTGACTATAGTTCCTCTATTCATATTCCGTGGATTGTGCTGATAGTACCTTGAGGACCATTGTCATTATTGGTGGTTTCTCTTGCGCTTGTTAATAGTTTACATCATTGACTGGTAATCAAGCGACTTTCTAGCATGTTCGACATCAACACATCTATTCACATGTTAGAATTTGTACTTTGATCGGGTTGTGTTGGAGCACAAGACCCTGGACTCAGATCACAAAAGTCCAGGTTGCGAAGTAATGTGACATGGTTTATGATGATATGCATGTCTCTTTCAGATGGCTAGCTACGACTAGACCATGAGTTTTCATATGTGATCCTTCTCATTATTGGATGGTTACTACCATACCTTGGTTTCATTATGATCCTCTTTGATGGATGGCTGAACCCATACCTAGATCCATTTACATGATCATTCTCTGGATGGCTAAGTCCATGCCACTATTCATGTATCATTTGACACAGATCTCAATTTGTGTATATGTATTTGTACTTGCTTGTAGGTTTTCCGATGAAAGACCGGTTCCCCACACTGATTTATAAAGCATTTCATCCGTCACTCTGGTTCGGCCTTCATGCTTTAGGGGGCATATGTTACACAAAATTTTTTCACTGTCCCTATACTCCTCATTCCTTGATCGTAGAGGACCTCTACAGTTAACCCTGCATGCTTTTCCTTCATGGAGAAACTCCCAAAATGTCCCTCTCCATGAGCAGATCATTTCCCTTTTGCACTATTTCCCCTGAAACTTCTATTTTGCCCAATTTACAAGGCCAATGCTAATGACCTTTGTCTCCCCTGCGCAGATGTGCAGAGATTAGGACTATTTCCCATGTCAATCAATGTGACTGAGGTGTGTTCCAGTCACATCGGTCTTGTTATGGAAAGTTTTTTAAATTAGAGCTGAAGCTTCCATCTCTAGAAGCTCCGTAACGGAAGTCTAGTAAATGGTTTGGCCGGATGGGGTGGAGGATGACAGTTTGGGCTCCTTTCCCCTATAACGATGGAGCTACCTCAAGGGATAAGTCCTTCTCCCATGGGAAGAGGATCCATCTCCCATCCATATTTCCTATATAAACCTCCCTTCTTCCCAAGCACAAACTAGTTACAGAGTTAGAGTTTTGGCTGAGTTTGAATATGCTATATTAAACAAGCAAGCTATTACTAGTTGTAGCCATCTAGTTGTGTGAGGGAGAAGTGTGTTTGGTTTGGAGTGAATCATAGAGGGAATAGTCTTTAAACTATTGTTTTTTGAAGCCATCATGAAGTGCTAGTAGAAGTGTGTGGGAACCTGGTCTTGTCAGAGGAAGACTGCGACATCAAGACAAATGGTTGTAATCTCTCTTTGAGTATTAATATATGCAACTATCAATTGATTTCCTACATGTTTTGTAATATTACATATTCGTGTCTTAATGCTTCTTGACTCATTAAGTAGGTTGAATTGAAATTTGTCTATTATTATGTTTGTGTGTTGTTGTCATTTACTTGTTTCAAGAACTTGAAGAAGGAAGCGAGAGATTACTGGAGCGAGCAGGCGAGGACACCATCAAGTAGGATAAGTGAACAAGAGGTAGGCCCTCTCGATTGATTCTAACCTAATGAAATCTTCCATAGAATGTATCTATTATGGCTAGACCCATTATTGAGCTAGAGGAATTCGTTCGTGTCCACACTTATAATTTTACTTCACCACACCTGGCAGTGACTGACGCGACTCCAGAAGGGATGGGAGACAATATGACTAAAGTCCAAGATGGGAAACATGAGATGAATGGTATGCAAAGGTGGATGGAATACTGCGACATGATACAATGGGCACAAAACTGTTTCCATGGATGCAAAGGTGACTCATCGCAAATGCTCTGAACAAGGTTGACTCGATGACATTGCCACATGGAATAGGCCTGATAGGGACCATGAAAACATGAGAAAATAATGGTTACCCATAAAAAAAATTGACAAGTGAGATGACAAGCACCAATCGGAGATGACCCCCAAATTACAAAAGTCACATATGAAGAAATTCGATTTTAAGATGTGATGAAGTGACCCTTCTTGGAAAAAATGGCTTCTGAGGGAAGTGTCAAATCATCAAAAGCAGAGAGCAACCCATTAGAGTACTTGGTGAGAGTTTTCCAATGATGTTGATGGTTCATCAAACAGAGCTACGATCTGGCCATAATGTGCGACAAAAAAACTATGGGTTTTCCTATAAAAGGGTGTTTTCCCTCCAATTTGAGAGGAAGAGAAGGCCCTAAATCTTGTGGAGATCGTAGTAGACAAACTGACCATCGAAATCAAGACTTGTGTCTTTTAGGAAAGTGGCCTTACTTGTCTAAAGATGGCCTTAATACTTCTTGGAATGATGGTTCCTGGTGAAGAATTAAGGGAAGAGCAAAACGTGAATGGACTACTAGAGGAGGTCTACAATCATTTTCACCCACTAAGTCAAACATGGCGATTATGTGGTAGAGGTGGTTTGACATAGAGTAGAATATTTGAAGATATGGTGTCAAACGTCTACATTATGCAATGTGAATATGGCTCACCGGAGAGGCCTATATGAAAAAATATCCAAGGAATGGGAGGATAATCGACCATACCTAGATCCGATGGGGTCTAGGCTGACACTTATGTTAATGAATTGAGAAGATAGCCAAGAGAAAACCATCATGCCCCCAAGAATGGGATATTTTCCATAATAATATGTGATGGAGGGGACTGATCTAGTATGCGAATGTGGGAATGATGCCCCTTCCCAAGAGGTAGAGTGCATTGCGAGGATTAGGAAGAAGTTGGCCTTCGAAAACCTCTAAGAGATACGCTCCCTTACCCAAGTCCTTATGAATGGCGTAAGGTCCTAGCCATAATGATAAGTGAGACAATGTCAAAGGATACAATAAACATTGCGATGATAATGGTCACCGTCAATGAGAAGATAATGACTGGCCTAGTATCAGATACATCGTCGATCATCACAAGTAAGAGGGGGAGAAAAAATTTGGGTTCAAAAATATGGAAGGAAGTACGTACGATGGTGCATATCATCCCAAGGGTAATCATGGGTAGTCATGGCTTCCATGATATCCTCATCAAAATGGAAGATGGGAGGATTGGAGGAAAAGAGACTACATGATGCAGCGGCGGTACCTAGTGCATCATCCTGAGAAAGAAAGTTCACATATGCATCATCTAAAATGGTAGATGACAAGCTAGTAGATGGAGAATCTACCGATGTTGAGACCCAAGTTTCCGATGAAGGAGGTTCGATAGAAGCATGCACAGAAACCTCAGAAAGGTTCTCCTACGAGGAACTCAAAGATGACGATAGGTAAAGGATATGGACCATGAAGTCTGTCATCTCGACATCGGGGGGAGGGATCATGATGGTGGGACCAGAGTCACCTTGTTTTGGTGTACTAGTGGTACCTAGAATCCACAAATAGAGGAGTAGATGATCCACCATGAGTGGGCTCGAAGTCACAAAGCACTTGAAGGCAATCACGAAATTTGTCGAGATGAGGGCAAAAATGGGAATAGTGACCATAATGATTGCACAAGGCACAAGGGATATTTTTGTGCAATGTTTTAAGTCTTTTGGCTAAATCCGGTAATGTAAATTAGACCTCAGGGATATTAGACTCAGGAAATGTTTCATGAACCAAAGGTTTGAGACAAGGAAGTTCAAGACAGTTATTGGTGGATTTTCCCGCCTGTCTAGATGATTTCACAACAAGAGTGGGTTCCTGTTGAGGTTGTGGTGGAACTAAAGCAGCAACAGGGGTCATAGGGACTCGTTGAACTGGGGTCAAGCATGATATGGTCTGAGCATACAAGGAGGATTGTTCGTTGGGGGATTAATGCACTAGACTGGGATCCCCAAAGTCATATTAGGGAGAGTCAATGCAGCCATGACAGGGACAAAAAATATTCCAAGAGGAGGAAACAAAAAAGGTATCTTTCCTACAAGGTAATGTCCGAATAGAACTCTTTGATGGTTAAGACCTGGATGAATAGTTCCTAGTGGGAACAAAGTAGAGGCACCCACAAAAGGAGGAGGTCCTGTGGGGTGGATATGGATGGCTTAGCTGAGATGGTAACAACAGGGTGTTGAGGAGTTGGTTATTCATTAGATATATCAAAATTTTTTTGAGGAGCCTGTGACACTTGTAACATGCAAACACTCAAATAATTAGGCTCAGAGATGGGAGGGGGAGGACCAAAGAAAGTTCCCAACAATGAGGAACCTTTGTAGACTACGGGTGAAACACTGGTGAGAGGGGTGGCAAACTGCTTGTCATACATCAATGATATAATGGACTCAAGGGAGGTCAAGGATTATCTCTCATAGTATTTCAACTAATCGATAGTGATGATCTTCCCTTCATGGGAGAAGCACATCTTGTGGAAAACCGCAAACGCGACGGATGACATGGCATAAGTGTAACTACTGTTTAGTCAATTTAGTATGTCCTAAATTGCTACATTAATTATCAATCCAGTAGTTGTAAACTGATGAAGTGTGGTGCACTGTATGTGCAAGACAACCTCTTTTTTACTTTTATTGTTTTCAGTTTTTATCTTGTTTTTGCTGTTTTGTCCTTGTTGGTCTCCTAAGGTGTCTAATGCAAATGGAAATCCTATTTTCAGGTCTTAAGAATACTTTTAGAGGGCAACTATGGATATAGATTTTAAGACAAGGTTTATGTCTCTTATGGTAACTTCCAAAACTTAGCACTTCAAAAGATCTCAAAACATGCTATTGATAAAATTAGTACTTGAACAGAAGTGTAAATATGCAGCTACTTAAATCAAGCAAAAGATGAAGTACTAATCATGAGATTACTGTCTCTACTACCCATCTAATTACAGAAATAAAATCTAAACTATTGCACTCAAAACCAAAAATTGCAGACTAATGAAATCAAAATCAAATTACTTCACTTATAATCCGATAGCTCGCCAATTAACTTCTTGGGTTAAGCCATGGCACTGGAGATAACGTCAAATAACATGAAGAATTGATATCTAAATTACCTACTTGTAGATTAATGAATGCAAAATCAAATTACTTCACTTATAATCCTATAGCTCGCCAATTAACTTCTCAGGTTAAGCCATGGCACTGGAGATAACATCAAATAACATGAAGAACACTATATCTAAACTAGCTAATAGCAGCAAACAAATCTCACTGAAATCAAAGCATAACAACTAAAATTTAAAAGCTAAAGTTTAGCAGAGAAGAAAATCTCAGATCACTACTTGATGCAAAGATTATATTAAAAAGCTCGATCATAACCTATCCTGAAATGCACTGATCAGTGTTAGTGAAAAATATGACAATGCTGCAAAATCATGTACAAGAATAAAAATGATTAACACCATAAAAAAATTATGAGAAATATACAATGGAAATAATAGAAAATATGCATGAAAACTTTACAAAAACGAAAAGCAAAACCTCAGCCAGTGGGGGCCCTCTGAACAACCTTTGATTAATACGCTGTCACCTCAAAACCACGCTTAAACAGTCATAAGAAAACAAAGTTTTTATATTGCAAAACAGAGAATATGTCTTCTCACTACAACATCAGAACTAAAGCTAAAACAACAGCATCAAGCCTAATATTTGTACTAGCTACTTGCGTTGCAAACGCTTTATTCATAGAGGAAAGTAGATAACTATCTTTTGGAGAAAAATCTTCAGCAGAGGACATGTAAACAGGACAGAACCTATAAGTTTAGCCTCTTGGTTGCCATAAAAATTAAATCTACAAAAGGTGGGTGTTGGATTTGCATCATGGAGACTGCCTGCAGCTATCAAAAGCGGATCCATGAACTCAGGAATGGTCTCATACTTTTCACGTGCTAGAACAAAGAACTAATTGACGTAGGACTCTTTGTTTGACCGTCCTTTTATCGATGCCTTTCTTCACGAATTTGGCTGAACAAATAGGACCTTGTCCATGTGTACATCATTTCTGAGCTACCCACATGCTTCATTTCACCTGCCAACACCTATAACCTGCAGAACAATGAAAACAACTGCGGAATTGTGAGTTAGCTACAAAAAGTGGCTACATTCCGTAGCTGATGAACAAAATCTAAATCAAATAGCACACACAAGGATATAGTTAGAAAACCACTTAAATGCACTCGTAGAATCAATATATAACAATCTTTGATAGCTTATGAGGCACTAATGTGGGAAAATGGAAGAGAAAAGGTTCATAAAAGTATGTAGAAGAGAGGTAGTTCTGGGGCTCAACATACCCCCACTGTGAAGATGTTGCATGTCCTCATGCAACCAAAACTGTGACTATCCCTCCTTCAATTCATCTGCTTTGAGACTTCTGCTAATACATCTAGCCTTCTCTTCTTCTTCCTTGGTGTCACTGTCATCCTGGGCTTCATCATAAGGCACCTGTATTTGAGGTTGATAAGGGCTCTGCTCAACCTCCTATTCTTCCTCTTCAATTTCCTATTTTTCTTGTGCCATAATCCTAAATGCAGCATGGTATTGTCATGGATAATTTTGTCCAACCTGTTCTACTCTTTCAATGTTTCATTTTCCTTTTTGATATGTTTATTCAAGACTTTTAGTTAAAAATCTTCTTGTTTTAATTATTGGATCAAAGTTTCCTGAGCTGTACCAGGCTGATTAGATGAAGTGCCCTGTTCTGTTGCAGTCTTTTCCAATGATTCAATAAAATCATACATTTGTTGCTGAGTTGGATCAATTTCCGGTGTGGTCTTCCTTGGACTGATTTCAAAATCTGGTTGAGGAAAAGGAGAATGTTGTGGACTATGGTCAGGAGCAGTGATTTCTGGTGGTTGTTCTGGTGTTTCCTCTCCTAATTCTATGAAGTGAGCCCCTTTGATTTTCACTTTCTTCAATTTTTCTTTAAGTCTTGAGCTCCTTCTTAAATTCTATGAGCTGGTATCTTCCTTTTTTACACTCTGTGTTTCCTTTCCTTTTTATTTTTCCTTCGCTGATTGTTCTTTAAGATGAATTAACCTTTCAAAAAGTATCTGTCCTTCTTCTGAAGAAGGTTCTGGGGTCTGATAAATATCTTCAATTTTCTTTTCCCTTTTTGTTTTAGTTGTTTTCTAACCTCAGTCAAAGTTTCAGACAACATTTCTTCCTTAATGGTTTCTTTATTTATACTAGTAGAAGTATCTTGAATGTTTACATTTGTTTTTCTTCTCTTACTTTTTCTTATTGAGCTACCTTCAGGTGTTTCAGGTGGGTCTTGAAATAAATTCCTAATTAGGAATTGTTCCCATGTGTCCTTTCTTTCCTTCAATTGATTTTCAACCAGAATTTTAACAAGGCCGTGATGATAGAGATGAGGCTCTACATCATCCAGATTCTTTTGTACAGTGGTAGACATCTTTTTCAAGATACTCAACAAGAAATAAGGCAGATTGATGGTTTGAATCTCCATAAAATTCATTAATAACCTTATATGGTACATGTACATAGATCCATACCTTCCTTCACATATAATAAACCTCTGAATTATCAATAGCAAACTAGTCCATTTTTCCTTTAGGGCTGAAACAGGGATTCCATGTTTAAAAATGAATATACCCATACCTAGGTTACATAAAATGATCCTCCAGTCCTTCTCATCGAAGTCTTTGTTTTTGAACCATCATTCTCCTTCTTGTGGGACCTTTGTTGCTGCTACAATGGATGCCTCTGTTACTAGGAATTGGATATCCCCAATCTTGACTTCCATACCGTTGAAGGACCTTGCAAACACCTTTTTTCTTTATTATGACCACTAAACTTCTGAATAAACTACAGCCACCTTGCTTTCCTTAACGTGCTCTTTAGCTGTGGATAACCCTCCATGAATTTAGCCCCATCTGGCTTTGTTCTTACCAGAAGACCCATTCCTCCCTCTTGCTTCAAAAATAGCTTTGTAAGTGATGGTTTCACAGAGGCAGAATGGTTATATGAGCAGAAGATGGAAGATGGCTGTGAAGAAAACCAGTGATTACAAAGTGGGAGGAGTACAGAGCATGTGGTAACAGTGTGTTCACAGAGCAGAGGCCTGTATAAACAAACTCTGAACTGGCAATCGTAAACTCAGTGTGAGAGTATGGGGACAGAGTGAGACTGGCAAAATTTTGAAATCAAAGGCTTCGGAGTGGACGTTAATGGATTCATAAAATTACTGCAGAGTGGTGCGTTAGAGGAGGAGAGCTGTGGTCAATCGGCTTACGTCTTCATGATTAACCAGTTCAACAGGTGTAATGCGGACATACATCTGAGTACAAGTTAAATTCGGAAGAGGATTATGAGGCCGTTAGAATTTGATGCGGAGATCATGGTGGAGTTATACAAAGTTCATGGAGGAGTTAAGGAAGCTATCAATTCCATCATTACACATTATGGAGTTTGTGATTTTATGAACTATATAGATTATGTGTTTTAAAATGCTATTTGAAATTGATTTTGCTCATACCTTAGAATCTTACCACTTCCGTTCGCTAACTTTTGATTAGCTGCCTCTTGTAGATGCTTTTAGGTGCTAACATCTTCAAAAGATTTTCCTCTTCCATACCTGCATTTGGCTTTTATCATTACTTGGCTAACATTTGATTGTCACTGCAGAGTAACAGAGTATTAGCTGTGGAATCAACAATCAGTTGCAAAATCAGTATTCGGTTGTGGAATCAGAATTGGGCTGCGGAAACTGACATAGTGAATAACATATGACTTGGTGAAATGAATGGAGATGGATGGAAATGACAGATGACTGAATGAATGATATATGGAAAGTTGAACATGAAAGAAATTTTATTGGTGGAATGTGGTGGCGAAATGGAATGAAATGAAACAACTATGAGTGAAATGAGAGAGATTTTTTTTTTTGGAAAATATAGGGCATCAGAAGTTTCTGATTTTCGCCCTGTATTTTCTGTATAAGACTGCCAATCAGTGATTGGTTTTCAGGCTTATACATTATTTTTTTTTAGATGATGATGAAAATAACAAAGACTAGGCTGGTGGAGAAGAAGGATTTTTATTCACCAGCCTTATTGCAGAATGATTTTGAAAGATTTTGATAAATTCCTCCTTTGAGAGTGGCTCATGATAGATCTTCAATCTGTGACTATTCACAATGAGAGGAGTTTGATACTCATCAATTGTTTTGATTCTTACTGCTCCATTGCTAAAAACTTTTTCAATCTCATATGGCCCAAGCCAATGAGTCTGAAATTTACCTTGAAAATATTTGAACTTGGAATCAAATAGCAATGCCCAATCTCCTTCTTGAAACTTTTTCTCCTTGATGTATTTGTCATGCCACTTAGCTCTTTGATATTGAACTAGATCAGTTCTTAGGATTGCTTCTTGTCTGATCTCATCTAGTTCATTCAACTGCTCCATTCCATGCTTTTGGGCTTCTGATAGATCCATTCCCAATTGAACTGCCATTTTGAAAGTCTTAACTTGGAACTCAATGGGGAGCAGAACTTCCTTCCCATAAACAAGTTCAGAGGGAGAATGTCCTCTTGTGTTCCTCCATGTGGTTGTGTAGGTCCATAAGGCTTCAGGAAGCCTTTCTGCCCAATCTCTTTTGTGTAAATGAACAGTCTCAGTAATGATGCCTTCAATTACTTTGTTTGTGGACTCCACTTGACCATTTGCTTGTGGATGGTAAGGAGTGGATTTTCTGTGCTTGACCTTATATTCTTCCATCAGCTTCTCCACCAGTTTGGATGTGAATTAACCTCCCTGATCTATCATAATTTCTCTTGGAACACCAAATCGAGTAAAAATATCATCATAAAGAAAAATAACAACTGAATTTTCAGTAGCAGAAAATAATGCTTTGGCTTCTACCCATTTAGTGACACAATCAGTACATACCAATATATACTTTTTCTGTTTATATGGAGAATTAATAGGTCCAATAAAGTCTAAAGCCCATTTTTCAAAGGGTTTGTTGAGTAACTATTGTTGTAATGGCATCTCATTTGAGGGGGTAGGTTTCCCTACTCTTTGGCAGCTGTCACATCTTTTGACATATTGTTTTGCATCTTTGAAGAGGGATGGCCAATAATATCCTAAAGAAAAGATTTTATAGGTTGTCGTTTTGTCAGCAAAGTGTCCACCGCACAGTTCATCATGACATGCTTTGAGAATATCAGGCATTTCATCTTCCCTGACACATCTTCTGATCACAAGGTTTGGCCCTGTTTTAAAAAATTCGTTAGAAATACATGAATATTTTGAACTCTCCTGAATAATCTTTCTTCTTTCACTAGGAAATAAATGTGGAGGTAGTTTCCTTGTAACAAAATAGTCAGCCATATCTACAAACCAAGGAGTCTTAGTAGCTATTGCAAATAAGTATTCATCAGGAAACTTATCCTCTACAAGAGAATCTTCTTTGATATTCTAAATTCTAGACAAGAAATCAGCTACTGTGTTTTGTTTCCCTGGTCTGTCTAACACTGTAATGTTGAATTCCTGTAAAAGTAGGAGCCACCTTGTAACTCTACCATTAGTAACAGGTTTTTTCATTAGACATCTAATTGCAGAATGATCAATATGAATAAAAGTTTCATAGCCTGTTATATAATTTCTGAACTTATTAATTGCATGAACAACAGCTAAGAACTCTTTTTTAGTCATAGTATAATTCAACTCAGTGGGAGTCAAATTTTTACTGGTAAGTAAATGGCATAAGGAACCAAGTCTTTTTGTCCCAACACAGCTCCTAGAGCTGTATCTGAAGCATCTGTGGAAATATGGAAAGGAAGTTTCCAATTTGGTCCTCTCAAGATAGGGGCTTCAGATATTCTTGTTTTCAAAGCTTCAAATGCTAATTGGAAATCAAGAATCCATTTGAATTCATAGTATTTTATAAGCAGTTTGAAGAGTGGAGATGCTATTTTGGTAAAGTTTTCTATAAATCTTCTGTAATATCCAGTAAATTCTAGAAAACTTCTAACATCTTTTTGACAATTTGGAATAGGTAACTTGGAGATGACTTCAACCTTTGATTTATCAACATTAATCCCATCCCCTGAAATATGATGTCCTAAACAATACCTTCAGTAAGCATCATAAATCATTTTTCATGGCTTAATGAAAGGTTTGTTTCTTTACATCTTATAAGGACTTTTTCCAAATTTTCTAATGCCTCTTCAAATGTATTACCATAAACTGTAAAATCATACATATATACCTCTACACAATCATGGATTAGATCAGAAAAAATTCCTAGTACTGCTCTTTGGAATGTTGCAGGTGCATTGCATAATCCAAAAGGAAGCACTCGGTAGGAAAAAGTTCCCCATGGACAAGTGAGTGTGGTTTTATCTTGATCTTTAGGTGCTACCTGAATTTGATTATAACCACTAAAACCATCGAGAAATGAAAAGTACTTTTTGCTTGCTAATGTATCTAATACTTGATCGATAAAGGGAAAAGGAAAGTGATCCTTCAAAGTTGCTTTATTCAATTCCCTGTAATCAATGCACACCCTCCATTTACCATTCTTTTCGGGTACTATAACCAAGGGAGAAACCCATCGGCTATCTAAAATTGGGTAAATGAAGTTCACATTGAGTAGTTTTTGGAGCTCTTGTTTCACAATCTCCCTAAGATTTGGATTCATCCTTCTCTGAGGTTGTCTGATTGGTCTATTGTTTTCCTCAATATAGATATGATGGATGCAAGTCTTGGGGTCAATACCTTTCATATCAATATACTCCCATGCAAATGCAGCGAAATGTTTTTATAAGATTTTGGTTAGCTCCTCCTGTTGTAACTTTTCCAAATTTTTCTTGATATTCAATGTTTTGTTTGGAAAAATTTCAACTGTAGAACTGCCAAACTCTTCCATAGAGTAAAGAGACATTTTCCTTGATGACAAATATTCAATATCAGAATCTAACTGAAATTGTGTGTGGTCATATTCTGAAGATATTTCAAAATTTTCTAATGTATTCAAAATTTGACTATCTTCACTAACTTCAGAGAAAGTAAAGACAGGTTGTATAGTATCTTCATCATCGACCCATTCATTGTCTCCTACTTCTATAATTGCTTTTGCCAGAGGATACAAATTGAATTTCTTTGTTGAACTACCATCAGAAATGTACATGTCCCCAGATCTACAACTAATGAAAGCATCAGTTGTGGCTAGCCAAGGTATTCCTAAGATGAGTAGGTGCCCTCCTAGATTACTCTTGGGAGTCAAAATTTTGAAATCTACTGGGTATTCCCAAGAATCTAAGGAGACCAAAATATCTTCTAGTACACCATCTGGTTTGATCACTGATCTATCTACAAGTTGTAGTAAGGTAGGTGTAAAAGGAAGATTAGGAAGTTTAAGTTGTTCCATAGTCTATCTACTCATAATGTTTATAGCAGCCCCTAAGTCAATCAATGTATTTGGAATTTCTATCCCGTTTATGTGTGTATTGATAATTGGACTACCTGGATCCCCATATTTCTGCATGGTAATCTTTCCCATGATGATATCTATTATTTTTCCTACAAGGTGGATTCTTTTTGTGTCCCTTGGTTTCCTACCTGGTCTTTTGAAACTCAACTCCTTTATTGTTTTTGCTAGAATAGGAATCTCTCTAATGGCTTGTAACAAGGGAATCTTGATACAAACATTCTTTAATTCATCTAGGAAATCATAGTTAGGCAACAATATTTGTTTTTCCACCCCTTTGTCAATTTGTAATCTTTCAGGAAAAGGAGGTGTGGATGTAGATGCATGTTGCTCAACTATAGGAGTTGTGGGGGTTGACTCTTTTTGTTTTTCTTTTTGAATGATTGGGTTTTGAAGGGATGCTTCCTCAGAACCTTTATTAACTTTTAGAGAATCCTCCTCAGAGGCATCTTTCTCTTGAACATCTATAGAAGGTTTTTCCTTTTCTAAAATTCTACTAGATCTAAGTTGAACATCATTAAGATCTAGAGGAACAATCATATAGGTAGGAAATTGTTGTCCTTCTACCATGTAAGCATTCTGAGGGTTTTTGTTGTTGGGATTTGGTAATGGCTGGGCTGGTAGTTGATTTGGCTTTTGTTGAAATGGAAGCAAGAGTTGAGGATTTTGATTTTGTTGAGAAGGTTGTTGTTGTGGAAATGACAATGAAAGTTGTTGGCTTTGATTTGGAAGTTGTGAATTTTGTTGTTGATTTAGAAAAGATGGAGGATATTAATAAAATTGAGCAAATCTCCCATAAGGATTTTGTACCCGTTGTGCCCATGATTGAGATTGATACTGATTTTGAGGTTGGGGCCAAGGTTGTTGCCAAGAATTCCAATTTGGTGGGAGCTGAAAATTCATAGGATTGTTAAATCCTTGATTTTGTTGCCCTTGCCAAGGTCTTCTTGAAACAAAACAAAGGGATTCTACTGAATTTGGATCTTCCTGAAAGAAAGCTTTGAGCCCAGGGATTGAATGACAATCCTTGGTCTCATGACTCTCTAAGCAAATCATACATTTTTCTACAACTTTTGCATCCAAGGGGCATTCCCTTAGAGCATGTTTCTTTCTAAAATTTGGGAAAAAGATGGCTAAGGCATCAGTTTTTGTTTTCTGCTTGTTTTGAATTTTAAGGGTGTCTAGTTGTTCATTAAGGCTCCCTAGAATGTAAGTTTTGAACTCATCAAGAATATTGCCAATCTTTGCCCTAGTTGTTGATCCAGTTGCAGATTTGTTTGCTCTAATAAGAGAAGGATCTCTAGGCCCTTTTCTAGTTTTAGATTTTCCCCTTGAGAGATGGACACATAGTTCTGTTATGTCATGTAGTGGAAGTAGAGAAATGTCTCCCTTCCCCATCATGTTTAAAATATCTATCCATTCATCTCTAATGGCTTTCAATAGAAGGGCTTTCAAAGTTTTCTCATCTAAATTGTTCATTTTTTCTCTCTTTAAGTTATAGTGAAATCTTTCAAGTAGATCCTCCAAGTTCTCATCTTCTTTTTGCATCATTTTGAATACCTCAACCTTATGATTAGTGGGCATACAATAATCCAGATATCTATCCAAAAATGTTTGCTTCATATCATTCCAAGTCCTAATAAATTGAGTGACTAATCCCATGAACCATTTCAACACAGCTCCTTTCAATGTTGAAGGAAACAGTTTGAGTTTTTGAGAGTCTTCCATATAGTCATAGGTTTGGCACAAGACTTCAAACTCAAATAGAAATGTTTCAGGATCCTCACTTCGCAACCCATAAAAGTTTGGGAGGACAGATGGTGAAATGTTTTTCATTGTTGTATGGTTTCCTCATTGACTATAGGAAATCTAAATGAGTTATCTCCTTCCCTATTTCCCCCATTATTACCTCTACCTCCTCCATTGTTACCTCCATTGTTTCCTCTACCACCACCTCCATTATTTCCTCTACCTCTACCTCTACCCCCTCCTCCAAATAGTGGAAATTTTCCATCTAGTACTTCTTCTACCATGATAGTTTCCTCAGGGTCTTCTGGTTCTTCTATTAATGGCTGATGAGAGAGAGTCTCTTCCTCTTCTTCTTCTCTAGGTGATTCTACTTCTTTTATTGCAATATGTTCCCCTATAGAGGTGAAGAAGGGTTCTTCTCCTAGATCAGATTTAGTAGATAGTGTGGGAGAATCTTCTAATTTAGTTGCTGCCCCTTGAATTCCAGGAATCCTAAGGTTGGGAGTATGAGTTTGGGATGGAGGTGTATCTTGTTTATGTGTTGAAGTAGTTGGAGTTGTAAAAATCGAACTTTTTCCCCTAGCTAGAAACCTTCCCCTAGAATATCTGGCTCCATGCATGTCATTTTTTTTATTTTTTTAATGATTTTTTTAGTTGGGCTAATAATCCCTTTTATAATCTTTCGGATCACACTAGGTGAAAGAAGAGAGCATACTCAAGAAATTATTGAACTAATAACTCTCTTTTCTAATCCTCCAGATCACACTAGGTGCAAGAGGAGAGCATACTTCAAGAAATTATCAAATTTTCCCTATTTTTTTTTTATGTAAGAGATAGGCTACCAAGTTACACTTCGTCGGAAACGGCGCCAAAATGTTTAGTCAATTTAGTATGTCCTAAATTTCTACATTAATTATCAATCCGGGAGTCGTAAATTGATGAAGTGTGGCGCACTGTATGTGCAAGACAACCTCTTTCTTACTTTTATTGTTTTCAGTTTTTATCTTGTTTTTGGGGTTTTGTCCTTGTTGGTCTCCTAAGGTGTCTAATGCAAATGGAAATCATATTCTCAGGTCTTAAGAATACTTTTGGAGGGCAAGTATGGATATAGATTTTAAGACAAGGTTTATGTCTCTTATGGTAACTTCCAAAACTTAGCACTTCAAAAGATCTCAAAACATGCTATTGATAAAATCAGTACTTGAACAGAAGTGTAAATATGCAACTACTTAAATCAAGTAAAAGATGAAGTACTAATCGTGAGGTTACTGTCTCTGCTGCCCATCTAATTACAGAAATAAAATCTAAACTATTGCACTCAAAACCAAAAATTGCAGGCTATTTAAAGCAAAATCAAATTACTTCACTTATAATCTGATAGCTCACTAATTAACTTCTCGGGTTAAGCCATGGCACCGGAGATAACGTCAAATAACATGAAGAATTGATATCTAAATTACCTACTTGCAGATTAATGAAAGCAAAATCAAATTACTTCACTTATAATCGTATAGCTCACCAATTAACTTCTCGGGTTAATCCATGGCACCATAGATAACGTCAAATAACATGAAGAACTTGATATCTAAACTAGTTAATAGCAGCAAACAAATCTCACTGAAATCAAAGCATAACAACTGAAATTTAAAAGCTAAAGTTCAGTAGAGAAGAAAATCTCAGATCACTACTTGATGCAAAGATTATATTAAAATGCTTGAGCATAACCTATCCTGAAATGCACTGATCAATGTTAGTGAAAAATATGACAATGCTGCAAAATCATGTACAGGAATAAAAATGATTAACACCATAAACAAATTATGAGAAATATACAATGGAAATAAGAGAAAATACGCATGAAAACTTTACAAAAATGAAAAGAAAAACCTCAGCCAGTAGGGGCCCTCTGCACAGCCTTTGGTTAATACATTGTCACCTCAAAACTACACTTTAAACAGTCACAAGAAAACATAGTTTTTATATTGAAAAACAGAGAATATGTCTTCTCATTACAACAACAGAACTAACGCTAAAACAACAGCATCAAGCCTAATATCTGTACTAGCTACTTGCGTTGCAAGTGCTTTATTTATAGAGGAAAGTAGATAACTGTCTTTTGGAGAAAAATTTGCAGTAGAGGACACGTAGATAGGATAGAACCCGTAAGTTCAGCCTCTTGGTTGTCATAAGCATTAAATCTACAAAAGGTGGGTGTTGGATTTGCATCATGGAGACTGCCTGTAGCTGTCAAAAGCGAATCCATGAACTCAGGAACAGTCTCGGACTTTTCACGTGCTAGAACAGAGACCTAATTGATGTAGGACTCTTTATTTGATTGTCCTTTGACCAATGCCTTTCTTCATGAATTTGGATGAACAGATGGGACCTTGTCCGTGTGTAGATCATTTCTTAGCTACCCACGTGCTTCGTTTCACCTGCTGACACCTATAACCTACAAAACAATGACAATAGCTATGGAATTGCGAGTCAGCTATGGAAAGTGGCTACATTCCGTAGCTAATGAACAAAATCTAAATCAAATAGCACACACAAGGATATAGTTAGAAAACCACTTAAATGCACTCCTAGAATCAATATGTAACAATCTTTGATAGCTTATGGGGCACTGATGTGGGAAAATGGAAGAGAAAAGGTTCAGAAAAGTATGTAGAAGAGAGGTAGTTCTGGGGTTCAACAAATATGACCCAAGAGAATGTTGTATCTAGAGGGGCATCAATAACCTTGATGTCTACATGGACAGTCTTGCCCACAAGAGTCACTAGAAAATTATGATACATGCGCATAGGTGGATGCGCCTTCGTTGATAGTGTGTCAGGAGATGATGGAATTACAAACTCGGACTGGTATCTGGAAAGAAATGGATGGAGGTAATGGAGGACGTTTTGACGTATCAATAGGAAAGACAATTAGATGATCGTATGAAGGTTCTACTGTGCCCAAAGCAATTAGTAGAGATTTCTTTTGAGATGGGCATGACTAGAGGACTTCCAACATCGACATGGTAGCGGGTGATTGGGCCAATTCGTCTACTATACTATATGTGTGGGCAGCTTAGTTAGAAGTCACATTATGATGTAATGGCCCCTTGGGGATCTTAGGAATTAACTAAAATTTAGGTTCAGGGTTATGTAACAAACCATTTGGTGTCGTAAGAGGCTCAGTAGATGCTTTTTTTTTGGTCTTAGTTGCGGGCGAAGTCGATGGCTTGTCGTATTTATGTGATCGAGTTTGCAAGTTGACTTCCGAGGTATTAGCCTTGTTAGAATTAATCATGACGATCTAGTAGTCACTAGGACCAGAAGGTTGGGGAGGGTGGGCTGCTTGACCTTGTTGAGGGAAAGGATTTGTGAGCACGACCACTTGAGATGGTGCAGGATTCTGAGGTAGTTGTTGTATGGCGGTTGACCTCTAAAAGCTGCTTGTGCTTCCCACATTTAGTGCATCTGGGGTAAGTGGGGACACTCATGAGTATAATGGCCATGTACATGACAACATGCATAAGTCTTGTTCGTATGAATAACCTTGTTTTTCTTGGGTTGGTCGCCCTATTGTTGGTTTTTGGTGTTAGGCTAGTTCCCCTGGGGTTCATTAGGTCGATTACCTTGGTTACCCTGGTTACCCTTGTTACCTTTTCCCTTATTCCCTTTCTTCAAATTTTGGGGATTGATCGCACTCTTATGTGCATACATTTGACCCTGAGGGGACGGTGGCTGTTGGGGCTAAGGATGCATGGGAGGGTGCAACACTAATTCTTGAGGGGTTGGAGCGCTTGATGGTGCATAGGTATAATATGGTGAAGGGGACATAGTCTAGTAGACAAGTTGAGCACTAGCTAGCCCTAACATATGCTGATGTGGTTGGGTGAATGCATAAGAGGTGCTTTGTCCTGAATACACGTTGTTGGCAGGAGGGGAATAAGTGTTGGAGGAACTAGTGCCTCCTTGTGGATAGCCATGACTCTGCTGAGTATATGTTGAAGGATGTGAAATAGCCCCAATGATACCGTTAGCGGTGTGAGATTCCCCCGGTGCATTGGCACCACCAGGATGGGGGAGGTCTGGTATAACGGTATAGACATAACCAGATTGAGCATAAATCAAGTCATATCTCATAGCAGTTTGGAGAGCCTCTTCCTCTATCTGAGGAAAGTGAGATGCGACATATTTGTCAATAGGCACTAAAATAGTCGTAAGAATCCAATCGAGGAAGACATGATCTTTGAAGGGTGGAGCGCGACACATTCTCCTCCTTCTACGTCAGTCCTGAACATGATCGGAAATACATGTCGTAGAGGATTGACGGAATGTGGTCAAGAGATCCATACCAATGTTGTATCGGAGAGGTAACTAAAAATATCAAAGGAACACTTTAGCAAGCGTCGCAAAAGTGGAATCAGGAGCAGCGCGTTGGTCGACGTACCACTTCGCAGCATCTCTAGTGAGCGTGCACTAGAACAACCAAAGACAAATGGAATCATCAGTGATGGAATTGGATGAACACCACATATGGAAGGAGTAGACATGATTGGTGGGTTCCTATTGAAGCCTCTAAAATTGTTGCTACAACATGGGGGAAAACAACCCGGCCCATACCTTGGTTAGCAGCTCCTTTTCCGTTTGGTGTAGTGGCTCTGACTGGAGATAATGGGACCAGTTTCCCAAAAGATATTTTGATAGTGTTGATGGGGTGATATATGATGTAACAGGGGAATGGTTTAAGCTAAGTGTAATCTAATCTAAACTACTAATCACATGCATATATCCTAGTTTAAACACTATTTGAATATAAATATACCCGAGAATTAAATAAAGTATGCAATCTACAATAATGTCCTATAGAAATTGGTAATAAAGATCATTCCACTGCAATAAGAAGTGAAATCATTTAGCAATAATTGTTTTGGATAAATTGTTAGCCAAAATGATTGTGAAAGATATTTCACATATAAATTATTCATGTATTCAGAATAAAATCAAAGCCAACATCATACAAAAGTGCAATAATGCTAACTGTAATTCAGACTTTCACACATAAAACAAATGAAAGGAGAATTATTGCCTGAGACATAAATAAGACAAGATCATAAGATAAAAGTACCATATATCATGAGTCCTTCTCACGTGTTTCAGCAAAACTGACCTAATTCCAATCAGTCCAACATATTCTAAGAGTACAAAAGTGAATTTCAGCAGAGCATAATAGACATTTAAGAGAAAATAGATCTTGTTCAATTCATTCCATCAAAACCTCCTCAAAGGTACAAAAGTGCATGTTTTGAAGAATGTTTCTGATAAAAATTTTGGACCCCTCTCTAAATGCATAAGAGGGGTTTAAATACTAAACTATAGGTCCTAAAATAGATTATTACAAAAATAGTTGAGGAGGTTTAAACGACCTACCTCAGATTATGCAAAAATAAAACTAAAATAAAAATAAACTAAGTAACTAACTACTTTGCATTCGATCTTTAAGGTCACAAATATCTATCATAGGCTTAAGATGTGTCAGTTAGCCGATCACAGATCTCAACTGCCCAGAAAATATAGCGTTTATCAGTGTTGGAATCATTTTTTGCGTGGAGGTAGTTAAGCATCGCAAGGTCATCCATTGGTTGTATGGTTTCACTAAGAATTGCTAGTATGCTTCCTAGTTTAGCTTGCCCATTTTTTTGATCACCTTCTCCTTTTCTTTTGCCACCTACCTCCATTGTTGCTCTAACTATTTAGCATTTGGAAGAAATCTTGCTATAGACTCTATAACCATGTTGGCGCCATGAACATTTTTATTGATAGATTATATGATGTTGTTTTTTGTTGTTGCCGCAACCATCATTGCCATTTTTGCCTGCTTAAGCCGTGAATCCCAATCTATGAACCGGATGTCTTTATGTGATTCCTCCAACTTTGGCAAATCAGCCTTTCTCCCTTCTTTTGATTCTTTCCAGGTGATAAAGTCAGAAACCCTTTTATGGATTTCATCATAACAAAGTCTCATGTCAACAACTTGGCTTGTTAGCTTATCACTAATCTCACAATAAGGACTTATTTGTGAGATTTTATGGCATAGAACTTCCTTTTGCGACATTAGTTGGGAGATAAGATTGAGTGCTTCCTTTATGAACTCATTGATTTGTGTATTGTCTTTATACTTATCTGTCATGGCTTGTATCCGTGCATCTCTTTCCACTAGGTTGGCCTGATGTTGTATTCGCAATTGTTCAAATTATTGCTAGCGCTGGGCTACTTGTAATTCTGCTTGTTGATTGGATTTCTCCTGAGCTAATTGTTGTTCCAACAACATAATATTTTGTTCCTTTCTCTAAGCAGTATTTAAACCTCTGTCACTTTGTCAATAGTTTCCATAGCGTAGGCTAATGCAAATTGCGACAGTCTTGTGAGGTTTTCAGATGGGTCCATGGGCGAGTCTTTCCATACAATGTCCATTGGTTCATTGTCAGGGGTTTTATTAGCTACAACATCTAGCTTCCTCTTCTTCCCCTGTCTATTAACAACAACTTTGTGAGTAGGGCTATAAAACACATATAATGGAGGAATTTCCTCAATTCTCAAAATAATTTCTAAAGTGGGGGTAGCAGGAATGAGCTCAACATCCTAAGTGCCTACAACTTTCTCCACTATTATCTCTTGAATTGAACTATCCTGTGAAGTATGCATCTCAGATGTTTGTTCATCTGTATGAAGCTTCTTGTTGAAATGCTCCCATTCCTTCTCCAAATCAATAATTGGTGGTTTTGCTGACTGAGTGGAAGTAGAGTGAATTTCTGCCTATTTCTTTGCCGAGGTTTGCTCGGTTGTTTCTTCTGCAGTTCCAGCTGTGTCCCTTTCTTTATTTTTATTTCCTCCCCCATTTTGAGATTGCTGCTCTAAGTGCTCTAACTCATGAGTAAATCTCTCTTGGGTCTCTGCTTCAGAATTTTCTTCAGAATTTTCTTTGGAGCTATCCTCCAAGCTTTCACTAGGAGTTGGCTCTGTTATTGGTTCAATCTGTAGTAGTTCCAATGAGACCTTCTTTAATCTCCTCTTTTTGTACACATTGTTATAGACATTTTTGGGCACTACAACCCCAATCATATATGTCCATAAACTAAGGGCTCCTAAGTCCCTAAAAGTGTTGTTTCACACCCTAAAGGAACAAGGTTAGTTGATTACATCATCTCCCAGAAGTTCTCCACAGAAAACTACTCAGAACTGGTCAAATCTGGACCATACAGACTGCCCAGTGTAGAAGGTGCGATGCATCCCACCTACCCAGAGTAAAAGGTACGATGCATACTGGATATCTCTTCTGCAGGGTGCGATGAGCGAGAGTGGACAAATGGTAGAGACAGTTTGCAAGGTGGTTCGACATGGAATCTTCTAGAAACTTCTCCTATCACACTTGCCTTTCTGAATTGGCCCAGGGATGAGTAAGCGATCATCAATCTCCAAGTGGAATCAAGAACTATCAGAGAGAGGACACTAATCAAATCTTAGAAGCTGACTCACCTCCCCGCAATCATCTATATATGGATCCCTCATCCCAGATATACAGGGGCTGGAATTTTGCATCTTTTAAGGAAGTGCTGCTGGTTTCTTGATGTAACATCATAGTGTTGGGTGATCTAAGCTTTTCATGACGTGAAGAAGGGCTTTCTTGATGAGAGGATGATGCTGGGTCAAAACAATTGGTTGTAATCCTCTTTGCTATTCTTGATATTAATAAAGCTATTCAAGTTTTCCTCCAAATTCTTGTATGATTGATGATATATGCATTTGTGTGGTCAATATATGTCTGGTCCTATATTGTTTGTGATAGTAGATCTATGTTCTCGATAGTGTTATGCTACTTTGATTCCACAGGTGCTCTTTGAAGCTAGGTAAACGAGGAAGCGAGTGGCCAAGATCTATCAGAAGGGAGAGGAATCAACCAAGGAACCAAGCGCAAAACAGAGGTTGGTCTCCTTTATTCCCCTCTTATCTACTTCTCATAAAGGAAAACGAAAGTAGTTTTAGTTTGTTTGTTTCTAAGATAGCTACCAGTCTTAGTGGGACTAGTAGATCCGAGCGGACACTAGATTTCCCGATAACAAAATGGCGACTCTACTGGGGAGTGAATAGATTGTTTACTTTTCTATATTTGTTTGTTTTATAAACTTACAGATGGAGCCTGAAGTCAAGCCAACTAGCCTTCTAACTGCATTTGCTATGCAAGTGAAAGTAGATCAATGCTGCTTCAGTCTATCTCCAGGTTTTGTTTATAAACTGAACAATTGATTTGTAAACATGCTAATTACCCTTGTGGTGGCTCTAGTAACCTCCTTAGATCTACCCCTGTGATTTATTTACTGATTATCACTTGCTCATCCTAAATCCCTGAGCTGTGCTGCAAACTGTGATCAAGAACTGGATCAAAGGTCTCGCACTGTACCATCGCACCCTCTCTTCAAGGATATCAGTATGCATCACATTTCCCGTGTGCAGTAGGTGGGATGCATACTGGAATCCCTGTGTAACAGGTGCGATGGTCAGATAAGGTTAATTTTGCCTTCAGGCTTTGGTTTTTGTTCATTTTTTCAAGCTCTATTCAAGAGTTTTGTTGTCTGTAGTTAGTACACCTCTATGGAAACCCCCTTCCTTGCCATTATTCCACCTCCATTGTGCAAAGAACTGTAAATTTTTTTATTTATTGTGAGCCATTTTCAATTCTCTTTTACAAAGAAGTAGCGTAATTGAACTGTCGTTTCTTGATTTGGAAGTGTCGCAAGTGTCGTTTTCAGTCATAGAAGAGAATCTGATTGTTCTTGATAGTCGATTACACTGTTACTCTTGTATTTGATTTGAATTAGTATCTTTTCAAGTGTCGAAAGCAAGTTTTCAATTCCAAATCGCAAAGTGTTGTCATTGTCTTCATTTTTTCTTGAAAAGAAGCTTGTTAGTAATGTCGCTTTGAAAAATAATTCGGATTTGCGCTTAGCTTTCTTTTTATCATTCACACATTAAGAAGGCTGAAAACAAATACATGCATGTGCATTTGCATTTAGACTGTTTGTTGGTTTGATTTTGGACAATGCATATAGTGTGTGCTCTCTGCTCTATGTTGAAAGAATATCATCTCTCTTTCTTTAGTAGCTAGGATTTTCATTGCAAAAAGGAGATTAAACAATTGTTTATCATCTTAGATTGCATTTTAGGAATTGTGTATCTACATCACACGGTGAACCTGAAAGGAAATTTTCTTAAACAAGATCAACTGTAAAATAAATTTAATGAATCTAAAAATGCTTTGGAACCTAACGCACAACATTTAGAAGTCTAGGCTAGAGACGTATTTCGGCGTCGTAAAGCCTGGTAACTGTTGTTTTCATTGCTGGTCGGGTGATTCCACCACTTTGAGACAACAAGTGCCAGTAAAGAATTGTGCTCCCACATACCATTGAGTATATATTGGGAGACCACAATAGGCTATATCCTTTATCCATAGGAAGCCGTGTCTGCCGCCCTATCGATCGCAATGCACTGAACACAACATTCAGGAAGATTGACTACCATACAGTAAAAAGTATTCTGCAGTTTTGTGATTGGTTTGGTAATCCCTCTGTCTATACTTCCAGAGTAGTCTCTTTTGTTCCTTTTCATACTCCTTAAAGGAAAAGGTCCATCTGAGCACTCGTCACTTCAAGCTCATTAAAAATTGAAGGCGACTAGAGTCATTTTTTTGTTTTTTCTTGACTCTTAAAAATTGAAAAAACAAGTTGTGTCAAAGTGTCTAAAATTTATTTTAATCAGAATAAACATCACCTTTCCTACGTTGGTCTTAGGTTGAGAAAAATGGAGTCCACCAACCAAGGATTTCCCCTTGGAGGAAATCCTAGTCCCTTCTCCTCTTGGGGAGATGTTGGTGCACCCCATATGGCCACATTGTTGCTTCTAGGATTGACGATCGGCTTGCCCGTATGGCTCTTCTCGACCTCTATAGTTCAGAACACCGTGATTCCTGAGCAATCAAGTCAACAACTAGATGATACCAAAATTACCCCCCAACCTTCCACTTCATCTGATTCTCCCTCTCCTCCTTCCTCTTCGCTTGATGGAGCTGGTAAAGCCAAAAATCAAGTAACTAAGAAGAAGAAGAAAGAGAAGAAGAAGAAGGAGCCAAAGGTGAAAGGGGGCAACCATGCATCGTCTAGCAAAAATCCACACACTGCACTGTCAAAGCCTAAATCTCCATGTGTCATTTCCAAAGGAGATCACTATCATCGAGATTGTCCTTGCATCCCTCGAATCTTAAGGGATTGGTCTCCTCGTTTGCACAATCCGGTGTCAACAACCTCTGATGATCATGTTGAAAGTACACCGTCCACTAGTGAAAGCGAAGTGTCAAGACAAAAAAGGAAAAGTAGATTCCCTTGTAAACTGTGTGAAGGCGATCACGTTGTCCACCGTTGTCCCTTCCTAGACGAGGCTAAAAGAGTTTTGGACGACCATCCAACTTCACCGTTACGGATTCCTCCTGGATATAAGAAACTCTTGCCAAGTCCATCACTAGTTGAAAATCCAACTGACACGCCATTGTGGTCGGTCAAAGCATCTATCATTGAAGATAAACCATCCGAATCAACACCAGATGAAAGTCAAAAGGTCGAGGTGGCAATTGACCCGATCTTGCCTTCAGAAGGTCCATCTTCAGATGATACAGTCACCGGAGAGAACAAGAATGACACCATTCAAATTCTCTTCGTAAACACAGACTCCAATGAACATGGGGGCAGTCTACCCATTCCTTTACCGCAGGAGGGAAGTTCATTAGAGTCATATCCAGTCGTCTATTCGGTCCCACCTCCAAGCAACCTAGTTGTTTCCTTCGACTGGAATCTACTAGATAGACCCCATTTAATAGCTAGTGTACCATTTTGAATCATTGCACAAATATACAGAATGGTCATGTCCGGTACCATCATAGATGAAGGGGCTTCTGTGAGTATCCTTTCCTCAACTGCTTGGAAAGCGCTTGGCTCGCCATCGCTTCTGCCTGAGATGAGAAATCTGACAGGCTTTGACAAAGGAACCAGTCGACTGTTAGGGATCCTTCCCAATGTGCCGATAACATTGAGAAAGAAAACCGTTCACATGAACGTAATGGTAGTCCAAGGACCTCTAGATTATAATCTACTCCTTGGATGCGACTATATTTATAGCATGGGAGCCATTGTCTCCTCACTCTTTAGAGTAATGTGTTTTCCGCATGAAGGCAGAGTGGTCAAGCTCGTAGACCAGCTGTCGTTTCCCAGCTCACACATAGCTAATAGTCAAACGCCATCCCTAAATGGTCTTTTCACGCAAGGAATGATTCATCAGTCTCCAGTCCGTCCACCTAATGAGCGCGAGTGATTCAGGAGGATATGACTGAAACCCAGGGGGCATGCACCCTGGTCTGCTTCGACAGGAAAACTCTAGGTATAGGGTAGGTTTCTGTGAAGGATATATGACTGGTCGAATTCCTGTCCATATAGGAAGAGGGGATTAGACCGGATAAGATACCTTCGCTAAAAGGTAGGCCTTTCTCGACAGAACAAATGTTTTGTCTGCAAATTGAGGGGTAACCTAGGAACTCTACTTCGCTATACCTAGGGGTATGCAAACCTCTTGTGAGCAAGCGAGAAATGACCAACTAACGTTAACTCTATGATTCCACTAACTTCAACCACTTAGATCAGGTGAGTGGTCAAATCGACCATTCATCTTCGCAGGGGCCACTATGGCACCAGCAAAGTAAAGGAAAAGTTTCCTACCTAACCTTGGTAGTGATCTTGGTAGTTAAGTAGAGGGGCGTAGTTGGTCGTTCCTAGCTTGCATGCGAGAGGTGGCGGGGCAAAGCTTTGTAAGGTGCAAGCTCCATAAAAAATGGCATCTTAGATGAGACATCATTATTATACGACTAGATCGAGTAGTTTTTATGTGGATTTCAAGCTCGTTAAAAATTAAACATAAGCAATGAGCAAATGTTTCCCCCAGAGTTCAAGCTCATTCATTAAGAAATGAACCAATTTCTGATAAATAACCATCGTGAATGCATTATCATCAAACTTTGAGCCTTGGTCGTGTTCTCATCATCACCTCCACTCTGTTTTGGCTGATCATTCACCTCCATTTGATTGTTTACCATTTTTGAGGAACAGCTGCGAGGAGTGATCTTGTTAGCCATCCTTGTGACACTGCCATGATTGGAAAATTCCAAACCTTACCTGGAATCAGCTGCTACCCAAATTATCACTCTTTCCTCAAAAACGAGTCTCCTTTAATCTCTTTTCATCTGACTCGTAAAATATGAAAAGATTGCTGAGCAATTGGCCTCTCTAGCTTGTTAAAGTGACCGGAAGTGCTATCCCTCCTTTAGATTTTAATATTTTTGGACCTGAGGGATTATTACACAAAAAGATCGAGTGCTTGTTTTGTTCAGCTCGTTAAAATTACCGGAAATTCATCCCTTCTGTATTATTTCATACTTTTTCGGACTTAAGGGATTATATGATGAAAAAGGATTATTGGAGTTTTCTTTACGTCCCTTTCAGACTCTCTAAAATTGAAAAGGACCGAGTTACCTTTGTCGTTAAACTCATTAAAACCGAATAGCGACAAACTTGTCCATATAGACAAAAACGAGTTTCACTATCGCTAGGCTCGTTAAAACATAGCGATGGGTTTGCCTGAAGGGTAGTTTATAGAACAAGCATATGTTATCCTACTCAAGCTTGACAAAAGTAAATAGGTACTGGTCAGCAATGACTGGGGAAAAATTGGCAAGAAAACTTGAAGAAACTTTATTGGTAGCAAGTCGCTCTTGAACATGACACTTTCACTCCGCATCCGAGTCGGGTTGGGTTGTTCCGTTCACTGGTCATATCACCATTGGTCCATCACACCATCCACATTTGGGGTTAACGCTACCAATCCATCATGTCAGTGTCGCCGGTATGTTCAAGAGAAGTCGCTCATAGAATTCACCTATGTCTCTTCTGCTACAATACATTCAGACTCCATTCTTTCATGACCGACACCCTGAACCTTATATCATTAGATCGTTTTCACCTCCATTAAAATCATTTGCTCTGTTCCGTGTCATAGATATGAGATTCACTAAGGCCATCCTACGACGGATCACTTCTTGTCGACATCAGCTCATTATCCAGGAAGTCGATCTAGGAACAACCCTTTCAGTACTTTGAAGCTTGCATGCCTCAATGGCAAGTTTCTCACTTCCGGTGACAGTTTTACATCAATGGCCTTCGAACGAAAGATTTTGCGTGGTGTTCGACTCCAAGTCCCGTTTTCACACCACGTGAATTGTACTTTTATAGCTTGAGGGTCATCATCATTATCGGTGATTCCTCTCACACCTGTTAACATCTTACATCACTGGCTGGTAATCAGGCGATGTCTTTCCATGTTCGACTCCAGAACATCTCTCACATGGATCGATTTGTACTTTGAGTGAAGATCGAACGAGATTGAAGACCCTGGATCTAGTTTCATCCATTCGGGCTGTAATATATATTCAAGAAAATAAAGACATCAAATGTACATCATTACTGCATAGATAATCATCCAATCTAAGGGATGATGGCTCTACCAGAATCATCAGTCTGCACACAGACGATTGTCTGTCTTATGTACATGAAAATGAATTTATAAAGCTGAGCATGGGAATGCCCGCCTTAGCTAGATCATGAAAACATTATGAAAATAATGTATTGTATTGTATCTTATTACAGGTCGCCTTCCAGCTCAAAAAAACTTCGGATCCTCATGATAAAGCATTTCATCCGACATCAAAAGATTAACGACCTCATGCTTTAGGGGGCAACTGTTATAGACATTTTTGGGCACTGCAACCCCAATCATATATGTCCATAAACCAAGGGCTCCTAAGTCCCTAAAAGTGTTGTTTCACACCCTAAAGGAACAAGGTCAGCTGATTGCATCATCTCCCAGAAGTTCTCCTTAGAAAACTGCTCAGAACTGGACAAATCTGGACCATACAGACTACCCAGTGCAAAAGGTGTGATGCATCCCACCTACCCAGAGTAAAGGGTGCGATGCATACTGGATATCTCTTCTGCAGGGTGCGATGAGCGAGAGTGGACAAATGGCAGAGACATTTTGCAAGGTGGTTCGACATGGAATCTTCTAGAAACTTCTCCTATGACACTTGCCTCTCTAAATTCACCCAAGGATGAGTAAGAGATCATCAAACTCCAAGTGGAATCAAGATCTATCAGAGAGAGGACACTAATCAAATCTCAGAAGCTAACTCAC
This sequence comes from Pinus tabuliformis, assembly GCA_031772625.1. NCBI lineage: Eukaryota > Viridiplantae > Streptophyta > Pinopsida > Pinales > Pinaceae > Pinus > Pinus tabuliformis. Next base: position 599,468,638 of record CM062815.1, on the reverse strand, counting down.
CTCCTTGCAATCATCTATATATGGATCCCTCATCCCAGAGATCTAGGGGTTGGAATTTTGCATCTTATAAGGAAGTGCTGCTGGTTTCTTGGTGTAACATCATAGTGTTGGGTGATCTAAGCTTTTCATGAGGTGAAGAAGGGCTTTCTTGCTGAGAGGATGACGCTGGGTCAAAACAATTGGTTGTAATCCTCTTTGCATTTCTTGATATTAATAAAGTTATTCAAGTTTTCCTCCACATTCTTGTATGATTGATGATATATGCATTTGTGTGGTCAATATATGTCTGGTCCTATATTGTTTGTGATAGTAGATCTCTGTTATTGATAGTGTTATGCTGCTTTGATTCCACAGGTGATCTTTGAAGTGGGGTAGACGAGGAAGTGAGTGGAAAAGATCTGTCGAAAGGGAGAGGAATCAAGCAAGGAACCAAGCTCAAGATAGAGGTTGGTCTCCTTTATTCCCTTCTTATCTACTTCTCATAAAGGAAAACGAAAGTAGTTTTAGTTTGTTTGTTTCTAAGATAGCTACCGGTCTTAGTGGGACTAGCAGATCCGAGTGGACACTAGATTTCCCGATAACAAAATGGCGACTCTGCTGGGGAGCGAATAGATTGTTTACTTTTCTATATTTGTTTGTTTTATAAACTTACAGACAGAGCCTGAAGTCAAGCCAACTAGCCTTCAAACTGCATTTGCTATGCAAGTGCAAAGTAGATCAATGCTGCTTCAGTCTATCTTTGGGTTTTATTTATAAACTGAACAATTGATTTGTAAACATCCTAATTGCCCTTGTGGTGGCTCTAGTAACCTCCTTAGATCTACCCCTATGATTTATTTACTGATTATCACTTTCTCGACCTAAATCCCTGAACTGTGCTGCAAACTGTGATCAAGAACTGGATCAAAAGTCTCACACTGTACCATCGCACCCTCTCTTCAAGGATATCAGTATGCATCGCACTTCCTGTGTGCAGTAGGTGGGATGCATACTGGAATCCCTGTGTAACAGGTGCGATGGTCAGAGAAGGTTAATTTTTCCTTCAGGCTTTGGTTTTTCTTCATTTTTTCCAGCTCTATTCAGGAGTTTTGTTGTCTGTAGTTAGTACACCTCTGTGGAAACCCCCTTCCTTGCCATTATTCTACCTCCATTGTGCAAAGAACTGTAAATGTTTTTATGTATTGTGAGCCATTTTCAGTTCTCTTTTACAGAGAAGTAGCGTAATTGAACTGTCGTTTCTTGATTTGGAAGTGTCGCAAGTGTCGTTTTCAGTCATAGAAGAGAATCTGATTGTTCTTGATAGTTGATTACACTGTTACTCTTGTATTTGATATGAATTAGTAGCTTTTCAAGTGTCGAAAGCAAGTTTTCAATTCAAAATCGCAAAGTGTTGTCATTGTCTTCATTTTGTCTTGAAAAGAAGCTTGTTAGTAATGTCACTTTGAAAAATAATTCAGATTTGCGCTTAGCTTTCTTTTTATCATTCACACATTAAGAAGGCTAAAAACAAATACATGCATGTGCATTTGCATTTAGACTGTTCGTTGGTTTGATTTAGGACAGTGCATATAGTGTGTGCTCTCTGCTATATATTGAAAGAATATCATCCCTCTTTCTTTCGTAGCTAGGATTTTCATTGCAAAAAGAAGATTAAACAATTGTTTATCATCTTAGATTGCATTTTAGGAATTGTATGTCTACATCACGCAGTGAACCTGAAAGGAAAATTTCTTAAACAATATCAACTGTAAAATAAATTTAATGAATCTAAAAATGCTTTGGAACCTAACGCACAACATTTAGAAGTTTAGGCTGGAGACGTATTCCGGCATCGTAAATCCTGGTAACTGTTGTTTTCATTGCTGGTTGGGTGATTCCTCCACTTTGAGACGACAAGTGCTAGTACAGACTTGTGCTCCCACGTACCATCGAGTATATATTGGGAGACCACAATAGGCTATATCGTCCATCCATAGGAAGCCGTGTCTTCCGCCCTATCGATCGCAATGCACTGAACACAGCATTCGGGAAGATTGACTGCCATACCGTAAAAAGTATTCTGCAGTTTTGTGATTGGTTTGGTAATCCCTTTGTCTAGATTTTCAGAGTAGTCTCTTTCATTCCTTTTCAGACTCCTTAAAGGAAGAGGTCCATCTGAGCACTTGTCACTTCAAGCTCATTAAAAATTGAAGGCGACTAGAGTCATTTTTTGTTTTTTGTCGACTCTTAAAAATTGAAAAAACAAGTTGTGTCAAAGCATCTAAAATTTATTTTAATCGGAATAAATATCACCTTTCCTACGTTGGTCTTAGGTTAAGAAAAATGGAGTCCACCAACCAAGGATTTCCCCTCGAAGGAAATCCTAGTCCCTTCTCCTCTTGGGGAGATGTTGGTGCACCCCATATGGCCACATTGTCGCTTCTAGGATTGACGATCGGCCTGCCCATATGTCTCTTCTCGACCTCTGTAGTTCAGAACACCATGATTCCTGAGCAATCAAGTCAGCAACTAGATGATACCAAAGTTACCCCCCAACCTTCCACTTCATCCGATTCTCCCTCTCCTCCTTCCTCTTCGCTTGATGGAGCTGGTAAAGCCAAAAATCAAGTAACTAAGAAGAAGAAGAAGAAGAAGAAGAAAGAGAAGAAGAAGAAGGAGCCAAAGGCGAAAGGGGGAAACCATGCATCGTCTAGCGAAAATCCACACACTGCACTGTAAAAGCATAAATCTCCATGTGTCATTTGCAAAGGAGATCACAATCATCAAGATTGTCCTTGCATCCCTCGGATCTTAAGGGACTGGTCTCCTCATTTGCACAATCCGGTGTCAACAACCTCTGATGATCATGTTGAAAGTACACCTTCAACTAGTGAAAGCGAAGTGTTAGGACAAAAAAGGAAAAGTAGATTCCTTTGTAAGCTGTGTGAAGGTGATCATGTTGTCCACCACTGTCCCTTCCTAGAAGAGGCTAAAAGAGTTTTGGATGACCGTCCAGCTTCACCATTACGGCTTCCTCCTGAATATAAGAAACTCTTGCCAAGTCCATCACTAGTTGAAAATCCGACTGACACACCATTGTGGTCGGTCGAAGCATCTATCATTGAAGATAAACCATCTGAATGCACACCAAACGAAAGTCAAAAGGTCAAGGCAGCAGTTGACTCGGTCTTGCCTTCAGAAGGTCCATCTTCAGATGATATAGTCACCGGAGAGAACAAGAATGACTCCGTTCAAATTCTCTTCGTAAACACACACTCCGATGAACATGGGGGCAGTCTACCCATTCCTTTACCACAGGAGGGAAGTTTGTCAAAGTCATATCCGGCCGTCTATTCGGTCCCACCTCCAAGCAAACTAGTTGTTTCCTTCCACTGGAATCTACTAGGCAGACCCTGTTTACCGGATAGTGTACCATTTCGAATCATTGCACAAATATACAGAATGGTCATGGCCGGTACCATCATAGATGAAGGGGCTTCTGTGAGTATCCTTTCCTTGACTACTTGGAAAGCGCTTGGTTCGCCATCGCTTCTGCCTGAGATGAGAAATCTGACAGGCTTTGACAAAGGAACCAGTCGACTGTTAGGGATCCTTCCCAATGTGCCGATAACATTGAGAAAGAAAATCGTTCACATGAACATAATGGTAGTCCAAGGACCGCTAGATTATAATCTACTGCTTGGATGTGACTATATTTATAGCATGGGAGCCATTGTCTCCTCACTCTTTAGAGTGATGTGTTTTCCGCATGAAGGCAGAGTGGTCAAGCTCGTAGACCAGCTGTCGTTTCCCGGCTCACACATAGCTAATAGTCAAACACCATCCCTAAATGGTCTTTTCACGCAAGGAATGTTTCATCAATCTCCAGTCCGTCCACCTGATGAGCGCGAGTGATTCGGGAGGACATGACTGAAACCCAGGGGGCATGCACCCTGGTCTGCTTCGGCAGGAAAACTCTGGGTATAGGGTAGGTTTCCGCGAAGGATATATGACTGGTCCAATTCCCATCCGTATAGGAAGAGGGGATTAGACCGGATAAGATACCTCCGTTAAAAGGTAGGCCTTTCCCGACAGAACAAATGTTTTGTCTGCAAATTGAGGGGTAACCTAGGAACTCTACTTCGCTATACCTAGGGGCATGCAAACCTCTTGTGAGCAAGTGAGAAACGACCAACTAACGTTAACTCTATGATTCCACTAACTTCAACTGCCTAGGTCGGGTGAGTGGTCAAATCGACCATTCATCTTCGCAGGGGCCACTATGGCACCGACAAAGTAAAGGAAAAGTTTCCTACCTAACCTTGGTAGTGATCTTGGTAGTTAAGTAGAGGGGCGTAGTTGGTCGTTCCTAGCTTGCATGTGAGAGGCGCTGGGGCAAAGCTTTGTAAGGTTCAAGCTCCATAAAAAATGGCATCTTAGATGAGACATCCTTATTATACGCCTGGATCGAGCAGTTTTTATGTGGAGTTCAAGCTTGTTAAAAATTAAACATAAGCAATGAGCAAATGTTCCCCTAGAGTTCAAGCTCATTCATTAAAAAATGAACCAATTTCCGGTAAATAACCATCGTGAATGCATTATCATCAAACTTTGAGCCTTGGTCGTGTTCTCATCATTACCTCCACTTTGTTTTGGCTGATCATTCACCTCCATTTGATTGTTTACCCTTTCTGAGGAACAGCTGTGAAGAGTGATCCTGTTAGCCATCCTTGTGACACTGCCGTGATTGGAAAATTCCAAACCTTACCTGGAATCAGCTGCTACCTGAATTTATCAATTGTTCCTCAAAAAACGAGTCTCCTTTAAGCTCTTTTCATCTGACTCGTAAAATATGAAAAGATTGCCTAGCAATTGGCCTCTCCAGCTCGTTAAAGTGACCGGAAGTGATATCCCTCCTTTAGATTTTAATCTTTTTGGACCTGAGGGATTATTACACAAAAAGATCGAGCGCTTGTTTTGTTTGGCTCGTTAAAATTACTGAAAATTTATCCCTTTTGTATTATTTCATACTTTTTCGGACTTATGGGATTATGTGATGAAAAAGGATTATTGGAGTTTTCTTTACATCCCCTTCAGACTCTCTAAAATTGAAAATGACCGAGTTATCTTTGTCGTTAAACTCATTAAAACCGAATAGCGACAAACTTGTCCATATAGACAAGGACGAGTTTCATTATCACTAGGCTCGTTAAAAATAAGTGATGGGCTTTCCCGAAGGGCAGATTATAGAATAAGCATATGTTATCCTCCTCAAGCTTGACAAAAATAAAGAGGTACTGGTCAGTAATGACTGGGGAAAAATTGGCAAGAAAACTTGAAGAAACTTTATTGGTAGCAAGTCGCTCTTGAACATGACACCTTCACTCCGCATCCGAGTCGGATTGGGTTGTTCCGTTCACTGGTCATATCACTATTGGTCCATCACACCATCCACATTTGGGGTTAACGCTACCAATCCATCATGTCAGTGTCGCCGGTATGTTCAAGAGAAGTCGCTCAGAGAATTCACCTGTGTCTCATCCGCTACAATACATTCACGCTCCATTCTTTCATGACCGCCACCCTGAACCTTATATCATCAGATCGTTTTCACCTCCATTAAAATCATTTGCTCCATTCTATGTCGTAGATGTGGGATTCATTAAGGCCCTCCTATGATGGATCACTTCTTGTCGACATCAGCTCATTATCCAAGAAGTCGATCTAGGAACAACCCTTTCAGTACTTTGAAGCTTGCATGCCTCAATGGCAAGTTTCTCACTTCCGGTGACAGGTTTACATCAATGGCCTTCAAACGAAATATTTTGCATGGTGTTCAATGCTAAGTCCCTTTTTCACACCACGTGAATTGTACTGTCATACCTTGAGGGTCATCATCATTATCAGTGATTCCTCTCACGCCTATTAACAACTTACATCACTGGCTGGTAATCAGGCGATGTCTTTCCATGTTCGACTCCAGAACATCTCTCACATGGATCGACTTGTACTTTGAGTGAAGATCAAACGAGATTGAAGACCTCGGATCTAGTTTCATCCATTCGGGCTGCAATATATATTCAGAAAAATAAAGACATCAAATGTACATCATTACTGCATAGATAATCATCCAATCTAAGGAATGATGGCTCTAATAGAATCATCAGTCTGCATAAAAACGTTTGTCTATCTTATGTACATGAAAATGAATTTATAAAGTTGAGTATGGGAATGCCCACCTCAGCTAGATCATGAAAATATTATGAAGATAATGTTTTGTATTGTATCTTATTACAGGTCACCTTCCAGCTCGAAAAAACTTCGGATCCTCATGATAAAGCATTTCACCCGACATCAAAATATTAATGACCTCATGCTTTAGGGGGCAACTGTTATAGACATTTTTGGGCACTACAACCCCAATCATATATGTCCATAAACCAAGGGCTCCTAAGTCCCTAAAAGTATTGTTTCACACCCTAAAGGAACAATGTCAGTTGATTACATCATCTCCCAGAAGTTCTCCTTAGAAAACTGCTCAGAACTGGTCAAATTTGGACCATACAGACTGCCCAGTGTAGAAGGTGTGATGCATCCCACCTACCCAGAGTAAAAGGTGCGATGCATACTGGATATCTCTTCTGCAGGGTGCGATGAGCGAGAGTGGACAAATGGTAGAGACAGTTTGCAAGGTGGTTCGACATGGAATCTTCTAGAAACTTCTCCTATCACACTTGCCTCTCTGAATTCACCCAGGGATGAGTAAGAGACCATCAATCTCCAAGTGGAATCAAGAACTATCAAAGAGAGGACACTAATCAAATCTTAGAAGCTGACTCACCTCCCTGCAATCATCTATATATGGATCCCTCATCCCAAAGATCCAAGGGCTGGAATTTTGCATCTTGTAAGGAAGTGCTGCTGGTTTCTTGGTGTAACATCATAGTGTTGGGTGATCTAAGCTTTTCATGAGGTGAAGAAGGGCTTTCTTGCTGAGAGGATGACGTTGGGTCAGAACAATTGGTTGTAATCCTGTTTGCTATTCTTGATATTAATAAAGCTATTCAAGTTTTCCTCCACATTCTTGTATGATTGATGATATATGCATTTGTGTGGTCAATATATGTCTGGTCCTATATTGTTTGTGATAGTAGATCTCTGTTCTCGATAGCATTATGCTACTTTGATTCCACAGGTTCTCTTTGAAGCTGGGTAGATGAGGAAGCGAGTGGCAAAGATCTATCGGAAGGGAGAGGAATCAAGCAAGGAACCAAGCGCAAGACAGAGGTTGGTCTCCTTTATTCCCCTCTTATCCACTTCTCATAAAGGAAAATGAAAGTAGTTTTAGTTTGTTTGTTTCTAAGATAGCTACCAGTCTTAGTGGGACTAGCAGATCCGAGCAGACACTAGATTTCCCAATAACACACATGAAAAGCTTCAACATCATCTGGGGAAAAAATTAGTGATGCCATATGTGTCACATCTGAAAACTTTTCTTTTTGTAGGAAGAGGTCATCGAAGGCGTCTTCCTCATGGGTGAATGGTTTCACTTTCACCATAGTAGTGAAGTCCTCAGCAATTACATTTCAGTCATATTTCCTTCCTGGGAATGTAGCTAATTTCAGAGATTTCATAATCTCCGCCTCTTTGCATGCATGTCCAAAATCAGGTAATGCAAACGCACCACATTGCAATGGAAATGTAGGCCAAATGGCCTTCTTATGTTCTTTCAACCCTTTTCTCATGCCACCTTCCCCTGTCGTTTGGTAGGCTATCTCCCTGGCCATTAACTTGTCAGGGACATAGTATGGGAGGACATGCAGTGAAGCAATGATCCCAAATACTCTGATATAGGTAAATGTCTCCTTCCCAAACCATCTAGCTACAGGCAAAATATCCACTTCAGCTTCTTTAGAAAACCTAGGGGCGGTTGTGTTCTAGACTCGTTTATGGATTGGCAGCATAACTCCTTGACAAATCTTGTAAAAATGGGGGTGAAAATGAGACTCCCACAAACTCTTATGGTACACATGGATAGGACGTTGGTCTTGCATAGTCCACTTCCATTGCATAATAGGAAATTTAGGGCTAAAACAGATTGTGTCCATTACAAAGGTACTTATGAAAAATTGGGGATAAACCCTTAAAGAGGGACTCTTCTTTCTCCTATACTCCATAATGGCTTTCACCAAATTATTAGACAAAATTTGTGCCCAATTCTTTATTGTTGCGTTCATAACTGCTTCTATTAATGGTAGCCACTCCAGAGAAAATTTGGTACTATCAGGGTTACCGAACAATCTACATAGCATGGCTACTACAAAACTATAAGGGGGTGAAATAGTGTTGTAGAATACATACCCATCTTATATGTTTGATCTTTCTTTCATTTTTTGTCGAAGCACGCATAATATCTGTTGGGACTTCATTCTCCTTAGTAAATTTCTCAAGGATCTATTTATTGTAGAGATTTTGTGGCTTTGGTAGATTGTACATAAGCCGTAGGTTGTCTGCTGAAAAATATCCCATAACCTCATGCCTACTATTATTGAACTCTCTGTCCGAGACGTCCACCACATCAATTATCCATTTGACCATATCTGTATATGGGATTATCTTCGGCCTTGTGGCTATGCAGTGTAGAAACCAGCATGTTGTCTAGAAGTAAGAGGCGTCAGAGAAAATATGAGAATCGGTTGTGGCCTTCTCTACCAAAGGCCTTGGTTTCTCTTCCTCTAAAAAATAATACATGGATTCCCATGTTGAAGTTCCTCCATCTCTACTGCATGTAGTATCAGAGAATAGAGGGATCATTTATGACTTTTTAAATGCGGCTGCCTTTCCCTTCTTTGTCATTGCTCCTAACGATTCTTGCTGTGGATTTTTCCTGAAATGGAGAAAAGCAGAAGCTATCAGATAGACACAAGCGAGAATGAAAATAAGAATGAGTGATATAGATAACCTTGAAAATGTGACAAGAAAGGAGTTTTAGTTAAAGCGGATGAAAGATATCGTATCACGTCAAGCTACTTTTCAAACATAAATGCCATTAACCCACGTTGAATTCCTACTAATGATTTGTTATCTCTACCTTTATTTCTCATTAATGTTCCGCATCGTAAAACGGGAATAATTTTTTTTAAGGTTACGAGCTTTGATTTGCAAAAATGTCGATTTTGGGATTGTGATGCAACATCGCAAATCACATTATCACATTTTGATTGTGCACTTTCTTTGAAGTTGCTTTGGTTTCTATGGGATGCGAGATAAGGGACATTCTTGATTGTTTTTTAAGTCGTAACTTATTTATCAGGATTTATCTTATAAATCATTTTTCATTTGCGTAACAGACTTAAGTGTTACTTTATAACATAGGCTCCAATCGGGTCCAGGATTTTATCACATTTCGCAACATCGCGTGGTTTGTAAGGTTTCAAACCTTTCTTAAGTATTTATGATGCGATGCGATAAGGTTAACTGTCACATCGCAATATCGCATTTTGCATGATTCAACATACTTCGTGAGGGTGCACCCTTTGTGAATTGCGATATGCGATATGGGCTTTATTTTGAGAGGAAATTCCTTAGGACCTAGTTTTTAATGAAAAGCTTAATGATAGCAAGGTTAAATGTAATGTTTCCTTTAGATCGCATTTTGCAAGTTTTTCTTGTTAATAATGCTTTTGACACACTCGGTTCAATGATATACTAAAAGGCAAGTATTTCTAGCTTTCACAAAAAGGGTCTTGACTTGATATCTTGTTTTATTCCAAAAATTTAAAGGAAAGTGTCTAAATGCTAAATTTATTTTTTCAAAGGATTTTTTGAGGGTCTCCATTTATTCATAGAATATTAGCTATTATATTAATAAATGGGGGGGTTGTTGAATAGCACAACAATTGGCGATTCACTGGAAGAACCAGTTATCTCTGACAATTTTTTTGAAATTTCTAAAAACTTCCAAAATAAAGGTAGTTTAGAAAATAAAATACATGAAATATAAGATAAGTAACATTTCTCTGAATAATAAAAAAAAAATCTACTTAATTATCATCCATTTGATTATCCTCTTCAATATGAAAATTGCTTTGTCTACATCAGCCATTACTGGGTTTTAAAGATAAAAATAGGGGACTCTCACAAATCAGCTTTTAGGTGTACTCAGTTGTCATAGGTAGAGCCTCTGCTGCCAGCAGGTGTCCATAGCCTCGACAAGGTTACCTTTTAACCAGCAATGATTCAGTATCCCATCTAGTTAGGAATGCAAATTTTTAAAGATAAGTTCAGATTCGTATACTTACTTTCTTTTTCTTTTTCCTAAACAATTGTCTTTTCTTTCAAATTTTCATTTTTCTCCTTAAAGGCCATTGCCTTGGTTTGGTCACCAGAATTGACAATGCCACTCACTAGTTGTAACTTAACTGAACAAGGTGGCTCTTGATGAGACCCCTTGTCTTTCGATTAATACAATCTCAAGCCATTACCCTGTTTTGATATGCAGTATTGGTAATGTCAACAAGTTATTTCCCTATGAACATGGTAAGTCGGCCCTTGATGAGACCTCTTATCCTTTAAGTTTAAGCATATTTTAGAATTACACTCTAAAAAAATGAAAGCTTACTAGATGGGGAGAATCATTAACTTCTTAAGATGTTCTGGACAACAATTATAGAGTTGAAGATGCTTTTATGTGGAGAGTCATTGCTTTGTTATAGATACTTTTCTTAACTAATGGTAGAACAAAGGTTCTTTTACAAAGTTGAGTTTCATCAAAGGATAACTAGTTTTGGTATAAGACAAGCAATTTCAGAGAGATAGAACTTAGCTTATGTTTCGAATGTAAAAATATTTTTCTTAACAATCCCTACTTATACAAGCAAAAAGTCAGAATATAAAAGAGACTATTATTATAAAGGTCAAAAGTAAATGCTACTGAATTTTTATTTTCCTAAAAATTAAAAACAATAATATACAATGAATAGAATAGGTTATCTTCTATGAAAATTGTTTTTTCAGGATTTTCCCATTAACAAGCAGGCAATATCTCTTACCTAATAAATCTTGAAATAAAAAGGTTGATGGGCCTACTTGTTCCACAATCTGAAATGGTCCAAGCTAAATTATTTGGAATTTGGTATGCTTACCTTTTTCCTTGTGTGCTTTATCCCATTTCAATACCAAGTCTCTGAGTTGGAAGGATTTTGTACTTATAGAATTTGCATCAACAGAAGATTTGACTAACTGTTGACGATGTGCATGTATGATTTTGGCCATTTCCCTTTCTTCTTCAATCTTAAGGATTTGTGATTGTCTCACTTGCATAGAAGAAGGGGTTTCTTCAATAAATTGAACTAGGGCTAGAGATGGAACAGCTACATTTGTAGGGAGGAAAACCTCTTTCCTATAGACCAAATTGAAATTAGAAGTTCCTATTGAGGCCTTCTGTGTTATTCGATCTACCCATAGAGCAAATATTAAAGATTTGTTCCATTTTTTATGACTTTTATCAACGGTTCGTTTAATAATTCTTATGAGATTTTTGTTTGTAGATTCGGCTAAGCCATTTCCTTGAAGATAATAGTTAGCAGATTATTTAAGTTTGAAACCTCTTTTAAGACAAAATTTTGTCATAGCATTGCCTGAAAAGTAAGATGCATTATCAAACATGAGGGCAGATGGTAGACCAAATCTAGTAATAATAAACTAGTCAATAAATTCAATGATGTTTTTAGAATTGTCTACTTTAAGTGGAATTGCTTCCACCCACTTTGTGAAGTAATCAATTGCCGTAAGGATATATTTATGCTGCTTTGAAGAGTGAGGAACGATCTCACCTATTATGCCTAGTCCCCATTTTTCAAATGGTTGTTCAATGTTGACTGGCTACAGTGGTAATGCGGGTTTCCTCTATCTTCGAGTGGTTGTTTGACAAACTTTACATTTCCTTACATAATCATGTGCATCTTTAAATAAGGTTGGCCAATAATAGCTAGCGTGCAGGATCTTATGTGCATTTGTATCCCCTCCAAAATGTCCACTAGCTGGTCCATCATGGAGTTCCTGCAAAACCTTTTCTACCTAATATTTTTCAAGACATCTAAGAAAAACATAATCATAATTTATTCTAAACAACACATCATTGATGATTTGGTACTGTCTAGATTTTAGCCTCAAAGCCCTTTTTCTTTTGTAACTTAGTTGTGTAGGGGCATATCCATTTCTCAAATAAAAAATGATATCAACATATCTGGATTCAATGTCATTGAAGCTTACCTCATATACTTGTATATCTTTACCTGAATCTTGTAGTGCTGGTAAGTTGGATGTTGCTGCTAATATTCTACAAAAACCTTGACCTTTTACAATTTTGGCTCGTCTAATCTCTACGTCATATTCTTTCAGTGTTATTACCCAATTTTCCCTTTTCTTTCCTACATCCCTTTATATTAACAGATTTCTCACTACTGAGAATAGGACTATTACCTTGGTGAGGGTTTTGAGGAGAAAGGGTCTAAAATGCTTTATTGATTTGAAAACAATGAAAGCTTGCTTTTCAACATCTAAATAGTTTAATTCAGCCCCTTGCAAATTGGCGCTAAAGAAAGAAATTGGTGCATCGACTTTATCATCATTGACCTGTGTTAATATGGCTGCATATGATTTCTCGGAAGCAAAGGTATATCAAATAACATGATTAGAAAATTTGGGGTTATGAGTGAGGGAGCATTCAATATTTCTTGTTTAATCAGATCAAAGGCTTCATGCTCTATATGTCCCCATTTAAAATATATTTTTTCTTAATCATGGAATGAAGAGGTAAAAAAATTCGTGAAAAGTCAGGGACAAATCTTTTGACAAAATTTATCTGACTCGAGAAAGATTGCATTGATTTTTTGTAATGAGGTAAAGGAATTTCAAAAATTTCTCTTATCCTATCAGGGTCAATGTGGATCCCTTCTTTGGATACAATAAATCCAAGGAGCTTTCCTTCACTTAGAGCAAAGAAAGATTTCTTGGGATTGAGATAAATTCCATACCTCTGACAACACTCAAAGATTTGTTTTAAATCCTTTAAATGATTACCACACCTTTTTGAGTACAGAATTATATCATCTAAATAGATTACCACTGATTTATTAACCAAGCCTTTGAAAGCTATGTCCATGGCTCTCTGAAATGTGGCACCAACATTGATTAGCCTGAATGACATCTTTTGATAGGCATAGGTGCCCCATTTGGTTTGAAAGGTAGTCTTTAGCCGGTCATCTAGATGTACTAGAATCTGATTGTAACCTGAGAATCCATCCAGAAAAGACATTAGTGTTGAGACTGTAATTGATTGCAATATCTGTTCCATGGGAGGTAATGGAAATTTGTCCTTCTGACAAGCTTTGTTGAGATTGTGAAAGTCTATACATATTTGAATATCACCATTCTTTTTTCTGACAAGAACAAGGTTAGAAACCCACCTTGAGTGCCTGACAGGAAAGATTATTTTGGCTTTGAGCAATTTATTCAATTCAGATTTGATCTGATTTTCTAGATTTGGGTGAATCTTTCTTAGCTTCTGATGCATGGGTTTTTCATCAAATATCATGGGGATGGTATGTTGAATTATAGAAGTGTCATATGTCTTCAAATATTCATAGTTCCAAGCAAAGACATTCTTGTATTTCTTCAACAAATGAATGAAGGCTGATCTTTTATCCAGTGTAAGACCTAGACTTAGATTGATATTTTGAGGTTTAAGGCTAGTTCCAAGATTAACTAATTCAAACCTCAAAGTTGAACTTTGAAGTTTTGAGTTGGTGGGCTTCTTGAATCTGTCCTTAAGATCATATAAGTCTTCTAGTTTAACCACAGACTTAGGTATGGCATTTATAATTGCTTCTTGCTTAAGTTGGTTGTCATGCTGATCTTCATCAATTATCTGGTCATCATATGAGTCTTCAGATGTTAGAAAGCTTATGATATCGGGATCATTATTAAAGAATTTCCAATTGATGATATTGTCGGATATGGAAACAATTCAATAGAAAAGTGATCGGGACTATAATCTCCTGGTGGAATAAGCTTGGATGCAACATTAGCCAGCAGACTAGCACTTACGTTTTGGAGTCTTGGGATAGGGGAAATATTAAATGCTGTAATGTGAGAAGTGATTTCCTGGACTAATGATTGATAATGTTTCAAATGCCCAGAAAAACAGTGTGTAGTATTTCTTACCTGTTTTATCACAATTTCTGAATCTCCAAACACTTGCAGATTTTTGATATTAAGGTTGATAGCCTTACACAACACTTGAACCAATGCTTCATATTCAGTTGTGTTGTTTGTGCATTCGAATTCAAGTCTTCATGCTAACATTGTTTTTCCCCTTCTAGGCTAACTAATATGCATCCTGCTCTATCTCCATCATTAGATTTGGATCCGTCAAAAAGTAATTTCCAAAACAAAGAGCTAACTACAAGATTATCTACAAAATTTACACACTTAGAAGTATTTGTTTGAGAAAAAATTTCAACTTGGGATACAACAGAATTTTCCAAGAAAGGTGAAGTATTTGCATTAAAATTTCTTATGAATGATTCAACTAAGTAGCTTCCGATGATATTGCTGCTATACACGACTGGCTCATTTTCTCCTTCAAGTTCTGTAACAATGTATTTTTGATGTTTTTCACGGTCAAACCTTATTTTATTTGGCTTTCCATTAAAGGGAAGCCACATGTGCAATCAATCAGTTGCAAAATAGCCATGAAGCTTTGCCAACCAATCTCTGCTAAGGATTAAACCGTAGAACTTGGGGATATCAGCCACAAGAATGTCAATGACTTGACAGACTCTAGGATTTTATGAGACTCTGATAGTGACTTGATTGAGTTCTCCTATAACTTTGACTTGGGAATGGTCTAACTACACAAATTGTTCATAGTAGAATGTTAAATGAAGCTCCAAAGTCAATTAAACAGTTGTGTAGATTTTTGTTGAAAACTTCAAAAGTCAAAAGAAATGGAGGAGTATGGGATTTAGATCTTCCTCCAATTAGATCAATATCAGTAGGATCAATTCTATCTAATGAGGTATTAGGAGGCCTTCCCATCTCTGCGGTAGCTTGCAAGATTACAACAGCGAGAAGAGGAGAAGTAGGGACTGCTTTTAGTTCTTTTAGTAATAACTTATGTTGATGTTTCAGCTTGTTAAGCTCGTGAAAGGTAATGTTTGCCCTAGTTTTTTTTATATCTTCAACTATTTTATATTCCATTTCATTAGAGACTATCAGGCTTTTATCTGGAGATGGAGCGTTTGATTGAGAAGGAGTGGTTTGAGTGGATTTAGATGAAGAATTCTTACCTATTTCTTTATCTTTGGGAGCTAGAGTTGATACCTTTTACTTTGAATTTGTTTGTGGCAAATCAATAGGGATTCTACTCCTAGTTGCAACAGGTACTGCTTCTTGTGTTTCTTCATTGGGGAGGATAAAATCCCACATTCCTTGTAACTCAAATACCTCTTCATCATCTGTTTTCTCTTCAGTTGTTGATACTTCATCTTCCTCTACGTCTGATTCAACATTTGATATGGTGCTTGGAGGCTTAGTATCAAAGGGGGGATTTCTTTTGTATGGTCTGAAAGGTTTCTTTGAGGAAGTCTCTGCTACCTATTTCTTGATATCAACCATTTCATTGGACATGGTTTTAAGGACCTTTTGTAAACCTTCAAGATCAAAAGGATCTTTAAGTGGTTTTTTCTTAGGTTCGTCCCTAAAAGTCACTTTCTTGGATTTTCATTCTTCTAATGCATTTTTCTTATCTAAGGCTAGAATTCATTTTTATACAGCTATGGCTTCTTTCATGTTTTCTGCCAAAGTTGGTTTGGTAGCTCTATCGACGAAAATAGTTTTGTTTGAAGGGAGAACAGAAATGTACCATTAATTTTAGACTTCATCACTAGGCTTGGATGTTGTTGGAATTTTATTCAATAACTTATTGAGATGAGAATTGAAGTCTTTTATCAGTTCTCTAGGTTTGGCTTTTAAGTTGGAGAGATAATTGATAAGAGTAGTTATTGATCTATCATCTCCGAAATTGGTTAGGAACTGCTCTTGAAAGGCATCCCAACTATTAATAGAACCTGATGGTAATGAAAAGTACCATGATCCTGTTGATCATTGTAAGGTATAAGGGAGTAATATTACAACTTCATCTTCTTGCACTACTTCATCTAGGTTTATGGATAGCATAAAATTGTTTATGGGTTCCTTGGCTAGTAGGCCATCATCAGGATTGAACTTTGGTAACCATTTTTCTGGATGGGCTGGAAATTGATGTAAGGGTCTTGCCATCTATATAGCCCTTGGTTTGTCCATGGCCTTAGAGGGTTTTACTCCATCATAGGTATCTATGTAGAGGAAGATGTTCCCGTGGTTGAAGGCGATTGGGTAGAGGAGGCTTGTGCTCCAGTACCTGTGTAAACCACGATTTGGAGTTGTGAGGCGGATGGTTGATTTTGTGATGAAATGGATGGAATGAATGAAGATGTTTGAGGTGATGATGAGAGAACCTCACTATGGGATTCAGATTGTGTCTTCTTAGCTCTCTTACGGTTTGGTAGAGGAAATTCAAATGGGGGGATCCCAAGCTTTTCACTCTGTGCTCTAGTCAACCTTTGAGATGAGGGGAACTGAGAAGTAACACTAGCTTGGGATAACTTAGATTCTTCTTGAGATATTGAAATCCCTTGTAACTTATGGACTAAAGAATGGACTTTAGGGGTTTGTATAGAAGAATATTGATTTGACTTTTTTGAAATCATAGTAGTGGATTCTAAAGGGTTCTTTACAACTTCTCGTTTAGGATTCAGAGATTTGGAATGCGATCGAGAAGTTGGAGGTGAGGGTGAGGGAGTTTTACTCTTAGAATGGCCTGTTGATTTGAATTTACTTTCCATTCATAGTTAGGCCCTCCTTCTAGCGCAAAAATGTTGAAGCCTCGAAAATCGTTGCTACAACATGGGGGAAAACCAGCCGGTCTAGACCTTGGTTAGCAACGTCTTTTCCGTTCGGTGTAATGGCTCCGACTAGGGATAATGGGACCAGTTTACAAAAAAAGATTTTGATAGTGTTGATGGGGTGATATATGATGTAACGGGGGAATGATTTAAGCTAAGTGTAATCTAATCTAAACTACTAAACACATGCATATATCCTAGTTTAAACAATATTTGAATATAAATATACCTGAGAATTAAATAAAGTATGCCATCTACAATAATGTCCTATAGCAATTGGTAATAAAGATCATTCCACTGCAATAAGAAGTGAAATCGTTTAACAATAATCATTTTGGATAAATATTTAGCAAAAACGATTGTGAAAGATATATCGCATATAAATCGTTCATGTATTCAGAATAAAATGCAAGTCAACATCATACAAAAGTGCAATAATGCTAACTGCAATTTAGACTTTCACACATAAAACAATTGAAAGGAGAAGTATTGCTTGATACATAAATAAAACAAGATCACAAGATAAAAGTACCATATATGATGAGTCCTGCTCATGTGCTTCAGCAATATTGACCTAATTCCAATCAATCCAACATATTATAAGATAACAAAAGTGCATTTCAGTAGAGCATGCTATACATTTAGGAGAAAATAGATCTTGTTCCATTCATTCCATTAGAACCTCCTCAAAGGTACAAAAGTGCATGTTTTGAAGAATGTTTCTTATAAAATTTCTGGACCTCTCTCTAAATGCATGAGAGGGGTTTAAATACTAAACTATAGGTCCTAAAATAGATTATTACAAAAATAGTTGAGGATTTTTAAATGACCTACCTCAGATTATGCAAAAATAAAACTAAAATAAAATAAACTAAGTGACTAACTCCTTTGCATTCGATCTTTGAGATCGCAAATATCTGTCATAGGCTTGAGCTGTGTCGGTTGGCCGATCACAGATTTCAACTACCCAAAAAGTATAGCGTTTGTTAGTGTTGGCACAATTTTTTGTGTGGAGGTTGTTAAGCATCACAAGGTCATCCACTAGCTATATGGTTTCACAAAGAACTACTAGTATGCTTCCCAGTTTAGCTTGCCCATTTGTCTAATCACCTCCTCCTTTTCTTTTGTCACCTACCTCCACTGCTACTCTAACTGTTTGGAATTTGGAAGAAATCCTAGTATAGACTTTGCAACCAAGTTGGTGCCATGCAGATTTTTGTTGATGGATTCTATGATGTTGTTTGTTGCTGCTGCCGCAACTGTCGTTGCCCTTTCTGCTTGCTTGAGCTGTGAATCCCAATCTGTGAACAAGATGTCTTTATGTGATTCCTCCAGCTTTGGAAAATTAGCCTTTCTCCCTTATTCTAATTCTTGCCAGGTGATAAAGTCAGAAACCCTTTGATGGATTTCGTCATACTCAAGTCTCATGTCGACAACTTGGCTTGTTAGCTTATCACTCATCTCACAATAATGAATTATTTGTGAGATTTTTTAGCATATAACTTCCTTTTGGTGCATTAGTTGGGAGTTAAGACTGAGTGCTTCCTTTATGAACTCATCGATTTTCAAATTTTCTTTATACTTATTTGTCATGGATTGTATCTGCGCATCTCTTTCTACTAGGTTGGCCCAACATTGTATTTGCATTTGTTCAAATTCCTGCTGGAGTTGGGCTACTTGTAATTTTGCTTGTTGATTGGATTTATCCTGAGCTAATTGTTGTTCGAAAAGAAGAATCTTTTGTTCCTTTTCTCTAAGCATCATTTGGACCTCTGTCGCTTTGTCAATAGTTGTCGTAGCATAGGCTCCTGCAAATTGCGACAGTCTTGTGAGGTTTTCAGATGGGTCCATGGGCGAGTCTTTCCATACAATGTCCATTGGTTCATTGTCGGGGATTGTATTATCTGCTACATCTAGCTTCCTCTTATTCTTCTATCTCTTAATGACAGCTTTGTGAGAAGGGCTATAAAACACATCTGATGGAGGAATTTCCTCAATTCTCAAAATAATTTCTGAAGTGGGGGTAGCAGGAATGGGCTCAACACCCTGAGTGCATACAGTGTTCTCCACTATTATCTCTTGAGTTGAATTGTGATGTGGAGTATGCATCTCAGATGTTTGTTGATCTATATGAAGCTTCTTGTTGAAATTTTCCCATTCCTTCTCCAAAACAATAACTGGGGCTTTTGCTAACTGAGTGGAAGTAGAGTGAATTTCTACATGTTTCTTTGCCAAGGTTTACTTGGTTGTTTATTCTATAGTTCTGACTGTGTCCCTTTTTGACTCTTTATTTTTATTGCCTCCCCCATTTTGAGACCGCTTCTCTGAGTGCTCTGACTCATGAGTAGATCTCTCATGGATCTCTGCTTTGGAATTTTCTTCGAAATTTTATTCAGAATTTTCTTTAGAGCTGTCCTCCAACCTTACATAGGGAGTTGGCTCCGTTATTGGTTCAATCTGTAGTAGGTCCAATGGGACCTTCTTTAATCTCCTCTTTCTGTACACATGAAAAGCTTCAACATCATCTAGGGCAAAAAGTAGTGATGCCATATGCGTCACATATGAAAATGTTTCTTTTTGTAGGAAGAGGTCATCGAAGGCGTCTTCCTCATGGGTGAATGGTTTCACTTTCACCATAGTATTGAAGTCCTTAACAATTCCATTTGGGTCATACTGTCTTCCTAGGAATGTAGCTAACTTCAAAGATTTCATAATCTCTACCTCTTTGCATGCATGTCCAAAATCATGTAGTGCAAACGCACCACATTATAATGGAAATTAAGCCAAATGGCCTTCTTTTGTTCTTTCAACCCTTTTCTCATGCCACCTTCCCTTGCCGTTTGGTAGGCTATCTCCCTGGCCATTAACTTGTCAGGGACATAGTATCTCCCTAGCCATAATGGCTTTCACCAAATTATCAGACAAAATTTGAGCCCAATTCATTATTGTTGTGTTCACAACTACTTCTATTAATGGTAGCCACTCCAAGGAAAGTTTGGTACTATCAGGCTTACTGAACAATTTTCATAGCATGACTGCTACAAAACTATAAGGGGTTGAAATAGATGTTGTAGAATACATACTTGTCTTATCCTGTTTGATCTTGCTTTCATTTTCTATCTAGGCCTACATAACATCTACTGGGTCTTCATTCTCCTTAGCAAATTTCTCGAGGAACTGTTTATTGTAGAGCTTTTATGGCTCTAGTAGATTGTACATAAGCCGTAGGTTGTTTGTTGAAAAATATCCGATAATCTCATGTCTTCTATTCTTGAACTCTCTGTCCGAGACATCCACCACATCAATTATCCATTTGACCATATCTGTGTATGGGATTATCTTCGACCTTGCAGCTATGCAGTGTAGAAATGAGCATGTTGTCTCAAAGTAAGAGGCGTTAGAGGAAATATGAGCATTTACTGTCACCTTTGCTACTAGAGGCGTTGGTTTCTCTTCTTCTAACAAATAATACATGGCTTCCCACGTTGAAGTTCCTCCGTCTCTACTGCATGTAGTATTAGAGAATAGAGGGATCATTTCTGAATTTTCAGATGCGGCTTCCTTTCCCTTCTTCGCCATTGCTCCTAAATTGTATTTCTACAGATTTTCCCTGAAATGGAGAAAAGCAGAAGCTATTGGATAGACACAAGCGAGAATGAAAGTAAGAATGAATGAGACAAATAACCTTGAAAAGGTAACAAGAAAGGAGTTTTAGTTAAAGCATATGAAAAGATATCGTATCACATCGAGCTACTTTTCAAACATAAATGCCATTAACCCACCTTAAATGCCCACTAATGATTTTTTATCACTACATATATTTCTCATTGATGTTCCGCATCGTAAAACAGGAAGAAAACTTTTTAAGGCTACGAGAATTGATTTACAAAAATGTTGATTTTGCGATTACAATGCAATATCGCAAATCGCATTATCCCATTTTAATTGTGTGCTTTCTTTGAAGTTCCTTTGGTTTCTGCAGGATACGAGATGCAGGACATTCTTTAATGTTTTTTAAATTGTAGCTTATTTAACAAGATTTACCTTCTAAAGCGTTTTTCATTTGCGTAAAGGACTTAAGTGTTACTTTATAACATAGGTTCCAATCGGGTCTGGGCTTTTATCGCATTTCAAAACATCATGTGGTTTGTAAGGTTTCAAACCTTTTGTTAAGTATTTCTAACACAATGCGATAAGGTTAACCATCGCATCACAATATCGCATTTCGTATGATTCAACATACCTCGTGAGGGTTTGCCCTTTGTGAATTATGATATGTGATACGGGCTTTATTTCCTGAGGAAATTCCTTAGGACCTACTTTTTAATGAAAAGCTGAATGATAGCTAGGTTAAGCGTGCCATTTCCTTTAGATCACATTTCGCAAGTTTTTCTTGTTAATAAGGCATTTGACACACTCGATTCAATGATATGAAAAAAGGCGAGTATTGCTGGCTCTCAAAAAGGGTTTTGACTTGATATCTTGTTTTATTCCAAAAATTTAAAAGAAAGTGTCTAAATGCTAAATTTATTTTTTGGAACGATTTTTTGAGGGTCCCCATTTATTGATAGAATATTAGCTATTATATTAATAAATGGGGGGGGGGGTTATTGAATAGCACAACAGGTCCTCTCCAAAATTACCCTCAAACTTTGGAATGTCGAAGGGAAGCTTAGTTGGCATAGATGGCCAACTAGCATCATGGTGTATAGGGTCATTAATCAACTGGCTAAAATCCAAGAGGCTTAAGCCAACCATGAAAGGTAGCATTGGATTTGCCTGAACAATTCCTGTAATGGTTCCACTAGATGTGACTACTGGGGTAGAACTAGAGCCAACACCAGGTTGGTTTCCTACACCTTCAGTGGGGCCTGACATGATGATGGTATGTAGTGAAGGAGGCTTGGAATCGGATGAGGAATCAGATGAACTAGAAGAAGATTCAGTATGGGAACTCGGGGGATGATTAACTGGAACCCTGTAGGAAGGAGTAATATGTCCAAGTGAAAACTAGGGATGAAGGCCTAAGAGTCTCCACAACAAGGGCCTTGGTGGTGAAATGGTTGTCAGACACAAGTGACACGGAAATGGTGAAGGGAGATAAACAATATGCTTTTGTCTCTATGTGGGGAGATAAATTAACTAAGTTAATTCTTGGCCTAGTGGTGTAAACCAAGAATCCTTCACTTAAGGTGTGCTTAGGTGTGCAAATTTGTTTATTAATAAATCCCAGATTGTGTTTGAAAAAAGAAAAGGATTGCTGAAATAAACTAAAACTAAAAGAAAATCAACTATCTAAACCCCACCCAAATAGGGTTTGCAAACACTTTGCTGGTTGGTGGTGAAATCAACTGAAAACAAATGAAAAAGGCCAAGAGATCTAAGCATTAGTGTGACTGGGATCAAATGACACTATGTTGCTGGAAAGTGGTGCACTAACAACAAAAAACTAGTAAGGAAAATCACTGCAAAAAGATAGGGAAATGGGTGTGAAGCCTAGGGAAAATAGTGGCACCCTAAGGAAAATGACCAAACAAGGTTCAAGATGAAGCTTTGAATGGAAACAACCTATCTGTGAAGATCTAAAAAAGCAAGGTACAGATCTGGAAAATATGCCTAAAAGATCTGTAAAAACTCAGGCTTCTTACTCGGCTAAACTGCTCCTATAAAGGTGGAAGCATATTAAAATCCCTAAGGGGCTAAATTCCACTTCGGCAAGTGAATTAGAGTAGATCAAGGCCTAAGAGGGCTAAGGCATTGATCAACCAACCCAGCAGACAACTCTCGGCAAAGCCTAGAAATAGATCAGAAAAAATCCCAGAAACCCTAAAATTGCAGGCACTGACCTGTTTATGGGGATATCACACTTTTTGGACTAGAAAGTGTGCTCTGGACCTCCAGATCGTACTTTTGGGGCAGAAAAGTGATATTTCTACTCCTCAGTTCTCGGGCAGCAAGACTCAGAAAAATTTGTGGTCTTTGTTGTAGTTGGTTCCTGTGCCCTGCAAAAATAACCAGACAACTTGCAGAAGTTAGAAATTTGACTAATCTAGGGTTAGAATGCTAGTAAATAACATGAAGATACTGAAAAAGAAAAACCCTAAGCTAAAAACTGAAGGTCACCTAGGTTTCTAAATCAGATTTAAAAACACAGTGGAGTCGTCAATTTGTTATGTAGAATTCTTCTTGAAAGTGTACGAAAAGAAACTACTTTAGGCTATGGATGACAAACAACCCTAAAAATAAAAATGGTTGTTAAACAGTGTAGATCTATAGCAAATGATAGAAACAAAACCTGCCAAAGCCCCGATTTGTGCCACAGAAACAATTCAACAACAAAATGGAATAGTAAAATAAGTGCAAATAATTCCAATAATCTAATGGAAACCAGATATATAAAGAATATATTTTACTAAACAACACCTATAAAGGGAACAAATAATGTTACCAGTCCCCCTCTATGGGATTGGTTCTTGGCTATCCTCAATGTCTTCAACTTTTGTAAAGTCTCTCTCCTCTATAATGTGTAAAACCCAACAAAAAAAATGTTTGAGCTCAATGAAAACTCAAATGAAAAAGAAAATGATGTGTGACAATGATAATAATTAGAGTTACAACAATGAGTGTAACAATGAAAATAATCAAAAGTGAATAATGAATGTAAAACCCTTCTATATATAACAAAATATTACGTTATCATCGAATAATGAATAAAATATTACTAACCCCATTCTAGAATTAACCATTTGGAATATTTTATTATATTTGGTTTGGAGAGAAAAACTATTTAAAATTTTATTTAGAAATAATAAATGATTTATTTATCATCTTAAGAAATATGGTTAAGGAATAATAAACAAATAATGATTTATTTAATTATTCCTAAGGGATTTAGTCAAACTTTTTCCAAAGGAAAAAACGAAACTTTTTATTAAGTATATAAAAAGTTTACATTGCATATGCCGTGGCATCACTGCTCAAAACTGAGCTCTGTCAAAACTGAGAATCAAAAATTTCTGCCTTTATACCTGTAGGCTGCTCCCTTCAGGTGCTGTCACTCTTTCTGATGTGTGCTGTCCAGTAGCTTTTAAAAGCCAAAAAGACACATAGCTGTAGCTATGTATTGTTCATCATGTCAAAAAAGCAAATAACAAAAATCGGGTCTCCTCAGTGGTGAGGAAAACAACCCATCGCTGTACATAGTATGGCCGCATAGTTTTTGCTGAAATGTTTTAAGCATTACAAAAATATTGAGAATATACACATTGAACAGAGATTCCTGCCAAAAATATCAGTGAGGATGGAAGTAAGGAGGCTGGTCTGTTCTTCTGATGAGGCCTTGTTCTTCTTCTTCTATTTTCCAGCTGCCCAAAACCTGTTGAAGACCATCTTTAGATAGCTGATCTGCCATGACATTTCTTTCCCTGTAAATGTGACGGATAGAAAAACTGTTAAACATTGATTTCAATCTTTGGACTTCCCCCAAAATTTGTTTTAGAGCCTGATTTCTGCATGAACTGAGACCATTAACCCATCTGATCACGTTTTGAGAATCCCCAAAGATTTGAATAGTGAGGGTGTGCCGATGGATGAGCCAGCAAAGGAGGAGCTTTAGGGCGTTCAATTCTGCAAAGTTATTTGAGCCTGTTCCTAGCCCCACAGAAGCTTTCAGGGAGTGAGAAGGGGATAAGTGAATGATAAGTCCTGCTCCTGCTATGTTGTTTTGTGAAGCACCATCGAAGAAAGCCCAAGGGACTCCTTCTAGGATCTGTAATTCAGGGGCAATTCTTTGGGAGGGGGGGTCCTTAGGATCAGGAAGGCTTGAATAGATGGCTGCTCCCTGAGAGGCAGTGAGGGCTACAGGAGTATCTTTATCTTGAAAGATGCTCCTGTTCCTAGCTATCCATATCCCCCAGCTAATGATGAGAGGCAGGTTTCGAAGGTTCCCGGTCGCATGCTCATTCCACCACTTCTGCCACGCTTCTTGAATGTTGATGCCTTCCCAAACTAACTTTTTGTTCAGGATGTTTCCAGTCTCACACCATACCTTAATAGATTCTGGGAATTTGAGGAATAGGTGGTTAACAGATTCTGCATCTGCTTTGCATAAGGTACATCTTCCGGGCCCGTGCATAAATCTGGACTGCAGAATATCCCAAGTTGGGATTTTTCCCCTTAAGATGCACCAAAAGAGGATTTTTGATTTTGGAGGACACTTGAGTTTCCACAGCTGCTTTGCCCACCACTCCGGATCTCCCCAGCCTTTCCTAGTCATAAGAAGATTATACCCTTGCTTTGGGGCATATTCCCCTGTTTCTGCATGGGCCCAAAGGAGCTCATCTTGCCTGTCGCTCAACCTGATATTTGATCTGAGGAGTTCCTGAGTGAAACCATTCCATTCATTCCACCATCTTTGCTCCAGATCCAACTCTTCTCCATTCTTCCATGCTTGACCCCATATGGAAGAGAAACCCGGCTTTTCTACTTGGCTGAGGAAACGAAGATCCTTCCCTTCCAAGTGCTGAATCAGCTCGGGAGAGAGGGCATAGTTTCCATTGCATCCGACCCAGGGGTCCTTCCCAATCTTTACCTTTTCACCGTTCCCGATCTTCCAGGCTAAACCTTGTTCAATCACCTTGAAAGACTCCAAGGTGGCTTTCCAGATTACAGAAACATTCTTTTGGGTTTTAGAAGGATCCCTGATCCAGTCTTCCAGGGGGATTGGATCGATGTATTTTCGCTTAACCGTCCTCGTCCAAAGGTTTTCCATCTTAATGAGCCGCCAACCTGATTTAGCAGCTAAAGAAAATCTGAAATCAGGTAGTCTTTTGATCCCCCAACCACCCCACTCCTTTGGCCTAGCCACTTTCTCCCATGCGACCCAAGGGAGGACTGAGGAATCCTTAGTCCCTGCCCATAGAAATCTGCAGCAAATCCTCCTGATTTTCTCCAGCACTCCTTTTGGCACCCATGTTAGGGCTGCCCAGTACACTGGGATGGCTAGAAGCACAGATTTTATTAACGTCAATCTCCCTGCTCTGGATAGCCATTTGAAACTCCAATGACTAATTCTAGCTTCAATCTTGGCGATTAGCCAGGACCAATCCTCCTTCCTGTAATCGTTTGGTTTTAACCAGAAGCCCAAGTATTTAAATGGAACGCCCATGGAGCTTATATCAAAAGGAAAAAGAGATCTGAACTGCTCCCTTTCAGCTCTGCTTAGACCTTCTTCAAGGATTTGAGATTTTCTGGGATTGATCTGCATACCGGTGGCTTTCATAAAGAGGTCAAAGATGGATTTTAGCTCCTTCAGTTCATTGAGGGATCCATTTGTGAAAATCAGGATGTCATCTACAAAGAGAAGGTGAGATATAAACAAGTTTATAGCTGCCTCTATACCAAATAACTTACCTTCCCTTTTGCTTTTATGGATCAACTGGCTCAGGCCCTCTGCCACTAGAAGGAAAAGCAGGGGGGAAAGAGGGCAGCCTTGCCTCAACCCTCTCTGTCCTTTGAAAAACGGGGTGGCCGCACCGTTGATGAGAATAGCATAGCTAACATCTGTTATGCACCCCATGATCCATCTGATGAAATCCACTTTGAAACCAAGGTGTGTAAGGAGCATACGAATGTATGTCCAGTTTATCCTGTCATAGGCCTTTGAGAGGTCAATTTTAATCACTGCTCCCTTCTTATTTTTCAACTTAACAGAGTGAAGAACCTCCTGAGCCACCCCTATTGCCTCATGGATTTGTCTTCCATCCAAGAATCCGAATTGTTCAGGAGAGATATGCCTTGAAAGAATTGGTTTGATCCTGAGGGCAATAATTTTTGCGATTATCTTGTAAATGCTATTGCATAAAGATATAGGCCTGAAGTCTTCAAAGGATTCTGGAGCCTCCTTTTTGGGGATGAGAGCGATGAAAGTTGTATTGAAAGGGCTGTATATTTCTCCCTTCAATCTAGACTCTTCTACAACTTCGGTGATTTCATCCCCTATCTGCTCAAAAAAATGTAGGAAAAGTTCTACAGCCCAACCATCCGGCCCAGGACTTTTCTCTTTCGCCATAGACTTTATAACACTTTCCACTTCCTCCTTGGTGACAAGATCCATTAGCTGGTCCGCTTCTTCCTCCTCCACATACCTGTGAAAACACTGCGCTGTTTGGATGACTTCTGCAATGGTGATCTCACCAGGGTCTTTGAAGAGGGATTGAAAATGATTAACTCCAAGGCCTGAGAGAGCTTCAAAAGTCTTGGCTTCCCTACCATCTTCTGATTTTAGACTCCAGATGGTATTTGCACTCTTCCTCCCTTTTGCATAGTTATGAAAGAAGCTAGTATTTTCATCCCCTGCTTTGAGCCAGATTGCTCTGCTTTTAAGGCGCCATTCTTCCTCCTTGGCCAACAGAATTTGGTTCTTGACCTTCTCCAGGCCAACAATTTTCTCCTTAGCTTCTAGGGTCGCATAGCTGTCCGCCTCTATACTTTCAAGCCTTTGGAGTTCCTCAGTAATCCTGGATAGAGCCTCATCCTGCTTTTGTTTCCTGTCCTTTGCCCAAGAGATTGTGGCCTTTTTCAGTCTTTTGAGGTTTTCCATAAATAAGAAACCTTTCTGTTCTTGAGATCCTCTGACCGGATGAATCCAAGTTTCATTGAATAACTTGTTGAAGGATTCATCTTGAAGCCAGGATGCATTGAATTTGAAGGGAGCAGGAGGCTTTGAGGGACCTTTGGCAAGCTCAATGAAAATCGGAAAGTGATCCGAGGGGCCTCCTTCCTCTACCCATTGCCTGAAAAGGGGGGTGGCTGCAGCCAAATCCTCATTGATTAAGAAGCGGTCTAAGCGCTTTGCCACCCTAGCTTCCCCTACTCTTTTATTCCGCCAGGTAGGTTTCAGCTTGATGAGGTTTGCTTCTATGAAATTGTTGGATGCTAAGAGGTTCGAAAAGAACTCTGACTGCGGGTCCTCTCTAGCATTTGGCCCCCAGGACTCAGCTCTTCCTAAAGAGAAATTTAGATCTCCTCCCATCACTACAAGATTATTTTTCACGGGCGAGCTTCCCATCAATCTATTCCAGAAGGGAATCCTGTCCTGACATGGCCCATAGATGTTAATAATGGTAAAAGGGAAATCAAACTCCGTAGATTGACATTCAATCCCCAACACCTGCTGCATTCCCCATTGATTCAGAACCCTGATTCTGTCTCCTCTGTACCCTATCGCCAAACCACCGGAATGACCCTCAGCATCCAGAGCTGAGAAAACCCAGCCTGGAATCAGGCCTTTGAGCATTGATACAACATCCTCCCCTTTCCCCAGGGTCTCCTGAAGGAGTATCACTTCAGCTTTTGAATTCAAGACTAACTCCCTCAGAGCCAGTTTTTTGGGTTTACTGGCTAAACCCCTGCAGTTCCAAGAGGCGATTATCATTTTGGAACAGGCCCGGGCTTTGCACTGCTCTAAGTGCCCCTGTGATAGATTGCTGCTTCCCATCTGCCACATCGAAAATGGCCTGGACCTTAGCTGCAGAGAGTTTAGACTTCCTTCCCCTTTTTTTCCCGGGCTGGCACAGGGAAGGGGAAGGATCGATGCCCCCCATAGAAGAAATCGGGCCTGGTTTTGTTCCCATCGAACGAAGGTTATAAGGGCATTGAGGGAGCTGGCTCTGGGATGCGGGTTCAAGGCAACACCCATCACAATTCAAATCCAGGGAAGGAATGGCAGCCGATAGAGTTTCAATGCAATTTTCAATACATGTTTCCAGGGGACCCTCGAATGTGTTTGAGTTTTTAACAATAGATTCAGAGGGTGCAGAATTGATGAACGGATCAATCACAGAACGATCAATCAGGACAGCATCATTATTTGCATTTGGAGAAGAAAGGGATGAAATCAAATTCGTACCCTTTTGATCCGCGACAGGGCTTGAGACTGGGCTGAGGAGCTCCTCGTCCGCAAGCTTTGAGACTTCCGCTGGCTGCTCTCCCGCTTCCATCATCTCCTTCGGCCTTTCCTGAGTATCAGCTTCCTGGGCTTGGCGGCCCTGAAGGGGATCCATATCCATTAATTCCTCCTCCTGGATGACAGAAGGGTCTTTTGGGCTTTGGTGCTGAGGGCGCCGATAGTTCTGATCTGTTCGATGAAACCTCCTCCTCCGTCTACCCAGTGGGCATTCTTTGGCTAGATGCCCGTATTCGTGGCATCGGTGGCATCGGAATGGTAAGTACTCATAGTCCAGAATCTGCTCAAAAACATATTCCCTATATTGGAGAATGATTTTTTCCGCCAAGCCTCCACTGGGATTTAGATTAACAAGGATTCGCGCCATAGCTCTGTTGTTTGTTTCCAAGTATGACTTATCAGTCTCCAAATAGGTGCCCAATCTGTTTCCAATCGATTTGAACACTGAGTCAGCCCAAAGAAACGATGGCAAACCCAGCACCCTAACCCATACCGGGAAGGTCTCAACCCTTTCATGATCTGCATCAAACAAGGGGCTCCAATTTTTGAAAAGTACCGGAATGTGCCCAATAGACCAGTTCCTCTGCTTGACCCAATCCGCAGCCTCTTTAGAATCAAACCGGACCGAGAACCAGCCTTTTGCCAGAGTTAAGACCTTAAAATCGCTGATAAGGTCCGAAAGCCAGTTCTGCTTCCCCCAGGACTTGATGAATTCCGAAGAGAAGAATCTCCCTCTTGCTCTACCCACCAGAGTACATTCCGCAACCTCCAAAGCTTCTTCAACAGTGACATCCATCCCCAAGACCAGGTTTCTTTCAACTCCTTGGGATTTTATCACTCTCTGTTTTTTCCTTTGCCCTTCAGGGAGAATTGGACCACTGGGTAAAGAGCCTAGGGCTTCATTCCCCTGATGCCCACTGTGGGCGCTAGGGCCGGGCGGAGGAGGGATACAATGCTCCTGAGACGAGGAAGGAATATGGAAAAGGGAATCAAGATGAGAATGATTTGATACCTGAGACCCCTGAACTTGCCTCCATTCGCCCTCCTTTGGGTTCTGAGACTCCTCACGACGCTGATCCGGCCCTCCTGCCTCTTTTACGCTGATCCTGCTTGCTGCAAGAGAAGCCCTAGTAATGGGAGCTGAGCTTCGCGACTTTCCGTCCGGGCTTTGCCCTAACTTCGACCCTAGGATAACTATATCTTCCAATCCACCCGAAAGCACCGGGCTTGTAGACCCAATGGCTCCTATTCCGTCGGAGGTAGCTATTGACTGCAGGATCTTCTGGCTCGAGCTATGGGCCGGGAAAGGGTGAATTTCTTCCTTGTTCACCAAAGCCGTTTCACTGAGACCCTTGAGCGCAAAGGAGGGTATTTTGTTCAGACTCTCGGGCTCCGAGCAGAACGGACGGGTGGCTATACCTTTCACCGAACCGAAATAGTGTTCCACATTCTGGGGAGTTGGGCTTTTCCCCCAAACGGAGAGGATATCCTCCATGGAAGGGTTGAGATCGATTCCCTCGTCCGCTATGACCATGGTTACCTCCGGGTTAGCGATCGCTGTCGGGCTGTCGGGAGCTGCAAAGACACGGACCGTAAACCGTTTTCCCTTTGCAGTAAAAGCCGTCTTCTCGTTTCAGCGTTGAAAACCTCCAGGTGTCTGTTCGCTCCAATGATTACCTCCACCTGCCGATCTCCTTCAGACAACCTACCGGACGAGGTCGACCGCGAAAACCTGCACTTCTTCCATCGGATCTGGGCCCTAGACTCGGCCCTACGGGCCTAGGGCTAGATCTGCGCCAGCTGCAGAGTCCTCCCGCTCCATCCTTCTTTCTTCATTAATTCTTCATAAATCGGGATTTAGTCAAACTTGACAAGGAGTAATAACTAATTAGTGATTATTAATTATTCCTAGAGAAAAATAAGATAATTAATGGGTTATCTATTTATTTCTCACAACTGGGTCAAATGTGACAATGAATATTAATTAAACAATGGTTTAATTAATTATTCTTAGAAGATAATTAAATAAATAGTGATTTATTTAATTATTCTTCATGGGTTTAATTATAAATGACTTAACAAATGTGGTTTATTAAGTAATTTCTCACAGTGAAAGCAATTTTACTATGGTAAAATTGGCCCTACATGGTATACTTTGATCCATCTAGTAAATTATGGCTAGATGATATATTTCTTGTGATAACACCCATGTAGAATGATGAACTCTGTATATGATCCATGCATCTAACATCTTGGTGAGCTCTTTCTATATGAGGTGTTCAAGTGATGGATGTACTTTCCTAAGCTTCTGCTAATATGGCTTGACCCCTTCTTTGATCGGAATGATGTGTCAAATCGTTCATTTGTTGTAAGTTTTCATATCATCATATGTCCACTCAAACACATCCTGATACTATTTGAACAACCTGACAAAGGCTTGTTGTTCCTCCTATCTGCAACATGTACTGAGATTGATGAACTTCGCATCTTGTTTTGTCCCCAACTTAATCAATTTGTGCATCATGGTAGAGATATGGGTTTTGTTGTTCCTTGGCCCTTGAAACTGTTCTTGCAAGTCATAGAGATTTTCCAAAGATACCATACCCTTGGGGATGAGGTGGCCTTTCTTGTTATCCTCCCTAGCTTGCAAAGATTGCTCATGCTCATCTTCATCTATCGTTGCATCCTTGAAGATATCAGTGTTGGCCATCAAATGTAGTATATGTTTATCATCATCAAACACACATAAATTAGTTATGTTATCCAGGATAGAAGGTCTATACAAAATTTTAATAGTAAATCTAACCCTAATTGGTGACATTCTAGAAGTTGTGTTTGCCAAAGCATTGGGTGCTGCATTACACGTTCTTGGTACAATAGTGTTATTAAATGCTTTGAAGTTAGAGATCAGTCACCATATCTCTTGTTGGTAACTTTTGATATGAGGTGATAAACAATGGATGGTGTTACGTACCTGTCATACCACTATTTCTGAATCACCTACCACTTTGAATGTGACCACGTTGAGGCTAATGGATTTTTTCAAGCCCAACATGAGTGATTCATTTTTAGGAATGTTGCTTGTGCACTCGAACTCCAAGCGGCTTGAAATCAAATGTATCCTATTTTTTGGGTCAACCAAGACACACCCAGCTCCTGAGCCATCCTGTGTCTTTGATCCATCAAAGTACATGGTCCACAACTCATTTGTACACAGACTGTTTGATGCGCTTGCACTACTACTACTGCTATCACTACTGCTACTGCTACTAATGTTACAATGCACTGTATAGGTTTCATTTCCATTAGTTGGGCAAGGAAGGAGACCCAACTGCGTGTCTGGTGGGGTTGGATCTAGCCATGTGAGATAACACCCCAACGTTGTTTCCAAGAGGTAGTTGCCGAACATGAGCTCTACGAAGGCCAATGGTTCATTTTCACCATTGATGGGAGTGACATTGTGCCTCATGTATCTCTCAGATAACACCCAGATTTGATTGCTTTTTCCCTTGTATGGAAGCCACATGTGTGACCAATCTGTAGCAAAGTATCCATTCAGCTTGCTAGACCAGTCTCTGTTGAGTAGTAAGCCATACACTTTCGGTATGTCCACAACAACAATGTTTATGCATTGGTGAACTCAGCTGTCATGAGATAGTCGAATGATCACATCTCGAAGTTCACCAATGGTTGGTACAGATGTTTGATCAAGTTGGATGATTTGCGTGGATGTCTTGCTCCATTGCACATTAATCTTTTTGACAATGAAGAGCGACATGACGTTGGCTTCCACACCAGAATCAACCAAACAGTTGTGAACATTAAAGTTAAATATTTCAAATGAAAGCAAGAATGGAGGGAAAACAAAGTTTGCTTCTTCCATCCAGAGTGTGTTTAGCACAGTTGAAAATGATCCAGGAGGTGTGTTGGCTCCATTTTTGGTAGAGGCTACATTGTCCATTGATGGAAGCACTAGTATGCACAGCAAGATGTCTCACTGAATCTGAATCTTAGATAACTCGAACAAACTAATGTTTGCGCGATTCTTCTTCATGTCTTCCATGACATTGTAATCTAGAGTAGGTAAAATCACTGAGATGTTCGGAGTGAGACTGATGTTCATGTTTCCTGGCAGAGTGTTCTGCAGTTTGCTGCTCATGGATGTACTCTTTTATGTCACTGTCTTCTCAGGCTTGTTTTCAGTTTTCTTCTTTTGGACGACTGGTGAATCAACCTTCCTCAGCAGTTCAAGCCTTTGTTGCATTTCCCTGAGTGTGGGGGGTGACCCTTGACTTCTGAGGTTGTAATGACCATTTTTCTTTTGGGGCTACTTCTCGATGTTTGTCTTCTACGCTGCTTGTGAGCACTGATACATGTTCACCACCTCCTAAGTGATTGGTGTTGCATCAGACGCAACATATTTGTCACCATCTGTGTCTCCTGGCTATCCCTGCGCACTTTTCATCATGTTTGGCACGTGATCGCATACTGAGCTTGTAACTCACTTACAGTCTGAAGAAGACACTTCTGGGTGCTCATCTTCATGAAAAGAGAAAAATTTGTTGTTCACGCACTGTTCTGTTGGGTTGGGTTATATTCTTTCCACCACTAGCCCATGCGCAGAGGGGGGATTATGGGGGGGCGACAGCCCCCCTTGTATGTTACACCATTGGGTCACAGGGGGGGTAAGAAGGGGGGCAGTAGCCCCCCTAGACGGGGTCTAGGGCACTTTTTTGGACCCTATATTAGGTGGGCAGACCTACCTATGGTTTTTTGCATGGATTCCGCACATTGTTTTGGACACAATGGTTTTTAGTCCATGGAATTTTGTAGATTCGGTCAAGTGAACTACGGTTATATTCTAATCCAAGGTTAATGGATTGGGTTTTATGGATGCTTCGACATGTATATATATATGTATTGTAAAAATGAAAGGAACATAATGAAAAATCAATCTGGTAGTCCTAGTTTTGGGATCTAAGGAAAAATCTCTGTGTATATTTGTTTTATTTGTTATGCTCTCACCATTGTATATTTTCTATTTTTAGAATTTGTATGCATGTACTTTCTATATTGGGTTAAAACATAAATTTGGTATCAAAGGTGTTTTGGCTTCAATGGGACGCCTTTACTGCTGAGGTGTTTTGCTCGGGCTTGTGGTAGACCCTGTTCAGTGGGAGATTTGCGGGATCGATTCTTGTGGTGAAAGAAGATGGCAAATAGTGGAAAGATATAGATCAAGAAATTTAATAGTCAGAGTTTTGAGTTGTGGAAACTCAAGATGGAGGATCTACTGGTGGATAAATATCGGTTGATCATGGTAGATCCAGATACTAAACCAACGATAGTGTCCGATGAAGAATGGAAGAAGTTGGATAGGAAGGAAATAATCACAATGCGATTGTGTGTCTTAGATTCAATATTCCTGAATGTATCAGGGGAAGCTATGATGAAGGCTTTGTGGGACATGTTGGGGACTTTGTACCAATCTAAGCCTCTGGTGAATAAACTGTTCCATAGGAAAAAGTTGTATAACCTGAGGATGAAAGATGGAGACTCGGTGATAGAGCATCTGAATGCATTTAATACTGTGGTAAGCTAGTTATTATTTGTTGATATTAAAATTTCAAATGAAGATAATTGCATCAACTTGTTGTCTTCTCTACTAGATTTGTGGGATAGTCTGGTTGTTGCAATAGGTAGCAATGCAACTTCCTTGTAGTTTGATGAAATAGTCTCATCCTTGTTGACAAAGGAGATGAGACGAAAAGATATGAAGATCGAGAATGGTGATGCCTTGTCTGTACGAGGACGGTCCCAGAACATAAACAAAAATAAGTCTTCGAGTGGGAGATCTAAATCTCTAGGAAAACCTGTAAAGGTGTTCTCGAAATGCAGAAAGGAAGGGCACTACAAAAGGCACTGTAAATATAAAGCTCCTGAGAAAGGAAAGGGATCTGATGATGCTCCTTCTACAGAGGCGAAAATCACCTCAGATGAAGGTGGGGATGTGTACTTGGTTTCATCTTCAAGTACACATGTAGATCACAAGGCATGGTTGATTAACTCAGGTGCATCCTTTCACTTCAATCCCCATAGAGAGTGGTTCTAAGAGTATGAAAAATATGATGGTGATGATGTCTTCTTAGGGCATGACAGGAAGGCTAGAATCATTGGTTGCAGAAAAGTCAAGTTGAGGTTGCTAAGTGGAAGGATTAGAACACTTCCGGGTGTTCTACATATTCTTGCATTAGCTAGAAATATGGTTTCTGTAAGCAAGATGGATGATGCAGGTGTAAAAAGAGTGTTCGAGAAATATACCTGCAAGATGGTTTAGGGAGCACTGGTATTGATGCAGGGATTTTAGATTGGAATTATGTAAAAGCTACAATGTAGCACTGTTAATTATGGGTGCATCAATTCTTTGGTTCTTGAAAGTGGAGAAGAAAATCTAGTGGTATCTAGAGAAAAGACCATGCTATGACATCAAAGGCTTGGACATATTGGAGAGAAGGGTCTTCGAATACTTCATGGTAAACTTATGGTAGAAGGTATGTCTAATAGCTCTCTAGATATTTATTTATGTGAAAATTGTGTATATGGGAAGAAAAATCAGGTGAGTTTCCCCTCTCGTGGTAAGAGGGAGAAACAAATATTAGAGCTTATGCACGGTGATGTGTTAAGACCTGTGTCGGTTCCATCACTAGTTAAGTCTATGTACTGTGTATCATTTATAGATGACTTCTCAAGGAATACATGGATATATTTCCTCAAGAATAAATCTGAAGTGTTTGATAGGTTTAAAGAATTTAAGGATCTGGTGGAAAACTAGACAAAGAAGAAGATAAAGGTGTTGAGGATAGATAACGGTGGAGAGTTTTTCAAGAAGGAATTAGAAGATTTCTGTAAGAAGTGTGGTATAGCATGGCAGAAGACTACTCCATACACACCTGAGCATAATGGAGTTGTAGAAAGAATGAAAAAGACGTTGATGGAAAGGGAAAGAAGCATGCTTAGTGGTGTCGGGTTAAGACAGGAATTCTAGGCAGAGGCGGTGGAGACTACATGTTACCTGGTCAACAGATAACCTTAAACAATTTTGGAGGATAAGACTCCACAAGAGGTATGGAATGGTAAGAAACCTTCTCTTTTACATCTGAGGGTATTTTGATGTGATGCATATGTATATGTTCCAAAGGAGATAAGAACAAAGTTGTATATTAAATCTGAAAAGTGCATCTTTATTGGGTATAAGGATAGTTTAAAAGGTTATAAGAATTGGAACCTAGTAACAAGGAAGGTTGTGTACATCTGAGATGTCGTGTTTAGAGAGTTGAAATATGTTATTAAACATGAAGTCCTACCAAAGTGTTGTTGGGAAAAGTATCCATTCAGAATGCCCCTATCCCACTCTAAGGTGTGATAGTGCCTTAGCAACAAACAAGGAAAACTACTTGAGTATTCTTCTTTATGAAATGCAAATAAAGAGGAAGGATGCAACTAACCTGTGTCTTCCGCTAGTTTGTTGATCCAATCGCTCCTCTCTTCAATGGCTCCCAGCTCCCTACTCCCTTACCGGCCAAGCTTCACCGAATTCCTGCAAGATCACAAGAGAGAGAAACTACACGAAGATATAGATATACATTCATAAAAAGCTCAGGATCAGATTAAGCTAAACATGCAAATATAACAAAACATCATTGATACACAGCATGTAGGAGAAACTCAAATAGTTTATTGATATGATAATAAAGTCCAAGAGGAGATACAACCAAGTGAGTCCCGATCCAGCATCTACCTCCCAGCAAAGGAATCCCTTCCTCTCCTCCAACAAAGCATAAATCACCCAATGTACTAATCTCAATCTCAAACCAACAGCAATTCTCTGCAAAGTACAAAATTCCAGCCTCCTGGACCTCTGGGTAAGAGATCCATATATAGATGTAAGCAGAGAGGATGAGTCAGCTTATGTTTTGACTTGTGGCTTCTCTCTGTCAGTTCTTGCTTCCACTTGGAGGTTGAGAGCCTCTTACTCATCACTAGTCGAATTCATTAAGGCAAGTGTCATTGAGGAAGATTCTGGAAGCTTCCAGTGTCTGTACACCTCGCGGAATGACACTGCCATTTGGCATTTCTCACTCAGCGCACCCTGGTAGTGCATTTAGGTGCATTGCAATGCACCTAGCTAGTGTACTGGGGTGCATTGCAACGCAAGCAGCTAATAGAGCATCTGAATTGATCCTAAATTGATTGTTTCTGAGTGTTTTTTTGGTGGAGAACTTCTGGGAGAAGCTGTCATTGGTTGACCTTGTTCCTTTAGGGGCAGGAACAACTCTTTTAGGGACTTTGGATCCCTTGAATTATGGACATTTCATGCTCAATGCTATAAGGCACAAAAATGTCTATAACAGTTGCCCCCTAAAGTATGAGGTCGTTTATCGGGTGAAATGCTTTATTAGGAGGATCCGAAGTTCTTCCAATGCTGGGAGGAGACCTGTAATAAGATACAATACAATACATTATTTTTCACACTGTTCTCATGATCTAGCTGAGGTGGGCATTCCCATGCTCAGCTTTATAAATTCATTTTGATGCACATAGGGCAGACAATCGTCTGATGGTAGACTGATGATTTTGATGAAATCATCATCCTTGTGGTATGATGATTATCTGTGTTGTAATGTTGTACATGTCAATGTCTTTATTTCCTGAATATATATTGCAGCCCGGATGGATGAAACTAGATCCGGGGTCTTCAATCTCGTCCGATCTTCACTCAAAGTACAAGTCGATCCATGTGAAAAATGTTCTGAAGTCGAACATGGAAAGACATCGCTTGATTACCAGTCAATGATGAAAACTGTTAACAAGCGCGAGAGGAATCACCGATAATGATAATGACCCTCAAGGTACTGCAGTACAATTCACGTGGTGTGAATAAAGGACTTGGCGTCGAACACCACGCAAAATCTTTCGGTCGAAGGTCATTGATGTATACCTGTCGCCGGAAGTGAGAAACTTGCCATTGAGGCATGCAAGCTTCAAAGTACTGAAGGGGGTGTTCCTAGATCAACTTCTTGGATAATGAGCTGATGTCGACAAGAAGCAATCCGTCAAAGGAGGGCCTTAATGTATCCCACATCAGTGACATGGAACGGAGCAAATGATTTTTATGGAGGTGAAAACGATCTGATGATATATGGTTTAGGGTGGCAGTCATGAAAG
Source organism: Pinus tabuliformis (assembly GCA_031772625.1). Lineage (NCBI taxonomy): Eukaryota > Viridiplantae > Streptophyta > Pinopsida > Pinales > Pinaceae > Pinus > Pinus tabuliformis. The sequence goes on along the minus strand of CM062815.1, from coordinate 599,430,460 downwards.
AATGAAGGATAATGTATGGTAGTGGATGGGACACGGTTGACTTCTCTGGATGACTTCTCTTGAACATATCGGCGACACTTGTGTGATGGATTGGTAGCATTTACCCCAAAGATGGATGGTATGGTGAGACCATGGTGATGTGACTGGTGAATGAAACAACCCAACCCGACTCAGGCACGGAGTGGAAGTGTCATGTTCAAGAGCGACTTGCTACCAATAAAAGTTCTTTGAGTTTCTTCCCAATTTTTCCCCAGTCATTTCTGACCAGTACCTCTTTATTTTTGTCAAGCTTGAGGAGGATAACATATGCTTGTTCTATAATTTTCCCTTCGGGCAACCCCATCATTATGTTTTAACGAGCCTAGCGATAGTGAAACTCGTTCTCGTCTAAAGACAAGTTTGTCGCTATTGATCTTTTTTAACGAGTCTAACGACAAAGATAACTCGGTCCTTTTCATTTTTAGAGAGTCTGAAAAGGTACGTAAAGATAACTCCAAAGTTCCTTTTTCGTCATCTAATCCCTTAAGTCCGAAAAAGTATAAAGCAATACAGAAGGGATGAATTTTCGATAGTTTTAACGAGCTGAACAAAACAAGCGCTCGATCTTTTTGTGCAATAATCCCTCAGGTCCAAAAAGATTAAAATCTAGAGGAGGGATAGCACTTCTGGTCGCTTTAACGAGCTGGAAGGCCAAAACTCGGCAATCTTTTCATATTTTACGAGTCAGATGAAAAGAGCTTAAAGAAGGCTCGTCTTTTGAGGAACGAGTGATAAAATGGGTAGCAGCGGATTCCAGGTAAGGGTTGGAATTTTCCAATCACGGCAGTGTCACAAGGATGGCTAGTGAAATCACTCTTCGCAGTTGTTCCTCAAAATGGGTAAACAATCAAATGGAGGTGAATGATCGGCCAATGGAAAAGTGGAGGTGACGGTGCAAACACGACCAAGGCTTTAATGGCTGATAAATTTACATTCACGGTGGTTATTTACCAGAGGATAGTTCATTTTTTAACGAGCTTAAACGCGGGTTGAAACACTTGCTCGATCTTATGTTTATTTTTTAACGAGCATGAACTATGTGCTAAAACTGCTCGATTAATCCAGTCATATGATAAGAATGTCTCATTTAAGATTCCATTTTTTATGGAGCTTGCACCTTACAAAGCTTTGCTCCGGATCCTTTCTTTATTCAAGTTAGGAAACGACTAACCCAAAAAACAGATAAATAACCGCTCTTTGCTTGCACTCCAAAAGGTTTGCATGCCCCCAGGTATCAAGTACAATTTCAAGGTTAACCCTACTTCACTTCCGCCAAAACATTTGTTTTAGCGAGAGAGGCCTACCTCTTTCAGGTTACCCAAAGATTGTTCCATTAATCTTTCAAACAAAACACTTCTTCGGCGATGTCTACCGACATAAACAAAGGTGAGCGACGATGCCCGCCAACTCACATAAATTTGACAAAAGAATCTTATTCTAGAACAACCCCTCTTCCATTCTCAGATGGGGTACGGACTAGTCATATTCTCCCATGGAAACCTACCCTATACCCAAAGTTTTCCTGCCGAAGCAGACCAGGAGGCATGCCCCCTGGGTTCCAGTCATATCCTTCTGAATCACTCGCGCTCATCGGGAGGACGGACTGTAGGTTGAGACATTTCTTGCGTGAAGAGACCATTTAGGGATGGTAAATGACTATTTGCGATGCGTGATCTGGGAAATGAAAGCTGGTCCATGAGCTTGACCACTCTTCCTTCGTGCGGAAAACACATTACTCTAAAGAGTGAGGAGACGATGGCTCTAATGCAATATATATAGTCTTGTCCAAGGAGTAGGTTATAGTCCAAGGGTCCTTGAATGACCATCACGTTCATTTGAACGGTCTTCCCTTTCAATGTGATAGGCACATTGGGGAGGATCCCTAAAGGTCGACTGGTTCCTTTATCGAAGCCTGTCAGATTTCTCATCTCAGGCAAAAGCGATGGCGAACCAAGCGCTCTCCAAGCAATAGAGGAAAGGATACTCACAGATGCCCCCTCATTAATGATGGTGCCATCCATTACCATTCTGTATATTTGAACGATAATTCGGAATGGTATGCTTGCTGGTAACCGGGGTCTGCCTAGTTGGTTCCAGTCGAAGGATACAACCAGGTTGCTTGGTGGTGGGACCGAGTAGACGGCCGGGTATCGCTCTGACGAACTTCCTTCCTGCGATAAAGGAATGGGTGGATTGCCCCCGTGTTCGTCAAAGTCTGTGTTGATGAAAAGAATCTGGATGGTGTCATCCTTATCCTCTTTAGTGACTGTATCATTCGAAGATAATACCTCTGAAGGAAAGACCAGGTCAACTGCCGCCTTGACCTTTTGACTTTCGTCTGGTATGGATTCAGTGGGTTTATCCTCAATGATAGACGCTTCAGCTGACCACTTGAGCGGGCCAACTGGATTCTCAACTAACGAAGGACTCGGCAAGAGTTTTTTATATCCAGGAGGGAGTCGTAACGGTGAAACCGGACGATCATCCAGAACTCTTTTAGCTTCGTCTAAGAAGGGACAACGATGGAGGGCATGGTCACCTTCGCACAATCTACAGGGAGGTCTAACTCTCCCTTTTTGTCCTGGAACTTCACTTTCGCTAGTTGACGGTGTACTTTCAACATGGCCATCAGAGGTTGACGACACTGGATTGTGCAAACGGGGAGACCAGTCCCTTAGTATATGAGGGATGCAAGGACAATCTCTGTGAAAGTGGTCTCCCTTGCAGATGACACATGGCGATTTAGGCCTGGTCGGTGCTGTGTGTGGATTTTCATTAGACGACACTTGTTTTCCCTTATTTGCCTTTGGCTCCTTCTTCTTTTTCTCTTTCTTCTTCTTTTCCTTCTTCTCCTTAGGAACTTGGTTTTTAGTTTTACCAGTCCCGTCATGTGAAGAGGAAGGAAGAGAGGAAGAGTTAGAGGAAGTAGAAGGTTGGTGGGAAATTCTGGACTCGTCTAACTGTTGATTCGACTGTTCAGGAATAGTGGTGTTCTGAATGACGTTGGTTGAGAAGAGCCAGACCGGCAAGCCAATTGTCAGTCCTGGAAGCGACAATGTGGCCATATGGGGCGCACCAACATCTCCCCAAGAGGAGAAGGGACTAGGATTTCCACCAAGGGGAATTCCTTGGTTGGTAGGCTCCATTTTCTCAACCTAAAGATCAACGCAGGAAAAAGGGGTGATTATTCCGTTTAAAATAAATTTTAATGACGCTTGGACACAACTTGCTTTTTCAATTTTAAAGAGTCGAGAAAAAGCAAAAGATGACTCTAGTCGCCTTCGATGTTTTAACGAGCCCGAAGTGACAAATGCTTGGATGGACTTTTTCCGTTATAGAGTCTGAAAAAGACCAAAAGGAACTGCTCTGGAGTTCTAGGTAGAGGGTGTGCCAAACCAATCGCAAAACTGCAGAATACTTTTTAGGGTACAGGTGGTCAATCTTCCTGAATGTTGTGTTCAGTGCATTGCGATCAGTAGGGCGGCCGACATGGTTTCCTATGGATAAAGGTTTTATGCCTATAGGGGTCTCCCAATATATACTCGACGGTACGTGGGAGCACAATCCGTACTGGAACTTATCGTCTCTCAGGAGGAATCACCCAACCATCAGTGAGGCGACCAGTGACCAGGTTTTATGACACCGGAACACGTCTCTAGCCTAGACCTCTATGTTGTGCGTTAAGTTACAAAGCATTGTTAAGTTCATTCAATTTATTTTAGGTTGATCTTTCTTAGAAGTTTTCCTTTTTGGATCACCACGAGATGTATATACAATTCCTAGATACAGTCTAAAGATGATAAGCAAGCTTTTATATCTTTTCAACAATGAAAATCCTAGCTACAAGGGGAAAAGAAAGACACCATCTTTTCTCAAAGAGCATAGAGCACACTGTAAATGCACTTTTCCTAAATCAACATACAAACTGTCATAATGCAAATGCACATATGCATGTATTTGTTTTCACTTTCTTAATATTGATGCCTAAAAAGAAAGTTGTTGTACAAATTTGAATTCGATTTCAAATGAAAAACACAATCAAAAAGACGATTACGACACTTTATGATTTACTTGTTTCGACACTGGAAATGCATAAATTCAAACCAAAAGACAAAAGTAAAAGCGTAATCAACTGTGAACAGCAAACAAACTCACTCCTAAGATGAAAACAACACTTACGACAGGTCTAGATCTAAGGGCGACAGTATGACTAGTTTACTTTTGTGATGGGAAACTGCAAATGATGTAACAAATACACAAAGAACAAATACAGTTTCTTTATACAACTGAGGTGGAATTGAGGCAAAGAAAAGGGGTTTCAGATAGGTACACACACTGATAACAGGCTGCAAAAAACATAGATAAAACTGAGCAAAAGGAAGCAGGGAACCACAGCTGCACAAGGCAAAGGTTGATCAGCGCACCCTCAGCACAGAGAAACTGAACTTCAGTGCGGGTAGCCTTCACGGGACCTACGTTGAAATGCAGAACCTCTTCACAGAGTCTGCGCTGAAGCAGAAACGAGAGTTGTTTCTAGGTTCTGGGTCACGGTTTGCAGTTTAATCTACAGTTTTTGGCCGGATAAAAGCTACCAATTAGGTACAATTAGAGGGATGATTTAAAGGAGGACTAAGATCTATCACAAAGGGTTGTTAGAGCACTTGTGGATCAGCTGTTCAGATCATAAACAGGCCCAACGAATGGACTAGAGTAGCATATCTCTACTTTGCATTTGAAAATGGCAAATGCAGTTCGATTCGGCACTCTTGAGTTTATGAGAAGAACAACAATAGAAACACAAATAAACTAACAAGATACGATCCCCAGCGGAGTCGCCAATTTGTTGTTGGGAAAAGTATCTGTTCAGAATGCCCCTATCCCACTCTAAGGTGTGATAGTGCCTTAGCAACAAACAAGGAAAACTACTTGAGTATTCTTCTTTATGAAATGCAAATAAAGAGGAAGGATGCAACTAACCTGTGTCTTTCGCTAGTTTGTTGATCCAATCGCTCCTCTCTTCAAAGGCTCCCAGCTCCCTGCTCCCTTACCGGCCCAGCTTCACCGAATTCCTGCAAGATCACAAGAGAGAGAAACTACACGAAGATATAGATATACATTCATAAAAATCTCAGGATCAGATTAAGCTAAACATGCAAATATAACAAAACATCATTGATACACAACATGTAGGAGAAACTCAAATAGTTTATTGATATGATAATAAAGTCCAAGAGGAGATACAACCAAGTGAGTCCCGATCCAGCATCTACCTCCCAGCAAAGGAATCCCTTCCTCTCCTCCAACAAAGCATAAATCACCCAATGTACTAATCTCAATCTCAAACCAACAGCAATTCTCTGCAAAGTACAAAATTCCAGCCTCCTGGACCTCTGGGTGAGAGATCCATATATAGATGTAAGCAGAGAGGATGAGTCAGCTTATGTTTTGACTTGTGGCTTCTCTCTGTCAGTTCTTGCTTCCACTTGGAGGTTGAGAGCCTCTTACTCATCACTAGTCGAATTCATTGAGGCAAGTGTCATTGAGGAAGATTCTGGAAGATTCCAGTGTCTGTACACCTCGCGGAATGACACTGCCATTTGGCATTTCTCGCTCAGTGCACCCTGGTAGTGCATTTAGGTGCGTTGCAACGCACCTAGCTAGTGTACTGGGGTGCATTGCAACGCAGGCAGCTAGTAGAGCATCTGAATTGATCCTGTATTGACTGTTTCTGAGTGTTTTTTTGGTGGAGAACTTCTGGGAGAAGCTGTCATTGGTTGACCTTGTTCCTTTAGGGGCAGGAAAAACTCTTTTAGGGACTTTGGATCCCTTGAATTATGGACATTTCATGCTCAATGCTGTAAGGCACAAAAATGTCTATAACACAAAGGAACCTGAGAAGATGGATTTTGAGATAAAGGAGGAACAATTAGACTCTACAGCAGAAGAGGAATCAAAAGATGAAGAGCTAAAAACTTTGGTTGTGAGAAGATCAGTTCGACAAAGAAGGTAGCCAGAAAGGTATAGTCCATCTCCTTTCTTTTCAAATTTTTCGTTATCTATTACTTATGATGATCCCAGAACTATTAAGGAAGTAGTTGATTTAGAGGATGGCAAACTCTGGAAAGAGGCCATGGTTGATGAAATGAAATCTTTGCACAAAAATGAGGCTTGGGATCTGGTGGAGTTACCAGATGGAAGGAAACCCATTGGTAGCAAATGGGTGTTCAAGAAGAAGATGAATGCAAAAGGAGAGGTAGATAAATACAAAGCTTGGTTGGTAGAAAAAGATTATTTCCAGGTGCCAGGAATTGATTTTGGTGATATTTTTTCTCTTGTTGCCAAGTAAGCTTCTATTAGATTACTTTTATCTGTTGCTGCTATTTTTCATTTTGAGGTAGAATAGATGGATGTGACGACAACATTTCTTCATAGGAATTTGGAAGAAGAGATCTACATGAATCAACTTGAAGACTTTGTGGTGAAGGGTATGAAAGAACTGGTATGCAAATTAAAAAGTCCTTTATATGGGTTCAAATAGTCATCAAGGATGTGGTATCAGAATTTTGATACATTTATACGAGGATTTGGCTTCACCAAAATCACAATTGGTAGAACAACCACAATCTTCTACATCCTCGAGTTCTCAGGTTTCCATGAGTGGAACAGTGCCTATTTCTGTTGCCATCCAGTCAAAAGATTATAAAACTCCTCAAAAGAAGACAAAGGAGAAATAATTTACTGATACACCTTCTACTTCTACTATGCCTACTTCCGGTCCTCTTCATATTGAGAGACCCAGTAATGACTCCGTTATGTGACCACCTACCAAAGGTGTTCTTTGCAAATCATCTTACAATCTGAATGCACAAGTTGCCCAACATTACAATATTGTCAAAGATTTAGCTCAAGCACCTTCGACGATTTCTGCCTTGGAAGTTCTTCAAACTTGTTCAACGCAGTGGAAAGCATTATTTTCCGCAATTAGAGGAATTGAACCTATGAATTCGAATTTGATAACTTTTGACCTATAAAATCATGTTCCTCATCTTCCCCATCAAATTGTGTTTTTAATCCAAGTCATTATTAAAGGGAAGACGATTCTTCAAACTATGATTGATGAGGGTGCTTCCACCTTCATCATGTATGTTTCATGCTGGAAAGTCGTCGACTCTCCACCCCTCAACTAGTATTCGAACACCTTAGAAGCCTTTGATGCCAGAGGATCTCATCATTATGGTATTCTCATGAGTCTTCCCATCAAGTTGGAAGGGAAAATTGTCAAATTGGAAGTAGAATTCATGGATGCGAATTTGAATTATAACATTGTACTTGGGTGAAGCTGGACTCATGCTATGTTTTGTGTGTTTTCTTCTTTGTTCTCCCTACTCTGTTTTCCTCATGAAGGGAAAATACTTATTGTTGATCAATTGGCGTTTTTATCTTCCAGTTCTTCGAATGACAACATACCATATGTGGGAAATACTAACATTACTTATGAGATCGTGGGGGCGGGAATTTTTAAAGATTCTGCTCTTATGGGAAATTTTTACCCCCCACCTCCTCATGTCGCTTCTATCGACATGATCTCTACTACTTACGATCCTTGGATCGTTCCATCTCCTGATCTGGTTGATTCGTTTGGCGATATTATGTCGCTCAACCCTATAGAACAAGCTTACCAAGCTATTGTTTTAGTTTCAGTTGTCGCTTATGAATTCTGTGTTAGCATTTACTAATGCATAACTATTTGGTGAGAGTGTTCCCATATACTTTCTGTTATCGGGAAATCTAGTATCCACCCGAGCTGTTAGTCCCACTAAGACTGGTAGCTATCTTAGAAACAAACAAACTAAAACTGCTTTCGTTTCCCTTTATGAGAAGTAGATAAGAGGGGAATGAAGGACACCAACCTCAGTCTTGCGCTTGGTTCCTTGTTCGGTTCCTCTCCCTTCTGACAGATCCTTGCCGCTTCTCTTTCGTCTACCCAGCTTCAAAGAGCACCTGTGGAATCAAATCAGCATAACACTATCGAAGAACAGAGATCTACAATCATCAACAATATAGGACCAGATGTATATTGACCACACAAATGCATATATCATCAAACATACAAGAATGTGGATGAAAACTTGAATATCTTTATTAATATCAAGAATAGCAAAGAGGATTACAACCAATTGTTCTAACCCAGCATCATCCTCTAGCATGAAAGCCCTTCTTTCACCTCATGAAAAGCTTAGATCACCAAACACTATGATATTCCACCAAGAAACCAACAGCACTTCCTTACAAGATACAAAATTCCAGCCTCTGGATCTCTGGGATGAGGGATCCATATATAGATGATTGCAGGGGGGTGAGTCAGCTTCTAGGATTTTGATTAGTGTCTTCTCTCTGATAGTTCTTGATTCCACTTGGAGATTGATGATCTCCTACTCATCCCTGGGTGAATTCAGAGAGGCAAGTGTCATAGGAGAAGTTTCTAGAAGGTTCTATGATCATCCACCTTGCAAACTGTCTCTGCCATTTGTCCACTCTCTCCCATCGCACCCTACAGAAGGGATTTTTAGTATGCATCGCACCCTTTTCACTGGGCAGGTGGGATGCATCGCACCCTTAGCACTGAGCAACCTGTATGGTCCAATTTTGACCAGTTCTGAGCAGTTTCCTATGGAGAACTTCTGGGAGATGATGTATTCAGATGACCTTGTTCTTTTAGGGTATGGAACAACACTTTTATGGAATTAGGAGCCCTTGGTTTATGGACATGTATTATTGGGGTTGCAGTGCCCAAAAATGTCTATAACAGTTACCCCCTAAAGCATGAGGTCGTTAATCTTTTGATGTCGGGTGAAATGCTTTATCATGAGGATCTGAAGTTTTTTCGAGCTGGAAGGCGACATTTAATAAGATACAATACAATACATTATCTTCATAATATTTTTCATGATCTAGCTGAGGCGGGCATTCCCACGCTCAGCTTTATAAATTCATTTTCATGTACATAAGACAGACAATCGTCTACGCGGGAGACTGATGATTTTGATAGAGTCATCATCCTTTGATTCGGATGATAATCTGTGTAGCAACAATGTACATTTGATGTCTTTATTTTCCTGAATATATCGTAGCCCAGATGGATGAAACTAGATCCAGGGTCTTCAAACTCATCCAATCTTCAGTCGGAGTACAAGTCGATCCATGTGAAAGATGTTCTGGAGTTGAACATGGAAAGACATCGCCTGATTACCAGCCAATGATGTAAGTTGTTAACAAGCGTGAGAGGAATCACCGATAATGATGATGACCCTCAAGGTACTATAGTACAATTCGCGTGGTGTGAAAAAGGACTTGGTGTCAAACACCACGCAAAATCTTTCGGTCGAAAGCCATTGACGTAAACCTGTCGCCGGAAGTGAGAAACTTGCCATTGAGGCATGCAAGCTTCAAAGTATTGAAAGGGTTGTTCCTAAGTCAACTTCTTGGATAATGAGCTGATGTCAACAAGAAGTGACCCATCGTAGGATGACCTTAATGAATCCCACATCTATGACACAGAATGGAGTAAATGATTTTGGAGGTGAAAATGATCTGATGATACAGGGTTCAGGGTGGCGGTCATGAAAGAATGGAGCGTGAATGTATTGTAGCGGATGAGTCACAAGTGAATTCTCTGAGCGACTTCTCTTGAACATACCGGCGACACTGACATGGATTGGTAGCGTTAACCCAAAATATGGATGGTGTGATGGAACAATGGTGATATGACTGGTGAACGAAGCAACCCAACCTGACTTGGATGCGGAGTTAAATTGTCATGTTCAAGAGCGACTTGCTACCAATAAAGTTTCTTCAAGTTTTCTTCCCAATTTTTCCCTAGTCATTGCTGACCAGTACCTCTTTATTTTTGTCAAGCTTGAGGAGGCTAACATATGCTTGTCCTATAATTTGCCCTTCGGGCAAACCCGTCGCTATGTTTTAACGAGCCTAGCGATAGTGAAACTCGTTCTTGTCTGTATGGACAAGTTTTTTGCTATTCGGTTTTAACTAGTTTAACGACAAAGATAACTCGATCCTTTTCAATTTTAGAGAGTCTGAAAGGGACGTAAAGGAAACTCCAATAATCCTTTTTCGTCATATAATCCCTTAAGTCCTAAAAAGTATAAAATAATATGAAAGGGATGAATTTTCGGTAATTTTAACGAGCCAAACAAAACAAGTGCTCGATCTTTTTGTGTAATAATCCCTCAAGTCCAAAAAGATTAAAATCTAGAGGAGGGATAGCACTTCCGGTAGCTTTAACGAGCCGAAGAGGCCAATTGCTCAGTAATCTTTTCATATTTTATAAGTCAGATGAAAAAAGCTTAAAGGAGACTCGTTTTTTGAGGAACGAGTGATAATTTCAGGTAGCAGTTGATTCCAGGTAAGGTTTGGAATTTTCCAATCACAGCAGTGTCACAAGGATGGATAACAGGATCACTCTTCGCAGTTGTTCCTCAAAAGGGGTAAACAATCAAATGGAGGTGAATGATCAACTAAAACAGAGTGGAGGTGATGGTAAGAACACAACCAGGGCTCAAAAGCTGATGATAATGCATTCACAATGGTTATTTACCAGAAATTGGTTCATTTTTTAATGAGCTTAAACTCTGGGGGAACGCTTGCTCATTGCTAAGGTTTAATTTTTAACAAGCTTGAACTTCGCATAAAAACTGCTCATGCCAGTCGTATAATAAGGATGTCTCATTGATAGGTTCAATTTTTAGGGAGCTTGCACCATTCGAAACTTTGCTACAGATCCTTTCTTTATGAAAGCTAGGAACGACCAATCTTATGAGTTTAAAGGGTTGAGAAACTACAAAATAAGAAAATAAATGGTCGCTCTTCGCTTGCATGCAAAAAGTTTTGCATGCCCCCAGGTATAGCGAATTAGTTTCCAGGTTACCATATGAAAGCTCTCCATCTGCGTTGCAGAAAAAATGCTTCCTTGGCGATGTCTACCGAAATAGACAAAGGTGAATGGCACAGTCGCCTCCACTCACATAACTTTGACGAGGGAATCGTATTCCAGTCTAATCCCATTTTCCTACACAGACGGGTGTGTCAAACTAGTCATATATCCTCCACGGAAACCTACCCTATACCCAAGGTTTTCCTACCGAAGCAGACCAGGGTGCATGCCCCCTGGGTTTCAATCATGTCCTCCCGAATCACTCGCACTCTTCAGGTGGACGGACTGGAGATTGATGAGACATTCCTTGTGTGAAAAGACCATTTACAGATGGCATTTGACTATTAGCTATGTGTGATTCAGGGAACGAAAGCTGGTCTATGAGCTTGACCATTCGGCCTTCGTGCAGAAAACAAATTACTCTAAAGAGTGAGGAGACAATGGCTCCCATGCTATAAATATAGTTGCGTCGAAGGAGTAGATTATAATCTAGAGGTTCTCAGACTACCATTACATTCATGTAAATGGTTTTCCTTCTCAACGTTATGGGCACATTGGGAAGGATCCCTAACGGTCGGTTGGTTCCTTTGCCAAAGCCTGTCAGATTTCTCATCTCAGGCAAAAGCGATGGCGAACCAAGCGCTTCCCAAGCAGTTGAGGAAAGGATACTCACAGAAGCCCCTTCATCTATGATGGTACCGACCATGATCATTTTGTAAGCTTGTACAATGATTCAGAATGGTACATTAACCGGTACCCGGTGTCTGCCTAGTAGATTCCAATCGAAAGAAACGACTAGGTTACTTGGAGGTGGGACCGAATAGACGGCCGGATATGACTCTGATGAACTTCCTTCCTACGGCAAAGGAATGGGTAGACTGCCCCCGTGTTCATCAAAGTCTGTGTTTACGAAAAGAATGTGAACAGTGTCGTTCTCATTCTCTTCAGTGATTGTGTCATTTGAAGATGGACCTTCCGAAGACAAGACTGGGTCGACTGTAGCCTCAACCTTTTGACTTTCGTCTGGTATGGATTCAGCGGGTTTATCTTCAATGACAGATGCTTCGACCGACCACAATGGCGTGTCAGTCAGATTTTCAACTAGCGATGGACTCGGCAAGAGTTTCTTGTATCCAGGAGGAAGACATAGCGGCGAAGCCGGACAGTTATCCAAAACTCTTTTAGCTTCATCTAGGTAGGGACAACGGTGGACGACGTGATCGCCTTCACATAGTTTACAAGGAAATTTACATTTCCTTTTTTTTCCAAATGCTTCGCTTTCACTAGTTGATGGTGTACTTTCAACATGATCTTCAAGGGTTGATGACACCGGGTTGTGCAAACGAGGAGACCAGTCCCTTAAGATCTAAGGGATGCAAGGACAATCTCGATGATAGTGGTCTCCTTTGCAAATAACACATGGAGATTTAGGCTTGGATGGTGGAGTGTGTGGATTTTCACTAGACGATGCCTGATTACCCCTTTTCGCCTTTGGCTCCTTCTTCTTCTTCTCTTTCTTCTCCTTCCCTTTCTTCTCCTTCTTAGTTACTTGATTTTTGGCTTTACCAGCTTCATCAAGTGAAGAGGAACGAGGGGAGGGAGAATCGGACGAAGTAGAAGGTTAGGAGGTAACTTTAGTATCATCTATTTTCCGACTCAATTGTTCAGGAATTATGGTGTTCTGAACGACGAAGGTCGAGAAGAGCCATATTGGCAAGCCAATCGTCAATCCTGGAAGTGACAATGTGGCCATATGAGGTGCACCAACATCTCTCCAAGAGGAGAAAGGACTAGCATTTCCTCCAAGGGGAAATCATTGGTTGGTGGACTCCATTTTTCTCAACCTAAGATCAACAAGGGAACAGTGACATTATTCCGATTAAAATAAATTTTAGACGCTTTGACACAACTTGTTTTTTCAATTTTTAAGAGTCAAGAAAAAACAAAAGATGACTCTAGTCGCCTTCGATTTTTAATGAACCTGAAGTGACAGGTGCTCAGATGGAACTTTTCCTTTAAGGAGTCTGAAAAGGAACGAAAGAGACTACTCTGGAAATCTAGACAGAGGGATTACGAAACCAATCACAAAACTACAGAATAATTTTTACGGTACGGCAGTCAATCTTCCTAAATGCTATGTTCAGTGCATTGCGATCGATAGGGTGGCAGACACGGCTTCCTATGGATAAAGGATATAGCCTATTGTCGTCTCCCAATATATACTCAACAGTACGTGGGAGCACAAGTCCGTACTAGCACTTGTCGTCTCAAAGAGGAGGAATCACCCAACCAACAATGAAAGTGACAATTACCAGGCTTTACAATGCCAGAATATGTCTCTAGCCTAGACTTCTAGATGTTGTGCGTTAGGTTTCAAAGCATTTTTATGTTCATTGAATTTATTTTACAGTTGATCTTTCTTAAGAAATTTTCCTTTAAGGTTCACTGCGTGATGTAGATATAATTCCTAAAATGCAACCTAAGATGATAAACAATCGTTTAATCTTCTTTTTGCAATGAAAATCCTAGCTACTAAAGAAAGAGAGATGATATTCTTTCAACATAGAGGAGAGAGCACACACTAGATGCACTGTCCTAAATCAAACCAACAAGCAGTCTAAATGCAAATGCACATGCATGTATTTGTTTTCAGCTTTCTTAATGTGTGAATGACAAGAAGAATGCTAAGTACAAATCTGAATTATCTTTTCAAAGTGACAGTATTAACAAATTTCTCTTCAAAAACGAAAGGAAGATAATGACGACACTTTGCTATTTTGAATTGAAAACTAATTTCGACACTTGAAAAGCTAATAATTCAAATCAAATACAAGAGTAACCACATAATCGATCGTCTAGAACAATAGAATTCTTTTCTTTCATTGAAAACAACACTTGCGACACTTTCAAACTAGAAGACGACAGTTTGATTACACTACTTCTTTGTAAAAGAGAACTGAAAATGGCACACAATACATAAAAACATTCATAGTTCTTTGCACAATGGAGGCGGAATGATGGAAAGGAAGGGAGTTTCCACAGTGGTATACAGATCACAGACAGCAAAACTCCTAAATAAAGCTGAAGAGATTGAACACAGAAACCAAAATCTGAGAGCAGAAGAGGTCTTGTCTGATCAGCGCACCTGTAACACAGGGAAAGTGCGATGCAATGCACCTACTGCACATGAGAGGTGCGATGCATCCAGATTCCCAAGAGGAGAAGGTGCGATGGTCTAGGGATGAGACTTCAACTGGGTTCCAAGTCACAGTTTGCAGCTCAGTTCAGGGATTTAGGCCGAGCAAGTGATGTTCAGTAAATATAAATCACAGGGGTTGATCTAATGAGGTTACTAGAGCCACCACTAGGGCAATTAGAAGGTTTGCAAATTGATTGTTCAGTTTATAAACAAAACCTGGAGATAGACTGAAGCAGCATTGATCTACTTTGCACTTGCATAGAAAATGCAGTTTGAAGAAGTGCAAAGAAAATGCAGTTTGAAGGCTAGCTGGCTTGACTTCAGGCTCCATCTATAAGCTTATAAAACAAACAAATATAGACAAACAAACAATCTATTCGATCCCCAATGGAGTCGCCATTTTGTTATCAGGAAATCTAGTGTCCACTCGGCACTGCTAGTCCCACTAAGACTGGTAGCTATCTTAGAAACAAACAAACTAAAACTACTTTCATTTTCCCTTATGAGAAGTAGATAAGAGGGGAATGAAGGACACCAACCTCAGTCTTGTGCTTGCTTCCTTGCTTGGTTCCTCTCCCTTCTGACAAATCCTTGCCGCTTCTCTTTCGTCTACCTAGCTTCAAAGAGCACCTATGGAATCAAAGCAGTATAACACTATCGAAGAACAGATATCTACAATCATAAACAATATAGGACCAGATGTATATTGACCACACAAATGCATATATCATCAAACATACAAGAATGTGGAGGAAAACTTGAATAGCTTTATTAATATCAAGAATAGCAAAGAGGATTACAACCAATTGTTCTGACCCAGTGTCATCCTCTAGCATGAAATCCCTTCTTTCACCTCATGAAAAGCTTAGATCACCAAACACTATGATATTCCACCAAGAAACCAACATCACTTCCTTACAAGATACAAAATTCTAGCCTCTGGATCTCTGTGATGAGGGATCCATATATAGATGATTGCAGGGGGGTAAGTCAGCTTCTAGGATTTTGATTAGTGTCTTCTCTCTGATAGTTCTTGATTCCACTTGGAGATTGATGATCTCCTACTCATCCCTGGGTGAATTCACAGAGGCAAGTGTCATAGGAGAAGTTTCAGGAAGGTTCTATGATCATCCACCTCACAAACTGTCTCTGCCATTTGTCCACTCTCACCCATCGCACCCTACAGAAGGGCTTTTTAGTATGCATCACACCCTTTTCGCTGGGCAGGTGGGATGCATCGTACCCTTAGCACTGAGCAACCTATATGGTCCAGTTTTGACCAGTTCTGAGTAGTTTCCTGTGGAGAACTTCTAGGAGATGATGTAATCAGTTGACCTTGTTCTTTTAAGGTATGGAACAACACTTTTAGGGACTTAGGATCCCTTGGTTTATGGACATGTATGATTGGGGTTGCAGTGCCCAAAAATGTCTATAACTCTTTCCATACTAGAGTTCCTCTGATATACCCAAGAGTATTGGATAACCTCCGATATACTTCCATACTAGAACGAGATTTAACCCTTGGGATACAATGCACACAATTAATGATAGATGTTAGGTTTATAGACACCGTAACACATCTCTAGCCTAGACCTCTAAACATTTGCATTAAGTTCCAAATGCTCCTTAGGTTAATTCATTAAATTTTAACATTGTTCTTGAATTATGTTTCAATTTTGGGCTCAGATGATGTCACCTATATCCTAAAATGTAACTATATGAGAAAAGGAAACTTTTTACTTCGATGAATGTTATACTAGCAAGGGGAGAGAATTCAATCAATTAATACATCAAATAAGAGAATTCATCAAAGAACATGCCTCCGCTAACTTTTCTTTTCCAAATGGAATATGCAACAGCAAAACTTAAACTTCACTTTCAATATCCAACATGCAATCTATTGAAAGAAAAGATGACTTTTACTTCACTACAATGCACTTAATCTAAATGATGTTCTCCTTGATTTCGGATACTCTAAGGAAATTTAGCTTTAACTAAAGGACTCCCTTGGTGCACTGCACAGTGAGAGATACCACTGGTGTTGGCACTTCATGAGCACGACATTTCCTCATGATCTCCCCGATCAGTATTTGTGCAGTGAATTGCATCGCGACATCGAATATGGAACTGATTTCATAGCTGTGTGACTTCCTCACCAGCCCAAAGTTGCTCTTCTTCTGATTTACTAACTTCTTCTCCTACGATTTTCCTACAAAAGCATCCATAGGATTTATTCCTTGATACAACAATAGTGTTATTTGATGAATCATCATATTAGTGATAGGAATGGGCCCTCCAAATAGGAAGGGGTGCAATGGATAAGGGAGGACAAGGATAACTATATGAGATTGTTAGCATTGTCTAATGCATAAACATTTGGTGAGAGTGTTCCCATATACTTTCCATACTAGAGTGCCTCTGATATACCCAAGAGTATTGGAGAACCTCTGATATACTTCCATACCAGAACGAGATTTCACCCTCGGGGTACAATGTAGGAAATTAAGGATAGATGCTAGGTTTATAGACATTGGAACACGTCTCTATCCTAGACCTATAAATATTTGCATTAAGTTCCAAATTCTCCTTAGGTTAATTTAGTAAATTTTAATGTTGTTCTTGAATTATGTTTCAATTTTGGGCTCAAATGATGTCACCTAAAGCTTAAAATGTAACTATATGAGAAAAGGAAACTTTTTACTTCGATGAATGCTATACTAGCAAGGGGAGAGAATTCAACCAATTAACTCATCAAATAAGAGAATGCATCAAAGGACATGCCTCCACTAACTTTTATTTTCCAAAAGAAATATGAAAAATCAAAACTTAAACTTCTCTTTCATTATCCAAAATGCAATTTATTGAAAACAAAGACGACTTTTACTTTAATAAGATGCACTTAATATAAATGATGTTCTGTTTATTTTGGATGCTCTAAGGCAATTAAGCTTTAACTAAAGGACTCCCTTGGTGCACTGCACAACGAGAGATACCACTGGTGCTAGCACTTCATCAGCATGACATTTCCTCATGATCTTCCCGACCAGTATTGGTGCAGCGAACTGCACCATGACATCGGATATGGAACTGATTGCATAGCTGCGGGGCTTCTTCACCAGCCTGAAGTCACTCTTCATCTAATCTGCTAACTTCTTCTCCTACAATTTTCCTACGAAAGCATTCGTAGGGTCAATTCCTTGATACGACAACAGTGTTATCCGATGAATCATCATATTAGTGATAGGAATGGGCCCTCTAGATAAGAAGGGGTGTAATGGAGAAGGGAGGACAATCATAACTATATGAGAGTGTTAGAGTTGTCTAATGCATAACCATTTTGTGAGAGTGTTCCCTTATACTTTCCATACTAGAGTTCCTCTCATATACCCAAGAACACTAGAGAACCTCCAATATACTTCCATATTGGAATGAGATTTCACCCCCGAGATACAATGTAGTCAATTAACGATAGATGCTAGGTTTATAGATATCGGAACACGTCTCTAGCCTAGACCTATAAATATTTTTGTTAAGTTCCAAATGCTCCTTTGGTTATTTCAATAAATTTTAATGTTGTTCTTGAATTACGTTTCAATTTTGGGCTCAAATGATGTCACCTGAATCCTAAAATGTAACTATATGAGAAAAGGAAACTTTTTACTTCGATGAATGCTATACTAGCAAGGGAAGAGAATTCAATCAATTAATGCATCAAACAAGAGAATGCATCAAAGAACATGCCTCCACTAACTTTTCTTTTCCAAATGCAATATGCAAAAGCAAACTTAAACTTTACTTTCACTATCCAACATGCAATCTATTGAAAGCAAAGATGACTTTTACTTCCCTAAGATGAACTTAATATAAATGATCTTATCTTTGATTTCAGACGCTCTAAGGAAATTAAGCTTTAACTAAAGTCCCTTCAGAAGAGGCAACTGAAACCAAAATAATAGCTTAGTAAGCTTGTTCTACGGGGCTGAGTGACATAATATTGCCAAAAGAGTCAACCTGATCGAGAGATGGAACGATCCAATGATCGTAAGTGGTAGAGATGATATTGACAGAAACAACATGAGGAGGTGGGAGGGAAAGAGTTCCCATAAGAGCAGGATGTTTAAAAATTTCTGCCCCCATGCTCTCATAAGGAATGTCAGTATTTCCCACATAAGGTACTTTGTCATTAGAAGAACCAGGAAGAGAGAAACCCTAATTTATCAACAGTAACTATTTTCCCTTCATGAGGAAAACAGAGTATGCGGAACAAATAAGAAACCACACAAAACATAGCATGAGTCCAACTTCGCCCAAGTACAAGGTTATAATTCAAATTCGCATCCACGACTTCTACTTCCAATTCAACAATTTTCCCTTCCAACGTGATGGGAAAATCTGTGAGAATACCATAACGATGAGATCCTCTGGCATGAAAGGCTTCTAAGGTGTTCGGAGAATGGTTGAGGGGCGGATATCCGATGGATTTCCAGCATGAAACATACATGATGCAAGTGGAAGAACCCTCATCAATCATAGTCTAATGAATCGTCTTCCCTTTAATAATGACTTGGATTAAAAATGCAATTTGATGGGGAAGATGAGGAACATGATTTTCCAAGTCAAAAGTGATCAAATTTGAATCTGTAGGGTCAATTCCTCCAATCACAGAAAATAATGCTTTCCACTGCGTTGGACAAGTTTGAAGAACTTCCAACGCAGACATCACTAAAGGTTCTTGAGCTAAATCTTCGACAATATTGTAATGTTGGACAGCTTACACATTTAGATTGTAAAATGATTACCAAAGAACACCTTTGGGAGGTGGTTGGATAACGAAGTCATTACTGGATCTCTCAAGATGAAGAGGACTAGAACTAGGCATAGTGGAAATAGAAGGTGTATCAGTAAATTCTTTCTCCACGGTCTTATTTTGAGGAGTTTAATAATATTTTCACTGGGTGGCAACAGAAATAGGCACTATTCCACTCATGTAAACCTGAGAACTTGAGGATGTATAAGATTATGGTTGTTACCCTCCCTATTGTCCTTCCTATAGATTTTTTTGTGTTTCCTGTAGCACTCCTATAATGTTGTCTGAGGATCATGTAGTAGGATTTTTCCTTTCTGTAAGAAGGTCACTGGTGCCTTGGTTTTCTTTGTTGATGTTGACTTGGTGACAGGCTTCCTAACAAGAGTGATGGTAGCTTTTGGGGTAGATTGTTTTGATGTCCCTTCCTCAACTTTTATTCCCAAGGAACCTAGCTCTTCTTGCTTGCTTGGTGACTCTTCAATTAGGATGGGAGTTCTTTTAGGTGTTTGTGGCTTCCCCTACTTGATCCTGGTGCTTCTTCTTATTTTAAAATAGAGGGGATACTACCTCTGTTGTTTCTCATGAACTTGATGGGTGTCCTTAAGGCAGCTAAGGTAGCATCTACCTCCTTTTCAGTGGGCTCAGGGGACAATCTTGGAGATTTCTCCTCTTCCTGGGTATGTTCCTCAGGGCCATTCTCTTCCTTCTACTCCTCCTCCTCTTCTTCTTCTTCTCTTTCTTCTTCTTCTTCTTCTTCTTCTTCTTCTTCACTAGAGGTTGGGGTCCCACCATATTCAAGGGCTTAGATTTTAAGGACAGCCTCTCTGTCCATGTCTCTAAATGTGGACCAGAGAATAGGAATTCTCAATTGGCTCAAGGCATCCTCTAGTATCAATTTAATGAGTCCATTATGTGCTAATTGTTGGTATTTCCCTTCTTGCGCCTTCTAGCTCATGTCTATCATTGACTACAAAAGAAAATAAAGCACACTGAGCCTTTGTTTTATGGGTATATCCTCTCCAAATCTCAGCTCATGGAGAAGTTGGAATTGGTATCCATAGACTACAATGAGCCTCCCTTCACAAGAAATGTATTTTAGAATGTTGTAGCTCACCTCCTCCCATGGATAGGGAAGGCTCTCCCTCCTGGCCCCATTTTTTCCTCAATTGGCTCTTCATCATCTAGGAATAATTTTTTCTTAGCAAATGTGTTGCTAATCTTGTCCTCCCTTATCCATTCCACCAGCCCCAAGTCTCTCTTCATCTAATATGCTAACTTCTTCTCCTGCGACGGTACAAGGAGCACAAGTCTGTGTTAGCATTGTCTAATGCATAACCATTTGGTGAGAGTGTTCCCATATACTTTCCATACTAGAGTACCTCTGATATACCCAAGAGTACTGGAGAACCTCCGATATACTTCCATACTGGAATGAGATTTCACCCTCGGGATACAATGTAGGTAATTAATGATAGATGCTAGGTTTATAGATGCCAAAACACATCTCTAGCCTAGACCTCTAAATATTTGTGTTAATTTCCAAATTATCCTTAGGTTAATTCAATAAATTTTAACATTTTTCTTGAATTATGTTTCAATTTTGGGCTCAAATGATGTCACCTGAATCCTAAAATGTAACTATATGAGAAAAGGAAATTTTTTTACTTCGATGAATGCTATACTAGCAAGGGGAGAGAATTCAATCAATTAATCCATCAAACAAGAGAATGCATCAAAGAACGTGCCTCCACTCACTTTTCTTTTCCAAATGCAATATGCAAAAGAAAAACTTAAACTTCACTTTCACTATCCAACATGCAATCTATTGAAAGGAAAGATGACTTTTACTTCACTAAGATACACTTAATCTAAATGATGTTGTCTTTGAATTCAGATGCTTTAAGGAAATTAAGCTTTAACTAATGGACCCCTTTGGTGCACTACACAGTGAGAGATACCTCTATTGTTGGAACTTCATGAGCATGAAATTTCCTCATGATCTTCCTGGCCAATATTTGTGTAGCAAATTGCACCACAACATCGGATATGGAACTGATCCCATAGCTGTGCAACTTATTCACCAACCCGAAGTCACTCTTCATCTAATCTGCTAACTTCTTCTCCTGCAATTTTCCCACGAAAGCATTCGTAGGGTCTATTCCTTGATACAAAAATAGTGTTATCCGATGAATCATCCTATTAGTGATAGGAATGTGCCCTCCCAACCAAAGGCACCCATAATGAACCAACGTCAATAATTGACGAGCACACACAGTGTTAATGGCATTGTGGCTGAAATGAGGCACCCACAGCATATTGAGTAGCCCCATGCACTCAAACTCGGCCACCCACTTCATTGGTTTGAGCCATGTAACATCTGACTCCTTCTAGTATACCTTCTTCATGTATTTGTTCAGTTGCAGCTACAGGAACTTCGCATGATCCCCTAGGTCCCAGTCCTCCATTTTCATGTATGCTATTCGGGCCAGCAGATTTCCCTCGAAAGGTAATTGTTGAACGCATTATTTATCTAGTTTTGTACGTGGATGATATGTTTCTAGCTGGAAATGACAAAGAAATTATTGAGGATTTGAAGACCAAATTGTCCTCCAAATTCGACATGAAAGATCTTGGTGCTGCAAACTATATTTTGGGCATGGAAATTAAATGAGATTGGGAAAAGAGGAAGATCTGGTTAAACAAGAGGAAGTATGCTGAAATAATATTATAGAGGTTTAATATGCAGGATAGTAAACTGGTGAAGGTTCCTGTTCATGTAGGTGTAAAGTTATCTACTGAACAGTGTCCCAAGACACAAGAAGAGGAAGAGGAAATGTCTCGTGTTCCATATGCAAGTGTAGTTGGTAGCCTAATGTATGTGATGGTCTCTACTAGACCAGACATTGCAAATGTAGTGGAAGTATTGAGTAGGTTTATGTCAAAACAAGGGAAGCAGCATTGGACAACAGTGAAGTAGGTTTTCAGGTATTTGCGTGGCACTAGTGATTATGGTTTGTGGTACCAAGGAATACCAGGATTGGAAAAAGTTTTGGACATCAGTGGACTTGTTGATGCAGACTGGGCTAGAGATCTAGATCAGAGAAAATCTACAAGTGGATATGTGTTGAACCTATTTGGAGGTCTAGTCTGTTGGATGAGTAAGAGACAATCTGTAGTGGCACTGTCAACTACAGAGGCAGAATACATGGCAGCCACTCATGTAAGCAAGGAAGAAGTTTGGTTGCAGATATTGTGTTCAATTATGGGGTTAGTACAATGAGCTATAAGGATAGACTGTGACAACCAAAGTGTAATTTTCTTGGAAAATAACCCTTCTTATCATTCAAAGACAAAGCGCATTGATGTTCAATATCACTTTCTCAGGGATATGGTAGAAGACAAAAAGGCGTTGCTGGTAAAGGTCGACACTTTGAAGAATATTGCATGTTGGGCATGGAATCCCCCCGAGGCATGTTTTGGGGCTTAAAGCCCAAGTTTTGACCAATTCCATTGTAAAGACTCTACGATTTGTGGGCACAGAGCGCGAAGTCATAATAGAGTCACAAGGTTGTCCGCCCTTGTTTTTGTAATATAATATCGGCCTGGAAGATCTACCCATGGTCCGCAGACCATGGGATTGTATAAATAGAGTGAGACACTAAGTGTAGAAAACAACTAATAAGATAAAAGCATGATGAGTCTAAGGAATTGATTGAGTCAAAGTGTAAGTTGTGTCTTTGGGTCGAAGAGTAGGAGAAGGCTCTGCAGCTGTGCACAGAAGCCTAGTAGTCCACAGTTGAGTGTGTGGACCCCTGCAGCTGAGTGCGTAGGGCAGGTAGAGTCTGTAACTGTGGGAAGAATTAATAAATAGAAGTTTTACCATAATTCTGAGTATCTTTTCCTGTTTTATGTATCATTGGGTATCAATTGCAAGTTTACTATTTATTTTCTACGCGAACTTATATGAATGTGCTGTATAAATAAATATAACATAAGGCATCCATTTACACGAAGATAATTAACCGGTAAATAGTGCAAAGCACTGCTCCAACAGCGCAGAAGCCCCATAGTCCCACGTTAAGGCTGTGCGAAGGAAAATACATCAAGGTGCGAAGGACAGGGAAGTGCGCGAAGTAACCTACATGCAGGGACTAACAATTGGACCGAATCAACATCTCAGACATCTCAAGGGTGCGAAAACCTGGTTCCACCACCCCCCCATACTACTTTGGCTTAGACCTCAGTCCGCACTCCACAGATTGTTGCCGAAAGGGCCAGTAGTACAGGGATTTGTTTGGCTAACTAACTCCAACCTGGGTCAGGCCCCAACAAGCCAACAAATGGTTTTGTTGCCAGGACCGGGATCTGCATAGATATGTCTGATGTCGTATCAGTGGAATCCAAAAAATAAAGGAATTGAGGATTGGTTGGATGGAAAGATTCACGAGTTCGTGGTGTAGGAGAATAGGAATCCATGACTATTAAAAGAAGAGTGGTTAGACTACTACTTATACACAAAGATCCATGAAATTTTATTCGCATCTTTCCCTTCTGAGTTATACGAGTGGATCACAAAGCTAGCAGATAGCCAAGGAAGGTGCAAGCATGACAGACCTATTGTGTGGACTCCAGAATTGGTGCGCAAATTGGAAGCATCGGAGGATAAGATCATGCGCGTTGTTGATCATTGGCTTGATCAAATTATAGGAGGATTCATCACTAAGTTTGCGGTAGATACTTTAGTCAGCTATAGCGAGGCAGAGCGACGCTTCCTCAAAGGATTGCAAGGTAAGTACATTAAGTCTTTGAACACTTGGATTAAAATGCTACTATGTGAAAAGTGGGTTATGCAAATAAATTAATGTTTGGGGCTACGTGAAGTGGGAGAATCTACAAAAATGAAGGTAGTGCAGAACTAGAAACTAGCCCCTTGATTTCACCTCCGCGAGGGGACAAGGAAGAGCTCACGAAGGTCTCACCAAGAAGTGCGATAAATTTGATAAGGCAGAGGATTCCGTGCATACCACCCCCACCCACACCACCACCAATTTTGCCAGCTTCACCCCCATATTCGTGGTGAGCGACGGTATTGTAGCAAGAATGTTGCAACTCCTAGGCTACCAACTTTACTTTTATCAACCCAGTAGTTCGTAACAAACTTGGAAGCGTCAGTGCTATATGCACAAGTACTAGTTCTCACTACAAGTTGTCACTTGGTCAACCGACGCGAGATCACTAGGAGCTCAAGCCAACTTCTATAGATTTCAGAAGAAGCTCTATGTGTGATGAAAGGAAAGAAAGATTACTCTATAGATGCTATTATAACTGCAGAAAGGAGAAAGATTGGAATGTAAAGCAAAACCTAGTAAACCCTAATTAACAAGCTAATTCTACTTTTGCCAAAAACACTATGAAAACCATGAAAGAAATGTCATTACCTACTCAAGGAAGTAAACAACATCTAACCATGCTATTTCTAGAAGTAAATAAGCAAAAAACATATTTTTGGATTTTTATGTGTTCTTATGTGAATTTAACATGCATCTAATTTATTGTGTGTGAGTGTGGCAGCGAACAAGTGGTGTTACAGGGCAGTTTTGGAGCTTGGGAGGATGTAGGATGGTGTGGATGGGTCCTAGGAGGCCTTAGGTGGCCTTCTGGAGGATTTTCCCGCACTCAGCCTTCAAAAGAAATCCTACAGGAAAAACTATAGGAGGACACAGGAAAACTACAGAAGAAAAACAGGGAAACTACAGGAGGCCTATAGGAGGAGGCCGAGAGAAAATTTGACTGTTTTGAGGGTGTGAGAGTGGGTGGAATAGGTGGATGAAGGTTGGAATGAGGTGTTAGGGTGCCTAAGGTCTACCACAAATCACCAGGAGAGAGAAATATGATTGGGTTTGCTCAAGGAGAGAGGAAGAAGTTCTATGAAAAATGAAGGAAACTAGGGCAGAATTGAGGTGAGGTTTGGGAGACCTATAGGGCATGGATCAGATGGAGGGTGTGAGTTTTGGTAATTTGTCCTATTGTTGGAACATATCTGCTACATAGAAACTGACATTCAACCAAGAAAATCAAGCAACCATCGAAATGAGTGCATTTCGGAAAAACAAAGTTTTGCATTAAAATGGCCTAAACTATGATGTATAGAAGGAAATGTTGGGAAATGCTGTAAGAAAGGAAAGCATGAAAAAGGACTATTGCAAATCAGGAAGTGAACATGATAAAGAATATCTGAAGAAAAGCAAAATTGGACTATCAACCTACTAGAGAGCTGCAAACACTAGAAGTCCTAGGAATGAGGAAAATTTGTGTTTTTGGGGCAGCAAGAGAGTCTTTGCCTCCAATCATCGTCCTAGAGGGAGGGAGAGATGCCAAGACACTATTGGTAGCCTTTTGAATCTTCTCTCATCATTGCTTAACCTGCTATAGAAAGCACAAATGGAGGCAAGCTACTAAATCATAAAAAGCAACCTATTCTTAACCATAAGAGAAATACATCTAACAGCAAACTAATCTACAAACTAAAGTAAAGCATACAAATAAAAGTAAAGAGAAGCTTGGCTACTTGGATTGGGCCCTAACCCAAGAGCTTCAGCCCTCTGAGATAACTTAGTGCTAGCTCAAAAAGGATTCCATCTTCATTATCAAAAAACAGCAAGATTACATAAAACTGTCATAAAATAGTAAGCTCGAAATTTGAGCAGAGTTTACACAAGAAAAAAAAAGATGACCCTAGTGAGGCCCTAGGCCTCTCTACTTATACATATAAAGCTACTAATAGCTTCCTTAAAATCAGGGAGGCTTGGCTCCAAAAACTTGAGATAACTATCAATCATCTTCCACTTGCCCGGCTGCCTTCTAGTGCATGATTTGACTGCTTGTGCTTCGAGCTAAATGAAGGGGAATTCGAAGTGAGGAGAAATAAATGAGGGGGATTCCCTCCTATAATTCCTCTCCTCTGTCTACTTCAAGTTATTGCTGTGGTTTGACCACTAGATCCTTGACTTTGACCTCAAAATCCATCAATAATCTGCATTAAATACATGTTAGACTACTTGGCATAATAACTAACTCAACTCACCCTATAAGCATAAATATAATCAGAAAATCATACAATAAGCTAAGAGAATGGTTGATTTGACTAGGTTAGGAGGTAAAATGAGCCCATGTAATTACCCATTTATGAGGCTCATCAATTCGCCCATACCACCTCTACCACCACCACGAGTCAATATTGCAAGCGCGATAAAGTTGCTAGTGTTCAAGGGAGTAGGAAATAAAGATTCAGACCAGTTTTGGTTCATGATAAAGGATGTGTGGGAAGCGCAGGGAGTCATAGATGAAAATATAAATAAATCAACATTGGTCAGTGCTCTGCATGATCACACATTGACCTGGTACATTAATCATTCCAATGACAATCTGAATGCGCGGATCACAGATATGCAAGCTACGCTAAACAAAGAATTTAGCAGGCCGAAGTCAGAGGTGCAGTTGATCATTAGGTTCAAGGAAATTACAATGCTACAAGGTGAGACCCCTTGAGAGCTGGATCAAAGACTGAAGTACACAATTCGTGAAGCTAACATGACGTGGATGAATGGACAACGCTATGAATGGTTTGTAGCATCGTTAACGTCATATCTAAGGAACACGTTGTCACAACAGAGGCTAATAACTTAGGTCGAGGCCTTGGAGATCACGATGAGACTGCATAAGACCCCGATACGGGATCCCAACCTGGGAGTTCAACATATTCATGCGCAATTGAAAAACTTGTGCCTTGAGATGCAGAGTCTTAAACAAGATAGGACATCTCGCCCAGTAGTACGCGACGAGGTATGGTGTGTAAAGTGCAAGGGTCAGGGACATGACAAGGACCACTGCCTGGTGTTCGCCAATTACCTCACGGGAGAAGGACCAATTCCATTGAGACCAGAGGCACAAGCAGGACCTAGCACAGCGCCTGCGTTTTGGTGCACGATTTGTCAAATATTAGGAAAGCATGCTACCGATAATCGTCATTTATTGCAGAAGTACATGCAAAATTCGTAGCAGTTGTTCTGTAATTTCTGTAGGTCAGTGGGACATGATGAGCACACATATAGAAGTTATGAGATGATGATGGATAGGACTCTTACCTAAAGAGTTCTGGCCAAAATGTGGCCCCTTGACCAAAACGCGGGGATGGCGCGAACCGCATTTCAGGGGCACAGATGAGGCCAAGGTGGAGGAGGACCTGGAAGAGGTCGCAAACAACTGATATGTTACAATTGCGGAGGGCCAAGACATTATGCCTACGATTGTATGAATATGACGCGCCCATCATGTTTATATTATACATTGTTTGATCATGAGATGGTGGACTGTCCCACACTAATAGCAAGGCTACGCGATAAGGGAGTGCTCCAACCTCCTGTTGAAGGCCTGAAAATAGTTGCCTCAACAATGGGGGATAACCACTCGGTCAGGACCTTGGTTGGAAACTCTTTTTCCGTTTGGAGTAGTGGCTCCGACTGGGGATGATGGGACCAGTTTCCCAATCTATTTTTACGATTGTGCAAATGGGGTGATGTTTGAGATTTTGGATAATGCTTATCCTAAAACTAATCTAATTTAAACTAATAATCATGTGCAATTTATTCTAATCTAAAACATTATCTAAATATAACTATCCCTGGAGTAATGTAATATATGTGATCTACAATAATGTCTGAAAGAAATTGATAATAAATATTACTCAATTGCGATGAGAAGTGAATCCATTTAATAATAATTGTTTCGTATAAAAAGTTAGCCAAAATGATTGTGAGAGATATGTCGCATAAAAATCATTCATGTACTCAGCATAAACTATAGATCATCATCATACAAAATTGTAATAATGACAATCAACAATTCAAATTTTCATACATAAACAACTTGAAGATAAGTTATTGCTTGACCTATAAGTAAAAATAATTAAGAGATAAAAGTACCATTAATAATACATCCTACTCATATGCTCCAACAATATTAATCTACTTTCAAGTCACCCAACATCATCTAAGAGTACAGAAGTGTAATTTCAGTATAAGATGTTAAATCAAGTAGAAAACAAATCTTGTTCCATTAATTCCACCAGAACTTCCTTAAAGGCACATAAGTGTATGTTTTGAAGAATGTTTCTGATAAAATTTTTGGACCCCTCTCTAAATGCATGAGAGGGGTTTAAATACTAAAACTATAATGCTAAAAATAGATTATTACAAAAATATTTGAGGAGGTTTAAAAGACCTACCTCAATTTATGCAAAAATAAAATCAAAATTAAAGCAAACAGGGTGATTAACTATGCTCCATTCGATCCTTCAGGTCATAGATATCCACCATAGGCTTTAGTTTTGTAGGCCGACCGACTTCAACTTTCAACTATCCATCGAATACGACATCGGGTAGTGCTGGCGCCATTTTCTTAGCAGAGGTGGTTAGGCATCGCAGGGTCATCCATTGGTTGTGAGGCTTGACCAAATGTTTCCAATATGCCTCCCAGTCTAGCCTGGTCATCTTCCTTATTGCTTCCGCTTTGTCTTCCACTACCTGTTCCCATTGTTGATCGAGCTGTTTTGCATTTGGAAGGAACCCTAGAATGGACTCTGCTACTAGATTGGAACCATTCAAATTTTCATTTATATTTTCTATGATAATGTTTGGTACTACCGTCGCGTCCGTTGTTCCCTTTTCTTCTTCCTTTAGCCGAGAATCCCAGCTTGCAAATAGAATTTCCTTATGTGATTCTTCTAGTTTGGGCAAGTCGGATTTTCTCCCCTCCTCTGTATTTTTATAGGCGATGTGATCAGAGACCATTTTAAAGAACTCATCATATTCAAGTCACATTTCTACAACTTGACTTGTCAATTTATCACTTGTTTCGCAATAAGATTTCCAGTGTGAAATCTTTTGGCACATTAATTCTTTCTGATGTGTCAACTGGGAATTAAGTGTGAGTGCCTCGATGATAAATTAATCAAGTTTTGGATCAACTTTATGTAGATCAATTATCACCTGCACCTATGCTTCCTTTTTGGCTAAGTTGATTTGATGTTCTATTTGCATCTTTTCAAATTCCTGTTGACGCTTGGCCAAATGTATCCCTGCCTGCTGGTCGGATTTAACTTGCTGTAACTGTTGCTCGAGCGATGTTATTTTGTTTTCCTTATCTCTAAGCAATGTTTGGACTTCTGTTGCTTTATCTATGGTTTTTGTAGCATAAGCTCCTACAAATTGCAAGAGTCTAGTTAAGTTGGAGGACGGATCAACTGGCGAGTCCTTCCATAGAACATCCATTAGTTCGTTTTTGGGGGTAGTAGCAGCTATAGAGTCCAATTTTCTTTTCTTTCTTTGCCTTTTCACCACGGCCTTATGTTGTGGGCTATAGAATACATCCAGAGGGGGTATTTCTTCAATTTTTAGAATTATCTCGGAGGTGGGGGTGATAGGGGTATGCTCTACTTCTGGTTCATTTATAGTTTCTTCCACTGTAATTTCCAGAGCTGTCTTGTGTTGTATCGTTTGTAGCTCTGGCACTTGTTCCTCTATATTAATACTTTTATTAAAATTATCCCACTCTTCCTCTAAATCAATTACCATGGGTTTTATTGGTTGTGCAGAGGTAGTAGGGATTTCAACTTGCTTGCTAGCTGAAGCTTGTTCAGCTATCTTTTGTGTAGATTGGGTCGTATCCTCGATGCTCCTGCTTTTTCCATTCTGTGATGAATGTCGTGATTCTCCGATAGATTTTTCTTGAGACTCTGCTCCAAAATCGGATTTGGAGTTTTCTTTGGAGTCACCTTCTATAGTCATGCTGGGAGTAGGCTCCCTTATTGGTTCAATTAACAATTGGTCCAATGGGACCATTGCGAGCCTTCTTTCTCTGTAACTGTAAAACTTTTCCAGATCTTCATGGTCAAAAAGTAGTTGGGCCATATGTTTCACCTCTGAAAAGGTGTTTTTCTACAAAAATATATCATCAAAATCATCCTCCTCATTGGTGAATACTTTTATTTTCACCATGGTGGTGAAATTCTTGACTGTTCCAAACGGGTCATATTGTCGTCCAGGGAATTTGGTTAATTGCAGAGATAGCATGTTCTCTGCTTCTTTGAGTGCATGTCCTAGGTCATGTAGTGCAAATGCTCCGCACTGTATAGGGAATGCAGGCCAAATGGCCTTCTTTGACTCTTTCAATGTATGGCTCATTCCTCCCTCAGTAGCTGTCTGGTAGGCTATTTCCCTAGCCATCAATTTATCTAGAACATAATATGGGAGGATGTGGGGGGAGGTGATGCTACCAAAAACTCTAATATATGTAAATTTCTCCTCCCCGAACCATCTAGCCACTGGGAGGATGTCAACTTTAGCTTCTTGGGAAAATCTGGAGGTGTCTCGATTATACAGCCACTTATAAATAGGGAGCATAACTCCATGGCAAATCTTGAAAAAATGTGGTTGAAAATTGGATTCCCACATGACCTTGTGGTAGATGTGAATGGGAAGTGGATTCTGAACAGTCCATTTCCATCCCATGATGGAGAACTTTGAACTAAAAAAAATAGCGTCCATAACATAGGCACTCATAAAAAATGGAGGGTAAACCCTCGAAGCAATGCTTCTTATCCTTCTATACTCAATAATTGCTTTTGCTAAATTATCTGACAAGATTTGGGCCCAATTCATGATAGTTGCATTAACGGCTACTGTTACACAGTAATTTGTCACCATCCCTGTTACTCCTCTTGTCATACCTTGGAGGACTCATCTCGGGAGTTATAAGGAGTGACAAAGTCTAAAAACACTTGCATCATGTTCCCTTGAGCATATACTTCATGTTTCCTGAAGACACCTACTATAGATTATCCCTGAAAAGTTCCCCTTTTCCATTGGCGCAAGTCCACAATGTCTTACCAGCGCCAATGATGGGGATCCTCAAAAGAGGGCGTGACCACTGGCGCTCTGTCTTAGAGCAGCAGTCGCGCCAACCGAGTTTAGTCATGCTTTTTGCCTTAATGCACGTCCGACTATTGTTTCCTTCATTACATGGAGCTTTTTGAAGATAAAAAATCAGTCTTATGTCGAGCTCTATCCTATTCCCATCTTTAGTGGCTTTCGGGAAAAAGATGCTAATCCACAATAGGTGTCCCGGTTCGTTGTATCCTCCTCCCTTCTTCATCTATATAAGCTTGTCCTTATGCATTTGACAAGCTAGTCGCTAGTGCTAAGAGTCAGAGTTATGGAGTGCTAGATGTTGAGTTCTTGAGTTCTTGGAGGAATGCTAATGAGAGCTAGGGAGGTTATGCTGCCGGAGTGGAGATGCAGTGCAAGACACATATAGTTACTCGCCCAACCAGGAGAGGTTCAATGTCAGAACCATGGTTGTAACTTTTCCTGTTTATTATTAATTAATGAGCGACTGCTATTATAGTTCCAATCTCATTGCCTATTATGGTGTTGATTTATTTCCTTTCTGACTGAAATATAGTTATGCATTGGTAGATTTTATGTTGGTTTCTGTCTCTCCCTTTTCATGTGCAGGTGTTCGTTTATAATTTGCTGGAGCGAGGGAGCGGGAATATTAGCTCTACCTCAAACATAGCGTTGGACTCCAGGTTGGTCTTTTTAATCCACCTTTGATGCATAACTAGGAACTTGCGTGGCAGCGTGGTTTGATTGTGGCTAGTTCTGCTTTAGACTAGTGGGATCGCCTCTGTCCGCAGAGGGGATTTACCTATCCAACAATTTGGCGAATCCACTGGGGAGAAAACTATTGAGTTTGTCTTGCATGATTGTTTTTCTCTCGCTTGCCTGAGTTAATGAACTTTCTGAGTCAATTCTGAAATTGCTATCTGTTGTTTGGTCCTTCTGAGCACTGTCAGTTAGACCCTGGGTAGTTATATTTTCTTTCTGAGTTAGTAAACTCGGCTGGCGCGTTTTTTCTTCTGACAGTCGCGCCAGTTGGCGCAAGTTGCTCCATAGACACCCGCGCCAGTTCACTGTTAGCGCGAGTTGCAGTTTCACAGTCGCGCCATCTCTGTGAATTTTTCCAGTTTGATAGCTCAAAGCTCCTTAAACTCAGATTTTTTGTTTTCCATATCTTTTGCCTGCTTCTGGAAGTGTGTTGGACCTCTGTGTGACTGGTTGTTACTTTCATCCTTCAGTTGTTTGCTTATTTCTATCGATTTTGTATCCCAGCCCTAGAGTACCTTGTGGCTGTGCATGTCGAGCCTTCTGTGGGACGTAGTGGTTTGATCATCCAGTCAGCTTCTTGATTGTTTTCCGCACTCATCTAGTGATTCACTTCTAGCTTGCTTGGTTCTTGCTTGACTTCATTTGGTTCATTGAACGTCTTTGCGTTTTCCTTTGCTTTGATAGTTCATCTTCATGTTTCTGAATTGGCCCTTTTGAGTAATTGTTTGTATTCGTGGATATCTCTTGAGGTTTGTTTACATGCATTATGCTATCTTAAAAATCAAAAAAAAAAAGAGCTTTTTGCATTATATTAGTTAGCATTTATTGTTATTTGTCTCTTTTAAAAAGAAAAAGAAAACCTGTTCTTTCTTGTTATTAGCTGCATTAGGATCTTTGTTACTTGCTTGATGATCATTTTGTTCGTGTGAAAAAATATATCTCTACTCTTCTGTAGGTAAAATCCATCGAATGAAACGACATAATTTTGGCATATAGATTGCATCTAGGAAGTTTGGAGAGACCACATACGCTAGGACCAAAAAACTGAAACATAACCGAAGATAAACTTTAAAATAAATTCAATGAACATAACAACGCATTGGAACATAACGCAAATACTCTAGAGGTCTAGGTTAGAAGATGTGTTCCGGCGTCTTTAAACCTGGTAGTTTATCGTCGAGTGGTTGGGTGATTCCTCCACGGTGTAACGATAGCTACCAATACGGACTGAGCTCCCACGTACCGTCACGTATATACGGGAGACCCCACTAGGCTATTATCCTTTATCCATAGGAAGCCAAGTCTGCCGCCCTACGACTCACAATGCAGTGAACACAGCATTCACGAAGATTGACCACCCGTACCCTAAAAAGTATTCTGTGGTTTTGCGAAAAGTTTGGCACACCCTTTACCTAGAATCTCCAGAGTAGTCACTTTTGATCCTTTTCGGACTCCCTAAAAGAAAAGGTGCCTATGAGCGTCTTGTCACTTCGTGCTCATTAAATATTCGAAGGTGACTAGAGTCATCTTTTATCCTTTTCTCGACTCTTAAAAAATGAAAAGGTTAAGTTCAGTGTCTTAAAATTTATTGGCCACGATAACATATACCCAATTAGATTGTGATTGCGTTAGACTGAGTAGGATTATTTCTCATTCGATGGCAGCCTTCCCGGCGCCCACCGGCCAAGGTATTCCTCCTGATGGGAACCCTCGTCCCTTTCCTCCTGTTGGAAATGTCGGTGTTCAGTATATCACAACATTGTCTTTGCCTGGGTTGACCATTGGTTTACCCGTATGGTTGTTTTCAAACTCGGTGGTTTCGAGTGTGATAACTTCTGTTCCGCCACCACCTTCTCCACCCAAACAACGCCATGATGATTCTAAGGTGGAACCCTCCCCTTCTTCGCCCACTGCTGCATCCTCATCTTCTACTTCGCCTGGTGACACCTTGGATTTCAGTACCCAAGTGGCTAAGAAGAAGAAGAAGAAGAAGACCAAAAAGAAGAAGTCCCCTAAGGGAAAGGTCACATCTACTCCCAAAATATCTGAAGTAGAAACCCCTTCTGCTCCTCCGCGGAAGACTAAGTCTCCTTGCTGATTATGCAAGGGGGACCATTTTCTTTCTGATTGTCCTGGTATCCCCAGGATCCTAGATGTATGGTCCCGTGATCCAACTCGTCCCTTGTCGTCACCAATCGATGATACCTCATTAGTTGGTTAGAGAAAAGGGATACCTCATTAGTTATGGATGAAGCTTCCCGTCTGTTGGAAAGTCTGTCAGCTCCTTTACCCCAAATACCCACTCGATATCAGTGTCTTTTGGCAAGTCACTCTGCTAACCAAGTGCTCAAGCATAATTCCTTTCTAGTCCAACCTTCTCTTCCTGAACCTACCTGTGCTCCGCCGATTCCAGACCAGTCCCTGGTCAGAACGAATGTTGATTTACCTTCATCATCTATGCGCCACTTTATCATCAAGGATGAACCACCTGAGTCTAAACCAACCGAAAGTCCAAAGGTCCAGATTACAAGTGACCCGGTCTTTCAAGAGGTCCAGCTTACAAGTGACCCAGCTTTACCTACCGACGTTCCATCCTTAGATGATTTTACATCTGAATCCGAACTAGACAACATTCAAAAGGTCCAGATTACAAGTGACCCGATGCTGCCTACAGAAGTTCTGTCCTTAGATGATCTTACACCTGAATCAAAACCAGCCACAGATCTAAAGATCCAGCTTACAAGTGATCCGGTTTTGCCTTCAGAAGTTACTTCCTCAGATGATATTCTCACTACAAATGATGAAGACCCCACCGTCCAAATTCTATTTATCAACATAGACTCTAATGATCAAGTGAGCATCCCTCTTATTCCTTCGCAACAGGAAGAAAGTCCACCAGAATCTTATCCGGCCGTTTATCCGGTCCCACCTCCAAGCAACCTAGTTGTTTCCTTCAATTGGGATCAACTAGTCAATCCTCGGTTACCAGCCGCCATACCATTTCGAATTATAGTCCAAGTCTATAGAATGGTTATGGCTGGTACAATTATTGATGAGGGATCTCCTGTGAGTATCCTTTCTTCAACAGCTTGGGAAGCACTTGGTTCGCCACTGCTTCTGCCTGAGATGCGCAACCTTACAGGTTTTCATCGAGAAACTACTCGACCTTTAGGAGCTCTTCCCAATGTGCCTATCACCTTAGAAGGGAAGAATGTTCAAATGGGTCTCATGGTCATCCAAGGTCCTCTAGATTACAATTTACTCCTTGGACGAGACTATATTTATCGCATACGTGCGATTGTGTCCTCACTTTTCAGAGTGATGTGTTTTCCGCACGAAGGAAGGACAATCAGGATCATAGACCAACTTTCGTTGCCCGGTTCACACTTCACATATAGTCATTTACCCTTCCTAAATGGTCTTATTTCCACAGGAAATGCCGCAACGCCTGCTCCGTCATTCTGATGACGGTAGCTCACCTGGGCGCGTGACTGAAGCCCGGGGGGGCATGCATCCTCCTTCAAAATCGAGTCTTTCCCAGTGAACCTTCATTCCATCCACTCCGTGAATGACATGAAGCTTGGGGGGCATATACCTCGATTTGCATTATCATGCTGGGGGCATGCAAAAATTTAATAAGCATAGTTTTTCGTTTCAAGCTTATGTAAAAATGAAATTGACTCTAAGCAGAGTTCCCTATGGTTCAAGCTTGTGTAAAAATGAACCCATACCTGATTTGCATCCTGTGATTGCCTTTTATCTGCTAATTTCTGCAAGATGAGCCTTGGTTGTTTCATTCCATCACCACCATCTCTTTGGCCGATCATATGCTTTCACTTGGCTATTTATCCTTTCCTGAGGAACTGCAGCGATGAGTGGTTTTATTAGCCAGCCTCTTGACCATTACATGTTTCAAGTAAGTTCCACCATTACCGGAACCAGTTGCTATTCTTTATACCACTCGTTCCTTCAGGACGAGTCGCCTTTACGCTCTTTTCTGACTCATAAAATATGAAAAGATTGCCGAGTATTTTTCCTTTTTTGACTCGTTAAAGAAAATAAAAATGGAGGTCCGCTTTCAGCTCTTTTCTGACCATTTAAAGAGGAAAAGATTGCCGAGTTTTCCCTCTTGACTCGTTAAATGTTAATAAGGGGCAGTCGTTTTAAGTTCTTTTTGTCGACTGTTAAAACATAAAAAGATTACCGGGTTTTTGTCGTTTCAAACTCGTTAATGGTTCCGAAACGACGTGGCTTTGACCACTTTTTTACTTTTTCAGGTCAAAATCACTAATTATGAAAAGTACTCCTCGATCGTAATGATTGGGCGGTTCTTTCAGG
Source organism: Pinus tabuliformis (assembly GCA_031772625.1). Lineage (NCBI taxonomy): Eukaryota > Viridiplantae > Streptophyta > Pinopsida > Pinales > Pinaceae > Pinus > Pinus tabuliformis. Next base: position 599,394,401 of record CM062815.1, on the reverse strand, counting down.
TATTATTTTATACTTTTTCGGGCCCGAAAGACACAACTTTACGAAAAAGACACCCCTGGAGTTTTCTTTTCTGTTGTCTTTTCAAACTCTCTAAACATGAAAAGACGCCGAGTTCTTCCTTTGTCAGACTCGTTAAAACTTGATGACATCGGATTTTGTCACATCACAAGCACATGTTATCCCCATCAAGCTTGTTAAAAATAACTAGGGTACTCGCCAGAAATGGCGGGGGGAAAAGAAAATTTTTTGACCCATCATTACCGTGACGGCAGTATGTCGCTCTTGAACATGGCACTGTTCTGTTTTTGTGTCCAGGGTGGGGATATCTCATCTCACATCTTTCACTTGCTTCCATGGACTTGGGTACACTGATTTGACCTCTCATTCACTCATTGCCCCGTCATCATGACCTTTGATACATTGATGTCGAATACTGCCAATTCCGTTAATGTGCCGCCGATATGTTCAAGAGAAGTTGACCTCTGCAAAGAAACAACCTCCCTCTGATAGTTCATACAATCTTGATTCACCATATTGTCTCTCTGTCTCGTGTCGATGATGTGGGAAACATTATGGCCCACCTTCGATCAAGGTCACTTCCTGTCGACTTCAACTCATTATCCAGGAAGTTGATCTAGAGACTCCCTTCCGGTTCCTTGGAGCCTGCATGCCTCAATGGCAGGTTCTTCGTGTTCGACGTGAGGTTTTCATCATTGGCCTCCGATCGAATGATTCTACGGGTGTTCGACTTCAGATCATTTATTCACACGCCGTAGATTGTACCTATAGTACCTTGAGGGCCATCATCATTATTGGTGGTACCTCTCGCGTCTGTTAACAGTTTCCACTATTGACTGGTAATCAGACGATGTTCATGCATGTTCGACATCAGCTCATATATTCACATGTTTGAACTTGTACTTTTGTTCAGGTCGAAATGGAGCGCAAGACCCTAGATTGTGTCTTTTGTAATCCAGGCGTGATTCTTGATACATGACTCATTCACTGGATGGCTGCGACCATACCCGAGTCAATTCATTGATCCTAACTAGATGGTTGCATCCATACTATGGATCTAAATTATTTATGTACTCTTTTATGGATGGCTGCGACCATACCACATACATCATGTAATTGAACTATCAGTCATGTCTCTTAATACAGATCCTCGGTGGCGGTAACTATATGTGTTCTTATGTGTGTTCTTGTAAAGCATTTCACCCCTCTCCACCTCTCGGACTTCATGCTTTAGGGGGCATCTGTTACACAGTAATTTGTCACCATCCCTGTTACTCCTCTTGTCGTACCTTGGAGGACTCATCTCGGGAGTTATAAGGAGTGACAAAGTCTAAAAACACTTGCATCATGTTCCCTTGAGCATATACTTCATGTTTCCTGAAGACACCTACTACAGATTATCCCTGAAAAGTGCCCCTTTTCCATTGGCGCAAGTCCACAATGTCTTACCCGCGCCAATGATGGGGATCCTCAAAAGAGGGCGCGACCACTGGCGCTCTGTCTTAGAGCAGCAGTCGCGCCAACCGAGTTTAGTCATGCTTTTTGCCTTAATGCACGTCCGACTGTTGTTTCCTTCATTACATGGAGCTTTTTGAAGATAAAAAATCAGTCTTATGTCGAGCTCTATCCTATTCCCATCTTTAGTGGCTTTCGGGAAAAAGATGCTAATCCACAATAGGTGTCCCGATTCGTTGTATCCTCCTCCCTTCTTCATCTATATAAGCTTGTCCTTATGCATTTGACAAGCTAGTCGCTAGTGCTAAGAGTCAGAGTTATGGAGTGCTAGATGTTGAGTTCTTGAGTTCTTGGAGGAATGCTAATGAGAGCTAGGGAGGTTATGCTGCCGGAGTGGAGATGCAGTGCAAGACACATATAGTTACTCGCCCAGCCAGGAGAGGTTCAACGTCAGAACCATGGTTGTAACTTTTCCTGTTTATTATTAATTAATGAGCGACTGCTATTATAGTTCCAATCTCATTGTCTATTATGGTGTTGATTTATTTCCTTTCTGACTGAAATATAGTTATGCGTTGGTAGATTTTATGTTGGTTTCTGTCTCTCCCTTTTCATGTGCAGGTGTTCGTTTATAATCTGCTGGAGCGAGGGAGCGGGAATATCAGCTCTACCTCAAACATAGCGTTGGACTCCAGGTTGGTCTTTTTAATCCACCTTTGATGCATAACTAGGAACTTGCGTGGCAGCGTGGTTTGATTGTGGCTAGTTCTGCTTTAGACTAGTGGGATCGCCTCTGTCCGCAGAGGGGATTTACCTGCCCAACATCTACTTCAATTAACGATAACCAATCCGGGGAGAACTTGGTACTATCAGTTCTACCAAACAGTCAACATAACATAGCCGTAGCAAAACTATAAGGGGGACAAATAGATGCAGTAGTGTACATACCATTTTTGTCTTGATCTTTTCTTCATTATTCGACCAGGCAGAGGTGCAATCCACTGGGTCACTATTCTCTTTAAAAAAAAATTCCACGAATTGCCTGTTGTAGATGACCTGTGGCTCTAGTAGGTGGTACATAAGTCATAAATTGTCCGGGGTGAAAGATATGATGGCCCCTTGGTTTCTCGTCCTGAATTGTCTGTCTGAAATATTTGCTTCATCGATAACGCATTTTACCATATCGGTATAAGGGATTATCTTCGACCGAGCAACTATGCGGTGCAAAAATGAGTAAGCCATCTCTAGCATGGAAGCATCTGAGGAATCTCGGCCATCAACTGTAATATTTGTTTCCATAATCCTCAGTTGTTCCTCCTCCAGTATTTTGTACATAGTCTCCCATGTATAGGTTCCTCCCTATTTGCTGCATGTGGTGTCTGTGAAAAGGGGAGTCATCTCTGTCTTCTCAAAGGCTGCAATCTTGCCTTTCCTCCCCATTCTTCTTAAAGCTCTGCTCTGTGGGTTTTTTCCTGAAATGAAGAACAAAAGCTATCAGACACTCAAAGATGAACGTAAAAGTGAAATAATGCATATAGCTTGTAAAGGTGGTAAAAGAAGCATTATTTGAATGCACATAACAAGATATGGTATCAAGCTAAATGGCTTTTCATACGTAAATGCAGGTATTTCCCACTAATGCCCACTAATTATTCATTATCCCTTAGCTTTATTGCTCATAAATGTTTGCGTCAAAAATGGGATGAAAGTTTTTTAGGGTAGTGAGCCATTATATTGCGATGATAGCAATTGTGCGATTTGCGAAGCAATATCGCAGATCGCAATATCGCAAGGTGTGCCTTTTAGCATTCTTACCTCCTGTTGTGTGTCTGCGAGATGCAAGATGTGAGCTGTCCATTAGTTGTCTCATGTATGGTTACTTACTAGGCTCATCTTAGGCAATAGACTTGACAGACTCGAAATATTTGCTTTTAATACTCTACAGTGTGGGTCTAGGCGCAAACTACATATCGCAATATCGACTTATGGTAGGTGCAAAGTGTTTTCTTGAATACCCAAAATGCAATGTGATAAAAGTCAAAGCACCATCATGATTTCACAACACGCAAACTTTGCTATATAATATTTAAGAGAAAACTCTTTATGGGTCGTGTTATGCGATGCGAGACTTAAACCTAAAAAGTTTAAGGGCTTTCATTTTTTGTTAGATTTTATGATAATTTAGACCATGAAGCCCTTATCTTAAATTCTTTGCTTGACTTTGGAGTTTTTTTAGAAAGCTCCTTTAGTGGGTTTTTAGACGTGCTATATATGAAAACGTGAGTTTTTAGTAGTTCCTGAAAAGGTCTTGATTATTATTTTACTTTATTCAAAAATAAAAGAAATGACTAAATGCTAAGTTTTGTTTTTTGAATAAAAATTTTAAAGGGTCCCCATTTAGTTAATGTAACGTTAACTACTATTATTACTAAATGGGGGGTTGTTGAATACCACAACAATTGGAAATTCACTTGGAAGAACCAATTATCTCTGAGAGTTTTTTGAAATTTCTAAAACTTCCAAAATAAAGATAGTTTTGAAAATAAAACAGATTATATGGAATATAAGGTAAGAATTATTTCTTTTGTAATAAAACAATCATCTACCTAACTACCATTCTTTTGACTATTCTTTTCTTATAAAAAGTAACATTGTCTACATCAATCTTTACTTGGTTTTTTAAAGATAAAGCCATGTGTCTCTCCCCAGATTGGTTTTTGGTTTACTCCATTATCGTAGGTAGAGCCTCTGCTGCCAACAGGGGTTCATAGCCTTGACAAGGTTACCTTCTAACCAGCAATGACTCAGTATTCCACTTAAATCAGAATGCAATTTTAAAGATAAGTTCGTAAGTATACTTATTGCTTTCTTTATTTTTTGGAGTTATTCATTTGTTGCTTCAACTTTTCATTTTTATTTCCTAAAGGACAATGTCTTGGTTTGGTGACCAATATTGACAATTCCATTCACTTGATTCGTAACTTAACTGAACAAGATGGCTCATGACGAGACCCCTTGTCTTTTGATTATTATAATCATAATCCATTACCCTGTTTTGATATGCAGTTTTGGTAATGTTAGTTCAATTATAATCTTATGATCATGGTTGGCTCTTGATGAGACCTCTTATCCCTTACGTTTAGGTATATTTTAGAATTACACTCTAAAAATGAAAACTCACTAAGTGGAGAGGATCATTGAACCCTTAAGAGGTTCTGGATGACAGTTGTGGATTTTTTAGAGATGCCTTCCTGGAGAGAGACTTTGCTTTGTATAAATACTTTTCTAGACTGATAAAGGAGTAGTTTCTCTTTCAAAGTTAAGTTTCATCAAAATCAGATAATTTGAGGAAGACAATCAATTTTAAAAGAAATCAAACTTAACTATACATTTCATATGTGAAGATTACTTCCATAAAAATATTTACTTATACAAGCGAAAACTCAAAATTAAGAAGAGAAACTTATTCTTTGTAAAACCAAAAGTAAGTGTTTTCAACTTGTATTATTTTTTCAAAAGAAAATTAAATAAGATTATAATATAGAGTGAACAAAAGAGATCATCTTCTATGGAAAGTATTTCTTTAAGACCTGCCCATTAATAGGTATAGATTCTCTCTCACCTGATAAATCCTGTAACAGGAAAAGTGGATGGGCCTATTAACTTGACAATCTGGAATGGGCCAAGCCACATTCGCTGGAACTTGGTATGCTTGCCTTTCTCTTCATGGGCTTTATCCCATTTTAATACTAAGTCTCCAAGTTGGAAATTTTTTGAAGATACAAAATTTGAATCAAAGGAGGCTTTGACTAACTGCTAATGATTTGCATGGGTAATTCTAGCCTTCTCTCGTTCCTCTTCAAGTTTAAGGATTTGTAATTGTCTAATTTGAATAGATAAGGAAGGAGTTTCTTCGATGAACTAAACCAAGGAAAATGAGGGAATATCTACGTTTGTTGGTAAGACAACTTCTTTCCCATAAACTAGATTAAAAGGAGAACTGCCAATGGAAGTTTTTTTAGTTATTCGATCTGCCCATAGAGCAAACACTAAAGATTTATGCCAGTTCTTTTGACTTTGATCGACAGTTTGTTTAATAATCCTGATAAGGTTCTTATTTGTGGATTCGACTAACCCATTTCCTTGTGGATAATACTTAGCGGAATATTTAAATTTAAATCCTGTTTTAAGAGCAAACACTATATTTATGTTGCTTAGAAGAATGAGGAATGATAGAACCTATTATGTCCAATCCCCATTGTTTGAATGGTTGATCAATGTTGACTCGATGTAATGGTAATGCTGGTTTCTTCTGTCTTTCGGCAGCTGTCTGACAAATCTTACATTTCCTTACATAACTGTGTGCATCTTTAAATAGAGTTGGCCAGTAATAGCCAGCACACAAGATTTTATGTGTTGTAGCATCTCCTCCAAAGTGTCCACCGACTGGTCCATTGTGAAGTTCCTGCAATACTTTCTCTGCTTCAAAATTTTCAAGAGACCTAAGCAAAACAGAATCATAATTCATCCTAAACAACACATTATTGACAATTTGATATTGTTTAGTTTTGAGTCTCAAGGCCCTTTTCTTGGTGTAATTCAAATGTGGAGGGGCATATCCATTTTTTAAGTAGAATATAATATCAGCATTTCTTGATTCAGTTTCATTAAGGCTTACCTCATAGACTTGTACCTCGTCACCTGAATGCTGTAATTCTAATATATTTGATGCTCCTACCAACATCCTGCAGAAACCTTGACCTTTTACAATGTTTTCTGGTTTGATTTCGATGCCATATTCTTGCAGAGTTGTAACCCAATTTTCTCCCTTTTCACCCACATCCCTTTTTATTAGAAGGTTTCTTACTGTTGGGAATGGTGCTATAACCTTGGTGTGGGTTTTAAGAAGAAAAGATCTGAAGTGTTTTATTGATTTGAAAACATTGTAAGCTTGTTTTTCAACATCTGATTAGTTCAATTCAGCTCCCTGTAAATTTGAGCTAAAGAAAGAGATCGCGGCTTCAGCTTTTTCTTGATTTACTTGTGTCAATATGGCTACATATGATTTCTCGGAAGTGAAAGTGTACAAAATGAAATGATTGGAAAAATTCGGCATTACTAAAGAGGGGGCATTTATGATTGCTTGTTTTATCAAGCTAAAAGCTTCATGTTCTAAATGACCCCATTTAAATAGAGAATTTTTCTTTATCATGGATTGAAGCGGTAATACAATTCTTGAGAAGTCAGGGACAAATATTTTGACAAAATTTATTTGACCAAGGAAAGATTGCATTGATTTCTTGTTATGGGGTAAATTTATTTCAGAAATTTCTCTAATTATGTCTGGGTCAATATGAATCCCTGTTTTGGACACAATAAATCCAAGGAGATTTCCTTCACATAACGCGAAAAAAGACTTCTTAGGGTTAAGAGAGATTCCATACCTTTGAGAACGTTCAAAGATTTATTTAAGATCCCTTAGATGATTACTACGTTTTCTGGAATACATAGTTATATCATCTAAGTAGATTACCACTGACCTGTTTACTAAACCTTTGAAGGCAATGTCCATGGCTCTTTGGAAAGTGGCACCAACATTGATTAGTCCAAATGGCATCTTTTGATAGGCATAAGTGCCCCATTTTATTCTGAATGTAGTTTTCAGCTGATCATCAAGATGGAATAAGACTTGATTGTAACTTGAGAAGCCATCTAGAAAATACATTAGTTTTGAGCTTGCAACTGATTGCAATATCTGTTCCATAGGAGGAAATGGAAAATTGTCCTTTTGGCAAGCTTTGTTGAGATTGAGAAAGTCTATACAAATTCGAATATCACTGTTCTTCTTTCTTACTGGGACGAGATTGGAGACCCACCTGGAATGCTTGACAGGAAAACTAATCTTGGCTTTCAGCAATTTATTTAACTTAGAATTAATCTGGCTTTCCAAATTAGGATGAATTTTCCTCAATTTCTGTTGAACAAGTTTTTCATCAGAATCCAAGGTAATAGTATGTTAAATAATAGAAGTGTCGTAGGTTTTAAGATCATCATAATTCCAAGCAAAGACATTCTTATATTGTTTCAACAGACCTATAAAAGCTAATTTCTCTTATGATGTAAGTCTGCGACCTAGATTAATGTTTTGTGGTTTTGTGTCAGTTCCAAGATTGATCAATTCATACCTTAGAGTTGAACTCTAAAGTTTTGAATTAGTAGATCACTTAAATCTATCTTTGAGGTCATATAAATCTTCCAACTTAACTACGGATTTTGGTATAGCATTGTTGGTAGTTTCTTGTTTCAGTGGGTCATCATGTTGGTCTTCATCAATTATCTGGTCATCATAAGAGCCTTCTAAAGTAAGGAAACTTACGATATCCAGATCATTATTAAAGACTCTCAAGTTGGTGATATTATCAGGAATAGAAGGCCTAAAAATTAATTCAATGGAAAATCGATCTGGGTTGTAATCTTCTGGTGGAATTAGCTTGGAAGCCACATTAGCTAGGAGATCAGCACTAGCATTTTGGAGTCTTGGAATGGGGGAAATATTAAACATTGTAAAATGTGAGGTTAGGTCTTGGACTAATGATTGATAGTGTTTCAAATGTCCTGACAAATAGTGTATAGTATTTCTTACTTGCCTAATGACAATTTCAGAATCTCCAAACACTTGGAGGTATTTGATATTAAGACCAATTGCTTTGTACAAACCTTGAACCAACACTTCATATTCAGCAGTGTTGTTCATGCAATCAAATTCAAGCCTGCATGCTAACATAGTCTTTTCTCCCTCTGGGCTAACTAATATGCATCCTGCCCCTACTCCATCATTGGATCGAGATCCATCAAAAAATAATTTCCAAAATAAAGATTCATTTACAGGTTTATCTACAAAATTCACACATTTAGAAGTGTCTGTTTGGGAATAATTTTCGATTTGAGATACAACAGAGTTTTCTAAGAAAGGTGAAGTATGGGCATTGAAATTCCCTAGGAATGACTCAACATAATAGTTTCTGATTATATTGTTGCTATATGCTACTGACTCATTTTCTCCTTCCAGCTCTATTACTATATACTTTTGATGTTTCTCTCAGTAAACCCTTATTTGACTTGGCTTGCCGTTATAGGGAAGCCACATGTGAGACCAGTCAGTTGCAAAGTAACCATGAAGTTTTTATGACCAGTCCCTACTAAGAATTAGTCCATAGAATTCAGGAATTTCAGCTACAAGTATATCAATGATTTGACAAACGTTTGGGTTTGTTGAAAGTCTAATGGTTACTTGATTCAATTCCCCAACAGCTTCGACTTGAGACCGATCTAATTGTACTATTCGTAATGTAGATTTCTGAGGTTGAACACTTAACTTATCACAGACTATTCTAGGAAAAATGTTAGATGAAGCACCAGAATCAACTAAACAGTTGTGTAAGTTCTTTTTAAAGACTTCAAAAGTAAGGAGAAATGGCGGAGTATGGGATTTAGATCTTCTGCCAATTAGAGCGATGTCGGTTGGATCAATTTTGCTTGAAGAAGTGCTAGGGGGTCTTCCCATTTCTTGAGCAGCCTGTGATATTACTGTGGCAGGAAGCAGTGTAGTGGGTACTGCTTTGAGTTCTTTCAGAAGTAGCTTCTGCTGATGTTTTAATTTACTAAGCTCATGAAAGGTGATGTTTGCCCTAGTTTTCTTCATATCATCAATAATATTGTATTCCATTTCGTCAGAAACTATCAGAGTTTTAGATGAAGGTGAAGAATCCAATTGGGTAGGGTTTGTTTGAGTGGATTTCGGTGAATATTTCTTTCCTACGACTTTATCTCTGGGAGGTGGCATTGAATTTTTCTGTTTTGAATTTGATTGGGGTGGGTCAAGCTAATTTTTACTTCTAGTAGCAACATGCAGTGCTTCTTGATTTTCCTCATTGGGAAGGATAAAATCCCACATCCCTTGTAATTACGCTACTTCTTCATCGTCTGTTTGTTCTTCATTTGAAACTTCTTCCTCATCTCCATCTGATTCAACATTTGATATAGTATTTGGAGGTTTAGGATCAGTTGGGGAATTCCTTTTAAATGGTCTAAAAGGTTTTTTGGAGGAAGTTTCTGCCACTTGTTTTTTTATGTCAACCATTTCGTTAGACATGGTCTTAAGGACTTTCTATAATCCTTCCAGATCAAAAGGATCCTTTGGTGGTTTCTTCCTAGAGTCATCTCTGAAAGTTACTTTCTTAGATTTTCTTTCTTCTAATGCGTTTTTCTTTTCTACGACTAGAATGTGTTTTTCCACAGTTACTGCTTCTTTCATATTTTCTACTAATGTTGGTTTGGCAGCCCTATCAACGAAGATGGTTGTGTTTGAAGGTAGAGCATAAATTTACCATTCATTTTGGACCTCATCGCTAGGCTTGGATGTCGTAGGTATTTTATTTAATAACTTATTGAAGTGAGAGTTGAAGTCCTTAATGGGTTCTTTAGGTTCGGCTTTCAAATTCGAGAGATCATTTATTAGAGTTGTTATAGATCTATCATCTCCAAATTTCGTTAAAAATTTCTCTTGAAAAGCATCCCAACTATCAATAGAGCCTGATGGTAACGAAAAGTACCATGATCCTACTGCTCCTTGTAGAGTATATGGGAATAATCTTACAACTGCGTCTTCTTCTGCTACTCCATTCAAATTAATGGACAACATGAAATTATTTATATGTTCTTCAGTTAGCAGGCCATTATCATGATTTAATTTAGGTAACCATTTCTCTAGATGTGCTGGAAATTGGAATAAAGGTCCAGCCATTCTAATAGCTCCTGGGTTGGTCCATGGCCTAGGAGGATTCTGTGCCATTGTTGGGATGTGAGCATAAGAGGGTGTAGCAGTGGTTGAAGGTGATTGGGTAGAGGAAGGTATAGCTCCTGTACCTATGTGAATCACGATCTGGAGTTGGGAGGTGGATGTGTGACCTTGTGATGTTATAGATGGAATGGACGTAGATGATGAAATAACCTCGTTGTGAGATTCTGATGGTGTTTTCTTAGCTTTCTTATGACTTGGTAGAGGGAATTCAAATGGTGGGATACCAAGTTTTTCACTCTGTGCTCTAGTTATTCGTTGAGATGGGGTAAATTGAGAAGTGAGACTACCTTGGGATAACTCAGATTCTTCTTAAGATATTGAAATCCCCTGCAATTTATGAATCAAAGATTGTACATTAGGGGGTTCAAAAGAAGAACTGTATGGCTTGTTTAAGATTTCAGCAGTGGGCTGTGTATTTTTCTTTGCAACTTCTCACTTGGGATTAGGAGATTTAGAATGAGAATGAGAAGTTGGAGGTGATGGTGAGGGAGTTTTACTCTTAGAATGGCCTATAGATTTAGATTTACTTTCCATTCACAGTCAGGCCCTCCTTCTAGCGCCAAAAATGTTGAAGGCCCGAAAATCATTGCCTCAACAATGGGGGATAACCACCCGGTCCAGACCTTGGTTGGTAGCTCCTTTTCCATTTGGAGTAGTGGCTCCGACTGGGGATGATGGGACCAGTTTCCCAATCTATTTTTATGATTGTGCAAATGGGGTGATGTTTGAGATTTGGGATAATGCTTATCCTAAAACTAATCTAATTTAAACTAATAATCATGTACATTTTATTCTAATCTAAAACATTATCTAAATATAACTATCCTAGGAGTAACATAATATATGAAATCTACAATAATGTCTGAAATAAATTGATAATAAATTTTACTCAATTGCGATAAGAAGTGAATCCATTTAATAATAATCATTTCATATAAAAAGTTAGCCGAAACGATTGTGAGAGATATATCGCATAAAAATCATTCATGTACTTAGCATAAACTATAGATCATCATCATACAAAAGTGCAATAATGGAAATCAACAATTCAAATTTTCATACATAAACAACTTGAAGATAAGTTATTTCTTGACCTATAAGTAAAAAGAATTAAGAGATAAAAGTACCATTAATAATACATCCTACTCATATGCTCCAGCAATATTGATCTACTTTCAAGTCACCCAACATCATCTAAGAGTACAAAAGTGAAATTTCAGTAGAAGATGTTAAATCAAGTAGAAAATAAATCATGTTCCATTAATTCCACTAGAACTTCCTCAAAGGGGCATAAGTGTATGTTCTAAAGAATGTTTCTGATAAAATTTCTAGACCCCTCTCTAAATGCATGAGAGGGGTTTAAATACTAAAACTATAATGCTAAAAATAGATTATTAAAAAAATAGTTGAGGAGGCTTAAACGAACTTCCTCAATTTATGCAAAAACAAAATCCAAGTTAAAGCAAATAGGGTGAATAACTATGCTCCATTCGATCCTTTAGGTCGCAGATATCTACCATAGGCTTCAACTGTGTAGGCCGATCGACTTCATCTTTCAACTGTCCATTGAATACAGCATCGATTAGTGCTGGCACCATTTTCTCAGCATAGGTGGTTAGGCATCACACGGTCACCCATTGGCTATGAGGGTTGGCCAAATGTTTCCAATATGCCTCCTAGTCTAGCCTGGTCATCTGCCTTATTACTTCCACTTTGTCTTCTGCTGCCTGTTTCCATTGTTGATCGAGCTATTTTGCATCTGGAAGGAACCCTTGAAAGGACTCTGCTACTAGATTGGCACCATGCAAATTTTCATTTATATTTTCTATGATAATGATTGTTGCTGTCGTCGCGTCCGCTGTTGCCTTTTCTGTTTCTTTTAGCCAAGAATCCCAGCTTGCACAAAAAATTTCCTTATGTGATTCTTCTTGTTTGGGCAGGTCAACTTTTCTCCCCTCCTCTGTATTTTCCCAAGCGATGTGATCAGAGACGTTTTTAAATATCTCATCATATTCAAGTTGCATTTCTACGACTTGACTTGTCAGTTTATCACTTGTTTCGTAATAAGATTTCCAGTGTGAAATCTTCTGGCACAGTAATTCTTTCTAATGTGTTAATTGGGAATTAAGTGCAAGTGCTTCGGTGATAAATTGATCAAGTTTTGGATCGTCTTTATGAAGATCAATTATCGCCTGCATGTGTGCTTCCTTCTCGGCTAAGATGATTGGATGATCTATTTGCACCTTTTCAAATTCCTGTTGAAGCTTGGCCAACTGTATCTTTGCCCGCTGGTCGGATTTAACTTGTTGTAACTGTTGCTCGAGTGACTTTATTTTGTTTTCCTTATCTCTAAGCAATGTTTGGACTTTTGTTTCTTTATCTATGGTCGCTGTAGCATAAACATCTGCAAACTACGAGAATCTAGTTAAGTTGGCAGATGGATCAACTTGAGAGCCCGTCCATAGAACATCCATTAGTTTGTTTTTTGGGGTAGTAACAGCTATAGAGTCCAATTTTCTTTTATTTCTTTGCCTTTTCACCATGGCCTTATGCTGTGGGCTATAGAATACATCCAGAGGGGGTATTTCTTCAATTTTCATAATTATCTCAGAGGTGGGGGTGACAGGGGTATGCTCTACTTCTGGTTCGTTTGTAGTTTCTTCCACTATAATTTCCAGAGTTGTCTTGTGTTGTACCGTTTGTAGCTCTAGCACCTGTTCCTCTATATTAAGACTTTTATTAAAATTACCCCACTCTTCCTCTAAATCGATTACCATGGGTTTTATTGGTTGTGCAGAGGTAGTGAGGATTTCAACTTGCTTGCTAGCTCAAGCTTGTTCAGCTATCCTCTGTGTAGATTGGCCTGTATCCTTGATGCTCCTGCTTTTACCATTACATGATGAATGTTGTGATTCTCCGATAGATTTTTCTTGAGACTCTACTCCAGAATCAGATTTAGAGTTTTCTTTGGAGTCACCTTCTATAGTCACGCTGGGAGTAAGCTCCCTTATTGGTTCAATTAACAATTGGTCCAATGGGACTGTTGCGAGCCTTCTTTCTCTGTAACTGTAAAACTTTTCCAGATCTTCATGGTTAAAAAGTAGTTGGGCCATATGTTTCACCTCTAAAAAGGTGTTTTTTTGCAAAAATATATCATCAAAAGAATCCTCCTCATTGGTGAATATTTTTATTTTCACCATGGTGGTGAAATTCTTGACTGTTCCAAATGGGTCATACTACCATCTAGGGAATTTGGGTAATTGCAAAGATAGCATGTTCTCTGCTTCTTTGAGCACGTGTCCCAGGTCATGTAGTGCAAATTCTCCGCACTGTACAGGGAATGCAGGCCAAATGGCCTTCTTTTACTCTTTCAATGTATGGCTCATTCCCCCCTCAGTAGCTGTCTGGTAGGCTATTTCCCTAACCATCAATTTATCTAGAACATAACATGGGAGGATGTGGGGGGAGGTGATGCTGCCAAAGGCTCTGATATATGTAAATGTCTCCTCCACAAACCATCTGGCCACTAGGAAGATGTCAACTTCAGCTTCTTGGGAAAATCTGGGGGCATCTCTATTATATAGCCGCTTATAAATAGGGAGCATAACTGCAAATCTTGAAAAAATGTGGTTGAAAATTTGATTCCCACATGACCTTGTGGTAGACATGAATGGGAAGTGGATTTTGACTAGTCCATTTCCATCTCATGATGGGGAACTTTGAACTAAAGCAAGTAGCGTCCATAACATAGGCACTCATAAAAAATGGAGGGTAAACCCTCGAAGCAATGCTTCTTCTCCTTCTATACTCGATAATTCTTTTTGCTAAATTATCTGACAAGATTTAGGCCCAATTCATGATAGTTGCATTAACGACTTCTTCAATTAATGACAACCAATCCGGGGAGAACTTGGTACTATTAGGTCTACCAAAAAATTGACATAACATAGCTGCAACAAAACTATAAGGGGGACAAATAGATGCAGTAGTGTACATACCATTTTTGTCTTTCTTGATATTTTCTTCATTATTCGACCAGGCACGGGTGCAATCTGCTCAGTTGTTGTTCTCTTTAACAAACTTTTCCATGAATTTCCTATTGTAGATGACCTGTGGCTCTGGTAGGTGGTACATAAGCCGTAAATTGTCCGGAGTGAAAGATCTGATGGCCCCTTGGTTTCTCGTCCTAAATTGTCTGTCTGAAATATCTTCTTCACCAATAACCCATTTTACCGTATCAGTATAAGGGATTATCTTCAGCCGAGTAGCTATGTGGTGCAAAAACGAGCAAGCCGTCTCCAGCATGGAAGCGTCTAAGGAATCTTGGGCATCAACTATAATATTTGTTTCCATAATCCTCAGTAGTTCCTCCTCCAGTATGTTGTACATAGTCTCCCATGTAGAGGTTCCTCTCTCTTTGTTGCATGTTATGTCTATGAATAGGGGAGTCATCTCTGTCTTCTCAGACACTACAGCCTTGCTTTTATTCCCCATTCTTCTCAACACTTTGCTCTGCGGGTTTTTTCATTAAACGAAGAACAAAAGCTATCAAACACTCAAACATGAATGTAAAATGAAATAATGCAGATAGCTTGTAAAGGTGGTAAAAGAAGCATTATTTGAACGCACGTAACAAGATATCGTATCAAGATAAATGGCTTTTCATACTTAAATGCAGTTATTTCCCACTAATGATTCGTTATCCCTCAGCTTTATTGCTCATAAATGTTTTCATCGAAAAATGGGATGAAATTTTTTTAGGGTAGTGAGCCATTATATTGCGATGATAGCGATTGTGCGATTTGCAAAGAAATATCGTAGATCACAATATCGCAAGGTGTGCCTTTTAGCATTCTTACCTCCTGTTGTGTGTCTGCAAGATGCGAGATGCGAGTTGTCCATTAGTTGTCTCATGTATGGTTACTTACTAGGCTCATCTTAGGCAATAGACTTGACAGACTCGAAATATTTTCTTTTAATACTCTACAGTGTGGGTCCGGGTGCAAATCGCATATCGCAATATTGGCTTATGGTAGGTGCAAAGTGTTTTCTTGAATACTCGAAATGCAATGCGATAAAATTGAAAGCGCCATCGAGATTTCACAACTTGCAAACATTGCTATATCGTATTTAAGAGAAAACTCTTTATGGGTCGTGTTATGCGATGCGAGACTTAAGCCTAAAAAGTTTAAGGACTTCCGTTTTTTGTCGGATTTTATGATAATTTAGACCATGGAGCCCTTATCTTAAATGCTTTGCTTGACTTTGGAGGTTTTTTAGAAAGTTCCTTTAGTGGGTTTTTAGATGTGCTATATATGAAAACGTGAGTTTTTAGTAGTTCCCAAAAAGGTTTTGATTTTTATTTTGCTTTATTCAAAAATAAAAGAAATGACTAAATGCTAAGTTTTGTTTTTTGAATAAAAATTTTAAAGGGTCCCCATTTAGTTAATGTAACGTTAACTACTATTATTACTAAATGGGGTTTGTTGAATACCACAACACCTCCCCCAACTCAGAACCTACAAATGATGAGGTCTGAGCTGCGTGAGGAAGACCCTAATGTGAATATTGTGCTCCAAAGTGGAATTACGACAAGGGATGACAAAGGCAAGCAACCTAAAAAGATTACTTGGGTTCGAAAGGCTCCGACGAAAGAACTAGAGTTTGATTTGGAGTGTGCTAAGGAACCCTTCATGGAAGCTATGAAGAGCTTCGCTGATACCTCCACTTCAAGAAGAAAAAACAGACCGGAGCTGGAAATGGACCCATCGATGCTCACGAAATTCCTGGAAACATGTATGAAGCTGCCGCACAACAACAAGGCTATAAAAGGACTACAGGAACTTATAAATATATGCGTTATGACCACGCTAGGAGAACCGCACGTACTCCGGAAGCTCAGAAAGTAGACGACAAGGATGGGAAGGGAGATCAGATTGACCACGCAGATTGGAGAATATGAGATGGACCAAGTGATTTTGGACCTAGGATCAGACATGAACATTATGCCGAAGCAAACATGGGACCGCATGGGAAGGCATACACTGCAATGGTCTCCTATCCAACTACGAATGGCGAACTAGCAAAATATCCCACCTATGGGAAGATTGCACGGAATCATAGTGGATATCGAATCAGCAAGCCCGCTAGCAGACTTCAAAGTGATAGAGATTGTTAATGACAGCAATCCCTACCCTGTGCTACTAGGAATATATGCTACTAGGAATAGATTGGGCCACTTACATGAATGGGGTGATAAATCTGAAGAAGCGCAAGATGATTTTTGAGAAAACGTCTATGCGTGTAGTTGTACCTTTGGACCCTGTAGAAGGATCGCGCTACATGGAGCCAATGCGCGACTATGAAAATGATGACGACTTGGACTGCATCTCCAAGATAACTACGCGAGAGCAAGACTAGGTAAATCCAACGGCGGATGGACGAATCTCATGGGAGTGCGAAAGCTCCTACACATCGGATTCTAAAGAGGAGATAGAACGATGGAAGAACTGGTTACACAAGGTAACCACATTGAACTGTAACATGATGGTGAGATCGTTGCACTGCATATCAATGGAGGTAAAGGATCTACCTATGTATGATGGGTTAAGCGAGGTAGATGACTTCTTGAACAGATTTGAAAGAGAAGTGCTGGAACAATAATGTTTCGAAGCTTTGAAATGAGTACTGCACGCTACGCCCATGAGGTGGTGGGGTACGCCCCAAGGAAGCTTTGAGGACTGGCACAAATGCAAGAGAATGATGCGCATATGGTTTGGGAAGCCTCAGACGTGATTCACAAACAAGAAGGTCGGAAGGAGCGATCCACGTGTGCACCTTTCTAGATGGGTGCAGGCATATGGTATGAAACCTGCACGGATGCACACAGCCTTCGTGTTAGGAGACACAGTCAATAAGCAGGTGTGGGCAAGGCAATGGTGCGAATGACCCCTTCGGTTGGAACCACGGAGTATGGAAAGACCAAGTGCATAGAAGGTTATCCACGCAGAAGCCTTTAACAAAGTATGCGAAGCACTGAACAAGGTACACAATGTGCAGCGGACTGATTGGGACCTGCGCGTACCAGTGGTTCTATGGGCTTATAGGACCATATGTAAGAAACTGATGGTGCAGGCACCTTCAAGGCTGGAGTATGGAGCAAATGCTATAATCCCCATAGAGTATAAAATGCCTAGTCCACACATAGCAGCACCGACAGATACGATGGTTCGCAGAGCCATGGAAAAAGGGATCGCGTAGCCAAAAGAAGCAGAATGTGTGGGACCTGAGGAAGAAACCTGACAGGGTGGTCTTAGGCTCCAAGAACTTATGAAAGATAGCATGTGATTAAGGGAGAAAAGTGCTCTGCTGGAAGTGGAAGCCAAGAAACTTGAGGATGGGATCAAGAAGGATTTTCTCAATAAAGAACCGAGGCTGATAAAACAAGGTGCGCACGATCACATCATAAAATTTGGGGACTATCATCAAGAATTGATCAACTTGATGCCTTGGATTGGAATGCATATTACTAAATAGATCAACCATGGTGGCACGATGTCAATGATAAAGTGCGCGACATAACCAGTAGCACTAAAAGGTGGGTATTTTCCAAGAAAAGTGATGGATGAGTGAATGAAACCCTATACAAGTGGCACGGCTACCTGACTAGCCATGTGAAGTACAGCCTCAACGCTTCGGGTAGTTGAAAGGAGGCACGGGACTAAAAAATACTCTGCCTGGGAGCTGTGCGCAAAAGAAAAGTGTCACAAGCTCCACAATTGCACAAGGGGGCCTGCACTACCACACGGGTTGGCTGGAAAGTGATTGTTGGAGTCACTATTCACGATGTGATGCTCGACTTGAGACTAAAGGGAGCAGGTGGCAGGCATTTAAGATGCGCTTTATGCGCAAGATTTGAGAAAATCTGCCGCAAAGGTAGCATTAATGAATCAGATTTGGGGGGAATGGTCGAATTCAAATTCAAAAGGAACTCTAAATTACAAAGGGCTGCCCAACAAACAACACTTGGTCATTTGCGAATTGAGTTTTCATATGCCCCCCGTATTCTGAGCCGAGACCTATTTTCCCTGTGCAAAGCGTTGATTGAGCCCCTGATTGAGGGATTGATAGATTTCTGGACAAAACAAATGGCAACATATGAGGAAGTTATGGAAATTGTAGAGATGACCTTTGAAGAGGCTATGCAGGCCCTGACTATGGGGGATGCCACTAAAGGAGCTGGGATTGTGGCGGAAATCCATAAATCACCGCGCACACCAAGGCCGAAGAAAGACAAACAGCTGATGATTTTTGTATGAGTGTCCCCTAGAAACTTGCTGCGCACCAAGTTAACAATGGAAGAGAAATGGAAAGCAGTTAACTTGGAAACTGACGAGGAGGAGGAAGACTTAGAGGACCTTATAATCGAAGAAGATGAGGACGAAGGCATGGAGGAAGAAACTGAGCCTGCGCACCCTCCAACAAAGTTGCCTGCCTATATCCCCCTGTGGAAGGGGAAGGCAAAAGTGCCCAAGGATCTCGACGAGAGCAAGAGCTCTCTCCAGACTCCGCTCCTCCCGGACGACATCATCTTTGAGGGCATGCACCTGGGGTGAGTGCCTAACTTGAAATTTTAATATTGGGATCTCGTTGACCATGAGAAGTTCCCTCATCTAAAGACCACATAGATCATGAAGCCCAAGCAGAACACCACAGAGGGGTTATCAAATTGGAGCCACGAAAGTGGTTACGCAGAGTGGAAAAGGTAGGGTTATTAAACCTGCTTTGGGTGCCACATTTCCACCGTGCCCTAATAACAATATTCGTCATCAGGCAACTACTCTGCTTGGTGCATGGTGGGTGTTTGTGGCTGGAGGAGCCCATCCCCATCACGGACCACTTAATCCATCGCATTACCCGGCTTCCATGCAAAGGAGAGGACCCTGCGGATATCTTGGAGGGGAAGAGCATTGATTTGGTCATCACGGAGGTCATGAAGAAGAAATACAAGCTGGAGAAGAAGAAAAGGGGCTACGCCATATCCAACATCAACAACAAAGCAGTGAAAGTGACAACCTAGATACTAGCAAGTAAAGTTATGCGCAAGTGCCACGCGGATGAGGTACCCGTGCCGGTGGTGGAACTTGCTGAACAGTGCGCAAAGTGGGTTCAATTCAACTGGTCTGAGTTATTATGTAAAGAGTTCCTAGAAAATTGTTGCGAGGCCTAGGAACAAGGAAAAACATTCCACTATGCATGGCTTCTGCTATCCATAGTGCTCGTGGCAGGGGAATTGCTGGAGGATATTCAGTTCCCCACAATTGACAGGGATTTGCTAGAGGCTGCGAAGCACGCTTCGCTATGGGCCATGAAAGACACGAACCAGATCTGCGACAGCAAGATATTCTAGGTGTTCATGGAAATCAACATCAAAATGGGGATTAACCACAAGCCACGGTTATCACCCATTTTCTACAAAAGCCTTCAAAGTTTTGCAGAATTTAAAGCGGACCTGCACAGCATGTATATCAGAGAGCGCAAGGACCCAGCCAAGAAATGGATCGAGCTACCCTTCGTAGCCACAGATGATGTAATTTTTTATGTATTGGAGACATGGCTGTCGAAGTGGCACGCCCTAGACATCGAAGCAATGGAGAATTCTGTAGCACAGAAGAAGAAAGAGGAGGCCAAACTGTGCATAGCGCAGTTGGCAGAGAAGAGAAGGAAAGAAGCAGCGGCATCAAAAGCGCAGGAGGCACGGGACGCTGCGCAGAAAGCAGCAGAACAGAAAAAGGCCACAACAGCAGGAGTAGCACAGGAGGCAGCCAAGAAGACACGTGAGGGCCAGAAGTTGCCTTCACATGGGTAACAGAAAGAGATGGAGACAAAGGAAGAAGAGGGCAGCACAGACCCACAAACAACATCAACACTACTGAAGCGCCAGCGCCCAAGTGAGTGGACAGGGTCGTGTAAGAAGGTGAAATCCTCCAAGTTGTCGATTGACCCGATCACGCTTACTGAGGGTGATCTACATGAAATAGGCGAAAGAGTGTGCGATGTCACCACAGAGGCCCTCCAAAATTTCGTTGAGGAGAATCAGATTATGTTGGGGGCCCTCAGAGCACAACTTCAGGAGTTACAGGTGTGCACTAACCAAGCTAGTACCCTTTCGACCAACCTCACATTAGGGACAACTACAGAAGAGAAGATGTTGCACACTCGGACAACAAACACAATAGTGCTGCCAGAACGGGTACTGGTTACAACAAATCAGGCCAACAGGCCTATGATTAGCACACTGAAAGGTATCAGGATCAACATGGCTGCACTCCCGCAGGAGACGTTATATGTTCTGCAGGATGGGATTACTACAGAACTGCGGGCTAGGGAGAGCCATGTGCTGCAAGTGCTGAGCGAGAAAAATATCAACATGGAGCAGTTGAGCTTGCAACGTGACGAAGTGGTGTTGTAGAATAGGCAGATGGTACAGGTACTGGAAGAAGCTTGTCAGATGGTCCCCGAGTTGGCCATCCCAATAGATGCACCAGCAGAGGCGCGCATCCACAGATTAGCAGCAGGGGTGCGCGAGGCGCGAGAAGAAATGACTAAGGTTCAACTAGAGTTGAACCTTCAGATAGCAAAGTTTCGATTGAAGGCGCAGCCGTCCACCCCTCTAGAAGTAAGAGAACAGCGCGCTAGTGCTATTACATTAGGGATGGAAGAGATCAGCAGTGCAGTAAGGGACTGCATTAGAATGTTCGAAGAGTCCTTCAAAGTCGTCACCAATCTGCAGGAGGACTCAAACATCTAATGCTTAGAGATAGAGGCACTCCAATAGCAATATGACAGTGTCAAAGGGACCACACAGATGGTGGCCCTCACTCAGAGGCTCGCGCGAATGCAACAGGCCAAAGCACTAAAAGAGCAAGTGGATGCTGCACGACACCGAGCAGCAGTCTTGGAGGCACGTGTTTAGCCATGGATCGACGAGGCCTTCGTCATTACAACAAAAATTGAAGGAAAGCTCGCGCAAATGTAGGGGATGTAGGAACAGGTCCAGGGAAGCAGTTCCGACACCGCGGTCTTGGAACAATGGGTACAGGAGATCTAGCAGGCATCTGCTTAGTGTGTTGCCAACCTTGCAATGGTTCAACTAGAGTTGGAGGGACTCCATGTGAAGATCTCCACACTGACAGAGTGACTCAAGGGTGAGTCACGATGTTTGTGTTGGGGGCCTATTGGGTGTGGAATCCCCCCCAAGGCATGTTTTGGGGCTTAAAGCCCAAGTTTTGACCAAGTCCATTGTAAAGACTCCGCGATTTGTGGGCGCGGAGCGTGAAGTCATAATAGAGTCACAGGGTTGTCCACCCTTGTTTTTGTAATATAATGTCGGCTTGGAAGATCTACCCATGGTCCACGAACCATGGGATTGTATAAATAGAGTGAGGCTCTAAGTGTAGAAAACAGCTAATAAGATAGAAGCATGATGAGTCTAAGGAATTGATTGAGTTGAAGTGTAAGTTGTGTCTTTGGGTCGTAGAGTAGGAGAAGGCTTTGCAGCTGTGTGCGCAGAGGCCTAGTAGTCTGAAGCTGAGTGTACGGACCCCTGCAATTGTGTGCGTAGGGCAGGTAGACTCTGTAATTGTGGGAAGAATTAATAAAGAGAAGTTTTACCATAATTATGTGTATCTTTTCCTGTTTTATGTATTATTGGGTATGAATTGCAAGTTTACTATTTATTTGTTGCACGAACTTATATGAATGTGTTGTATAAATAAATATAACATAAGGCATCCATTTACGCGAAGATAATTAACTAGTAAATAGTGCAGAGCACTGCTCCAGTAGCGCGGAAGCCCCACAGTCCCTGGTTAAGGCTGCACGAAGGCGAATACATCAAGGCAAGAAGGACAGGGAAGTGAGCGAAGTAACCTGTGGGACTAACAATTGGACCAAATCAACCTCTCAGACATATCAAGGGTGCGGAAACCTAGTTCCAGCACCCCCCTATACTACTTCGGGTGAGACCTCAGTTCGCGCTCTGCGGACTGTTGTCGAAAGGGCTAGTAGTACAGGGATTTGTTTGGCTAATTAACTCTGAACCTAGGTCAGGCCCCAATAATCCAACACTGCAGATTCACTAACAAAGTGTGTGAGCACTTTGAAGTTCTCTTGGTGTAGAGAAACAATGGGCATTACAAGGTTGGATTAATGATTAATCTCTCCTGTAGCCCCCTATGGAAAGAAAACAAGTGAGAGAATGTTGGGTTGTGTTATATTCTTTCCACGACTAGCCCACGTGCGGTGGGGTTACAAGGGGGGGAAAAACACTACATACGTTGCATCGGGCACTGTCGGGGGGTCATAGCAGGGTGGTTACCCCCTCTGTTGCGGGGTAAGTAGGGGGGCAGTAGCCCCCCTTCATGGGGTCTGGGGCAGTGCCGTGGGAAATTTTTTTGGACCCTATATTAGGTTGGTAGACCTACCTATGGTTTTGTGCGTGGAATTCACACATGGTTTTTGGGCGCAATGGTTTTCGGCCCATGGTATTTTTTAGGTCCAGTCAAGGGAACTAGGGTTATGTTCTAATCAAGGGTTAATGGATTGGGGTTCATGGATGCTTTGACATGTATATATATGTATTGTAACATTGAAAGGAACATACTGAAAAATCAATCTGGTAGTCCCGGTTTTGGGATCCAAGGGAAAATATCTCTGTATATGTGTTTTATTTGTTATGTTATCGCCATTGCTTATTTTCTGTTTTTAGAATTCATATGCAGGTAATTTATGTATGGGGTTAAAACCTACATGTTCGAGTTGGAACACTAAGCTGGAGTTCTATGTAGTTTTTGTCAGGAAGCGATTGCTGCCTTATGACATGCTTCCTTGTCTTTGTCTAGATGGTCGGATACTCGTAGATGAATCAACTATTCGTTGATTGATCTCCGACACTTATGTTGTCAAGTTCTTAACCATACGAGTAAGGGTTTCAATATCACTTGTTTCCTTGTCTTTACCCTTGCTCACCACAGCTTGGGTCTTCCTTCTCATGTCTCTGGAGTCCTTCGTTGGTTCATCATCCTCGATCACTCCAATCAGATGCAGGACTTTCTCAACAACGATTGCCTCTTCACATTTTTCTAACAATGTTGGTTTCACAGCTCGTTTAGCGAACTGCGCGATGTTGGTTGGTAGTGCGGATGTGTAGTAATCGACAGTGATGGAGTCATAAGGTTTCGTGTCCACTGCAAACTTATTTAATATGCATAGAAACCTTTGATTGAAATCTTTTACCTTTTCTTTCCCCTCCATCTTCAGGCTTCCCAAGTCTTTGAGGAACATGGCTGGGGTTTTGTCATCAGCAAACGTTTCTAGAAACATGTGCTTGAATGTACCCCAGTTATGGATGGAGTTGATAGGAAGGTTGTGATACCATACTGCTACGCGACCATCCAAGGTACACGGAAACAATATCCATGCAGTGTCGTTATATCGTACCTCGAGTGTCTACAGTTGTAGGTAGAAGTTGTCCAAATGATCTTCTGCCTTCACTGCTCTGTTCGAGTCATACTTCATGAGAATTCTCTCTGAACGCTTCGACATCTTGTGTAAAGCACCCGGGAGGGACAATGGTCCTTGAGTCATCCATTCCAGATTTTGGTCAGCCATGTCCTCTTCTTCTTTGCCCTCCTCCTCTTCTTCAGAATCTGACAGTTCTAACTCTAACTCTATTGGTCATCTCCACCTCCACCTCCTCCACTGCTTTCCCCTCTACCTCCTGTATGAGAATCTGAACCCAAGATCATGAGGGTGTATCGTTCTCCCTGTTGGAAGACTAGAGGTTCCTCTCCGTTCTCAACAACAATTGTCAGACCTTCAAGTGTGGCAAGAACTGCTTCTTCCACCGATGATACAACAACCCCTGTGGGAGTGGTTTTTGGCTTCCTTAATGCATATGGAAGATGTTGTATTCTTGGGATCAGTCCAACTGTTTTCATGCACTGACGGGTGATGGGACAGAGCAGAGGTGCTGATATGAAATTTTTTGTTCACTTATTGGAGGTGACGAGTAACTAACTTTGGAGTCATGCATAGGTGAGAGGGAGTGCGAGTTATTGCCTTGACGAGATGATGGATGAGTGTAGGTGAGAGGAAATTCATATGTAAACAACTAGCAACCCATCCCTTAATAATAAATAATAAATAATAATAAAAATAAAAATAATAAAGGTCTCGAATGAAGGGAATTTTATAAGGAGCGGGGAGCAGGAGGGCGATTTTTGAGCTAGGGTTATAGTTTTGCAAAGTTCATTCTCCATGGAAGGTCGTAAAGGAGGGAGCTCCACTCCCTCCTACAAGCAGGTAGTGGCCAGCAGAGGAAAAAAACCAATAGAAGAGGATAGAGATCCTTTAGCTGAAAGGCAAAGAAACAGAGAAAAGGAGCAGGAGGGCTCTAAATCTAAGGAGAATAACAACACTAAAGAAAGCAAGGAAGCAGACAAGGAACAGGGCACAAAAGACAAAACTCAAAAGGGACCATGCAAACCCAAGACTACTATCACTCCTAGAGTTGTTTTGAATGATCCTGCTCTGCAAGCACATAGGGACCACATGTAGACTTATGCAATCATTTGTAAGTTCATGGGTTTATGGCCCACTGAAAAAGCATTACAAACATGGATTAAATACCACTGGAAACCAAAAGGAAGCATAGAACTACATCTTGGGTCAAAGGGATTCTTTACTATAGTCTTTGCAAACATTGAAGATAAGGACAAAGTGTTTGAAGGAGGGCCCTACTTTTATGCAACAGCAGGCCTATATATGCGACCTTGGATCATGAATTTTGTCCCAGAACGTGAAACTTTTACCTCGGTCCCAGTTTGGGTAAGACTCTACTCTCTACCTTTGGATTACTGGCAACTAGAATCCCTATCTGCCATAGGAAATAAGTTAGGACATTTTGTCAAAGCTTCTGAGGTCACCAGAAGGGGAAAATACACTTCCTTTGCAAGAATATGTGTGGAGATGGATCTTTCTGGAGCTCTACCAGATGAGGTAATATTGGAAGCGCTTGATGAAGAATGGATTCATACAATGGATTATGAGCACATCCCATTCAGATTTCGTAAATGTCATGAGCATGGGCACCTATTCAGAGATTTCCCTCTCAGTAAGACCGAAAATAATAGTAAAACCAATACCATGAAAGACACTGAAATCTTTCACAAAGTGGTCCAGAAAGGAAAAGGGAGCAAGAGGGGATCGAAGACACATCAAAATGAAAGGAAACAAGCTAGTCAAAACAGGTTTCAAGCACTAGAAGAGGAAGAGGGGATAATGAAAGTAGATCAGGCCAAGGGAGGTAGTCCAGTGAATGAGGAGAATGGAGAAGAGGATGAGCAAACACAAAACATTAATAAACAGAAAGAAGAAATGATGAGTGACACAAAATTGGAGATGGATCTGGAAATGACCCAGAGTGAGATGGAAATGGAAGACCACGAACTACAGGAGATTCTTGAGAAAGAGAATCTAGATCTAGAAGGATTCTTGAAACAAGGAACTAGGGAGGGAGTGGATTTGTTACCTCCAGAGGAGTTCAATAGAGTTCAACAGCTGTTCTTATGGAAAACTCAGACCATAGGGCTGGAAAAGCAAGGGAATCATGAAAGGCAGGGCAGCGAAGGTGTGAAAGCTATGAAAACCACACCGGGCTTGGCACCCAGATACCCAGGAAAGAAAAGAGGCAGGAAAAAGTAGAACGAGCTTTTGATGGAATGTGGAAAGCTAATGATAGACTCAGGTAAGATGAAAGACCTATCCAATTACTCCTTTACAAATCTTTAATAATGAAGTTCACTTCTTGGAATATTAGAGGCCTAGCCAATAAAAGAAAACAAAGATTACTTAGTAATAGAATGAAACAAGTAGCACCGGATGTAATCTTCATCCAGGAAACTAAATGTTCCATTTAGAAAATAAAAGAGATTCATAGTAAATGGCTCAATAAATTTGAGTTTCTGGAAGTCAAAGCAGAGAACACAGTAGGTATCATTCTCATGCTTTGGAACCCCCAAAAAATTGACATTATAGATGCAGAGGCAGCCAAGGATTATCTATCAGTGGTCATACAACCAATGGGAGATAAGGAAGTCTACCTAGTCACGAATGTGTATGGTCCCCAAAGAATGGATGGAAAAATCAAGCTTTTAGATTCCCTGCAGGATCTCAGGGAAAGACATGCAAGTATCCCTTGGATCTTGGGGGGTGATTTCAATATGATCAAATCTTTTTCGGAGAAAAAAGGGGGCACCAGAGCTCTAAATAAAGATTCTTTTGCTTTCCAATCCTTCATAGACAATATGAAGTTAGTGGATATTTTTATGAGTAATGGTACCTTTACTTAAAACAATAAAAGAGGAGGAGAGTCTCAGGTGGCTTCCAATTAGATAGATTCATTATCTCAGAGGATCTTATGCTCAAGGACAAGGACATAGTTGCAAGAGTTCCCCCCTTTGGAAGCTTTGATCACTGGCCAATGCAACTGGAAATTCAGGGCATTGGTACCCCCAAGAATAGACCTTTCAGATTTGAAAACATCTGCCTTTCCCACCTAGATTTCGTCAACAACATAGCCATCTGGTGGGCTGAAGAATTGAACATTCAGGGCACAAGCATGTTCCTACTTCAAAAAAGACTAAAACATATCAAACTCAAGCTCAAGGAGTGGAACAAGAAGGAGTTTGGTAATATTTTTGAAGGAAAAAAATGTGTTGAGGGAAAAATGTAGGAACTCAACCAAACCCTTATCAGGGAGGGTTTTTATAAGGATAGAAATGAGCAGGCAACCAAATATCAACAAGAATGGGAGAACTTCTATAAACAAGAGGAGATTTTTTGGAGGCAAAAATCCAGAGTGAAATGGCTAAAAGAAGGAGAATGTAATACCAGATTTTTCCACAGATCCACTGTGGCAAACAGAGCTCACAACAAGATTTCTTCTATGAAGGACGAAAGAGGTAATTTTCTTTATTCTCATGAAGAAATAGAAGCAGCACTGGTTCAGCACTTTCGTGGTATTGCTTAGGAATCTTGTTCAGATAGAGAACAATCCATTAGGGTTATATCAAGACATATACCTAAGCTGGTTTCCAAAGAGGACAATTTCAACCTTAATAGACCAGTGTCGGAAGAGGAGATCAGTGAGGTCCTAAAAGAAATGCAAAATGGTAAGGCACTAGGTCTAGATGGTTTCAATGTTGATTTCTTCAAAGCTTGCTAGAATATTGTAAAACAGGACATTCTGAATGTAGTGGAAGACTCTAGGAGGGACAAAACCATTCTGAAGGCGCTTAATACCACCTTTATTGCCATGATCCCTAAACATGATTTAGCTCCAACTCTTGATAGGTTCAGACCCATTGCCTTGTGCAATGTTGTCTACAAGATAATATCCAAGGTTGTGAACAATAGACTCAAACCTCTTCTTCCCACCCTGGTGTCGGGGGAAAAATCTGGATATGTGGAAGGTAGGAAAATCCTCAATAACATAATTCAAGCTCATGAGGTGGTGCACTCATTAACAATCAAGAGGAAAGATAGAATGATCATGTAGTTGGATATAGCCAAAGCTTATGATAAGTTGAATTGGACCTATATCATAAAAGTTCTCATGGATTTTGGGTTTGATCAAATTGGATCAGATGGGTAATGGCCCTTGTTACTTCTCCTAGTTTTTCAATTCTTGTTATTGGTTCTCCTTCTGAGACTTTTATTTCTTCAAGAGGCCTCAGGAAGGGAGATCCACTCTCTCCCTTTCTCTTCATTCTCATGATGGAAGGGTTGGGTAGATCTATCAAGCATGCTAAAGAAGTTGGTACAGTCAAAGGTCTCCAACTTTCTGAAGATGGTCAAGCCTTAACACATCAACAATTTGTGGATGATACCATGCTACAGGGCATCCCCACTGTCAAAGAAGCTCTAGCTTATAAGCAAATCCTGAGAGACTTCGCTATGGCTTCAGGTATGGAAGTTAATATCTCCAAATCTAAGATTTTTTTCTTTAATACTCACATTGCTATTCAGAGAAATATTTCCAGAATTTTGGGCTTTCAAAGGGAGACCCTCCCTTCAAAATATTTGGGAGTCCCTCTTATGGCCAAACCTTTTCACAAGAGCATCTGGGAGCCAGTTCTTAGCAAAATGCAAGATAAGATCAAGAAATTGACTTTAAGATCTTTAAATTTGGCTAGTATGTTGGTGCTAACCAAGGTTGTCCTTCAATCAACCCCTTTTTTCATGCTATCAGCTCTCGCAGCTCCTGAAGGTGTTCTGCAACAATTTAGAAATGTGCAACAAGACTTTCTTTGGGGCAAGGGGGAAGAAAAAAAGAAATGGGCCTTGGTGGCATGGGAGAAAATCTGTAAACCCAAAAACTATGGAGGACTCGGTCTGGATGATCCTGAGATTCTAAGTAAGGCTTTAGGAGCTAAATTATGGTGGCGATGGGTTAAAGACCCTGAGGCTCAATGGGAAAAGATATGGAAAGAAAAATATGCACACATGTGGCAAAACAATGATCTAATAAGAATGTCAGGATATAATAAGGGCTCTCACATTTGGAATAATGCCTGGGATAATAGGGGCTTAGTCTAAGGGAATAGCTTCTGTGAAATCAGAGAAGGAAACCTTGCCCTATTCTGGGTGGATAGATGGCAACAAGAACCTATTTTGTTAAAGGAAGACTTAAGGGATCTCAAGGAAGATACAGATACTAAAGGGTTATCTAAAGTAAAAGAATTTTGGATCCAAACCAATAGTATTGGAAAATGGAGACCCTAGAGGAACTTTGATTTTAGGGATGAAAGCCTCTTGAAGGCTAAAGCAGAGACTCTAAAAAATATGTTAGAGAAAAGGAAGATTTTGAAATCAGGGAGGCAATATCAGCTAAGATGGGGCAACAAAAATGAGGGTACCTTTAATCTCAAAGAAGCAAAATTCATTCTCCTTGACCTTAACTCACAAGCTCCAGATAAGATGTGGCAATACCTATGGAGACATCAAAGCTGGATGAAGATTAAACTCTTCATGTGGCTGGTTCAGCATAAGAAAATCCTGGCCTAGGATAATATCAGGAAGAGGGGTGTCCTAGGGCCTTCCAGATGTTAGCTCTGTGAAGCCCAAGAGGAAACTATGGAGCACCTTCTCAACAATTACATCTTCACCTCCAGTTTGTGGGATTCTTTTGCCACCATTTTCCAACAGACTGACAGGGACAAAGGGAGCATCATCAATACCCTAAACAGATGGAGAAGAACCTTTTCAGACAATGAGATTCTTAGCTCAGCATGGGCCATCATGCCAAGTTTCATTATTTGGAATGTCTGGAAAGAAAGGAATAACATAATCTTCAAGAATGAAAACAGGTCATCCCAATGCCCGTTTGAGCAGATCGTAAAACAAATCAAGGAAACGGTTCGCACTATTGTGCGAAATCTCCCCAAGAACCCTCCTTCAGCTGTGGATTTGAGAACTCTCGGTGAACTGGGTTTGCAGGGACTTATACCTCAGGGATGGGATAGGAAAGTAATCTCCCTGGATTCTGAGCAAGATTTCTAGCATCCTCCCCTAAGGGATTTTTGAAATTCAACATTGATGGGGCTTCAAAGGGCAACCCGGGCTCTGCAGGTTACGGAGGTGTGTTAAGGGATGAGAATGGTGGAGTACTTTTCATCTTCTACTGTCATTTAGGAAGAGCCACCAATAACATGGTGGAATTGATGGCTATGGAGCAGTGTTTAGATTTCCTGAAATAGGATAACCAGCAAAATGTGATTGTTGAAGCTGATTCAGAGTTAATCATCGAATCAGTCAAGAGGATCAGTTAGGGTACAAGGCCAGAAAAAGTCTCCAGGAATTGGCGACTGGTCCAGGGCTTCCAATGGATTCAGTAGCACCTCCAAAGCCTTCGGACCGTTAGCTTTAAACATGTATCAGGTTCGGCAAATAAATTGGCGGATCTTCTTCTTAATCAAGGGGTGATCAGCACAGAGAACAGGATTGCATTTGGCTTGCAAGAAATGCCTCAGAGTAGGTTAAAAGCGAAATGTTATGACCAGGCAGATGAAGACAGGATTGTGTTTTGGAGTAGGGCCATGGAGACGGAATCCAGTTGATTTAGGTGTTCTATGTTTCTCATATTTTCTACTTTCAGGTCTTCATGGGGTTGCAGTTCATTTTCGACCATAGTAACCCGAGTTAGCATTGTTTTTGAGATTCTAGTGGATACTTAGTCAGGCAGCCCTAGTTCTTCAAAGAAAGACCGGTTGGTGGGTGTTTCGTCCTTCCTGGTTTCTGGTAGAGAAAACAAAACGATAGGTAGGATCCCGGGGACTCTCAGCAACTGCAAAACCAGGGGTTTTCTATCCGGGATCGGATTACCAAGCCAGGAGAGGTTTTTAGGTGATCGCAGCCCTCACAAGCAGGAAATGGTATTGCCGAATTTGAAGTGATTCCATACAAAGGGCTACATGTGGCAGTGGGGTCGGCTAAAATACCGCCCTCATCGCACACTAATGTTTAGTGAAATTAGTCGATGCGAAATGATCCTCAGCCGTTGGATCATGTGAAGCGATTCGACGGCCGAGATTGGTTGTGCAAATTATCGGTCTAGTTGGCGAGAAGTGCTAAAGTTCAGTGATATTAGTCGATGCAAAATGATCCTCATCCGTCAGATCATGTGAAATGATTTGATGGCCGGGATTGATCGTGCAGGTTATTGGTCTAGTTGGCGGGAAGCGCTAATGCGTTCTTTTCTTGGCGGGATGATATTTGTCCTAAGCGGGACACTCAATGTTCTGGTGGGTCTCATGAATATGATTTCTGTTAAAACTATTGCCTTGGTTCCACCGCCGACTCCAAATTTATTTTGGGATTTCGACTTTTGAGGTGGGGTCGATGCTTCTGCCTCAGGCCCTTTCTCTTTTTGATTTTTTAGGTTTCTTCTGTGGTCCACTACTCCTTGTGGAGTGATGTAAATTTTGTATTTTATTAATGAAAAAGAAGGTCTGACTCTTGCATTAGCAAAAAAAAATAATAATAATAAATAATATAATATAATATTAAAATACAAGAAAATAAATAATAAACAATAAATAAAAATAAGTAATAGTAAATAAATAATAAATAACAATGCTAAAGCTCTAAATAAATATAAACAAAAATAAACAGGAAAATATTAAAAATCAGTAAAGCTATCAAAAAGTAAAAACAAAAGAAATAAAATAAGAAAGCAGTAAAAATCAGTAAAGTTATCAAAAAGTAAAAACAAAAGAAATAAAACAAGAAAGCAATAAGGTTGCATGTGGACACATGGAGTGTGTGCATGTGGTTTCCCTTCCAATGTTTGCTCTATTTAATAGATGGTGAGGAAGATGAGAGGCATTTCATCATTCCATGATTCCATCATCCATTCTCTTGGGAGAATAGTGTTGTGAGACAAAGGATTCCCTAGCAGTAGTACGTTGATTGAGGGCTCGGGGGTGGCCAGTGGTAGCAAGATTTTGTGCAATTGAGCCTACAATTGGGTGGAGAGTTGTCCCCAAGACTTTGTTGTAGTTAGCAGAATTCAACTAGCATTCAACCCTAAAGTCAAAAGTGAGAAACATCATCACCACAGGTAAGTTGTCTCTACTCATATTCTTGAAATTAAATGTTAATTAGTTGATAAATTGCGTGTTGCTTATAAATTGCATGATTAATCTATTTAATTACATGTTTTTAATTTGAGGCCGTTACCTATGGTATCAGAGGGAGGTTCAAACTCTTGGTACCTTTGGGAATTAAACATTAATGCAAGAACTAATAAGATCTATTGTTATTGTTCTAGATCTGCTTGAAAATCGTTGTTAAATTTTTGGCTTTAATGTTGCCTTTCTAAATTTGTTCTGAAAACTATTGTTAAGGGCTACCCTCCAAAATCTATATCGGATCCAGGAACCAAATCTCTCTAGACTTCATATACCGTGAATCAGATCAATTGTCATTTTAATTAATTCTGGTGACCATTCTAGGATGGGTCCTGAGATTTGACACAAGTATTATTCTTCTATGATCAAATCAAATCTCCAAAACGATTTTTTTTTTTGTATTCTTATAAGAAATCTCTGCATTATGGGTTTTATGGCTAAGATCTTAAACATAAATTAAGGGCGAGTATTTTTTTTCAAGTTATTAGGATCTTAGTATTACATCGCATAACCCATATATATCAGAGCACGAGTATTACTCATCGAGATTTCTGAGTATGACCCAATACCACCTTCCAAGCATGCTCGCTCGAATGGCAACAAATTGCATTGTTATTACTTCCCCTCTCCAATCATAGGCCTCAGCTCAAAATGTAGATATCCCCTGATTACAAGAGATAGTGTTTGCATGGGTAAAAGAATGGAGAAAAAGAAATAAGATTGTCATCTAGTTTATGCTCGATTTCCATTACCATACAATAGATTATTTCTCCATGAATGTGGAGTATTCTAACCAGTCAGCCTACAAGTGTATAGTAATGATGTAATTGATATTTAGAAATTCCATATTTTTCAGGAAATTGCTTGTTTTTAGTGAGGGCACTGCTGGACCATGTGCTCAAGGATAGTGTGTTCCCTTTTTGTGGCATTGAACCATGATGAGGGAGTGGGCCAACCTTGCGAGATGCCCTGAGTCATTGAGTACCGTACTGGATGCCTGCCTTGGGGCAAATGAGGTCTAAGTCGGGCGCAAGCCTTGGGGCCAACCTTTGACTGGGATACAAACCGGGAATGCTTATGCTTGGTTCTGAAAGTGGGAAAAACGACATAGATTCCTTGGGATTTCCCGGGTGTTGTGAAACTTTCGATGCCTGTTGGTTATACTAGTTCAGCAGAGGGTGTCGACAAACATGAAGTAATAAATAACAAAATAAAATGTTAAATAATTCAACTTAACATCGGGACGAAGTTCCTTAAAGTGGGGGAGTATGTAATGTCCCTTAATAATAAATAATAAAAATAATAAATAATATCATATAATTAAGGAATTTAGACTTCTGTGATCCATAACATTGTTAAGATAGTCTTCGGCAAAATCACATAACCAATCTTTTGTCGATGCGTTTCGAACCAACCAGTGTGGTTCATCGTCAGGACAAGTTGAAGAACCAATCCGGCTTAGCTAGATTAAATAGAGTGTGCAGAGACTCCAACAGCTATAATGCTAACGGCTAATTTGACCTAATGAACCTGGTCAAACTCCTAAAATAGTTAATTAATATTTCTAGAAATAGTTAAAATCGGTAAATAAAGGAATTCATTTGTTAATTTAAGTATAATATTAATATTTTAATTATAATGGTCATTATATAATATATATTCGATGATTTAATATTATTCAATTATTATTTAAATAATTGAATAATAATAAATTAATTTAAAAATAGATATATTATTAATATTATTTCGAATATTAAGAGAATCTATAGTATAATATTAATATTATAATTATAATGGTCATTATATAATATATATTTTAAATGATTTATTATTATTTAATTACATTATTAAATAATTATTATTAATAATAAATAGATATATCATTAAATAATTGAATTCATTTGTTAGTTTAAAAGTAAATAGATATATTATTAATATTATTTCAATTATTAAGAGAATCTATAGTATAATATTAATATTTTAATTATAATGGTCATTATATAATATATATTAAATGATTTATTATTATTCAATTACTATCTAATTACACGTGAATGGTAATAAATCACTACTATTTTTATAATTTAGTTACATTAGGTAATTATGTAATAATTACTTAATGGTCCATGGGTAAGTTAGTTCTTCATTATTTAAATATAATGGTCATTAAAATAATAAGTTATATAAAATAATGTGTGTTTATTGAATACTCTATAACTACTAACTAATCATTAATCCCTTTATCATAGAAATAATTATCAAGGTATAATTAATAAATTTATGAAAAAATAATAATAAATGCCCAGTAGTATCATAAATAGGTTAAGGTTAATACACTAATAAGCCCGAGACTGATTCCTAACTTATTAAAGGCTCAAAAACTCCAAAATAATCGGACAAATCTGCTAAAAGAAAATAAAAGGAAGGGGAAGATAGAAACCCTAAGACCAAAAAACAGGGGAATAAGGAGGCTAGGAAGATAGGGCTGGGACCCAGCAACTGCTAATCTTCCAGCCATTATCCCTATTAAGATTGTTTGGCCTTTTCTCGATCTCCAGGGCCTCTCTAAATTTTCGATGGTGAAACTGCGCAACTTTGGCAATGACTTGAGCCTCCTCTATACATACATGATGCATAGTCTTCCCAGCATGCTCAGCCAGGGCTGAGGACTTGGTCCTACCATGTCTTAAATCCGCCGAATGCTCGTTAATCCGTTGATTGATAGAGCGACCAGTCTCACCAATATAAGGGGTCCCACAGGAACATGGAATGACATAGACGCCCTTCATGTCCTTAGGGTCAATCGGGTCTTTCACAGACCTGAGGGAGCCACGGATAGTATTGAGAGGTCTGAAAGTTGCGGGAACATTATACTTCTTCAGAATCCTCACAATCCTGTCCGTGGTTCCTTGGATGTAAGGAAGATTCACACCCAAGATATGATCACTAGGAACCCTTCGGATTGAAGGCTCCTTCTTGGCCCTGAGGAAGGCTTTTTGACCGAGGTGCCTCTTGTAACCATTCTTCTCAAAGACTTCTAGGAGGTGAGCCTTCTCCGACTCCAGGCTTTCCTCATCCGAAATTCTAACAGCACGGGTGGCAAGCGTGCTAAGAACCCCTAACTTCTGAGCGGGGAAATGATGCGAAGAAGCATGCAAGTATTGCTCAGTGTGCGTCTTCTTTCTATACACCTGATGAGAAAAGGAACCATCCACCTTCTTAGAGATGAGAACATCCAAGAACGGGAGACAACCATTATCTTCTTTTTCCATCGTGAATTTAATGGCGGCGGATTGGCTGTTGAGGTGACTGAAGAAACGATCCAGTTCTTCAGGCCCATGAGACCAGACAACACCAGTGTCATCAACAAATCTTTTCCAAAGCTTTGGTAAGAGGCGAGAGGAGGCCAAAGCCTTAGACTCAAAATCCTCCATGAAGAGATTAGCCACGACAGGGGACAAAGGGGAGCCCATGGCAACTCCGCAAGTTTGCTCATAGAATTCTCCCTCGAAGCTGAAAAAGGTAGAGGTAAGGCAAAGTTCAACTAACTTAGCCGTATCAGGGTCAGTTAGCTTATTAATTACCTTTATGGCCTCATTGATAGGAATGCAAGTATAAAGAGAGACCACGTCGAAACTTACCAAAATGTCCTCGGGCTCAAGATTAATTTTCTTAAGATCCTCAATAAACGAAGCTGAGTCTTTGACAAAGGACTCAGTCTTCCCAACCAAGGGTCTCAACTTTGCAGCGAGGAACTTGGCCAGGAGGTAAGTCGGACCACCGATGGTATTGACAATTGGTCTCAGGGGGACCCCATCCTTATGGATTTTAGGAAGACCATAAATCCTAGGAGTGATGGGGTTACCCTCAATAAGTTTCTGAGCTAGAGGAATCGTGGAATTGCACGACTTGATCGCAAGAGCGACCGCTCTGGAAACCTTTTTGAGGGGATTCTTCGAAAGCTTCTTATAACTACCACTGTTACACAGATGGTCAAGCATCTTATTTCTGTAATCTTTTCTATCCATGATAACGGCAGCCCCACCTTTATCAGCTTTTAAGACCACGACTTCACGATTCTCGTTCAAGCTCTTCAGAGCCTCAAATTCAGCCTTGCTGATATTGCTACGGGGAGGCTTAGCCCTCCTCAGGGTAACGGCACAATCCTGCCTAATCGTGTCTTTAATCTTATCAGGAAGGTTCTTAATGCCATATTCCACATCGCAAATGATGTCTTCAATCGGGATTTTTCTGGGAGCTAAGGCAAAATTAAGACCTTTCCCTAAGAGATTAAAAACCGCAGGTGGAAAGGAAAAACTTGACAGATTCACCACCTTATTGTCCATAGGCAGGGACCTCGACTTACCCACCGACATACCCTTAATATCATCCTTACAATAAAGGCTATCAATCCCATCCAATACTTTACTACCATGATGCCTATTATTATTATATACTTTAATAAAATCACAATTAGGCGCATCGACTTCATCCTTATTACTTTTAAATATTACAGCTTTATTCCTCTCCTCACTATTGTTTATAATAATATTATGCTTATTCATTTCGCTATTCGAATTAACATTAACATTCATATCTTTATTACCATTCAAAAAGGTTTCCAGAGCGGTCGCTCTTGCGATCAAGTCGTGCAATTCCACGATTCCTCTAGCTCAGAAACTTATTGAGGGTAACCCCATCACTCCTAGGATTTATGGTCTTCCTAAAATCCATAAGGATGGGGTCCCCCTGAGACCAATTGTCAATACCATCGGTGGTCCGACTTACCTCCTGGCCAAGTTCCTCGCTGCAAAGTTGAGACCCTTGGTTGGGAAGACTGAGTCCTTTGTCAAAGACTCAGCTTCGTTTATTGAGGATCTTAAGAAAATTAATCTTGAGCCCGAGGACATTTTGGCAAGTTTCGACGTGGTCTCTCTTTATACTTGCATTCCTATCAATGAGGCCATAAAGGTAATTAATAAGCTAACTGACCCTGATACGGCTAAGTTAGTTGAACTTTGCCTTACCTCTACCTTTTTCAGCTTCGAGGGAGAATTCTATGAGAAAACTTGCGGAGTTGCCATGGGCTCCCCTTTGTCCCCTGTCGTGGCTAATCTCTTCATGGAGGATTTTGAGTCTAAGGCTTTGGCCTCCTCTCGCCTCTTACCAAAGCTTTGGAAAAGATTCGTTGATGACACTGGTGTTGTCTGGTCTCATGGGCCTGAAGAACTGGATCGTTTCTTCAGTCACCTCAATAGCCAATCCGCCGCCATTAAATTCACGATGGAAAAAGAAGATAATGGTTGTCTCCCGTTCTTGGATGTTCTCATCTCTAAGAAGGTGGATGGTTCCTTTTCTCATCAGGTGTATAGAAAGAAGACGCACACTGAGCAATACTTGCATGCTTCTTCGCATCATTTCCCCGCTCAGAAGTTAGGGGTTCTTAGCACGCTTGCCACCCGTGCTGTTAGAATTTCGGATGAGGAGAGCCTGGAGTCGGAGAAGGCTCACCTCCTAGAAGTCTTTGAGAAGAATGGTTACAAGAGGCACCTCGGTCAAAAAGCCTTCCTCAGGGCCAAGAAGGAGCCTTCAATCCGAAGGGTTCCTAGTGATCATATCTTGGGTGTGAATCTTCCTTACATCCAAGGAACCACGGACAGGATTGCGAGGATTCTGAAGAAGTATAATGTTCCCGCAACTTTCAGACCTCTCAATACTATCCGTGGCTCCCTCAGGTCTGTGAAAGACCCGATTGACCCTAAGGACATGAAGGGCGTCTATGTCATTCCATGTTCCTGTGGGACCCCTTATATTGGTGAGACTGGTCGCTCTATCAATCAACGGATTAGCGAGCATTCGGCGGATTTAAGACATGGTAGGACTGAGTCCTCGGCCCTGGCTGAGCATGCTGGGAAGACTATGCATCATGTATGTATAGAGGAGGCTCAAGTCATTGCCAAAGTTGCGCAGTTTCACCATCGAAAATTTAGAGAGGCCCTGGAGATCGAGAAAAGGCCAAACAATCTTAATAGGGATGATGGCTGGAAGATTAGCAGTTGCTGGGTCCCAGCCCTATCTTCCTAGCCTCCTCATTCCCCTGTTTTTTGGTCTTAGGGTTTCTATCTTCCCCTTCCTTTTATTTTCTTTTAGCAGATTTGTCCGATTATTTTGGAGTGTTTGAGCCTTTAATAAGTTAGGAATCAGTCTCGGGCTTATTAGTGTATTAACCTTAACCTATTTATGATACTACTGGGCATTTATTATTATTTTTTCATAAATTTATTAATTATACCTTGATAATTATTTCTATGATAAAGGGATTAATGATTAGTTAGTAGTTATAGAGTATTCAATAAACACACATTATTTTATATAACTTATTATTTTAATGACCATTATATTTAAATAATGAAGAACTAACTTACCCATGGACCATTAAGTAATTATTACATAATTACCTAATGTAACTAAATTATAAAAATAGTAGTGATTTATTACCATTCACGTGTAATTAGATAGTAATTGAATAATAATAAATCATTTAATATATATTATATAATGACCATTATAATTAAAATATTAATATTATACTATAGATTCTCTTAATAATTGAAATAATAATAATAATATATCTATTTACTTTTAAACTAACAAATGAATTCAATTATTTAATGATATATCTATTTATTATTAATAAATATATTATTAATAATAATTATTTAATAATGTAATTAAATAATAATAAATCATTTAAAATATATATTATATAATGACCATTATAATTATAATATTAATATTATACTATAGATTCTCTTAATATTCGAAATAATATTAATAATATATCTATTTTTAAATTAATTTATTATTATTCAATTATTTAAATAATAATTGAATAATATTAAATCATCGAATATATATTATATAATGACCATTATAATTAAAATATTAATATTATACTTAAATTAACAAATGAATTCCTTTATTTACCGATTTTAACTATTTCTAGAAATATTAATTAACTATTTTAGGAGTTTGACCAGGTTCATTAGGTCAAATTAGCCGTTAGCATTATAGCTGTTGGAGTCTCTGCACACTCTATTTAATCTAGCTAAGCCGGATTGGTTCTTCAACTTGTCCTGACGATGAACCACACTGGTTGGTTCGAAACGCGTCGACAAAAGATTGGTTATGTGATTTTGCCGAAGACTATCTTAACAATATCATATAATATTAAAATACAAGAAAATAAATAATAAACAATAAATAAAAAATAGGAATAGTAAATAAATAATAAATAACAATACTAAAGCTCTAAATAAATATAAATAAAAACAAAATAGTAAAAATCAGTAAAGCTATCAAAAAGTAAAAACAAAAGAAATAAAACAAGAAAGCAGTAAAAATCAGTAAAGTTATCAAAAAGTAAAAACAAAAGAAATAAAACAAGAAAGGAGTAAAGTTGCATGTGGACACATGGAGTGTGTGCATGTGGTTTCCCTTCCAATGTTTGCTCTATTTAATAGATGGTGAGGAAGATGAGAGGCATTCCATCATTCCATGATTTCATCATCCATTCTCCTAGGAGAATAGTGTTGTGAGACAAAGGATTCCCTGGTAGTAGTAAGTTGATTAAGGGCTTGGGGGTGGCCAGTTGTAGTAAGATTTTGTGCAATTGAGCCTACGGTTGGGTGGAGAGTCATCCCCAAGACTTTGTTGCAGCTAGCAGAATTCAACTAGCATTCGACTGTAAAATCATAAGTGAGAAACATCATCGCCACAGGTAGGTTGTCTCTACTCGTATTCTTGAAATTTAATGTTAATTAGTTGATAAATTGCATGTTGCTTATAAATCGCATGATTAATCTAATTAATTACATGTTTTTAATTTGGGGTTGTTACACCTTCTAGTGCCGAAAATGTTGACGGTGCTAGACCCGCCAACATTTAGGGGATCTCCCCAGTATGAAGTCCCAACTACACCTCACATCGTTTAGTGTAGGAGTCCCATATGGTACGATGGCTCGGTTGCCATTATCTTAAATGTTTTCCTTAGCTCTTGCTTGTAAGCACATGAGAGTGGTTTGCTTTTTCTTCGAGCTTCACGTGCCTTTTGAGTGATAGTGTTACTTGTGTCAAGGTTCTTTCACCGCAGAGAGAGAGGGTGGAAGTGAGTTTCTAGTCAAATGGGGAGAGTCCCAACTCTGTAAGAGACACACAACACGACAGGGCATGTGTGGCTTTTGGTGGACTAGTCTACATGGATGTCACAATCACACACAATAAGGAATAAACACATATTTCATTAAAATTGGAAAAATTATATTACAAGAAGATTACTAGAATTGAGTTTTATGGGTACTTTGAAATTCTATATCCATTGTTTAATTCAAAATTTAATGAAGTATGTGTTAGTAGCACATAAAACACTCAACGTAGTAGTCTGCGCGAGTGTGACTGTCATTATAATAATTTTATGGGAAAGGTTCTCTCTGATGTCCGGTGAAGCAGCCCATGTGGGAAGGACAATGTTAACAACTTATACAACACATTTTCATAAACATATGCATTAGAACAACCGAAAGAGTTCAAGTGTTTTAACACGGGTCAAAGAAACATGCATTACAAGTGTTCCAAGATTAGTCTTACAAACAATTGCAATACATGTGTGAAAACATGATGGCCTATTATCAGGCTTCTGAATTAAGCGAAAGTTCCAAGACATGTTGATACACCATACATCACTAACCCCGTAAGAGGGGCGTTCGAGCCACTGCTCACTTCTCAAAGAAAATACTACAGACTCTCAACACTATGTCAGAGGAGCCAAGGTGAGTAGTCCTTTGCATGTACAAATGAGGGGGTATTTATAGCCAAGGGTGAAACTGGTCCTTGTGACTGTTCAACTTCCCTCATGATTGTTTGACTTATTTGACTCTTCAGCTTTACATGACTCTTCATATGACATGTGGGTCTCTTGGACTTCCATGTTACATTACATTGATTTACAACAGTATGGCCCACAGTGGTGATGTGGCCGACATGACTCATGACACGACTCGACATGAAAGAGCTGGTATGTTAATGTTGTTGTGGGTGTGCATGTCGAGCTGCAGTGTTGTTGAGTGATGGATATTATCTTGGTGTATCATAGCTTCACCTATGCATGGCAAAGGTGTGTGGAGTCTTTAATGGTCTTGGTGTTCGCTTGATGTCGCATGTGCATGTTGCTCCTTTGCTTGTACTTTGGCATGATTCACATGTTCGTCTGTTCGCGAAAAAATATCCTCGCATGCATCGTCCGTTCGTAAAAAAATCTCCTCACATGCATCGTTTGTTTGTCCGTTCGTGAAAAAATATCCTTGCATGTGCTCTCCTTGTTCATCCTGTTTGTTTTCACGTCATGTCTTATCCATGTACCGGTATCTGCAATCACTCATGACGAGATGCCATCAAATCCATAAACCTCCTAGTTTACCATGATGCATTTCCATTCACTTTCGGATGTAGGTGACCGAGAGAGAAGACAAGGCTATGAAGTTGTGCAAGGCAGATTTCAAGCTGGGATGCGGGCTCCGTGCACTACCGGTGAAAATTGTGCAGAAGTCAATGGGACGCTGAGATGGATAATCTAGATCAGCAGTGACTGTCCGTGGGATCTGGCTTGGATGGAGGGCAGATCTGCACAATTTCTTGAGGGAATTAGTGCAGGCAGCAAAGCGGGGGTTAGCAGCAAAAACTGTGCAATTCCTCTAGGGAGTTGGCAGTAGGCTGCAGGAGGCTTGTCGGGAAAAAATATGCATTTCTTTCAGGGAGCTGGCAGTACACTGCAGGGGCGCTGGTGACAAAAATTGGGCAATTTCTGGGAGGCTGACCTGTTGAACACCTCTGCACATTTTCTAAGTTGAGCGAGATGTTGGGCAACTAAGGGACTGCTCATGAAATCTGCGCAGTTTTCTAGGTGAGCAACAAGCCTGTTGACTAGGTGGTTGGGTGGAAAAACTATGCAATTTTTTTAGGGAGACAGTGACGGGCACTTAGTGTATGTCCGACCTATCTGCAGATTTTCTTTAGTTAGCGAAGTGAGCATGCTTGACAGCTTTTGCGCAATTTTTGAGGGGAGTGAGTCTCGGGGTCATTGCTTGGTCAAATTTTCCAGTTGACTAGTTGGTGTTATGAAACTAGCTCACAAAAAGATAGAAAAGATAGATGAACGCCTTATAAATAAGCCTCTTCGAGGGGGAAACCTCCTTTACATTACACAAATGAACAATTCTTAGATGCTACAAATGACAAGACCTCCTTTCTATATACAGGAGTCTAAGGAGTCATAATATAATCAGAGCCGACATAACAATAATAATGTAAGGACACAATAATAACAATAGTGGGCTTCTATGGGGCACAATAGTAACAATATGGGGACTACATGGGTACAACAATATAATAAGGGGGTTGTACTAATAAAAATAAGGGGTTACACTAGTAGTATAGGGGCCTAACATGCCCCTCTCCTTCAAAATGTGTTGTCCTCAATGCTTGAGTAGTTCTTGATGCTTCTATAGAATATTCTTGTCCTCCCATGTGGAATCTTCAGTGGGTAAGTTCTTCCACTTGATGAGATACTCTGAAATTGATCGATTTTATAGCTGTCGGGTTCTTGTTTCTGTGACTTCTCCGGGTTCCAATATGATTTTTCCTTCCTCTTCAAGTTCTGTAAATATTGTTTGAATTGGGATCTTTTGCAACTTTTTATGAAATTTCAATCTAATGCTCAAAACAAAAGCTATGACGATTTTCCCAAGGTCACCTGTTTGGAATGTAATTCAGGAGTCTGCAAAAAGACCAACTTCCGCAGATCATATCTCCGCAACTATAGTGCGAAAAGCACTAAACTTCGGACCCAAGGTTCAACCCGATTTCATCTCAAATGGGTTTTTTTGTTCACTTCTGAAACGTCGCAGAAAAAGAGTTATAGAGAAAATGCCACGATGACCTATTTGGAGCAGTGAAACCCTAGAATCCAAAGCTTTGATACCAAATGTTATGAAACCAGCTCACAAAAAGATAGAAAAGATAGATCAATGCCTTAGAATTCAGCCTCTTCGAGGGGGCAACCTCCTTTACATTACACAAATGAATGATTCTTTCATGATACAAATGAGAAGACCTTCTTTCTATATACAGGAGTCTAAGGAGTCATAATATAATTAGAGCCAACATAACAATAATAATGTAAGGGCACAATAATAAAAGTAGTTGGCTTCTATGGGGCACAATAGTAACAATATGGGGACTACATGGGTACAACAATATAATAAGGCAGCTATACTAATAACAATAAGGGGTTACACTAGTAGTATAGGGGCCTAACAGTTGTAGGCTTGGTTGATGTGCTTGTGGGCAATGCAGATTGAAATGGCTTGTTGGACACTTCTGCGTTGTTCTGGGTGACAGTCGGTCGAGTCGATTCTAGGGTGGATGCCCGGTTGTTGGAGGGTTATTCGGCCGTTGAAACTTCAACAAAATGACTAAGTGTGTGAGTAAGTGAACTTGTGCATACGTGACCTTGCGAACACACACTCAATATGACTTGATGACAAGATGCCTCAAACCACCAAGACAACATATACTCAATGTCACTGACCGATGATGCGAGCGACAAGTGCAATGTTTGTGATAGATCGTTGAACGACCGTGACAATGCTTGCACAACAGTGCATACAACTTCGTGTGTGAGTGCGACAAATATTTATATAGAGAATACAACTTGTGCACACGAAGCGAGACCTTATGTGTGGCCAGAATATGGCTGCAAGAATGACATTGTAACCAACATGGAAAAATATG
Source organism: Pinus tabuliformis (assembly GCA_031772625.1). NCBI lineage: Eukaryota > Viridiplantae > Streptophyta > Pinopsida > Pinales > Pinaceae > Pinus > Pinus tabuliformis. The sequence goes on along the minus strand of CM062815.1, from coordinate 599,350,469 downwards.
TTCGTTGAACAATCAAGTGAGAAGGGTGGAAAGACTCACTACGAGCTCACTGGATGAGCCCGAGTGCTTGCACACATCAAGGAAAAACCCAAGGAAGTCTTTGAAATTTGATGCAGGCCAAAATTTGGGAGGGTGTTGCAACTGCTACAATAGGTGGTGAAGCTCCATGTCAGAATGTAATGGTGTTACACCAAGGCTCCTATGGTTTCTGAAAAGACATCGAACATCTTCTCTTTTATAACTTTTCCCATATTGATTTTGAAAGATATCCTTGTTTTTTTTGGTCTCGACGAGCCAACTAACATGATGGTAACATTGAGTTGGATTTGAGGATGATTTTAATCGATCTAGGGTTGTATGTTCCTTTCACTCTTGAGCCCCAATCAACGGAAGTTGTTCTCCCCATTCCATTATTTGGTAGGCTTGGTCAACATCGAGATGAGACTGTCGATGTCTACACCCATGTGGTTGCTGTCAAGATCATTGAATTTTGGATTCTTCCACGTATCAAACTCCACTGCAAATAAGTGATTGTATGGTTGCCTGTTGGTGGTGAGGTCAAACAATCCCAAATACTCAGATATTATAGAATCAATGAGAGATTTGTGGGGCATCACGATGAAGGCTAGTCCATGTCCTCCTTCCATAGAGGGGGGATGCACCATGGAAAAAACAAAGGTAGTGCTAAAGGAAAAATGTGAATCGTTTCTTTTCATCTGCAAGGGAATTGAATAGAGTGCACGACCAATCATAAAATGTGATTGCTTTGTGAGAGCGAGCATGGATTTGGAGCCAGTGAAAAAATCCTCCTCTTCCATGATCAAGTGGGTATCATTAAATTTGTCGAAGATGAAATTGGTGTGTGGATGATCCTCATCGGCCTATGTAGGAATAAGTGGTATGAAGAGGGTGCTGAAAATAGTAATTACTCTCGGATGAAGATCTAGCAAAATCCAAGTTGAGTGATGCATGAAGAGATAAGTTTAGTTAAGTGTAATCTCTATTTAGACTATGACTTAACTGACTCAAGTTGAGTGAGTTCGAGTTTAGTGTTATTTTTGGAAAGTCAAATATAATGTGTTTTTCGTGTTGAAGTTATGTTGAGTGAGTTAGTAGCTGAAAATCATAAATACCCCATGTTGGTTTCATTGTAATTAATTCAAGTGAAGTCAAATTAAGAGTATGTGAAATCCAAGAGCCACAACTTTATGGATAGTTGTATGTGAGATTAAAGTTTGTGATCAATAGAAAAAGAGTAGCAATTCATATTATTTGTGTGTGTCAATATTTTGTTTTCCCTTTCTGCGTTTCCATCAAATTGGTATCAGAGTGAGATTACAAAGAGCCACAGTAGAGTGGATCAGCAGCCGTCCATGAGAGGAAAAAAAGTTAAACTTGATTCAAGCTATAACGCACCTTGCAAATTATAGACAATATGTTATAATGTGGGAGGGTTCACTCGCGAGCCGTGTTACAAGTTCTGTAATTCAGTTCCCTTCCACGCACGCATGCAAGTAGTCTGGCCAGGTGAATTAAAGAAATAATGCGTACTCGCTTATCTGAGGTGGCGTTAATAGGCGTTAACCAAGTCAAAGAGATTTTTTAGAAAGGGACACGAAAAGCGCATGTTTGTTTAAAAGTTTAGAGTGAACGAGGAAGTCTAAAGGTATAAAATCTTTCATTAAAGTCACGTGGGGTTTTTAATTAGATATTAAAGTTTGTCATTCATACGTGACACTCCTTTTTGAAAAAGAGTTTTTTTTTTTAATTATAATTATTTAAAAAAAGAGTAAAGGGTTTTGTTAAGGTTTCAAAAAGGGTTTTATTTGAGAGAAGAATTTTTTTTTGTTGGTTTTAGGAGTTTTTATTGGAAAGAAAAAGGTGCATCATTTTGCAAATAGTTTTTTTTTCAAGCATGAGAATATTTTAGGTGAAGATTGTGCTTTACGGGGTGCATATTAAACATTATATTTTTTTCAGCGGTGATATGGAACAAAGCCTCATGGAATAAAAAAAGTAACAGGAAGACCAAAAAAAGCCAACGGTAATGGGTTGCAAAGCGTGACTAAAACATATTAAGAAAATGAATCATAATGAAGAGGCAAAGATTGTTTCCATGTTTAGAGAGGTTCATGTTGCAGATAAGGAACTGAGAAGTCGAGCAGAAGACAGAGAAGAGATTAAGGGTGATTGATGTAGCTTGGATCTGTTACCACCTGCTACGTTTATTGGTAAAAGTTTTGACTTTTGGGTTATCAAAATGTTAATTTTTCTTCGAGGTAAAAAGTTAACTGAGTACTAGTATAATAACCCATATGATGAAGTATGTGATGCTTTAGCAATGGATTTTATAAAAAAAAGATTAGATGAGAATTTTTTGTACAAAATAGAAAAAGCTACAACTTCCTAGGAAGCATGGAAGATCATGGAAGAAAAGATTGGCACAAGGGAAAGTGACATGCAATGACATGTGCCATAGTCCGTTGACTCAGTTGCAGATCTGAGAGTAGATGAGCAAGATTTTAAGAGGACAATAGAGCTTGGAGAATGCCACTCAAATGTGGATGATGGTTGTGAAGACTATAAAATTGAAACCCATGATGCATACATGCATATGAATGAAGAAGATGTAACAAATATTGTAGAGCGAGAGGCTGAAGCCTCTGTATGTGAAGCAAAGAAATAGCATATAAATGCTCAAGAACTCCATTGTAACATGGATGGTGAAAATGATGTTGAATCCCACACTGTGATGAAACACATGTGGATGATGACCGAAAAGTGAGATGTGAATTGGTGAATCCAGCCGCAGTTGATGAATTTGGTGAAGCTGAAATTGTTAATGAGCACATGCATGGTCGTATATCCCATAATAGAGTGGATGAAAATTATGTTGATGTTAACTTTGATGAAGATAATTTAACTCATGATGAGTGATTACACATGAAGCAATGGAAAGAACACAATGATATGTTTTTTTTTGGTGAGAGAATTCCACTTGCGTCTGGAAGCCAAGTGGAAGACAACTTGTTTGCAACAACAAAGGTTTGTAAAGGAATGGAAGAGAAGGAAAAGAAGGAACCTCTCACTCTAAAGCATAATTAAGATATTTTTAACATTGATTTTAACTGTGTAGGTAAACAAGATAGCAATTCAGCTGAAAGAGAATATGAAACAAAAGATAAAGGAAAGAACATGGAAGTTTTTGAAGACAAAGAAGAAAGCATTGAAACAATCTTTCAGCAATGGAGTCAAGAAGAGATCAGATTTTGCTATCAAGAAGTACGGCAGAAATAAGATCATGATAATGAAGTGCAAGAAACAAATAAAATAACACAATTTGATGATGAAGAGTTCTGGCAACAGTCCATGGTTGAAAGAATATTTGAAGAGGAAGGTGTAGAAGACAATGATCAAATTGTTTTTCAAAACAAATTCAAGATAAGTCAAAGAGAAATTGTAGTAGAACCAAGTGAAAAAATTTTGAGCTTACAACAAAAAGGCGCAATCAAGAATGAAGTAGTTTTGGGGATATAGAATTTGGAAGAAAAGAAAAAGAAAATCCGAAGTTATAAAAGTTTGAGTCATCATAAACCTAGCTGAGACTTAGACCAACAGACATGTTTGAGTGGTGATTGAGTCAAGTTTTATTGTAAGCCTAGCAGGCATAGTTAGGTCATGTCGAGTCATGTTATGTTGAGTCATACGGTTGTAATTAAGGGCGAGTGTTGGAAATAGTAATTAATCCTGCATGAAGATCTAACAAGATCCAAGTCGAGCGATGCATGAAGAGATAAGATGAGTTAAATTTAGTCTAGATTTAGAGTGTGAGTTAACTGAGTCAAGTTGAGTGAGTTCAAATTCAATCTTATTTTGGAAAAAGTCAAATATAATGTGTGTTTGCATGTTGAAGTTATTTTGAGTAAGTCACTAGTTGAAAAGCATAAATACTCCATGTTGGTTTCATTATAATTAAGTCAATTCAAGTCGAATCAAGAGTATGTGAAAGCTCAGAGTCGCAACTCTATGGATAGTTGTATGTGAGATTCAAGTTTGTGATCAATAGAAGAAGAGCACCCACTCATATTTTTTATGTGTGTCAATATTGTGTTTCTCCTCTCTGTGTTTGCATCAGAGGGAAATGCAATCTATCAGAGTTTGCACCATGTTATTATCATTTCTTTTGAGTGGAGCTAAATTCCTTCTTGGAAAGAATAAATAGATGATAGATATTAATACACACTCAAGTGATTTATAGCCACAAAACATCTATCAAATAAATGAAACAGACTCTCGTAAGTTATCCTTCAAAGATATGTTAGCCCCAAAAGAACCCTTCGAAAATATTAATAAGAGCATTGAAGGACTACTTTTCTTATTATGTCCTAAGGCGTTTCCCTCTTAGAAATGCTTCCCTAGGTTCCACCTTACACAACTTTTCACCTTCATATTTAATGTTAGATGATTGAACAATAATCAAGTCAGTTAATAGTTAATAATATTTAATAGTCAAGTCAGTTAATAGTTATTAAAAATAATTTCAGTTAATAGTTAATAATATTTAATAAACTGATTTCAATTGTTTTCCTTCCTTATCTTCATATTGAGAGAGGTTTTAGCCGTACCCAGATAAAAGATGTTTACAGAGAGTTCGAGGGCCTGTTACATTGTGATGTGTTCCATGTTTAGCATGCATGGTACCAAGAGCTCTTAAAGGCCTTTTCTGTTAAAAGATGTTTACAGAGAGTTCGAGGGCCTGTTACATTGTGATGTGTTCCATGTTTAGCATGCATGGTACCAAGAGCTCTTAAAGGCCTTTTCTGTTCTGTTCTGCATATTGGTGACTGTGTGGCGGGAGAGCTCAAGGAGGCAAGTTCTCAGATGAGATTTTGAGGATCGACCGGAACCACCAGCATGCATACCTTTTAGATCTTTTCTTTTCATGAAGACGGTTTAGATCACTTATATAATCTAACGGTAAGGGAAATCGATATACAGACATTTATTCTCCCCCGCCTGGTCTTGGCTTAGATGCCTTTGCCATTGGTAGATAAGCTGGAACTACTGCATTTTATACTCGGTATACTTATCTAAATTGAATGGAGAAAATAGCCCATTGGTCAGTCGCTTTGTATAATTGTTATCTCATTTGTATTCTTTATCGGTTGCTCCCAATGAAAGCGTATTGGATATCCCAAACTGTTTATTCTTTCATTCGTTCCCCGGGCTAGATTTGTTTAACCATTGTTCCGTCCATAATTTGTTCATAAAGGATCTTGTATTTTCAACGATACCCACATCGGAATTCGTTTATTTTTAATAGTATCCATATCGACATTCGTGTAATGACACAATTTATTGAGCTTATATTTTCCAAAATGCATCCACTTTTAATCCAGGTGGCCTTCGTGGATTCTTGATTAAGTTTGTTTCAGAGGATTTTTGTTTCCTTTGTCGACACTTCAACGGCGGGATAGAAGGATGTTCACTCGATCCGTTTTCTGGCATGTTTTATCTACCCAAGGAATGGTAATGTCTTTCATTCATAAACTTAACTCTCAATGTTAGCTTTGAAATTTGTAAATGTTGTTTTAGTTCTTAAAAATAACTCGAGAATGAACTCAATCATTTTATTTTCATTTCAGTTTTATATTAAACTATTTATTCATTCAGTTAATATGTTTTTATTTTATTATTGCTTATATAATACACAGCCTGAGTGGGCCTAATATACAGCTTGAGTGGGCCTAATGGTTAAGAACATGTGTTTTCTCCTAAGAGATCACAGGTTCAAAACTAGAGGGGCTAGAGTATGTATGCCTTCGTAGACTTTAATAGATGGATATTATTATTATTATTATAACTAATTTAAAAATAATATTTAATAAATGTTAAACATAATTAATAATATTAGTTAAAATAATTTAACAGATGGATATTATTATTATTATTATAACTAATTTAAAAATAATATTTAATAAATGTTAAACATAGTTAATAATATTAGTTAAAATAATTTTTCCTTCATTTTTTTTTACCCACGGGGCTTTGGATTGACGGTGAATGGGAATATCCATTTCTCTTATTTAAATAATAATTTAATAAAAATGAAAATGATATATTTACATTCTATTTTGTTTTTATATTTTATTAAATATTTTTATCTACCATTCTATTATGTTTGGCATTATATCACCCCATATCCATTATTATGCTTTGCATAACATGTTTAATATTTTTTGCATTATGTGTGGTACATCCCCACCATTGTATCTCCCTTAACCCCACCTTTGTATAACGTGTTTAATATCTTATCATTTGCATTACTACCCATACACCTCCACCATTGTGTTATGCATTGTATCTCCCTTCTATTATGTTTGGCATTATATCACCCCATATCCATTATTATGCTTTGCCTAACATGTTTAATATTTTTTGCATTATGTGTGGTACATCCCCACCATTGTATCTCCCTTAACCCCACCTTTGTATAACGTGTTTAATATCTTATCATTTGCATTACTACCCATACACCTCCACCATTGTGTTATGCATTGTATCTCCCTTTAACCCCCACCTTCATATAATATGTCTTTCATTATATATTATGTTTTCTAATACATCATCCATACTTGGTCATTATTGAGCCTCTGTATCTCGGCTAACCCCCACCCTCATATAATATGTCTTTCATTATATATTATGTTTTCTAATATATCATCCCTATCATTTTACAACCTGTAAAAGTGATGTGTAAGTATGTAGATGTGTAAGTATGTTTGTCTCTCTTAAAATAAATAGAATTTCATGTAAAGTAGTTAGAAGTAAAAAAAAAAAAAGAGTAGATGTTTAAACTTTATACTTTTCAAAAATATTTTAACACCTGATATCAACTTCATATATATATAGAGAGAGAGAGAAAAAACAAAATGTTAAAAGAGATATTTTAATACTATATAGAATAAAATATCCAATGTAATGAATTATGAATAAAATATTTTAATATGAATTAATATTAACATATAATCAGTTTAATGTGCCCTCATAAAATGACTCAATACATATGTAATCTCTAAATTGTTTTATAATAAAAAAGAAAAAAATGTGGGCTATAATAAAAAAGGAAAAAAACATGCTCACATATTTACGCTGTTCATATAACCTAATAAAAATTCAAAAATATTTTAAAATTATATAGAATAAAATATCCAATGTAATGAATTATGAATAAAATACTTTAATATGAATTAATATTAACATATAACCAGTTTAATGTGCCGTGATAAAATAACTCAATACACATATTATGTTCTTGAATTTAAAATTCTAAATGAATGTGTTAATATTGTGTGCAACAAAAACATGAATAAATCTAGTGGGGTTTTTATTGAGGTTTTTCTCAGTTGTAATCAATTTTATCAGTGAGGATGAGCTTCAATGTTCATAAATATTAATCTAATATTTCAAGCAATATATTAGGATTCTTTTCATTTTATATGGAATGTGGAGTTTATTTTTTTTGGTACAAAAATTCCCTTCATGATCAAAGTTAACTTATAGATACTTCAGTTTGTATATATATTTGTTCAATAAAGTGAATTCAATATTTATTAACTTTTCATTATTCTCTGCTACTCTTACCTATGCTACTGCCTTACCATTTCCTTCGTAACATCAAATAATTCTTACAAATAAACTTGTGACCACGAAAATTCCATATTGTTAAAGTATTTCTCTTCCGAAACCGAAGAGGAATAACACGGCAATGACCGAGAAAATAAGACCTCGTGTTGAGGAGGGAAAAAGTAAAGACTCCGAAGAATGTTGAATTTTTGGAACGGTTAAAATAGTCGGTACACAATTATAGACGTGGAAGTGAAATTGCAATTCATTGATGCGAGAGTGGCATTAATATCTTAGTTGTAATTTGGATTACTTTTCATCTCAAAATTAGTCATCTTCCGATCCGTAAGTTCATCCTTGCTAATGGTGGAGTAATGCTAAGTAAGCGCAGTAAATACGTGTTCAAGAATTCTGGCTTCATTAAATTTACTTGGCAACTAATTGGCAAAAACAGTAATTAAGTGAAAAATGTAGATATCAATTTATAATAAATTTCAAAAAGATAGGTAAAAAAATTAAAAAAAAATTAAAATTAAAATTTTGTTTTGAATTAATATTATTATTATAAAAAATTAATATATAAATTAAATATATATTTATTTAAAATATATATAACAAAAAAATTATTTATGAATATTTATTTTCATTATATAGATTTTTAATATGTAAATAGGTTTTGCAAAAATATAATAACTATTAAAAAAATAGCTATAATTATTTCATATATATATAATTTTAATTTTAATTTTTAACATTTTTTAATTAAATTGAAAAATAAAAATATGTATTTATCTTTAAAATAAATCTTAACCTTCTAATATGATTATACTAAAAATATTATGTGAATAACTTTTAAATCTTTATCATTAATCTATTTATTATTGATAATGAAATTAAAATTTTAGAAGCTTATATACATATTAATATAACCATTATAGATTCATTTTAACCATGGATTTACCAAGAGCTAACAGAGATCAAACTTCAAACATGAAAAAAGATTTACACATCAAGAGATTTATTCTCTTTTAGTGCTTGGTAAATATGTGATTAAGATAGATCTATAATGGTAATTTTTCATTTTTTTAAATTGTATTTTTAAATAAATTATCACTATCAATATTTTATATTAAAAATCGAATGAGTTACACATTTCCCTTAGTAATTTTCCTCTTACTAAGAAATAACTATATTATTTTACCTTTAATTACTTTTTCCTTTTGAGAATTGAAATATTTTACTAAGGTAACCATTAATACGCTATATATATATATATATATATATATATATATATATAAACACTCTCTCTCTCTTTCTAGAGAGAGTGTATACTGAAATATATTAGTTAATATGGATATTCAAACACTTTATTTAAATTCTATATTGAAAGTGATTTTTAATTGTTTATTTATATGGTTATTTAATTTTTGTTCTGTTGTTATTTTGGCTCATATTAGCCAAAATTGCGAAAATTATTTTTATTATTTTTTGAGGCGGTGACATACTTACACATGTCTATCATTCTAGAATGTAAAATGAGCTTCTTGGCTCAATAAATATGGAAAAGAATTTAAACCAATTTTTTAAATTTTATGGTGTTATTTTTTTTCAAAGTTGAAATTTTGTATTCCCTTACAAAATCATTACATCCAATACATTAGCCATCATTCCATCACTATCATATATTCTACAACATAATCAAAGCACAAAAAATTGAGAGAGATCATGAGAAAACTAGGAATCAGAGGAAGTAAGAGGTGCCAAATCTTGCACACTAGAACCCAAAGAAGTTGATGATACATGGGAAGTCTCTTAATCTGAGCCAATTGCACGTTCATTCATTCCATAAAAAAAATATGGTTTCACTACTCATGTTTTACATCTTCTAGGCCTGCAAAGACACTATACCTTTATGCATGGCTCCCATTAAGAAACATGCTTGATAGGATTTTCATTTTCCAATAGAGAGGCAAAGCTTGGTAGTCCTCCCCCCTTCTACTTATCATACACTACCTCGGCATGGGGGCTAACTTACCGATTCACAAAATAACCAGTCTAAATGACACGAAAAAGACTAAAGTAAGTATATATGAAAATCTTTTGAATCATATATATATGGGGTAAACTCTTTTATATATATATATATATATATATATATATATATATATATATATATATGAGGTAAGTATGATTCAAAAGATTTTCATAACTTCTAAAAGAATCATGGGTCAAAATATAGTAATGTACACACTACAACAAAATGGTGTAGCTAAGAGGAAGAATAAAACCATCATGAATATGTCTAGAAGCATATTGAAGGCAAAACATCTATCAAATCTTTTTTGGAGAGAAGTGATAGCTTGCTTAGTTTATGTTTTGAATGAATATCCCCCCTAAAAGTATGAATAACAAAGTTCCACAAAGTGTGGAAAAATATGATTTGCAGTGTAGCATACTTCAAAGTATTTGGTTGTGTGGCATATGCTCATGTTGCCAAAGAGTTTAGAAGGAAGCTAGATGACATAAGGGATAAGTGCATTTGGATTGATTACAATGATCACTCCAAGCCATATAGATTTTATAACTCAATAACAAAGAAACTGATAATTAACAAGATTTTGAATTTAAAGAAAATGAAATGTGGGTTAAACATGGAATGGAAGCATTGACAAATCTATAAGAGTTGGAGAGGCAAGGAAGATGAACAATTTGTTCAAGGAGGATAGTGAGGTTCGCAAACCCAATCATCAATTAGAAGTACTCCAACAAGAAATTCAAGACATTCTATTCAAGGTGAATCATTTATTCTAACTAATTAGTCCACTCCTACTATTCAACCAAGTAGTGAATCTAATCCTACAATTAATTCCTTAAGGTCTAGAAAGACTAGAAGTTTGAGAGAATTTTATGAAGGTTTATATGTGAATTTAAATTTTGCATTGTTTACTTGTCAACTCAGATGTTTTGAAGAAGCAATGAAAAAATAAAATTGGGACAAAGCGATGGATAAAGAGATGGTTTCTATAAAGAAGAATGATACATGGGATTTAGTAGAATTTAGAAAAGGTAAAGGTTGCATAGCTATAAAATGGGTTGACAAAATGAAGCTCAAAGAGAAATGAAAATTTGAAAAGTACAAAAATAGATTGGTAACAAAATGTTTTGCATAATAGCCTAGAGTGGATAATGGTGAGACATTTGCATTGGTTACAAGTTTATATATAGTTAAAGTTACATCTTATTTATAGTACGTCAAAAAAGGTGGAAAGTATATTGGATGGATGTAAATTCAGTGTTCTTAGATAGCATTTTTAAAAAAGAAATCTATCTAGAGCAACCACTAGGATATGTTGTAAATAGACACAAAGATAAGTTGAAAAAAATATCTTTATGAACTTAAGCAAGCTCCTAGAGCTTGGTATAAAATGATTGATTCATATGTGATTTGTGGTAGATTTAGCAAAGCAACAATAAGCCTACATTGTATACAAAGATGAATGAGCAAGGAAAAATTGCAATTATTTGTTTGTGTGTTGATGATATGATCTTCACATGGAATCTATTAGTAGAAATTAACTATGAAGCAAGAATTTGAAATGATTGATTTGGAATTAATGAGATTCCTTCTTGATATTGAAGTCATTCAATTAGATTGTAGCTTTTTTTTTCAAGTAGGGTATGTCATGGATGTGCTAAAGAGGTTCATGATGATGAATTGCAAACTAGCACCACCTCTATTTATAATATGAACAAAGTTTAGTGAAGTATAAATATGATCCAACATAGATCCAATTCTACTAAAAATATTGGTTGGTAGTCTTATGTATCTCATTACCACTAGACTAGACATTACATATGCTATTAATTTGATTACTAGGTTCATGGAGTCTCCAAAAGACTCTCATTGGCAAGATGAAAATGAATTCTAAAATATATTGTTGGAAAAACAAGATATGATATATTATACTTTAGCACCAATGATAATTCCCTAGTTGGATATATGAATATTGATTTTGTAGGTATTACTTCAAGATATATTTTTCATCTTGGTTCAAGTCAATTGTTACAATCTTATTATTTGAAGTAGATACGTAGTAGCAACAAAAACAGTTTGTCAAACAATTTAGTCACATAGATTATTAGATGATCTATACAAAGAAGAATAAGGACTAACTAAAAGTGTATCATGACAATAACTCAATAGTAAATTTATGCATATTTATATCATATATCATTTTATTAGAGAGTTTGTAAACAATCGAGAAATCCATATCTAATCTTGTATACTAGAAGAACTAACACATTCACAAAAGCATTAACAAGAGATGTATTTGAGTTTCATAAACAAAATTTAAGTGTTATAATCCTAAGGCCTAAACTATCTCATCAAATTAGATGAATCTTTGTTATTCGATTCACTCATTGTGCCCGGCAAGCATCACCAGTCGATTCTTTCACATCAGTTAAATTTCTTCTTGGAGCAAATGAATGGATTTAGAATAATTGAAATTTCTCCTCAGACTAAATGAATGGATGTAATACGTAGATGAATGGATATTTACAATAACTGGATGCAGGATAATGATTTTGCTTATCTGATATTGCAGTCGGCGTCTCTAACCCCCAATGTCTTCCCGCAATTCATTAGGCGTGTTGAAATATTAATTTCCCCTGCTACGTACTGTTTCCAGAAAACCAGTACACTTCCCAGCACAAATTAAAACAGCAGACACCTGGACAGCAGTTTTACCAAAGCAATTTTCCCTGGAGCAGATAGAGCCGTGCGATATGGATGGACAACTGTCCGATTGAATGTACAGGGCCTGCAGCAATGAATTTGACATGAAGTTGAATCTTCATTGACAACCAGATTTATCAGTCAAGCGATAAATGAAATTTAATGCGGTTGACAGAGTTGGTAAAAATGGTAAACAACAGGTTTTATTGCGGACATGGGGAATGTACCGCAACATCCATAAATCTCAGGAATTAGATTTATTTGTCTGCTGCTCCATACCTTGTTTTAATTTCCAGCCTTGTCATAATAATATTAAACAGTTTTTTTTGGTGTTTTGTTTTAATGTAATGAGCAGCAGCACAGAAGCAGAGCGATAGTAGTGTTAATCTCTCAGCAATACAGTGCAGCAGCGCTCGAATGTAATTTCTGTGTTTTGAAAAAGAATGTGCAGCAGCACGAGCTCAGATGAATGAAGCTTTCATGCACAGCAGTGCAGGGACTGTAAATGAAATGTAAGAGAGAAGCGCAGCAGCGCTTGAATGTGATTGTGTGCTGCAGAGAAGAGTAGAAGCAGCAACGAAGGCACATCAGTGCAGAAAAGTAGACACAGCAGTGTGTAAGTTTTTTGAGGAACAGAGACAGAGCTCTCTTTGTAATGCACAACAGTGCAGAAGTTTTTTTTGTACGCAGCAGCGTGTTACAGCAGCGTGTTACAGCAGCGTTCTGAGCTGAAACAGAGTGTTACAGCAACATGTTTTGTAAATGCACAGGAGTGCAGTCACAGCAATGCAGAGTGCAGACACAGCAGTGAAAAACAGCGTGTTGATTTTTCAGAGGAGACAGAGTATTTTGTTTTCTGTAATGTACAGCAGTGCAGACACAGTAATGTATTTTCTGTTTACAGCATGAAGTTTTTTTTATGTTTTTTGAACTGTCTTTAAAAGTAGCCTTGTAGAAATCCCTCTATGTGAGGAAGGCGAATTTGTATCAGTTGGTTTACTGTTTATGAATACAAGTTAATTTTCCCTGTTGCTGTTACACCGTAACAAAAAAAAAATACCTGATGTCAAAAATTTACGTTGCTGAAACACCACGAGCAGCGTTGCTGAAACACCATTTCCAGCAAGCGATTTTCTGGGTTTTCTGTGTTAAAACAGAGTATAAAAACAGAGCATTTTTTTTGTCTGTCTATTATGGAATTTTCACAAATTCCCAACATGGTATCAGAGCATTGTTCTGCTCTGTTGATTTTGTTTTTGGAATTTTAGCAGAAAAATTCCCAACAGTGGTATCGGAGCTAGTCCAGGCTCTTTGAAGTGTCAAAGAAGCTGAAGGAAGGGTTTATTGCGGTAGCAGCTTCACCAGCAGAGTGAAGGCTCAGCCAAGAAATGATCCAGGTATTTCTCAGATTAATTTTCTGTGTTGTTGTTGAAGAAACAGTCAGTGATTTTAAAAACACAGTCAGAGATTTTAAAGCCTAGATAAGAATGGCAAGGTCAAAGAAGAAAGCCTCCAGGGCTGTTAAAAATGTGTCTCCCCCCTCTACTAAACTAGAAGGCAATCCATTAGAATACATTCTATTTGAAGTTCCAAAGTTTGATGGAAACTTTGATGTATGGGAAGTAAAGATGAGGGCTTTCCTAATGTTTGAGGGGATTGAAGTCTGGGAGTCAGTGATTGATGACAGCAATATGGATAAAGAATCCATGGAGTATGATGCACAAGCAGCAAAGACTATCTTGGATGGTCTCCCTGATTCAGTAAAGAAGAATCTAGGAAAATATACATCAGCAAAGGATATATGGGACAGACTGCATGACCTTCATACAAAGGGAGCACTGACCATGGAAATGAGTCAAGAAAAAAGTCATGAACCCATCATAGAAGCTGAGAATGAAAAGCTTGACCTCATCAAGCTTCAAGTAAAAGAAAGAGATGAAGAGCTTACAAAGCTCAAGAAGGAACTTGATGAAAGCAAGAGGAAACATCATGAAGAAGTCATATCCATGACAAATCAGCTGAATGAAGCAAGGAAGCAGGCAAAAGGAGCTGAAAAGAAAATGGAGAGCAGTCAAGCAGAAATCTCCAAAATGAAGTCTGATATTATCTCCCTTAAAATAGTAGCAGCTGAAGCTACTCGTAGCAAGGAAGAAACTGAGGGACAACTAGCAAAGAAAAATAATGAATGTGAAAAGTTAGAAGAAGAGATTTTCCTCCTCAGGAAGAAGGTTGAAGGGATGAACAAGATCATGAAGAGCTCTCAAGCTTTGGATGACATGCTCAGCTATCACAGATCTCCATATTGTAAATCAGGACTTGGGTATGTAGGTGAACCCTCAAACAAGTATGAGGATGCCTTAAGCAAAGGAGATGTGAAGAAGCCAGAAAGAGATGGTGATGCTCCTAGTTCCAACAAAGGCAAGGAGAAAAATGAAGGCTGCAATAGAAGAAATCCTGCTCCAAGCATAAAACCAGCTCCAAGAAGAAATGTAGCTGATGGCAAAGAGGCAAGATGCAATGGTCATCAACAAAGGATCTCAAGGCAGCAAGGCTTCGGAAGTACATCAAGGAAACCTCCATATACCAGGTACCAAACTTCATTTTTTGGTTATTGTTATGCTTGTTCAAACTTTGGTCATATGGCAAAAGACTGTAGAGCATTTCATGGAGATAGATGTTGTGGTCCCCGACAATCTCCAAGAAACAATTTCACAAGAAGAAATCATGAAATGTTATTCATGAACAATGTTGAATGCTTCAAGTGTCATAACATTGGGCATATGGCACGAGATTGTAACTTAACATGGGCTCCTATGCAAGCTAAACCCATGCAAAAGAAGAAAGTTACACAAGTATGGAGAAGGAAGGAAAGACAATCTGAAAACCCCTTGAACTCCCGAGTGGATCTAAATTTGTTTTGAGAAGAGTCTGCTAAAAGAAGACAAGCACACATTAAAGGGGAGCTTGTAATTTTTGTTTGCTGAATTGTATTAACAGTCATTTGTTGATGGAGGATGTATTGCAGCGCAGCAGTTGCAAATGAAATTTTTGTTAATCCCTCTAAAAGGTAATATGCAGCAGTGATGAAATCAGCAATGTTTTTGCTTTGTGTTTATGCAATATGCACAGAAATGCATAAACAAGAAAAGATGGCAGCGCTGAAATGTAAAGAGCAGCAGCGAGATAAGAAAAGTATGCAAAGCAAGAAGACCCTCACAGCAGTGGGAAGACAGAACATAAAACAGCAGTTTGGAAATTTTTGTTATGGAGCACATGCATTGAAATGCATAGCAATGGAAGGTAGTTTCCTTCTATGTAATGTGAGAGAACATACTCACAGCAGAGTGAGTACAATACACAACAGTAAAAAAATGTAATGTTTTTCTTCATATGCAATGCAGCATGCAAAGAAATGCATAAAGAAAAACAGGGACAACAGATTTTTAATGCACATGGGTGAATGATAATGTGTGGCAGCAGAGAAATGAAAGGAACTGCACAGCAGTGCATTATGAAAATAAAAAAAATGAAGATGAAGATTGTGTGAAGCAAGGGTGTAAAAAGAAAAGGCAGCACCCCGTGTTAATTTTTTTTGTTGTGTGGAGAATGCAGCGCAAAACAGCGTGATGGCAAGAAGGAGAAGCACAGTAGTGCGAAGAAAATGAAACCAGAACTAAGAGAGAATGAAGAAATGTGTTTTTACACAGCAATGCAAATAAGAAAATGCAGCAGCATGAAATTTTTTGTTGAAGAAATGAAAGGTAATGGCACAGCAGCAGTGCGAGTGTAATCAATGAAGGGGAGCACGCAGTGCGTATTTTTGTTGTTAAATGTGAAAGGAATGCGCAGCAGCGCAAGAGCAATTTGAGAAGTTATTTTATGCACAACAGTGCAGTGATAGAGACAGAGTGCTGAAACAGCAGTGCTGAGATAGAATTGCTGAGATAAAGTTTTGTAATGGAATATGCAGCAGCATAAATGTATTGAAAATTTTACACATAGCAGTGTAATGTTTTTCAGGAGAAGACAGAGTCTGTAATGAATAGCAGTGTAGAGCATATTGCAGCCTAAGCACTATTGTGAAGATGCTCTCGCTGTGTTTTGGAGCAGCAATGCATTCTACAGGCGTGTTTCAGCAACTGTCTGCGAGATGCTGAAACACGTGTTTCAGCAACAGACTGTGTGACTGAAACTGTGTGTTTCAGCAACAGCCTCGCTGAAACTATAATTTTCTGAGATAGCAGAAATTGGTTTGTGGAACAAAAGCGTTCCTTGGTGAATCCCTCTATCAAGAGGAAGATGCTTTTTAGCATACACATGGTAAATCCCTCTATTAAGAGGATGATGCTTTTCAGCATAGTCACAGGTGAATCTCTCTCTCAAGAGGAAGGTGCTCTTCAGCACATTGTTATGGTGAATCCCTTTGTTATGAGGAAGGTGCTCTTAAGCACAGTCTCAGGTAAACCCCTCTATTAAGAGGAAGACAATTTTAATTGGTTGTGGAACTGCATCAGAAGCAGTTGGTGAATTCCTCTATGAGAGGAAGTGTTTGGGTACGACAGAATGCCCAGCAGTTGAAATTAAAGGGGAGTGTTGAAATATTAATTTCCCCTGCTGCGTACTGTTTCCAGAAAACCAGTACGCTTCCCAGCACAAATTAAAACAGCAGACACCTGGACAGCAGTTTTACCAAAGCAATTTTCCCTGGAGCAGATAGAGTCGTGCGATATGGATGGGCAACTGTCCGATTGAATGTACAGGGCCTGCAGCAATGAATTTGACATGAAGTTGAATCTTCATTGACAACCAGATTTATCAGTCAAGCGATAAATGAAATTTAATGCGGTTGACAGAGTTGGTAAAAATGGTAAACAACAGGTTTTATTGCGGACATGGGGAATGTACCGCAACATCCAGAAATCTCAGGATTTAGATTTATTTGTCTGCTGCTCCATACCTTGTTTTAATTTCCAGTCTTGTCATAATAATATTAAACAGTTTTTTTTGGTGTTTTGTTTTAATGTAATGAGCAGCAGCACAGAAGCAGAGCGATAGTAGTGTTAATCTCTCAGCAATACAGTGCAGCAGCGCTCGAATGTAATTTCTGTGTTTTGAAAAAGAATGTGCAGCAGCACAAGCTCAGATGAATGAAGCTTTCATGCACAACAGTGCAGGGACTGTAAATGAAATGTAAGAGAGAAGCGGAGCAGCGCTTGAATGTGATTGTGTGCTGCAGAGAAGAGTAGAAGCAGCAACGAAGGCACATCAGTGCAGAAAAATAGACACAGCAGTGTGTAAGTTTTTTGAGGAACAAAGACAGAGCTCTCTTTGTAATGCACAACAGTGCAGAAGTTTTTTTTTTGTACGCAACAGCTTGTTACAGCAGCGTGTTACAGCAGCGTTCTGAGCTGAAACAGAGTGTTACAGCAACATGTTTTGTAAATGCACAGGAGTGTAGTCACAACAATGCAGAGTGTAGACACAGCAGTGAAAAACAACGTGTTGATTTTGTAGAGGAGACAGAGTATTTTGTTTTCTATAATGTACAGCAGTGCAGACACAGTAATGTATTTTCTGTTTACAGCATGAAGTTTTTTTTATGTTTTTTGAACTGTCTTTAAAAGTAGCCTTGTAGAAATCCCTCTATGTGAGGAAGGCTCAGTTGGTTTACTGTTTATGAATACAAGTTAATTTTTCCTGTTGCTGTTACACCGTAACCAAAAAAAATACCTGACGTAAAAGATTTACGTCGCTGAAACACCACGAGCAGCGTTGCTGAAACACCATTTCCAGCAAGCGATTTTCTGGGTTTTCTGTGTTAAAACAAAGTATAAAAACAGAGCATTTTTTTTGTCTGTCTATTATGGAATTTTCACAAATTCCCAACATGGTATCAAAGCATTGTTCTGCTCTGTTGATTTTGTTTTTGGAATTTTAGCAAAAAAATTCCCAACAAGGCGGCGACGACCACTCTTTATCACATTACATGACTCTTTTTTATTTGATTCATTCATTGCGCCGAGGAAGCATGGCCAATCGATTCTTTCACATTGGCTAAATTTCTCCCTGGAACAAATGAATGGATGTAATACATAGATGAATGGATCTTCAGAATACATAGATGCCGGATCTTAATACATAGGTTTTCTGATCCGATATTTCTCCCCGGAACAAATGAATGGGTCTTAATATACAGTACGTGGATTCTACGAATGATAAGGTATAAAGAGAACTCTGAGCCATGGTAACATCACACATAGTTACGTTCACATGCCCTAAATTTCTCTATGGACCAAATGAATGGATCTTAATATACACTCCATGAATTCTATAAAGGAGAGGCTATAAAGAGGAGTAAAAGAAACATTACGGATCAATTACTTTCGCATGCGATAAATTTTTCCGTGAAACGAATGTATAGTGAAGATACACTCCCTGAATTCTATAAAAAGAGAGTATATAAAGAGGAGTCTAACCCGCGGAAGCATCACACATCAGTTACTTTCACATGCGCTAAATTTCTCCGCGGAACAAATGAATGGATCTCTATCGAACAAATGAATGGATGTATGGAAGAGACTTAGGAGTCAAGGAAACATCGCACTCAATTATTTTCACATGCTCTAAATTTCTTCATGGAACAAATGAATGGATCTTACACCCCAAGAATTCTGACCCATGAAAACATCAAACATCAATTACCTTCACATGCTGCTAAATTTCTCGGCGGAAGAAATGAATGGATCTCTATGTAACATATAGATGAGACTTAAAGAGGGTCAAGGAAACATCACACGTCAATTATTTTCCCATGCGCTAAATTTCTCGGTGGAACAAATGAATGGATCTTACGATACACCTCAAGAATTCTGACCCATAAAAACATCAATTACTTTCACCTCAAATAAATTTATCCGTGGAACACATGAATTTATTTAACCTACGCTCCAAGAAATCTATATCACATTAATTACTTTCATATGCCCTAAATTTCTCCGTTGAACAAATAAATGGATAGTATAAACTCCAAGAATTCTGGCCCGTGGAAACATCAAATATCTTCTGAGCAAATGAATGGATGTTCGAAATAGGAGCATATATGGGGTAAAGTAAACTAAGTCATATGAATAGTATCCTTTTTTTTCATTATTGTCT
Source organism: Pinus tabuliformis (assembly GCA_031772625.1). Taxonomy (NCBI): domain Eukaryota; kingdom Viridiplantae; phylum Streptophyta; class Pinopsida; order Pinales; family Pinaceae; genus Pinus; species Pinus tabuliformis. The sequence goes on along the minus strand of CM062815.1, from coordinate 599,330,950 downwards.
GATCCCATTTTTATAGGTCTTTTTATTTTATTAACGTTTTCATTAAAAATGAGTGGAGGGAGGAAATATTGAAAAACATGTCTTTTACTCAATATCTTTTACTTGTCTTTACTCTTATAAATCTTTTTATTTTTATTGATCTTACTCTTATAATTTTTTTTTTTAATTAATCCTTCACACCAGCATTATAGAAGTAGAGGGGAAGGGAAAATATTAGATAAAACAAATTATACAGGTTACAAAGTAAGTAATATAAGTAACATGTTTTATCTAATATTTCCCTCCTTTACTTACTATTATATATTTATGAAAGCGTGAAATAATGGACAAAATGTAATATATTGCATTATATTTAGCCTATTATTTTGTCCTTGTACCATCCCTTATATAGTCTTCGTATATGAGGGTGGGGTCGTGGGTAATATTGTGAATAATATAACTCCCCTTCCCCTATTGGGTGAGGCGAGGTAGGGGGAATAATAGGAAAGATTTTAAGAGATAAGGGTGGGGCTGAGAATAAATATTGGGTAAAGAGCATGTGGTGGTAGGGAATAATAGGAAAAATATAATCCCCACACCCTCAAAGGGGTGGAGCGAGGTGGTGGAAAATGGAATAATGAGAAAAATGCATGAGATAAGGGTGGGTGTAGGGGGAGATATCAGGTAAATTACTCCCCTCACACCCACCCTCACCCTATATCTCATATATTTTTCTTGCACTACCCTACTCCTCCCTCATAGGGGTGGGGGGACTATATTTTTCCCATTATTCTGCTCCTCCCCGACGTTCTTTACCAAATATTTCCCTCCACCCCCACCCCTACCTCATATATTATTAGAAAAAACATAATATTATAATAAAATTATGTTTTTCCCAATATTCTCTATGCAAGGATGGGAGAAATATTAGGTAAATTATAATATTTACCCAATATTCCCCCCAACTCCACCCTCATAATTATGGTTTTCTCAATATTTCTCAAGTGGGGGTGAGGGAAAAGATAAGATAAATTATAATATTTTGCCTAATATTTCCCTGACCTCTCAATTGATGCATATGGATACAAATTTCTAACTCTAACACCAACATGATTTATCTTGCAATTTTTTATTTTGCTTCTATCAACTCAACCTCCTATATGAAAAATAACCTAGATAAAAATTGTTGCTTCACTACCTTATAACAGGATATTCATAGTCTAAGGAATGAATGTAATATCCTCCTTTTAGGGGACTTTAATGTTAGAACTGCTACTAACCAAGATACTCTCCTAATTAATAACTCTCACCCTAATCCTGTTTAGCTAAATGAGGAATTTGACCTAGCAAGTAGATTCAAAAAAAAAATTGAAGACAAAACCAATAAATTATATGCTACCAAGCTAATCAAGCAATGTAGTTCCCAAGATCTGGTCATTTCTAATGGAATTAATAAGTGGCCAACTTCTAGCCACATGACTTGTATTCATAGGTTTGGCAGTAGTGGTGTGGATTACAGTATCTAATGTCCATGTTCTTAATAACATTGTAAATTTTGACCTCATAAATGACCACAAGCTTGATTTTGACCATAGACCTCTAACCTTAACTCCATCTAATGTCCATATTCACACTAGGCACGTTCAAGATAATTGTGAGACTCAAATGCACATATGTTTTGATAGTAGAAAAATGGATCTCTTCTTAAAGGATTTAAATGGGGATTTAGATTGCTTAATGTATAAGGATAGCATTTGTCACATCTACCAGAATTTTACAACAACCCTTTCCACTATCATTAAAAAAGTTCCCTACCAAGGTGTCTTATAAAAAGAATAATATAACTTCAAACCCTTGGTATGATAATGATTGTAAAATTGCCAAGAAAACGATTAGAGATTCTCTTAACGAAACCGTAAAGATTGAAAAAATAAATGCATACAAAGCTCTTCTCAAAAAGAAGAAAATGTCCTATCTAAATAGGAGAGCATCTCCTTCACCTTTCTAAAGTTGAGCCCAAAAAGTTTTGGAGGAAAAATCTTGTTTGTAAAATGAAAGAAAATAATTTGATCCCCTCAAAGAACTTGGATATCTATCTTAAGAATCTTTATGATTCTCCTAATTCCATGGAAACCATCTTGAACACTTCTATAGAGGAGGACATCTTCTCTTTGGAATATGTTGAGTTTGAGATTAAAAAACTCACCAATTGAAAAGCTAAGAATATTTAAGGATACCAAGGTGAAATTCTCGAAATGGGAAAGTTTGTCTTCATTTGTCATATACACAAACTCCTCAATTTGGAAATAAATAAGGCTTCCCTAAGCCTTGGACAAAAATCCTTATTGTTTCTATCTTTAAAAGTAGGGATACAATATTCCCTCTAACTTTAGGACCTTTATGATTAGCCACATTTTAGGCAAGTTGTACGGACCCATTTCCGAAAAGAAGATTTTCCTTTGGCTTGAAAGAAATGGTAAAAGAGCTAAAAGGAAAGTTGGTTTTAGGAGACATTACTCAACTACATACCATATTGTTACTCTTAGGATCATTGTAGAGGAATGCCACAATGATAAAACTGATCTCTTCTATTTTTTCTTGACTTTAGAAAATATTTCGACGCCATTCCTCGGAATAAGATATAGAAGAGATTAGAAGAAAGAATGGTTCCTCCCAAGATGAGGACTATTATGACTAGGCTATAAGAGAATGTTATTTCCAAGTTCAAAACCATCGAGGGTTGGTCAAATGAAATTACAAGTAATATCAAAGTTAAGCAAGGATATCCCTTATGCCCTACCATTTTTGGCATCTACATTGATAAGCTAGAAGAGTGTTTAGAAGTTGTAGGATGTGATGGCCCTAGGCTCACTAGTATGGTCATTGCTCTTTTCCTTTATGCTGATGATATTGTTTTTTAGCTTGCAGCCATGATGATCTTGACAAGTAGCTTAGAATCCTCCAAGATTATTGCTCCAAAGATGGGTATGATTGTTAATACTGACACGACTAAAGTCATGATAATTAAATCTAAAAACATCAACTACAGTAATTTCATTTATGACAATTACTACTTTGAGACAATTTCTTCATACAAATATCTAGGAATTGACCTTCATCATCACCTCAATTGGAATGATAGCATTGGGAAAAGTATAATTGGAGGTTGGACATTTATTATGGGCTTGAAAACAATTGTAAGTTGACGGATATTTTGTCATAGAGTAATTTTTTTTTCTCTTTTAGACTATTGTCACCCCTGTTATTTTATATGGATGTGAGGTTTGGGGTTAGAGGAAGATTGAGGTGATCCAAAATCAATTTATAACCTAAAACCTAAATATGAAAGGAAATATTCCCTACCCTATCCACCTACTTTAAGGTATACTTTTCCTCATTGAAAGCACGATTATGATTAGGCATATCATGTATAAAAGGAAGCTACACAACATGGAAGCTAAGAGGTATCCTAAAATTGCTTCTAACTCTAGCCAAAACCCCCACCTCTAGCTCAAGCGATGCTTGCATAAAAATGTCTAGTCTTGGCTAGACCATTAGGAAGTAAAGGAAGAGATCTTCTTGAATAATAAGGATAATATTAAAAATATTATTACTTCCAAATTCAAGGATAATTTGTGGGATGATAAGGAGTTAGAGGGAAAATTGAAGCTAAGCTATTATAAGGAGGTTATCAACCCCAATCTCAAAAATCAGAATTATCTTTTTGTCTTTTCCTGTACTAAGAAGAAAATGATCATTGCCAAGATAATAACTAATTCTCATGAGCTTCAAACTGAAACAGAGCATTGGTCGATTCACAAAACACCTTGGTATGAAAGAGTTTGTCACTTTTGCGATACTAAGAGCGTTAAAGATGAAAAGTGCTTTCTCTTGGATTGCCCAACTCTTATTCACATATGTTCTAATTTTCAGAATTTTTTCCACTGCAACCTTTCTTGACTTGTTAAGTCAACAAAACTAAGGTGATTTAGGAATGCTTCTCTCCATTTCTTTTGATAGTAGAAATAAAATGTTAAAGAATCTCATTTAATCTCACTCTTAAGGTAAGATAGACCATATTGGTTTTAGTTGACGTTAATCATCATCATCACGAGGATGAGGGTGACTATGGGTACCGGGGAAAATATTGGAAAAACAATAATTTTATTATAATATTATGATTTTCGTGACGGTGAATCATCAATAATGAAAGTCTATATAATTTGAATGAATTTAATAATTCAAAATATATATTTTTGCCAATCTAAAAATATTTTCATGTAATACTTTTTATTCTTTCATTGATTCATACTCGCAATATAAAGGAGTAAGCTAATTAAAAAAAGGGTAATAGTTGCAACACAACATAGTCTCTACTTGCCAATCTAAAAATATTTTCATGTAATATTTTTTATTCTTGCATTGATTCATACTCACAATATAAAGGAGTAAGCTAATTAAAAAAAGGGTAATAGCTGCAACACAACATAGTCTCTACTTCTAAACCTAACTAATTGATTAAGGTCATGCTTCTTAATAGCTGCAACACAACATAGTCTCTACTTCTAAACCTAACTAATTGATTAAGGTCATGCTTCTTTCAGCGGGGCCCGCATTTTCGTCTTCGCACGTGCTTCCTTCGCACAACCACCTTCACACATCTTCCTCCACACGACAACCTATTGTTGTGGGAACACCACCCATGATAATTTTTTACAAGAGATATGGGGACCCTCCATGTAAATTTTGGACAAATCACTCCTTCAATGCTTTAATTTTATTAATTTTGCAAAACTTTTAATTTCTTTAAATTTTCGTTTTCATGATTCGATTATGTGTGGTTTGTCGAAAACTTCCCAATGACTCAAATTTTGTTTAGTTTGGACTTACAATTTGAAAATTAGGCGTATTTAAAGTCTGCTTGAATTTCACTGCCTCAGATTAAAATTTGTAAATTTGTATTCTATTATATTTTTATGAATTTTAAATAAATCTAATTTTAATATATAGTTTAATTTTGATTAACTAAATTAATCTAGTTTAATTTAGTCAGTTAAAGATAGTCAATTTATAAATATTAAATTATTAATTTAATTAATCATTAATTAAGTGTGACCAATTTGTAAATATTTTATTATGGAGGAGGACATCTTCTGTTTGGAATACGTTAAGTTCGGGATTAACAAATTTGCTAATCGAAAAGCTAGGAATATTGAAGAATACCAAAATGAAATTCTCGAAATGATAAGGTTTGTCTTCATCCCTCATATACACAAATGCCTCAATCTAGTAGTGAAAGAAGGCTTCCCTAAACCTTGGACACAAAGCCTTATTGTTCTTATCTTTAAAAGTGGGGATAAAAATATTCCCTCTAACTATAGGACCATTATGATTAGCTAGATTTTAGCCAAGTTGTATGGAATCAGTTTCTAAATGAAGATTTTCCTTTGGCTTCAAATCCATGGTAAACGAGCTAAAAGGAAAGTTGGTTTTATGAGACATTTCTCAACTATAGACCATCTTGTTACCCTTAGGATCATTGCAAAGGAATAACACAATAATAAGATTGATCTCTTTTTTTGTTTTCTTTACTTTAGAAAATATTTCGACACCATTCCTTGGGATAGGTTATGGAAGAGGCTATAAGAAATAATAGTTCCTCCCAAGATGAACATTATTCTGATTAAGCATATGAGGATGCTATTTCCAAGTTCAATACCACCAAGGATTCGTGAGAAGAAATTACATGCAATATCGGAGTTAAGCAAAGATATCCATTATCCCCTACCATTTTTGGAATCTACATTGATAAGCTACAAGAGTGTTTAGAAGTTGTAGGATCTGATGTTCCCAGGCTCATTGTTATGTTCATTACTCCTTTCCTTTATGCGAATGATAACATTCTTTTAGCTTGGAGCCATGATGATCTTGATAAGCATATTAGAATCCTCCAAGGTTATTTCTCCAAAGATGGGTATGATTGTTAATACGAACAAGACTAAAGTCATGACAATTTAATCCAAAAATATCAACTACGATAATTTCATTCATGATAGTAACTACTTGGAGACAATTTCTTCATATGAGTATCTAGGAATCAACATTCATCATTACCTTAATTGGAATTATAACATTGAGAAAAAGGATAATTGGAGGTTGGAATAATTATTATGGGTTTGAAAACAATTGTAGGTCGATGGATCTTTGGGCATGGAGTAAAAAAAAGGTTCTCTTTCAAACTCTTGTCACCCCTTTTACTTTATATGGATGTGAGATTTGGGGTTGGAGGAAGATTGAGTTGATCCAAAAGAAATTTATAACCTACAACTCCAACATTAAAGGAAATAGTCCCTACCGTATTCACCTGCTTGAAGCTAGCCTTTTCCTCATTGAATGCATGACTATAATTAGGTATATCATGTATAAAAACGAATTTACACAACATGGAAACCAAGAGGTATCATAAAATTGCTTCTAACTCTAGCCAATTCCCCCACCTCCAGCAAAAGCAAGGCAAGCATAAAGATTCCTAATCTTTGTTAGACCATTGGGAGGTAAGGGAGGAAGTAATCTTGAAGAATAAGGATAATATTAAAATTATTGTTACTTCTAGATTTAAGGATAAGTTGTGGGATGATAAGGAGTTAGAGGGAAAAATGAAGCTAAGGTATTATAACGAGGTTATCAACCCGAATCTCAAAAATCATAATTATCTTTTTGTCTTGACCAGTACTAAGAAAAAATGAACATGTCAAGATAAGAACTAATTCTCATGAGCTTCAAAGTGAAACAGAGTGTTGGTTGATTCCCAAAATACCTTGGAATAAAAGATTTTCTCACCTTTGCGATACTAAGAGGGTTGAAGATGAAAAGTGCTTTCTCTTGGATTGCCCAACTCTTACTCACATTCATTCTAATTTTCAAAATATTTTCCACTACCAACCTTCTTGACTTGTTAAGTCAACAAAAATAAGGTGATCTAGGAATTCTTCTCTCCATTCTTTTCTATCATAGAAATAAAATGTTAAAGAATCTCAAATAATATCACTCTTAAGGTACGATAAACCATATTGGTTTTAGTCAATATTAATCATCATCATCATCATCATCATGAGGGTGAGGGTGAGTGTGGGTACTAGGGAAAAAATTGGAAAAACCATATTTTTATTATAATATTATGATTTTCTCAATAATATATAAGGGAGAGGGTGAAGATGACATGGAGAAAATACTTTGTAAATTATGAGTGTGAGATTGTTATTTATCTAATATTCCCCACCACCTTCTTCATCATCACCTTTATCTTATACATCAATTTAATATATATATATATATATATATATATATATATATATATATATATATATATATATATATATATATATATATATATATCTATATATCTATATATATATATATGATTCTTTCTTGTATTTAATAAATCAAAATTTAAAATAAAGTTCATAATCATCATGGCAATAATAAATAAAGAAATTATTCAAATTAAAAATTATTTATATACATGTTTGTTTACATAAGTCAATGTAATTTGAATGAATTTAATAATTCAAAATATACATTTTCACCAATCTAGAAATATTTCCATTTAATATTTTTCATTCTTTCAATGATTCATACTTACAATATTATGGAGAAAGCTAATTAAAGAAAGGGTAATAGCTGAAACATATCATAGTCTTTCCCTCTAGCACTAATTAATTGATTAAGGTTATGCTTCTTTCAGCAGGGTCCACATTTTTCCCACATTTTCATCTTCGCACGTGCTTTCTCCGCACACCACCTTCACACAACTTCCTCCACATAAAGACCTCCTGTGTGGCCACAACACCCCCCATAATTTTTTACATAAGATATGGAAACCCACCATGTAAATTTTGGACAAATCACTCCTTCAATGCTTTAATTTTATTAATTTTGCAAGACTTTTACCTTATTCAAATTTCGTTTTGATGATTTCATTGTGTACATTTTGTCAACAACTTCCCAGTGATTTAAATTTTGTTGAGTTTGGACTTACGGTTTGAAAATTAGAGTTGGTTAAAGCCTAGTTGAATTTCACTGTTGGCTTAAAAATTTTAAGTTTGTATTTTATTATATTTTTATGAATTGTAAATAAATATAATTTTAATATATAACTTAATTTTGATTCATTGGATTAATCTAGTTCAATTTATTCAATTAAATATAGTTAATTTGTAAATATTAAGTTATTAATTTAATTAATCATTAATTAAGTGTGACCAATTTGTAAACATGTTATTATAGAGGAGGACATCTTCTCTTTCGAATACGTTGAGTTTCGGATTAAGAAATTCGCTAATCGAAAAGATAGGAATATGGAAGGATACCAAGCTGAAATTCTCAAAATGGGAAGGTTAGTCTTCATCTCTCATATACACAAACTCCTCATTCTAGTAGTGAAATAAGGCTTCCATAAGCCTTTGACACAAATCCTTATTTCTTTGTCGTTAAAAGTGGGGAAAAATATTCCCTCTAACTATAGGACCAGTATGATTAGCCACATTTTAGCCAAGTTGTATGGACTCATTCTCAAAGAAAAGAAATTCCTTTGGCTTGAAATCCATGGTAAAAGAGCTAAAAGTAAAGGTGGTTGTAGGAGACATTACTCAAATATATACCATCTTTCTACTCTTAGGATCACTACAGAGGAATGCCACAATAATAAGTATGATCTCTTCTATTGTTTTCTTGACTTTAGAAAATATTTTGACACCATTCCTCGAGATAAGCTATGGAAGAGTTTAGAAGAAATAATGGTTCCTCCCAAGACAAGGAATATTATGAGTAGGCTATATGAGAATGTTATTGCCAAGTTCAAGAGCACTGAGGATTAGTTAAAAGAAATTACATGAAATAATTGAGTTAACTAAGGATATCCCTTATTCCCTACCTTTTTTGGTATCTACATTGATAAGCTAGAAGAGTGTTTAGAAGTTGTAGGATTTGATGGCCCTAGGCTCACTTGTATGGTCATTAGTATTTTCCTTTATGTTTATGATTTTGTTCTTTTATCTTGGATCCATGATAATGTTGACAAGAAGCTTAGAATCCTCCAAGATTATTGCTCCAAAAATGGGTATGCCTATGTTGAAGGCTCGAAGTGCTTGCCTCAACATTGGGGGAAACCACCCGGTCGGGACCTCGGAGCAGGTCCTTTTCTATTTGGAATGGTGGCTTTGAATGGAGATTATTGGACCAATTTCCCTTCAAATAAATTATAAGGAATGGATGGAGTATAAGTAGAATGCTTTGATATAGTTAAAACTGGAAATAAAGAATACTTAAACTTAATATCTATCCCGGGAAAGCTATCTATATATGTGATTTAAAAATATCTCATAAGAAACATGACAATATAGATTATATCATGATTGTGAGGTTAAAGCAAAAATGATAACTAATTTAATTAAATAGTTAATTAAATTAGTTAATAAACTCGTCACATATATGAGATTTCATTGTTTATGCATATAATATATAATTCCAATCACACATATCAGTAGTGAAAAATGTATGATTGTTACAACACATATATGATAAACATAATCAAATTACCATTCAACTCTTAAACAAAGAAATAATAAATAGATAATAGTACCCAATAAATCGTAACTCTTCTCATGAGAAAATGGTAGTGGTTCAACTTTCTATTAAGAGGAACTTAAGTTACAATAGTGCAAACAAAAGCCTTCTTTCCAAAATTCAAAACCCCTTCTCCTTACAAATGGAGGGGATTTATAGTCTCAAAATGAAATACAAATATAGAAAATAGAAAAAAACTTGAAGCGGTTTAACAAATGACACTTAAAATGAACCAAAGAGATATTTTTAGAATTTGTTATAACAAATTGTTTAGGCCCGTGAAGAGGGGTGCTCTCCCATTTGTTGTTGAAGTTCATAAATATTTTTCATATCCTTTAATTCGGTTGGAGCCTTCGATTGAATCCACATCTAACTGATAAATATGGCGTCCCTTAATGCTGGACACATGTGAATTGTGGTATTGGATAGGCACCTAAGCATTAACCACTTGTTGTGAGGCTTGAATAAGAACTGCCAATGGATTTCCAAGTTAATTTTAGATAACTAATCAATTATTTCGGCCCATTTCTTGGATGATTCCTACAACGCTTTTATGAGCAGTTTAATATCTTGCAGTGCTTCCTGAGGGAAGTTTGATATGATATTCGCTTGGAACAAGTTATCACTGATTGTCTCTATGATATTATTAGAGATATCTCTCACATTATGTATTGTTGCCTCTGCCAGTATAACGCGAATCTCCCATTATTTGGAGACTATTTCCTTGTGTGACTCTTTTATTCTAGGAAGATTAGCCAATATCCCCTCAATGATTCCCTGCCACATAAGGAAACCTGCAATCATTTCTTCAATATCATCAAAATAAGTTCTGAGGTATGATAATTGGTTAACCAGGGAACTAATTGTACGACACAAATCATGAATAATGGCCAACCTCTAACAAAACACAATTTGTTGTTGAGAAAGGAGAGTATTTAACTCTCCTACTTCCTTCTTTAAATTTGCCAATTTAGGAATAACCTATATTTGTTCGATCCTTTTTTTTTTTAATTCCTATATCTAAGAATCTCAGACATACAAATAATTGTGATATTGAACTTTAAAAGAATTAAAATTGTTTTGGAGTTCAATAAGTTGTCCTTTCCATTGATCGAAAATATTTTGTCTCTCAACCTTAAAATTTTGTTCTAACTGTACAATTATGTCTTCCTTCTCTTTCAATACCTATTTCACTTCAGTGGCTTTTTCCATGGTTGCAGAAGCATAGGCTCCTGTGAACTTAGTGAGTCTCCCAAGTTCCTCTAAAGGAATGGACAAGGAACCCTTCCATACTATTTCGAAGGAAGCACTTTTAGGGATTAAAGCCTAAGACTGCTCGAAGTTTCTTTTATTTCTCTGTCTTTTAAAAACATCCTTATGCTCAGGACTATAAAATACACCAAGTGAAGGAATTTCTTCTACCCTTAATACAACCTCAGAGATTTGGAAGATAGGTGTAAATTCAATGTCTTCAATTTCTAAATGCTTATCAGGGGCCTTAAGTGTAATCAGAGTATGTTCTAAACTTTTAGATTGTATCGAGGACATTCTCTTGAAAGGGAGTCTTCAAAACCTATGGTTCATTTTCCTTCAAAACATGAACAAATTGTTCCCATATTTTCTCAAGCTTGGAACTAGGAAAAATACCTTCATCCTGAGAAGAGGAGGAAGCTCCTATCTCTTGTGTTTGAGGTGTATCAGTAGCATGTGTGGAACCAACAATTATAACATCATCCTAAACTGTGCTTTCTTGTGGAAGATTTAATGAATCCATAGGTAAATGGGATAACCTTTTAGCCCTATATTGAGTGAACTGATTCATTTCCTATGGAGTCAACTACTCGGTTGCTTGTCTTGTAACCATTGAATAGGTGAAAGCATTTTCAAGAAGGTCATCAAACTTATCTAGTTTATGAGAAAATTTCCTGATGCTTGATTGCAAAGTTACGTTTTTTATAGTCTGATGGGGATCATATTGTTTGTTAGGGATGGTAGGGAAATTGTATTCCAAAATATAATTAATCTCAATGGTTGCATGCTTGAAATTATCCAAAGTATACATACCTCAATGAAGAGGAAAAATAGGCCATACTTTCTTATTAGACTCCTTTAATAATTTTGAAATACCATTCCTTACGGTTTGGTATGTTATTTCTCAAGACAAAAGTTTTCCAAGGACATATAGAGGCCAAACATGGGGATTAGCGAGACTACCAAAGACTTGAACGTAAGTAAACAACTCCACACCAAAACTAGTTTCCAACTCAAAGTAAGTCAGATTCAACTTCTGGAGAAATCATAGGAGTTCTCTTGTCAAAGATGGTTTGATAAATAGGGAGCATTACACCATGGCATATTTTATAAAAATGAGGCTAGTATTTTTAGTCCCAAAGGATATCATGGTACATATGGATAGGATTCAGGTCCTCTAAGGTTCGCTTCCATCCCATAGAGGTGAAATCTGTAGAGAAACACATGACATCCATTACATAGGCACTCATGTAGAAGGGAGGAATTATATTTTCAAAAACCTAGTGCTTACTTCTAAAATTCGGGATATGAATAGCTAAATTATTAGAAATATATTTCCCCAATCTAATATATATCCTTTTGAGGCAGCATCAATCAATGGTGTCCATTGATCAAAAAATTTTTGAGTATTATAATAAGGTTTGATAATTGGTCAACCAGGGAACTGGTTGTATGACATCATGAATAATTGCCAACCTATGACAAAACACAATTTTTTTGTTGAGAAAGGAGAGTATTTAACTCTCCTACTTCCTTCTTGAACTCTGCCAACTCAATATTAACCTTTGGTTGTTCAATCTTATTCTGTAATTCCTGTATATGAGTGTCTTGAACATACAAATCAGTGACATGTTGCAATTTAAGAACATTAAAGTTTTTTTTCTAGTTCGATAAGTTTCCCTTCCCATCGATTGACAATTTTTTGTTTCTCGGTCACAAAACTTTGTTCTAACTGTATAATTTTGTCTTCCTTTTCTTTCAATAGTTGCTGCACTTAAGTGGTTTTGTGCATGGTTGTCGAAGCATAGGCTCCTGTGAACTAAGTGAGTCTCCCTAGTTCCTCTAAAGGAGTGGACAATGAACCCTTCTATACTACTTCGAAGGAATCATTTCCGAGAATTAAATCCTAGGACTGATCAAGTTTTATTTTCTTTCTTTGTCTTTTAACAACAACCTTATGATTGACATTGTAAAATACATCAAGTGGAGTAATTTTTTCTACCCTTAATACAACCTCAAAGGTTGGGAGGACCGTATAACTTCGATGTCTTCAGTTTATAAAGGCTTATCAGATGCCTTAACTGTAATCAGAATATGTTCTAAAATTCAAGAAGAATCACAGACCTTCTCTTGTAAGGGAGTCTCCAAAACTTGTGGTTCATTGTCCTTCAAAACATGACTAAAATGTTCCCATATTTTCTCAAGCTTGGAACTAGGAAAAATACCTTCATCCTGAGAAGAGGAGGAAGCTCATGTCTCTTTTGTTTGAGGCGTATCAGTAATCTGTGTGGAACTAGTAATTATAACAACATCTTGAATCTTGATTTCTTGGGGAAGCTTTAAAGAATGCATAGGTAAATGGGATAACCTTTCAGCCTTGTATTGAGTGAACTGATTCATTTCCTGTGGAGTCAAATGCTCTATTTCCTATCTTGTAACCATTGAATAGGTAAAATCCTTTTCAAATAGGTCATCGAACTTATCTGGTTCATGAGAAAACTGCATGATGCTTGATTGCGCAGTAACCTTTTTGACATTCTGATGGGGATCATACTTTCTATTAGGGATGGTAGGGAAATTGAATTCCAAGATAGAATTAATCTCAATGGTTTCATGCATAAAATTCTCCAAAGTATACACACCACAATGAATAGGAAAAGAGGAGCATACTTTCTTGTTAGACTCCTTTAATAATTTTGAAATACCATTCCCTACAGTTTGGTATGATATTTCTTGAGCCAAGATTTTTTCAGTGACATATAGAGGCAAAACATGGGGATTAGCGCGACTACCAAATACTTGGATGTAAGTAAAAAACTCCTCACCAAACTAGTTTCCAACACGGAGTAAGTCAGTTTTGACTTCTAGGGAAATCTTAGGAGTTCTCTTATCAAAGATGATTTGATAAATAGGGAGAATTACACCATGGAAGATTTTTGAAAACTGAGGCTAATACTTTGAGTCCCAAAGGATATCGTGATATATATGGATAGTAGTCAGGTCCTCTAAGGTACAGTGCCATCCCATAGAGGTGAAATCCATAGTGAAACACATGGAATCTATTAAATATTGTTATCGGGAAATCTAGTGTCTATTCAGAGCTGCTAGTCCCACTAAGACGGGTAGCTATCTTAGAAACAAACAGATTAAAGTCACTTGTTTTTCCTTTATGAGATAAAGATGAGAAAGAAGCAAAGAGTACCAACCTTAGTCTTTCGCTTGGCTCCTTGCTTGTTTCCTTTCCCCTTTGACAGAATCTTGCCACTGCTTCCCTACTTGTCCCGCTTCAAAGAGCACCTGTAGATTCACAGCAGCATAATACCATCAAAGCATAGAGATCTTTCACTATAAACAATATAAGATCAGATATATATTTACCATACAAATGCATATACCAACATAATATTCAGAGATACACAAGAATATGGAGGAAAACTCAAATAACTTTATTAGTAAAAGTAGTAGAAGAGAGGATTACAACCACTTAGTTTGACCCAGTGCCATCCTCCCAGTTTGAAAGCCCTCTTCACCTCACACAAAGCAAGATCACCCAACAATGTTTTCAAAGAGAAACCAGTAGCACCTGTTTGCAAATTACTAAATTCCAACCTCCGAATCTCTAGGATGAGGGATCCATTTACAGATATTTGCAGGGGGGTGAGTCAGCTTCTGGGATTTTGATTAGTGTCATCTCTCTGATAGTTCTTGGTTCCACTTGGAGATTTCATGATCTCTTACTCATCCTTGGGTGAATTCAGGGAGGCAAGTGTCAAATGAACAGCTTCTAGAAGATTCTCAGGGTCTCCACCTAGCAAACTACTTGTGCCATTTGTCTTCTCTCGCTCACCGCACCCTGCAGCAGGGCTTTCCAAGATGCATTGCACTTTTTGCATGTGGCAGGTGAGATGCGTCACACCCTTTGCACTGGGCAGTCTGTATGGTCCTGCTTTGACTAGTTCTGAGTGGTTTTTCATGGAAAACTTCTGGGAGATGATGTAATCAGCTGACCTTGCTCCTTTAGGGTATGAAACAACACTTTTAGGGATTAAGAAGCCCTTGGTTTATGGACATATGTGATTTGGGTTGCAGTGCCCAAATATGTCTATAATAGTTGCCCCCTAAAGCATGAGGTCGTAAATTTTTTGATGTCGAGTGAAATGCTTTATAATGAGGATCCGAGGTTTTTCGCACTGGAAGGTGACCTGTAATAAGATACAATAAAATACATTATCTTCATAATATTTTCATGATCTAGCTAAGGTGGGCATTCCCATGCTCAGCTTGATAAATTCATTTTCATGTACATAGGACAGACAACCGTCTGTGTGCAGACTGATGATTCTGGTAGAGCCATCATCCCTTAGTTTGGATGATTATCTGTGCAGGAATGATGTACATCTGATGTCTTTATTTCCTGAATATATCATATCCTGGATGGATGAAACTAGATTCGGGGTCTTCAAAACTCGTTCAATATTCGTCCGAAGTACAAGTCGATCCATGTGAAAAGATGTTTTGATGTCGAACATGGAAGGACATCGCTTGATTACCAGCCAATGACGTAAGATGTTAACAGACGCAAGAGGAATCACCGATGATGATGATGACCCTCAAGGTACTGCAGTATAATTCACATGGTGTTAATACATGAGTTGATTTTGAACACCATGCAAAATCTTTCGGTCGAAGGCCATTAGTGTAAACCTGTCGCCAGAAGTGAGAAACTTTCCATTGAGGCATGCAAGCTTCAAAGTACTGGAAGGGTTGTCCCTAGGTTGGATTCTTGGATAATGAGCTGATGTCGACAAGAAGTGACCCGTTGTAGGAGGGCATTAATGGATCCCACATCTACGACATGGAATGGAGCAAATGATTTTGTAGAGGTGAAAACGATCTGATGATACAAGGTTCAGGGTGGCGGTTATGAAAGGATGAAGCATGAAGGTATTGTAGCAGATGAGACACAAGCTGGGTAGGTGAATTCTCTGAGTGACTTATCTTGAACATATCGGTGACACTAAAATGGATTGGTAGCGTTAACCCCAAAAGTGGATGGTACGGTGGACCAATGGTGATATGACTGGTAAACGGAATAACACAACCCGACTCAATCATGGTGATGGAGTGAAAGTGTCATGTTCAAGAGCGACCTACTACCAATAAAGTTTCTTCAAGTTTTCTTCCCAATTTTCCCCAGTCATTTCTGACCAGTACCTCTTTATTTTTGTCAAGCGTGAGGAGGATAACATATGCTTGTTCTATAATTTGCCCTTCGGGAAAACCCGTTGCTATGTTTTAATGAGCCTAGCAATAGTGAAACTCTCTCTTGTCTAAATGGACAAGTTTGTCACTATTGTTTTAACGAGTTTAACGACAAGGATAACTCGGTTCTTTTCAATTTTAGAGAGTTTGAAAAGAGATGGAAAGGAAACTCCAATATTCCTTTTTCATAATATAATCCCTTAAGTCCGAAAAAGTATAAAACAATATAAAAGGGATGACTTTTCGATAGTTTTAACGAGCCAAACAAGACAAACACTCGATCTTTTTGTGTAATAATCCCTCAGGTCCAAAAAGATTAAAATCTAGAGGAGGGATAGCACTTCCAATCACTTTAATGAGATGGAGAGGCCAATTTCTTGGAAATCTTTTCATATTTTACAAGTCAGATGAAAAGAGCTTAAAGGAGACTCGTTTTTTGAGGAACGAGTGATGTTTTCAGATAGCAGCTGGTTCCAGGTAAGGTTTGGAACTTTTCAATCACGGCAGTGTAAAGAAGGTGGCTAATAGGATCACTCATCGCAGTTGTTCCTCAAAAGGGGTAAACAATCAAATGGAGGCGAATGATCGGCTAAAATAGAGTGGAGGTGGTGGTAAGAACATGACAAAGGCTCAAAGGCTGATGATAGTCATTCACAATGGTTATTTACCAGAGGTGGGTTCATTTTTCAATGAGCTTAAACTTTGGTGGAACATATGCTCATTGCTAGGTTTAATTTTTAACGAGCTTGAACTTCGCGTAAAACTGCTCGTGATAATGGTCATTGATATTGGATTCATCGTTAACACTATGTTCTTTTGACAGTCGTACTACCTATTCAATTGCTCCATCAAACTGATTAGAAATGAGGACATATGCTTGAAAAATGAGTTAAAAAAAAACAATTCCCTACTTAAATTACGTGAAAGGTAACTTCAAAATAGTTTTTTAGCCCTCATTTTACCATTTCATTTGGAGTTGTGACTATTGGAGCTCTGGAGGTGTTTTCCTCTTTGATTTTCACTAGCTGATTTTGGGAGATTCTGTGGATGATTTTCAGCATCGTCTGGACCAGGTAGGAGCTAAACCTGAGCTCTTCAATTGCATTCTTTCCTTTTTGAATTCTGAGCATGTTTTCCTGCTTTTCTAGGCCCCTAGGGTTTGAACATTTCGTTATGCCCCCATCGCACTTAGTGTATATCGAAAGGTGCGATGCATCTTAAGCTAGCCACTGGCTAGAATGTATGCATCGCACTCAGTACACATCTAGGGTGCGATGGGCGCAAGGAGGAAAACTTTTGCACTGATTTTTCATGGAAATTTTGCCTGTTTTTTGCCAAATCAGGACCCTGATTCTTCTCTTGTTTGTTTTTTAGAGATTCATCGGAGCAAAATGGTTGTTACATGGCGTGAACATGAGCATGAAGAAGAGGAAATGGTTGCCCTACATGATCCGGGTACGGTAACTGCATTGCGGAACTGTGGCTTGCTCAAGTTCTTCCGCATTTCTAGCATGAGGCAACAAATCAACTTGTTGCAATATTTCCTCAATGCATGGGATCCTACCAACCAAGTGTTCCAGATAAGAGGCAAATCCATCCCCATGACTATTGAGGACATCTACTTTTTGACCGGTTTATCGAGGCGTGGTGCCCCTCTCTCACTATCAGGTTCTGCCCGTGGGGGTGAATCCGTGAGGGATTATATTCGTCAATACCGTAGGGAAGGGTCTCAGCCGAGTAGGGACAATAAGATCAGTATCCGAGATGTCACTGACCACCCTTTAAGGAATATTTTATTCACCTTTGCTAGATTGGCTGGTAGCGCGGCCCTTCACTTGGCCAACAAGTCCTATATGCAGTATGCCTTGGAATGTCTCGAACCCAAGGTATTCAACTGGTGTGATGCAGTACTTCCAGTTATCAAAGAACAGCTTACCAAGGTGAAAAATGGAAGATCCAAGAACTTTGGCTATGGTTCTATTCTGACTGCTTTCGCCTTGGAGAAGATCCCACTGATGTAGCCACAGTACATTTCACTTGGCCTACCACCACCAACTGAGCCACGGATGCAGAGATGGGTTGACCTTATGGCCAGACATGCTAGTCAACCGTAGGTTTCATTCTCTGATGCCTTCTTTGAGTGGTTCAACTGTCAGCAGATGGTTTATGCCGAGTATCCATATGCTGGGATGGATTTTCAGGGTGACCCGGATTTGGTGCTGCCGGCTGGCGAGCAGTGGGGTGTCATAGGTAAAAATCTCTGACCATATCTCTGTTTATTTTTTTCATAATGTTCTTGTGCTTTTTAAATGTTTATCAAGACTAATCAAAACTCATGTGATTATGCAGATATTGGGCCAGTGCGACCAACAGCGTGTCTGAGAGGAGCAGTTGTCGTTCCAGCAGGAGAGGCTATAGGGAGGGCCATTCTTCGTGACCTGGATGTATCCGAGACCCTTGCAGTGTTGCAGGATCAGATCGAGGGTCTCACCCTTGGTATTCCGGATGTGAGGACCGATGAGCTGCCTCTGAGATTACAGCGCCATACCACTGGCGTGCCGAGCCGATGGACCAGGCTCTTACGCATGATTGCATAGGCGGTGACTAGTTATCACGAGCACCATTAGATTAGGGTGCCCCCTTGCATTTTGAGTTTTTGGGTCATATGACCGATTTTTTCCTGGACACAGAACACTATGTACAAACTATAAACAGTTATATATATATTTTTGATTTTCGGAGCTTTATTTTGGTTAAGTTATATTATCCTGATGCAGTTTATTGATAAAATGCTTTTCTTTTACAAATGTTGCAAATGTCTATCTAACACATAATTTGCTAATGAATCGGTTAACGTGTTTAAGTTTCTGGAAATATGTTGATATTGAATAGAATTGAACTGTCTTTCCAAAATCTTGACCCTTAGGAACATGCGATATATAGTTGGATTCTGAATGGAATAGATGCCTGTAAGCTATAGAATAATGAGCTGTGAGTCTAGCCTGACGACAATTCGGCATATGCCATGCGCAATGGCATCAAAGAGGAGTTCTATCAATGTTCTATATTCAGCGATGTTGTTCGTTGATTGACCAATACACACCCCTCTGAAACTTACTAACTCACTGCTTGGATCAAAGATGGCCCAAGCTGCAGAAGATAGGTTTCGCGTACTATGACTTGCCCCGTCGGCATATCCAACAAATGATTCCAATGGGTTCGACATCTACAAAAAAATGCAAAAGTGGATTACCTAACCAAAACGATCACTCTTAACGAAAACAAAAATGTAACAAAAGCATATGAAGAGGTTACCATGCCAAGTCAACCATAGTAACGCTTAAGGTGTTATAGACATTTTTGGGCACTGCATCCCCCAGCATAAAATGTCCATAAAACAAGGGCTCCTAAATCCCTAAAAGTGTTGTTCCAACCCCTAAAGGAACAAGGTCAACTGATTACAGCTTCTCCCAGAAGTTCTCCATGAAAAACTACTCAGAACTGGTCAAAACAGGATCATTTCACCTGCTCCATAGGCAAAGTGCGTTGCATCTCACCTAAGTACACTCAGTGGGTGCGTTGCATTTCAAAAATCCCTTCTATGGGGTGCGATGGGCTAGAAGAGACAAATGGCAGTGTCAATCCGCGAGGTGGAAAAGCATGGAATCTTTCAGAAACTTCTCCTGTGACACTTACCTCTCTGAATTCGACCAGGGATGAGAAAGAGATCATCAATCTCCAAGTGGAAGCAAGAACTATCAGAGGGAAGACACTAATCAAATTACAAGCTGACTCATCTCCCTTACAGATATCTATATATGGATTCCTCATCTCAGAGATCCGTGGGCTGGAATTTTGCATCTTGTAAGGAATTGTTGTTGGTTTCTTGAGGCAACATCATAGTGTTGGGTGATCTAAGCTTTGTATGAGGTGAAAAAGGGCTTACTTGTTGAGAGGATGATGCTGGGTCAGAACAACTGGTTGTAACTCTCTTGGCTCTTTCTTGATTATCAATAAAGCTATTCAAGTTTTCCTCCATACTCTTGTATAATCTATGTTTTGTGCATTTGTATGGTCAATTTACATCTAATCCTAGATTGTTTATGATAATAGATCCATGTTCTTGTATAGTGTTATGCTGCTTTGATTCTACAGGTACTCTGTGAAGCTGGGTATACGAGAGAGCAAGTAGCAAAGGACTATCAGAAGAGAGAGGAATCGAGCAAGGAACCAAGCGCAAGACAGAGGTTGGTCTCCTTTACTCTTCTCTCATCAATCTTTCATAAACTGAAACGAAAGTAGTTTTACTTTGTTTGTTTCTAAGGTAGCTACCACACCTTAGTGGGATTAGCAGTTCTGCATAGACACTTTTCCTTGTAACAAAATGGCGACTCCGCTGGGGAGCGACTAGGTTGTTTGTTTATCTACATTTGTTTACTTCATAAACTTACAGACGGAGCCTGAAGTTGAGCTAGGTAGCTTTCGAACTGCATTTGCTATGAAAATGCAAAGTAGGTAAATGCCACTTCAGTCAATCTCCGGGTTTTGTTTATGAATTAAACAACTGATTTACAAGCTCTCTAATTGCCCTTGTGGTGGCTCTAGTAACCTCCTTAGATCTACCCCTGTTGTTGATTTACTGATTACCACTTGCTTAGCCAAAATCCTTGAACTGAACTGCAAACTGTGACTCGGAACCCAAGCAAAGTCTCGTCCCTGGCCCAGTGCACTGTTTGTTCTGTGAATCTCAAATTCAGTGCACTTCCCAAGTGTAGAAGGTGCGTTGCATTTCAGTTTCACTGTGTTACAGGTGCGCTGATCAGACTAGGCATTGTTCCTAAATTTTGGTTTTTGTGTTCATTCTTTTCAGTTCTATTCATGAGTTTTGCTACCTGTAGTCAGTACACCTCTGTTTGAAACCCCTTTCCTTGTTATTATTCCACCTCCATTGTGCAAAGAACTGTAAGTGTTTTTGTGTATTTGTTGAGTCATTTTCGGTTCTCCTTTGCAAAAAAGTAACGTAATTGTACTGTCGTTTCTTGATTTGAAAGTGTCGCAAGTGTCGTTTTCAGTCATAGAAGAGAGTCTGATTGCTCTTGATAGTCGATTACCCTGTTACTGTTGTATTTGATCTGAATTAGTATTTTTTCTAGTGTCAAAAGCAAGTTTTCATTTCCAAATCGCAAAGTGTTGTCATTGTCTTCATTTAGATTTATAAAAGAAGCTTGTTAGTAATTGTCGCTTTGAAAATAATTCAGATTTGCGCATTAGCTTTCTTTTTATCATTCACATATTAAGAAGGCTGAAAACAAATACATGCATGTGCATTTGCATTTAGACTGTTTGATTGGCTTGATTTAGGACGGTGCATATAGTGTGTGCTCTTTGCTCTTTGTTGAAAGAATACTGTCTCTCTTTCCTTAGTAGCTAGGATTTTCATTGCATAAAGAAGATAAAAGACTGTTTATCATCTTAGATTGCATTTTAGGAACTGTATATATACATCACGCGGTGAACCTGAAAGGAAAATTTCTTAAGCAAGATCAACTATAAAATAAATTTAATGAATCTAACAATGCTTTGGAACCTAACGCACAACATCTAGAAGTCTAGGCTAGAGACATATTCTGGCATCGTAAAGCATGGTAACTGTTGTTCTCACTGTTGGTTGGGTGATTCCTCCACTTTGAGATGATAAGTGCTAGTACGGACTTGTGCTCCCACGTACCGTCGAGTATATTTTGGGAGACCACAATAGGCTTAATCCTTTATCCATATGAAGTCGTGTCTGCCGCCCTATCGATCGCAACGCATTGAACATAGCATTTGGGAAGATTGACTGCCGTACCATAAAAAGTATTCTGCAGTTTTGCGATTGGTTTGGTAATCCCTCTACCTAGGTTTCCAGAGCAATCCCTTTTGTTCTTTTTCAGACTCCTTAACGGAAAAGGTCCATCTGAGCACTTGTCACTTGAGGCTCATTAAAAATCGAAGGCGACTAGAGTCATCTTTTGTTTTTTCTCGACTCTTTAAAATTGAAAAAACAAGTTGTGTCAAAGCGTCTAAAATTTATTTTAAATGGAATAATCATCACCTTTCCTACGTTGGTCTTAGGTTGAAGAAAATGGAGTCCACCAACCAAGGAGTTCCCCTTGGAGGAAATCCTAGTCCCTTCTCCTCTTGGGGAGATGTTGGTGCACCCCATATGGCCACATTGTCGCTTCCAGGATTGACAATAGGCTTGCCTGTATGGCTTTTCTCAACCTCCGTCGTTCAAAACACCGCAATTCCTGAACAATTGAGTCAGCAACTAGATAATTCCAGAGTTACCCCCAACCCTCTACTTCCTCCAATTCTTCCTCTCCTCCTTCCTCTTCACTTGATGAGGCTGGTAAAGCCAAAAATCAAGTACCAGAGAAGAAGAAGGAAAAGAAGAAGAAGGAGCCAAAGGCGAAAAGGGGCAATCAAGCGTCGTCTAGCGAAAATCCACACACTGCACCGACCAGGCCTAAATCGCCATGTGTCATTTGCAAAGGAGACCATTTTCATCGAGATTGTCCCTGTATCCCTCGGATCTTAAGGGACTGGTCTCCTCATTTGCACAATCCGGTGTCGTCAACCTTTGATGATCATGTTGAAAGCACACCATCAACTAGTGAAAGTGAAGCCCCAGGACAAAAAGGAAAATATAGATTTCCTTGTAAATTGTGCGAAGGCGATCACGCCGTCCACCGTTGTCCCTTCTTAGACGAGGCTAAAAGAGTTTTGGACGATCGTCCGGTTTCACCATTACGATTTCCTCTTGGATATAAAAAACTCTTACCGAATCCGTCACTAGTTGAAAATCCGGCTGACCCACCCAGGTGGTTGGCCGAAGCGTCTATCATTGAAGATAAACCATCTGAACCCATACCAGACGAAAGTCAAAAGGTCGAGGCGACAGTTGACTCGGTCTTGCCTTCGGAGGGTTCGTCTTTAGATGATACAGTCACCGAAGAGAACAAGGATGACACCGTCCAAATTCTTTTCGTAAGCACAGACTCCGATGAACATGGGGGCAATTTACCCATTCCTTTACCGCAGGAAGGAATTTTGTCAGAGTCATACCTGGCCATCTATTCGGTCCCACCTCCAAGCAACCTAGTTGTTTCCTTCGACTGGAATCAGCTAGGCAGACCCCGTTTACTGGCTAGTGTACCATTCTAAATCATTGCTCAAATATATAGAATGGTCATGGCCGGTACCATCATAGATGAAGGGGCTTCTGTGAGTATCCTTTCCTCGACTGCTTGGAAAGCGCTTGGTTCGCCATCACTTTTGCCTGAAATGAGAAATCTAACAGGCTTTGACAAAGGAACCAGTCGACCGTTAGGGATCCTTCCCAATATGCCCATAACATTGAGAGGGAAAACCGTTCAAATAAACGTAATGGTAGTCCAAGGACCCCTGGATTATAATCTACTCCTCGGACGAGACTATATTTATTGCATGGGAGCGATTGTCTCCTCACTCTTTAGGGTAATGTGTTTTCCGCACGAAGGAAGAGTGGTCAAGCTCGTAGACCAGCTTTCATTCCCCGGTTCACGCATAGCAAATAGTCATATACCATCCCTGAATGGTCTTTTCATGCAAGGAATGTCTCATCAATCCCCAGTCCATCCACCTGATGAGCACGAGTGATTCGGAGGACATGACTGAAACCCAGGAGGCTTGCACCCTGGTCTGCTTCGGTAGGAAAACTACGGGTATAGGGTAGGTTTCCGCAAGAGATATATGACTAGTCTGGTACTCCCATCCGTGATTAGAAAAGGGGGTTAGACTGGAATAAGATTCCCTCGTCAAAGTTATATGAGTGGAGGCGTCTGCACTGCTCGCCTTTGTCTATTTCGGTAGACATCGCCGAAGAAGTGTTTTGTTTGCGCTGTGAATAGAACAATCTTTGGTAACCTGAAAGAGGTAGACCTTTCCTGATAAAACAAATGTTTTGTCAGTAGAATAAAAGGTGACCTTGAAACTCTGTTTTATACCTGGGGGCATGCAAACCTTTTGGCATGCAAGCAAAGAGCGATCATTTATCTTTTTTTTGGATTGGTCGTTTCCTAACTTGCATAAAGAAAGGATGTGGGGCAAAGATTTGAAAAATTGTCATTTTTAAATGAGACATTCTTATTATACAACTGGATTAATCGAGCAGTTTTAGCACATAGTTCAAGCTCGTTAAAAAATAAACATAATTCATGAGCAAATGTTTCCCCCAGTGTTTAAGCTCAATAAAAAAAAATGAACCGATTTCTGGTAAATAACCATTGTGAATGTAGTACTTCAGCCTTTAAAGCCTTGGTCGTGTTCTCACCATCACCTCCACTCTGTATTGGCCGATCATTCACCTCCATTTGATTGTTTACCCCTTTTGAGGAATAGCTGCAAAGAGTGATCTTATTAGCCATCCTTGTAACACTGCCATGATTGGATAATTCCAAACTTTACCTGGAATCAGCTGCTACCCAATTTGATCACTCGTTCCTCAAAAACGAGTCTCCTTTAAGCTCTTTTCAACTGACTCGTAAAATATGAAAAGATTGCTGAGCCATTGGCCTCTCTAGCTCGTTAAAGGGACCAGAAGTGCTATCCCTCCTTTAGATTTTAATCTTTTTGGACCTGAGGGATTATTACACAAAAATATCGAGCGCTTGTTTTGTTCGGCTTGTTAAAAGTATCGAAAATTCATCCCTTCTGTATTGTTTTATACTTTTTCGGACTTAAGGGATTAGATGACAAAAAAGGATTTTTGGGGTTTCCTTTATATCCCTTTTCAGACTCTCTAAAATTGAAAAGGACCGAGTTATCTTTGTCGTTAAACTCGTTAAAACCTAATCGCGACAAACTTGTCCATAGCAGACAAGAACAAGTTTCACTATCGCTAGTCTCGTTAAAACATAGTGATGGGTTTGCCCGAAGGGCGAATTATAGAACAAGCATATGTTATCCTCCTCAAGCTTGACAAAAATAAAGAGGTACTGGTCAGCAATGACTGGGGAAAAATTGGGAAGAAAACTTGAAGAAAATTTGTTGGTAGCAAGTCGCTCTTGAACATGACACTTTCACTCCGCATCCAAGTCAGGTTGGGTTGTTTCATTCACCGGTCAAATCACCATGGTCACATCACACCATCCACATTTGGGGTTAATGCCACCGATCCATCATGTTAGTGTCGCTGATATGTTCAAGAGAAGTCATTCAGAGAATTCACCTGTGTCTCACCTACTATAATACATCTCCTTTCATGACCGCCACCATGAACCTTATATCACCAGATCGTTTTCACCTCCATTAAAATCATTTGCTTCGTTCCATGTCATTGATGTGGGATTCACTAAGGCCCTCCTATGACGGATCACTTCTTGTCGACATCAGCTCATTATCCAAGAAGTCAATCTAGGGACAACCCTTTCAGTACTTTGAAGCTTGCATGCCTCAATGGCAAGTTTCTCACTTCCGATGACAGGTCTACATCATTGGCCTTCAACTGAAATATTTTGCATGGTGTTTGACACCAAGTCCCTTATTCACACCACGTGAATTGTACTGTAGTACCTTGAGTGTCATCATCATTATCGGTGATTCCTCTCGCGCCTGTTAACAGCTTACATCATTTGCTGGTAATTAGGCGATGTCTTTCCATGTTTTACTCCAGAACATCTCTCACATGGATCGACTTGTACTTTGAGTGAAGATTGAAAGAGATTGAAGACCCCGGATCTAGTTTCATCCATCCAGGTTGGTCTCCTTTACTCTTCTCTCATCTATCTTTCATAAAGGGAAACGAAAGTAGTTTTACTTTGTTTGTTTCTAAGGTAGCTACCACACCTTAGTGGGATTAGCAATTCTGCATAGACACTTTTCCCTCTAACATAAGGTACAACCCGTTTGGGGGTTGCGATAGTGGAATTCCATCATAATCTACTAGCTCGTAGTATCATTTTGCTAATACACAGTTAACAATATAGGGACCCATCCACAAAGACTAGAACTTACTTGCTCCTAATTTATCGAATTCTTGATCATAGAGAAAGACTAGGTCACCTTATCAGAAAATGCAGGGTTTGACTTTCTTGTCAAATTGTGCTTTGACTCGTTTCTTATGCACTTCGTTAGCCAAGGCGGTGTCACTATGAGTTTCATCCAGTTGGATTAATTCTAAGAAATGAGCTTCTTCCTCTGAAGTTCCGGGGAGGAGGTCAACTGCGAGCTTGAGAGATGAAATCTCACACTGAACTGGTAAGATCACTTCTAGGCCATACACCAGCTAAAAGGGTGTAAACTCGGTCGCATTTCTTACCAATGTCTAGTATGCCCACAAGGCTGAATACAGGATTAGGTGCCAACTCCATTTATGGACTCCAATCATCCTTTGCAGCATGCGTTTCACGACTTTGTTGATCGCTTCAACTTGCCCGTTCGCTTGTGGATAATACGGAGTAGAGCTATCATGGGACAGTCCTAATTTCTCGACCAATTCAACCATCATGTGATTGTGGAAATGTGATCCATGATCTGTGACTATAGCTTGTGGAACGCCGAACCTGGCAACTACATGATTGAAAAAGAAAAGAGCGGCGATTTAGCCGCTGTTGTTTAATGTAGGCAATGCCTCGGCCCATTTCGTAAAATAGTCAATTGTGACTATGATATACCCATGCCCCTCAGCCGAGGTGGGGTTACATTGCATGAAATCTATGCCCCATTTGGTGAATGGCCCAACAACAACTACTGGCTGCAGAGGTGCGGGTGGTATTCTGGTTTTGCGGTCGAAGATTTGACAAGCATGGCAACTTCTGATTGTGATTATGCAATCTTTGAACATTGTTGGCTAGAAGTATCCTGCTCATAAAATCTTTTGTGCTGTAGGATAACCAGATTGGTGCCCCCCACATGCACCTGAATGAAAATCATTCAGGACGTTTTCGACCTCCTCATGGGTGAGGCACCTTCGTAGAACAATATCAATACCACGACGGTAAAGCGTATCACCGACGATCATGTAGTCTTTTGCTTGGTATCAAGTACGTCGTTGTTTTGAGAAAGAGGTATTAGACCTATATGTTTGGGTTTGGAGATAAATGATTATATCTCCATACCACGGTTTGCTCAAAGATATCAGAAACAAAGATTCATCCACGATTGTTACTTTGGATGTCTAATCGTTGGACGATGATGGGAAATCACATAGTAACTCTACGAAAACTAGAGCTTTCTTTGATTTGGATTTTACAAATTCCAAATCAAACTCTTGCAAAATTGCTATCCACTTTGAATATTTGCCCCCAAGCAACTGTCGCGACAAGATGTAAGTCATGGGGTTGAAATCTGACAAAACGGTAGTTTTTCGAAAGAGAACATAGTGTCGAAATCTCTGTATTGCTTGAACAACAGTGAGAGCTAGCTTTTCAACATATGAGTACTTGCTTTCTGTATCATTTAAATTTCAACTTAAATAATAAACAGGATGTTTGATTCCATTGTCTTCATGAACTAAAACCATTGCGATGGTCATATCTGCTGCAGCCAAATACAGGTTAAAATTTCTTTGATAATCAGGAGCGTACATTAATGATGCTTTTATTAGGGATTCCTTTAGAGCATCAAAGGAAGCTTGCGCACCCTGATCCCAGTTGAAGGGTACTTCTTTCTTCAAAAGATGTGTATAACCTTTAGCAAGTTCGGTGTAATTTGGAATGAACCTCCTCAGAAAGTTTGATTTCCCTTGGAGTTTCTGGAGCTGAAGCGAATTTGAAGGTGGAGGCAAATCGATGATTGCCTGAACCTTACACGGGTCGAGATAGATTCCATCCTTTGAAACTACAAATCCAAGTAAACAACCAGAACCGATGCAAAACACACATTTGTGTGGATTGAATCTTATTTTGTAGTGTCGGCAACATAGAAATATTGCTCTCAAATGCTGCGGATGATTGGTCCACTTTCGCAAGTGAGCCGGAAGATCGTCGAGGTATGGTTGAACAATGTTCTTGATGTCATGGAAGGAATAATTCATTGCCCTCTGAAAATTTTCCTCTACATTCTTTAAACCGAAAGGTAGCTTACAGTACGCGAATGTGCCCCACGGACAAATAAATGCAGTCTTTGACTAGTCCTGTGGGCGGATATTTATTTGATTATACCTGGAAAATCCATCCATAAATGAAAATATTTCGCATCCGGCACATTCATCAATTATCTGGTCGATGAAGGGTGTAGGGTAGTTATCCTTTGGACAAGCTTGATTTACATCCCTGTAATCGACGCACACTCTAATTGTTCCTTGCTTTTTCATCACAGGAACAATGTTTGATACCCAATCAGTTAAAGGAACCGGGTAAATGAAACCAGCATGGAGAAGTTTTTCAACTTCTGCCTTGATGGCAGCAGCTTTCTTTGGGTGCACCTGCCGAAGCCGTTGTCTTACTGGTTTGACATTTGGATACATCTTAATTTCATGTTCAACTATGCTCAAGTCGATGCCTAGAATTTCTTCGTATGACCATGCAAAGATATCTCTAAACTCGCGAAAGAGAGTGTAATATACTTCTAGTTCTGAAGAAGAACAAGATTTGCCGACATGAATATTTTCTACAACATCTAGTTTGGTCGAGATATTTATGGTGATATTTTCTTCAATATTGGACAAATTTTGCTTGAAATCCACGGTATTTACAGTATTTGATAGAAAATCAAAGACTGATGGATGATTAAGGTTGTCGGGGTAATCTTCATTGTAATCCGGAAGATGGGAACGATGGTGGTAATCTTCCCATGGTGCCCCCTGTATGTTCATTGACTGAACAATTCCTTCATCTGTAGAATGTACTTGCGACCAAGGATCTGAAGAGGTACCATACTCCTTAGACCTATCTACCCAAACGCTTGATGAGTGTTCATTGGGGTTTGCCTCCCATGCTGAGAACATTGATTGCTACAATATTTCTATTGGGCTTGGAGGCAACACCTGGTGACAATCCATGCTAATATCGTGTTCGGACATCTTCTTAACGGAAGATACCATATTGCAGGTTCCCACCGTTTCCACTTCCGCCAGGTTGTTTGGAGGCCGTAGGGCAAAAGTACCCATCAATTTAGGGTCTTTCAGTAGGCCTACTCTGATATTTTGAAGCGACTAAGAGCTTCCGTGGATCATCGGAATGCTTCTCGTAACTTGTGAACTGTTGGGGAGGAATGTCTGTTGGTCGATGATTGCAATTCCTCCTTGGAAGGGAAATGCAATCTTTCTGAATTATGTCGACACAACGACAGCCATAGCATAAATCCAGGGCCTTCCTAGTAGGATGTTGTAATCGAGGTTTCCATCGATAACTTCAACATAAATTTCTATTGTTTTGCCCCCCAATTCGACTTGCAAGTCACTTAATATCCCGTATGGAGTGTATGTTCATCCATCAAATGCTTTTAACATCGTTGACAATCGCGACAAGGGTGGTGAGCCTAAAGTTTTCCAGCAACTCATTGACATAATACATGTAGATTTCCCCTCATCAATAATTGTTCGACGAACAGTTTTGTTGAGGGCTTTCACTTGAATGACGAAAGCGCGCTGAGCTGGTAACTATGGGTCATATCCTTTATGATTAAAGGCCACAAGATTGGAATTCGCTGGGTCAATCCCACCTATTTCTGATAATAAAGCTTGCTTTTGGGAGGGGCAATTTTGCAGTACCTCAAGTGTCGACATAGCAGATGGTGACTGGGCCACGTCCTCTACTATATTATAATTTTTTGCCTCTCTGGCATGAGGATTAAATGTCAATTTGTGTACTACTCCCTTTGGTGGCTTCATTGTTAGCTCAGGAATAATGGGTGGCACAACTTCGGTCGAAGTTGTTGTCGAAATACTAGGTTGTTCAGTAGCCTTGTTGTTTGATAGCTGTGGATTTCCATAATCTTTATTCCTTGTCGATATCAAAGCATCATTTTGTTGTTTTGAAATGGACAGCATAAGGACTTGTGATGGGGAAGCATTGTCACTAGCAACCAGATTGGTTCCTGGGTTTGGAAATGGATCAGTCAATACTACTGAGGTTTTTGGATTCTTAAGGAATTTCTTAACTTCAGCCTTATATGGACAATCTCTTGTCCAATGATCCTCATCGCATATGAGGCATGGCTGAGTAGGTTTATTTTCCCAGAAGGGTTTCCAGAATATTTTTCAGGAGATGAATCATCCTGTTTCTTCTTTTTGCTCTTCCCTTTGTTCTCACCTCTTGGTTGCTTTGGTTCTTTGCCTTTGTCAATTGACACGGCATTAACCTCCGAGGCTAGAAGTTCTTCATTTGCATTTTGATCAGAAATCGTATGGGCTTTCTTGGATGTAGCCTTTTTCAATTTCGTGCTCGTCGTACCTATCACGCCATCGCCAGCATGAGAGTCTTTGTTTGATTTAGGAGGAGGAACGAAAAATTCTGGTCTTGGAGCATCAGGGATTTTGTCATAGAGTGTGCTAGACTGAGTGTAGATCAAGTCTAGATATTGCGCACAAGCAATGACTTGCTCTTTAGTGACGAACCCTCCCTTTGCCACATATTATGTTATAGAAGGTAACAAAGACTTAATAAACCATTCAGCTAGTAGCTTATCAGGGACATATTTTTTTACCATTCTACGATGACATCTCCATTCATGAATATGATGGAATATGTGAGTGGCGGTGGTTTGCTTGAAATTGGTAAGAAGCTTTGTTCCTATTTCATACCTTATTGGTAATTGAAAATGGGTTAAAAAGGTTGTGGCAAGGGCGATGAAGTTATCGAATGAAGCTCTAGGCAATTCGATATACCATTTTGCTGTCATACCAATTAACATTCCCTGAAAAAGGTGAAGCCGAATCGAATCATCATTGAGAGTGTTGGACGAACACCATAGATGAAAGGTCATCACATGATTCAACGGGTCTTCACTTGGATTTCCATTAAATTTAGGAATATCTGATGGAAGTTTATGAGGAATCGCTGGCCACCAAGGGGCATAAGCGATTGGATTGTTCATTAGCCGATTTAGATCTGGTAACTCTAGAGTCACCACGAAGGGCAACTGTTGATTCAGGTTCGGTGAGGCGTACCCAAGATAAGATGGGATCGCCTGAGCAGTGGGTCTTTGCATACTAGCATAATGTATTTGATGTTGATAACTTTGATAAGGTGGCTGGGCATAACCAATTTGAGACAATTGGTGATAACCGTTTTGAATATACGGCTGCCCATTACCTGCAAAGTTTTGTTGCTCAGGTCCTTGGTAAGCTTGTTGGAATTGCAGTTGTTGATGTTGCACCAGCCATGGTTATGAAACCATTTGTTGTTTCCCAATACTGGACATTTGACCAAGATGAGGGGTAATAGTACCCGTTTGAGCCTGAGTCGCTCCAGTTAAGGAGCCACTAATTGGTGATTGTAGTTGTGTCACGGAGACAAGAGGCTGTTGTACAATGACCTGAGAAACTTGAGGTTGGCATACAACAGGCAATGCTTGTACTTGCGACATTATCACAATAGCTGGTGTAGTGGGGATATTCGACACAGGTAGACTCAATTGCATTGAGTATACAACTCTTGGTTGTTGAGGCAGTATTGGCACCCAACCACTGGATGTGATTCCAATTTGACCTGAATTCGGTTGTGAACCCTCATATGGTTGTTCTCCCGGAGGGAACAATGAAAGGGTGTAGTGCCCCCCATATGGTGGCAATCTGGTGCTCAAAGGAATGATTTGCCTTTGGAGACCAAACTGCCCAAATTGAATTTGTTGTGAAGGATCAATTTGTTGAGATTCAACATAAGAGATTCAAGGTACTATTCTGGATGAACAAACGAGAACAGACCATATTGTCAAAACAGTCTGTGGGTGGACTCCTTCTAGTGGTTAAGAGATAGTTGGGATAGATGGTGTACCAGCGAACATCGTCGGAGTGGTGGCAGGAGGTTCTGCTACTGCCGTATCGGACGACACAATCCTAGATGTCGATGGTTGTCTAGACATATCGAGTCTATCCAAAAGACTTCCTAGCAATTCTACAAGAACTTGCGATGAAGGGGTATTAACTTCTGAAGCAGAAGGATATAGGTGGATCCTAGTCCCAAAATGCAATGGAATACTGGATGGGAGATCCACCGTAATCTCTTCTATAGCAATCAATCCGGGTGGAAGAGGCAGACCGTCAGGTTCGTAAAATATTTCTGGTGCCGAAGAAGGTATAGATTCCGCAGCGACAGATGCTGGAGGGGTAACACCTTCCGAATCAACTCTAGATGGAGTTGGTTCAAGAATCGAAGTGTTTACTATTACACTAGGATCAGTTCCAATGTCCTCTTGTAACTGCGGAACTTCTTCTGTAGAGGTAGGGATACCAGAAATGGTTGGAGTAACCGGAGTCTCAGAGGATGTTGAAACACAAGTTTCAAACAAACCAGGAGACTTTGACCCAGTTAAGCAAGTTCACTTGGCTCGGAATGGTTTCGTTTCTGGAGTCAAAGACGATTGACTTGTCAGTCTCCGCGAACGACCGGGTTTTGATTGACTTTCTTCCACGACTGCAAATTATTCAATCAACTCAAAATAAGAGGGGAAAAATGTTATTCTGAATTAAATGAATTTTAGACGCTTTGACACAACTTGCTTTTTCAATTTTTAGGAGTCGAGAAAAAGCTAAAGATGACTCTAGTCGCCTTCAATTTTTAATGAGCCTGGAGTGACAAGTGCTCAGATGGACCTTTTCCTTTAAGGAGTCTGAAAATGAACGAAAGAGACTACTCTGGAAATCTAGACAGACGGATTACCAAACCAATCGCAAAACTGCAAAATACTTTTTACAATACGGCAATCAATCTTCCCAAATGCTATGTTCAGTGCATTGCGATTGATAGGGCGGCAAACACGGCTTCCTAAGGATAAAGGATATAGCCTATTGCGGTCTCCCAATATATACTTGACGGTACGTGGGAGCACAAGTACATACTGGCACTTGTCGTCTCAAAGAGGAGGAATCACCCAATCCACTATGAAAGTGACAGTTACCAGGCTTTACGACGTCGGAATACGTCTCTAGCCTAGACTTCTAGATGTTGTGCGCTAGGTTCCAAAGCGTTTTTATGTTCATTGAATTTATTTTACAGTTGATCTTTCTTAAGAAATTTTCCTTTCAGGTTCACCATGTGGTGTAGATATACAATTCCTAAAGTGCAATATAAGATGATAAACAGTCGTTTAATCTTCTTTTTGCAATGAAAACCCTAGCTACTAAGGAAAGAGAAACAAAATCCTTTCAACATAGAGTAGAGAGCACACACTAGATGCACTGTCCTAAATCACAATCAACAAGCAGTCTAAATGCAAATGCACGTGCATGTATTTGTTTTCCGCTTTCTTAATGTGTGAATGACAAAAAGAATGCTAAATACAAATCTAAATTATCTCTTCTTTCAAAGCAACAGTACTAACGATTTTCTTTTCAAAAAACGACAGGAAGGCAAGATGACACTTTGCGATTTTGAATTGAAAACTGCTTTTGACACTTGAAATACTTATAAATTCAGATCAAATACAAGAGTAACAGTGTAATTGACTATCGAAAAGGGAAGTATTCCTTTCTTTGATTGAAAATGACACTTGCGACACTTTCGAATCAAAAGACGACAGTTCGATTAAGCTACTATTTTGTAAATGAGAACTGTGAATGGTGAAAAATACATAAAAGCATTCACAAATCTTTGTACAATGGAGGTTGGATGATGCAAAGAAAGGGGGTTTCAACAGTGATCCATTAATCACAGATAGCACAACTCCTGAATAAAGCTGAAGAGAGTCAAGAAAAAACCAAAATATGGAGGCAGATTTAGTCTTGTCTAATCATCGCACCTGTAACATAGGGAAACAGGGATGCATCCCACCTACTGCACATGGGAGGTGCGATGCATCCAAATTTCCAAGAAGACAAGGTGCGATGGTCTAGGGACGAGACTTTAACTTGGTTTTTGGTCACAGTTTGCAGTTTATTTTAGGGATTTAGGCCGAGCAAATGATAGTCAGTAACTACAAAGTACAGGGGCTGATCTAATGAGGTTACTCAAGCTACCTCTAGGGCACTTAGGATGTTTGCAAGTCAATTGTTTAGTTCATAAACAAACCCGGAGATTGACTAAAGCAACATTGATATACTTTACACTTGCATAGCAAATGCAGTTCGAAGGCTAGCTAGCTTAACTTCAGGCTCCATCTATGGTTTATGAATCAAACAAATAGAGACAAGCAATCAAACTAATCGCTCCCCAGTGGAGTCACCATTTTGTTATTAGGAAATCTAGTGTCTATTCAGAGCTGCTAGTCCCACTAAGATGGGTAGCTATCTTAGAAACAAACAGATTAAAGTCACTTATTTTTCCTTTACGAGAGAGAGATGAGAAAGAAGCAGAGAGTACCAACCTCAGTCTTCCGCTTGGATCCTTGCTTGTTTCCTTTCCCCTTTCACATAATCTCGCCACTTCTTCCTTACTTGTCCCGCTTCAAAGAGCACCTATAGATTCATAGAAGCATAATACCATCAAAGCATAGAGATCTTTCACTGTAAACAATATAGGATCAGATATATATTGACCATACAAATGCATATACCAACATAATATTTAGAGATACACAAGAATATGGAGGAAAACTCAAATAGATTTATTAGTAAAAGTAGTAGAAGAGAGGCTTACAACCACTTAGTCTAACCCAGTGCCATCCTCATAGTTTGAAAGCCCTCTTCACCTCACACAAAGCAAGATCACCCAAAAATGTTTTCAAAGAGAAACCAGCAACACTTCTTTGCAAATTACTAAATTCCAACCTTCGAATCTCTAGGATGAGGGATCCATTTATAGATATTTGCAGGGGGGTGAGTCAGCTTCTGGGATTTTGATTAGTGTCATCTCTCTGATAGTTCTTGGTTTCACTTGGAGATTTCATGATCTCTTACTCATCCTTGGGTGAATTTAGGGAGGCAAGTGTCAAATGAGCATCTTCTAAAAGATTCTCAGGGTCTCCACCTAGCAAACTGCTTGTGCCATTTGTATGCTTTCGCTCATCTCACCCTACAGAAGGGCTTTCCAGGATGCATCGCACTTTTTGCATGTGGCAGGTGAGATGCATCGCACCCTTTGCATTGGGCAGTCTATATGGTCCTGCTTTGACCAGTTCTGAGTGGTTTTTCATGGAAAACTTCTGGGAGATGATGTAATCAGCTGACCTTGCTCCTTTAGGGTATGAAACAACACTTTTAGGGACTAAGAAGCCCTTGGTTTATGGACATATGTGATTGGGGTTGCAGTGTCCAAATATGCCTATAACAAATATGCACTCATGTAGAAGGGATGAATTATATTTTCTGAAACCTTGCGCTTACTTCTAAAATGAAGGATATGAGTAGCTAAATTATCACACAGTATATTTCCCCAATCTAATATATACCCTTATGAGGCAACATGAATGAGTGGTGTCTGTTGATCAAAAAATTTCTGAGTATTAGAATAAGCAAAGTGCCTACATATCATGGTAGCTATTTGGAAATAGGGACCAACAAGAGAGTCAACTCCATACATACCCTTTTCCTCTCACTTATGCTTATTTGAATCTCTTCTCCATGCCCTAATAGATTTTGACACATGATCATTTTCGCTCATGAATTTCTCTACAAACTATTTGTTATATTTGCACTAAGGCAATGGCAAATGGTACATTGGACTAAAATCGTTGTCGCTGAATGAGCTGATAACTGTTTACTTATGTGACATGAAATTCCTTTCTATAATGCCTTAGTTTTCAATGACCCATCGAACCATGCCTGTATAAGGAATGATTTTGGGCTAGGCAACAATCCTATGCAAAAATGAGCTCGCCAGTTCACTATATGTGGTATTATAGACTCATGTTGAATCCTTGGCTATGATGATTCTTTATGTCACTCTGGGTCCTTCATCTTCAAATAGTTTATAGAAAGATTCCCAAGAGGCACTTCTAACATCTATAGAACAGACTGTGTCGGAAAACAATCTTGGTGTATCGACATTTTCAGTTGGAGGAGCAGTTGATTTATGTTGTGAAACATGCTTCTTCTTTCCTTTGGCTGCTTTAGACATTTCTTTAAAATTATTCTTATCGAGACTAGTCTGTAATGAAAAACACAAGTCTGAGTGACAACTTCTTCACCAGAAAGACTTACCGAAAATAATGAATTTCACATAACAATTTATGTATTTAAGGGCAAATTATGATAGAATTGAGTTGCAATGAATGAGAATGATTATAATCTTGAAAACCATAAATTCACCACTTTCATATATTAATATCAGAATAAATATCTCGGCAAAATCAATTGGATGTGCATTAGAAAGCTACGATATAACTAACTCCCAATAAATCATATTTAAAGAAATAACAATTATAAGCAGAGGCGAGAAATGATATCGGGACTTGTATATCGGTGATATCATATAAGAGATTTAAAGAGAAAGTATCTGGTATGGAAGTCTCAATATTAGGTGTTATTGGGAATATCAGAAGTCTCGTGGTATTAGAGGGGACAAGTATCAGAGATCATGGATATTGGAGCTGCGAAGTATCCAAAATATTAAGTATCAGGAATAGTGGATAACGAAGAAAGCAGGTATCAGAGGAATTGGGATATCAAAGGAAGCAGGTATCAGACAAATTAGGTATCAAAGGAATTGAGTATGGAACACTTAAAAAGTTATGATATTATAGGTCGACGACTCTTATAGTATTTAATTAAAAAGGGAGCACATGAATTATCTTGTTCTTTAGCAAATGCACCTTTTAATAAATAAATTAACCATCGGGGGCGATGCTTTATCCAAGAATTACTTTATCCAAGAATGGTTTTATCGTAACTTTCTTAAAGCAAGGTTACGATATTATAAGAATCTGATACAATTCTTCTTATAATGGATCAATTTTATAATAAGACGACCTATCAGAATTTTTAATTTATCATAACATTATAAAGGTTTGGCCTCTGATACTATGGTTTCGATAAGGAAATTTTCAAGCCTAAGAAATGTTTATAACAAATTAAAAAATACCCTATATTTATTGAAAACTAAAGAGTTTTATTAACATAAAAGAACGGTACCCATTATTTATTATATAGCTAAAAATAAAAATAAATGCGGGGGTTGTTGAATACTACAACAATTGGCGACATACTGGGTGAAGCGGTTGTCTCTAAAAAAGTAAATGAAATTTTAACCACTAAGGAGAAATTCTTAGAAATATGTAAATATTTGAAATTTAGATTGATGAATATTACTCTGAATAAAAATAACTCATTACTTTGTAAATTTTCACACCTTGTTGTTGATGAAAATCTTCATTATCTTTGTTAGTCATTTAATCATTTGTAAAGATAAAGTAGAGAACTATATACAGAAGTTTAGCATTTAGATAGACTTATTTGTCACTAGTAGAGAAACTATTTCCAGTACGCATCCATAGCCTCGACAAGGTTAACATTTAACCAAATTGCACCAGTATCCCATCCACTTATAGTAATATTTTAAAGGTATTAATTTTTTCTTCTTTTCTTTTAAATTTTTTCTTTAACTACTTGAAAGCCATTGTTCTAGTTTGGTGGCTAGATAATGGCATTGCCATTCACATGTTACAATGATATTGAAAAATTCAGCTCATGATGAGACCTCTTGTCTTATAGCTATGCAACCATAAGCCATTATCCTCGCTTGGTGACCAGTCGTGATAATGTTAACATCATTAGTTTCCCATGATCATGGTAAGCCAACTCATGATAAAACCTCCTATCTTTCAAGTTTTTAAATGTTTTTGAATTACACTCTAAAAGTGTAAATTTAGTGGATGGGGAGGTAAATTCACTCCTTAAGAGTTGTGGATGACAATTAAAGTGAAAAGATGCTAAAACTCCAAAATAGTTTTTACTTTTTAAAGAAAATTGTTCATGACTAATCATAGGACAAGAAGATCTTTTAAAGTTTCAAGTTATGAAATATTTACAAATTAATCGATATAAATATTTCAAAGTTTGTAATAGATGCAATAATGAATTTCAATGTCATAATCTCTTTCTAATAATTTCTTCTTTAATTAATCAAACTTCATGTTAATGATGAGAGACCCCAATATGAAGTCAAAAGAGTATTATCCAACATCGTTAGCTTAAATACACCAATATGTACATATGATTATTTACATATTTACAATAGGACAAGTATTTTCAAGAAATTTAATTTTTTAAAACCAACCCATGAACGGGAAGAGCATCCCTCTTTCCTTGTAAATCCTGAACGATAAAGGTTAATGGGCCTATTTTCTCAATGATTTGAAATGGGTTGAGCCACAACTTTTAAAATTTTGTGTGTTTACCTTTTCCTTCATGGGCCTTATCCCATTTCAGAACTAAGTCCCTGATTGCAAAAATAATTATCACTTACAAAACTTGTATCAAACGAAGATTTGACCAGTTGTTGGTGGTGAGCATGAACTTGTTTGGATTTGTCTCTTTTTTCCTATAGCTTTAGAATTTGGGACATTCTCAACTGTAAAGAAGAGTAAGGTTTTTCCTCTATAGATTGCACTATGGTTAGTGGAGGAAGATCTAGATTAGGAGGTAATATAGCTTCTTTTCCATACACTAAGTGATAGGGAGATGTGCCTAAAGAGGTTTTATGAGTAATTTTGTCAACCCATAGGGAAAAGACTATATCTTTGTGCCAATTCTTTTGATTTTGGTCAATTGTTCGCTTAATGATCCTTATGAGGTTTTTATTAGTAGATTCTCCTAAACCATTTCCCTGAGGATAGTAGTTTGCATAATATTTAAGTTTAAAATCCCTTTTGAGAGAAAATTCAGTAAGAATATTTCCAGAAAAATAATATGTATTGTCAAACATAAGAGAAAAAGCAAGGCCAAACCTGGTAATTATAAATTGATCAATAAAATTGATTATAGTTTTAGAATTGATCACCTTGAGAGGTATTGTTTCCACCCACTTGGTGAAATAGTTTGTTGCAGTCAAAATGTACTTATTCTATTTATAAGAGTGAGGAACAATCTCACCTATAACATCCAGTCCCCATTGTTCAAAAGGTTTCTTAATGTTAACTAGCTTCAAAGGCAAGGTTGTTTCCTTTTCCCTCCTTGAAGTTGTTTGGTAGACTTTACATTTCCCGACATAAGAGAATCATTTGATAGAGTTGGCCAATAGTAACCAACATGTAGGATCTTATGAGCAGTAGTGTCCTCTCGTTAATGTCCACCAGCTTCTCCATCGTGTAACTCCTACAACACTTTTTCTGCTTCAAGTTTCTCTAGACATCTTAGTAAAACAGAATCATAATTTCTTCTAAACAAGACATTATTGACAAGTTGATACTAATTATATTTAAGCCTCAAATCTCTCTTTCTTTTGTAATTGAGTTCTGTTGGAGCATAACCATTTTTTAAATAAAAAATTAAATCAGCATACTGAGATTCAGTGTCAACAAGACATACCTCTGAAATTTGAACATTATTACCTAAATCTTCATCAACTGAAGTGTCAAAAGCTCCAGTTATTAACCTGCAAAAACATTGACCCCTTACTATTTTAGTTGGTTTTATCTCTAGATCATATTCTTGTAGGGAAATAACCCAATTAGCCCTCTTCTCCCCTAATTCCTTTTGGATAGGAAATTGTTTGACTGCAAATAAATGAGCAATTACTTTCGTATGAGCTTTTAGGAGGAAAGATCTAAAATTCTTTATTGACTTAAAAAATGCAAAAGCTTATTTTTCAACTTCTGAATATTTTATCTTAGCTCCTCGTAGATTTGAACTAAAGAAGGCAATGAGAGCTTCAACTTGTTGTCCATTGGGTTGTGTCAACATTGTTGCATAGGATTGTTCAAAAAACAAAAGTGTGTAGAATAAATTATTTATAAAAATTAGGTGTTGATAATGAAGGGGAATCTATGATGGGTTTTTCTAGAGATTTGAAAGCCTTTCTTTTGATCTGTCACCATTTATAGACTGCTTTATTTTTAATCATGGTCTGTAAGGGCAGGAAAATTTGTGAAAAATCTGGGACAAATCGTTTGAAAAAATTTATTTGGCCAAGAAAAGATTGCATGGACTTTCTATTGTGAGGCAAGAGAATTTCTGATATTGCCTTAATTCTTTCAAGATATATACAAATTCATTACTTGGAAACAATAAAGCCTAGAAGCTTATCTTCACTAAGAGAAAAGAATGGGTTTTAGGATTCAAAGAGATTCCAAATTTTTTTGCAACTTTCAAAGATTTGTTTTAGGTCGTGAAGATGATTTCTCATAATTTTTGAGTAAATTTTGATGTCATATAAGTACACAACAACTGATTTATTGATCAAACCTTTGAAGGAAATATCCATGGCTCTCTGGAATGTAGCTCTAGCATTAATCAATCCAAAAGGAATCTTTTGATAAGCATATGTTCCCCATTTGGTTCTGAATGTGGTTTTCAGTCTATCTTCACGATGGACAAGGATTTGATTGTAACCTGAAAAACCATTTAAGAAATACATCAATTTAGAACCTACAAAGAACTGCAAAATTTGTTCCATCAGAGGAAATGGAAAGTTATCTTTTTCACGTGCTTTATTTAAGTTCCTAAAATCTATGAAAATTCAAATGTCTCCATTCTTTTTCCTGACTAGCACAAGATTCGAAACCCACTTGGAATGTCTAACTAGGAAAATGATTTTGGATTTGAGTAGCTTATTTAGCTCAATCTTAATTTGAGCTTCTAGATTGGGGTGAATATTCCTAAGTTTTTGTTGAATTGGCTTTACATCTGGTAGCATAGGTATGGTGTGTTGAATGATATATGTGTCATAGGTTTTAATATCATCATAACTCCAAGAAAATACATCCTTGTATCTTTTCAATAGATGTATGAAAGAAGATCTTTCATCTGGTGTAAGTCCAAGGCCTAAATTGATGTTTTGAGGTTTATGATTAGATCCCAAGTTAACCAATTCAAATCTTAAAGTAGAACTTTGGAGTTTTCAATTGGTCACTTTTTTGAATCTATCTTTCAAATCATACAAGTCTTCTAATTTCACTACAGGCTTAGGAAAATTATTTTCCTCAAAATATTTGTTTCGCTGCTTCTCGTGCTCATCTTCATAAATGATTTGATTAGAGAAAGATGCTTCAAAAGTTAAAAAACTTAGGATGTCATTGTCATCATTAAATACATGCCAGTTGGTTATGTTATCTGGAATGGAGGGACGAAAAATTAATTCAATTGAAAATATATCAGGACTAAAATCTTCAGGTGGAATGAGCTTGGAAGCAACATTGGCTAGGAGATCAACACTAGCATTTTGTAATCTTGGAATCAAAGCTATATTGAATGCAATGAAATGGGAAGTTAGATCTTGAATCAAAGATTGGTAATGTTTGAGGTGATTAGAAACACAATGGATGTTGTTTCTGACTTGTTTTATTACAATCTCTAAATCACCAAAAACTTTAAGATATTTGACATCAAGACTAATGGCCTTCTACAAGCCTTGTACCAACGCTTCATATTCAGCAATGTTGTTGGTACAATCGAATTCCAATCTGTAGGAAAGCATTGTTTTTTCTCCATCGGGATTTACTAAGATACAACTAGCTCTTGCACCACCAATAGATTTTGATCCATCAAAATAAAGAGTCCAAAACAAATTATCACACTTATTTACAAGATTTTCTAAAATATTGATACATCTAGATGATTCTGTTTGAGAAAAAATTTCTATCTGAGGTAAAATAGAATCAACTAAAAAGGGAGAGCTTTGTGCTGGAAAATTCCCAAAGAAAGATTCAAGAGAATAATGTTAAAGAATGTTGTTTGTAAATACTACTGGTTCATTTTCCTCATCTAAATCAGTAACCGAATACTTCATATGCTTGTCCTTATCAACATGAACTTGATTAGGTTTTCCATTGTAGGAGAGCCAAAGATGTGACCAATCAATTGCAAAATATTCGTGCAGTTTCTTAGACCAGTACCTTATTAAAATAAGACTATATAATTCAGGTCTAAGACCAAGATATCGATTATTTGAAAAACTTTAGAATTTGAAGACAATCTAATCAAAACAGAATTCATTTCTCCTAAAACTTTGACTTTTGTTAGATCTAATTGAACAATCTGAACAACAAATTTATGAGGTAAAATATTCAATTTGAGACAACTAAATAAGGCATGATATTGGATGATGCACCAGAAACTACTAAATAGTTGTGAACATTCTTATTAAAAATATCAAAAGTCAAACGAAAAGAAGGAGTGTGGGAATTTGATCTATCTCCAATCAAAATGGCATCAGAAGAATCAATTTTATCTATAGTGACATGTGAAGGTTTTCCTTTCCCTTTTAAGGCTTTTGTAGTAAAAGAAATTAAAGGTAATGGAGATGCAAGAAATGGATTTAGTTCTTTGAGTAAAAACTTTTGTTGTCGTTCCAACTTACTGACCTGATATAGGGAAATGTTGGCTTTGATAATTTTCATGTCTTCCATGATATTATATTCAATGTTATTAGAGACTATCAAGGTCTTAGATGATGAGGGAGTTTTGGAAGTAGTTGGAGCTGTTACACAAAAATATCGTCACCATGATTATTTACAGTTAGTATGGGTCTATCATCACTTATACTGTCCTCCTAAGCAAGTCTCAGACCTCAGCTCTTCAAATCAAGCTTTGGAAATGAGAGAAAGACATTAAAAATCAATGTAACTCTAGTTCCACACTTTCTCTCATGGTCACCTGCGGTCCCACACCTTCTGTGTACAAAAGCTGCGTACCTGCCCGCTTTGTCCCTAACGGTGTAGGTGCGAACCCCTGTGAAAGTCAAAAGGTGCAAGTTTTATCTTAAAAAACTCACTTTGGGTTAATTCTAGAGGTTTCTAGAAGGAATTTTGACGTGGATTGTTCACTCTGAGGTGGTTCATGCATCCCAAAAGAGAAGGAGCTAATCCCTTGATGAGAGGAGCTATCCCTTTGAAGGAGGGCTTTATTCCTTTGAAGGAGGACCTAGTAACCTCCCACCATTGCACTATAAATACAGGCATTGGGCTGGTTGCTGGAGAGGTTAGAAGCTGAACATTTTTGAGGGTAAATGTTGGTGAAATCAAGACTTCCTAGTTAAGCCTAAAGAGTAGAGATCACATACCTTTTTGGTTTCATTGGGGAGTGAGTGAAACTTGTCAAAGTAAAGGAGACTTCTTGCTGGACCCTGGGAGGAGCTTGTACAGCGTCAAGGCAAAGGTTGTAAAGTTCTTCTTCTTTTGAATTAATACAATCAAACTCATTTTTCTCAACAAGTATCTTATGTTATTTGTTTCATGGACTTCTTGACTTTCATGTTAAATATGTTTTATGCAATTGGCTTTTCAGGTGCTATTTAATTTGTTTGCCTTTTTTG
The DNA here is from genome assembly GCA_031772625.1 of Pinus tabuliformis. NCBI lineage: Eukaryota > Viridiplantae > Streptophyta > Pinopsida > Pinales > Pinaceae > Pinus > Pinus tabuliformis. The sequence goes on along the minus strand of CM062815.1, from coordinate 599,287,310 downwards.
TGTTTGCAGATTTGTGAAAAGGAGCTCATTTGGATCAAAGAAGCGAGGGCATCCACAAGCTTGCGTTGGACCTAAGGTAGGCCCTAAAAACACTTGTTTGCTATTGTTTATCAAAGCATATTTAGAGAAAGATAGTGTCTAGTTGGTTTTCTTGTCATTAGGTCTTCTTTATATTCTAGGAAGGTCTATCTTGTCCGCAAGATCGACTTATTCTGTGTGACAAAATGGCGACCATATTAGGGACCATAACCGGGTTGTTTTCCTTGTTTTTAATTTGACTTGAGAAACTCTATTTTTGTTTCTGTTTTTGGGTTTTTGTGTGTAAAATTGGGTAGAGTTTGTAGATCCAGGGTTATTTTTCGTTTTTCATAGCTTTGGGAGAAGACTACACCCTAGCCGTTTGACACAGTGTGTACTTACCCGCAGCTTGGCTTTTAGCACAGAGCGGGACCGCACCTGTGCCAACTATGGGCCTGCGGACCCTGTCAAAATTTTGAAAACCCTAAGATGTCCTCTGTTAGTCAGCTTAGTTTGTCTTTAGAAATTGTTATCCACTGCCCATACCTGCATATAACTTGTCAGAAGCTTTCCTTGGATTGATTTCGTTAGTGTTAGGGTTTTAGGTGAAATTCCTAGGAGTTTTGCTTGTTGGGTTTGTTTTTCATTTTGGTTGTGTAGTGGCTCTGAGCTTAGAGGCTGTAGGGACTTTAGATCACCTTAGTGTCTACCAGCTTTCTTATGAATCTCACCATTTATGAAATCTCCCCTTGTTTGAGGAATCCGCTTTGAGTTTTCTCTTTACAAAACTTAGAAAAGCTTGTGTTTGAGAGTTTGGATTTTCATTTTCAAAAAGAAAACGAAATTGGTTATTCTTGAGTGATTTGTGATTCTGCATAAATTAATCCTTAGCTTGCATCTAGCTGAGTAAAACATCCTTAAAGAAGACTTTTAGTAGGCTTTGACTTCAAATAGTTTTTTATAATTTGTAGATCTCAAAGTTAGTCATTTTCATTAGTTTTGAGTGTTTTACAAAAAATATATAAAAATTTCTTTTGGAAAAAGTTTGTTTTGTAGTGTTTGAGTGCTTTGAAACGAAAAAGGGAAATTTTTGTGAAATAACTAGTTGTCTCGTTTTGAGTGCTTTGGAAAGGAAAAGCTCTTCTTTTAATTTGTTTAATTGAGAAAGATTTGTGTTTACAAAGTACTTGCATTCTCAAACTCTTTCTTAGTTTAGAAGTTCATCGAATAGAAAAAGATTGTTTAGATCATCTTAGGTGCATTTTTAGTGATTTTGAGTCGAGTCTTCATACCACGAGTTTCATCTCCGCACCTTTGGACTTAAATAAAAACCACTAAAATTAACGCTTAAAGTAAAATTCACCTAGTAACATTTTTATTTCTAGGGCTCTGATACACCAACTTAGCTTAGGCTAGTGTCTTGGAGTAGGAGAGTAATTAACTCTCCAAGACAGTAAAAACAAACAAGTAGCTGTATCTTTTGGTAGGGAAGAAATCCAATTGTTGCATTTATGCTCTGGGAAAGCTCCTCTTAAAGGAGAAGCACGAGATCATGTCCGAACCAGTGTGGGAATCAATCCTTCCTCATTGGGAACGATGCCAGATATTCACGTATTAAAAACGGTAAACCTCGGATTAACCATTGTCGAGGAGCCTGGGGTCACTTGTTGGTAAACCTTGGATTATGTCAAGGAGCCTTCAAGGGGATTGAGCTTGCTACTCTGCCCTTGCGTGCGTATCGGATCGTAGACTGTTCCCCCAGGTGTATTTGTCTCAGTTGGTAACCTTAGTGGCCATATTCTTTAGGACTCTTCCTGAGGTGACAGGGGTGGGAAGATCCCACTGTACCTGGAGCAGAAATCGGCTAGACTCACTTGGATTTTCTGGGGGGTTCACTTCACTCGAGACGGTTAAGTGGAGGAACTTGTGCCAGTCTATTCATTAAGAAGGTTGCTGGGGTAACTGTTCCAACCGCCATTTCTGTATTGAACTCTGCGATGTTGGATTTCATCACCAACTAGTGTTTTCAGTCCGGAAAGTTACTGTTTGTGTGTGTTTGATCTCCTAGATTCTTTAGGTGTTTGATTCAAATTTGTTTGGTTCTTTAGAGACTTTAGGTGCTTTTCATTGAGATTTTACTTTGTTTGTGTGTGAAGTAGTTAAAATTTTTAACTGTGGCTGAATTACCAAGACAGTCCCGTAGACTTCGGGGCCAGTCTCCTGAGATTGTAAATGTGGCTGAGTTACTGAGGAAGTCCCATAGACTTTGGGGCCAACCTCCTGAGGAAGTACCAAGCCAGCTTGAAGGCTTGAAAGTCCTCGTAACTCCTAGAGATAGTAGAGTTGGGTCACCGGAAGAAGGAGAATCTTCTTTGATTGTACATCCTGATTTTCAAACGCCAGTAGCAGATTATAATCCACAGTCAGTGCCTGTTTCCGAAATTGCTGGTAGCTTTTCATCTACTAGTGATATAGGTGAGGAACCTGAAATATCTGAGCCTGAAAGTGAATTTGCTGCTACTCTGACGTCGGGGTTAGTTTCTCCAACTTTTAGTGGTCCTGGTTCACCTAGGGTAGAAAGAGTAATCACCCAAGATCTTCCTTCTGGACTTATTGCTATTAAAGAACTTGCTCCGGAAGAAGAAGAAGTAGGCATCCCTATCCCTGAAAATCAACCAGTTATTGAACTAAGGGAGCGTGAATCAACTTTTTACAGTCCACCTAGGAGCAGTTCTTGGTATCTTTCTTTGACTAATTATTTAGAAAACTCAGGGTTAAGTTTTTCACCACCTCGTGCTCCTTATCACTTAACACCTAGAGGTTTTTATACCCCCGTCAATATGGCAGGGCAGTCATCCATGTTTACTCAATCGCCTGAATCTTTTTTGTACGGCGTTCCTTCTATTCCCTCCAGGTATCAGTTTCTTTCTTGTACTTTTTTGGGAGCATATCCTCAACCCGTTGAGCAAGGGTTATTAACTGGAAGCAATGGTACAAAGCTATTGAGCGTAGAAGACATTCTTATGATGTCAGGTTCTATTCCCAACCCTCAACCTCAAGGTGGCCAGTTACCGCCTGGGGGGCAGCCTCAATTAACGCCTGGGGGGCAACCTCAAGGTACACAATTTGCATCTGGGGGGCAACCTCAAGGACAGTACATACCTACGGGACATTACGTTCCTCAAGGTCAACCCCAGACTCAATATGTACCCCAAGGTCAACCCCAGTATCAATTTATACCTCAAGGTCAACCCCAGTATCAGTATGTGCCTCAAGGGTATCAACCCCAAGGTCAATACTCGAACCAAGGTTTCCAACCACCCCAAGGTCAAACGTATGTTCAAGGAACGGGAAATGTACCTTTCAATTATCAATCCTACCCTCAACCCGGTTATGGTCCTCAGTATTCTCAACTTGTTATGGGTCAGTACCCCAGAATGAATATAGTGTGGGATCCATCGCAAACCCAACAGGTGTTGCAGCCAAGTGTACAGTTGTCATCTCAAACTGGACAACCCTTAGTTTCTGGTACACCCCAGCAACCATTCCAGTCTAACATTCAAACTTTTGTACCTTCGGTAGTTTCTCAGTCTGGGCCTAGTGCACCTTGTACTCTGCCTCAAACGACTGTTACAACTGCCGCAACATCCGTTCAATATACCCCACCTACTTCTGGAGTATCGACAGCTCCAGTTTCTACTATTCCTGTATCTACTCCTCAGACATCTTTACCACCGTCTGGATCTACGATTCAAACTACAGTTCAGATGCCTGAAGGACAACCTGGTTTAAGTACGATTGTCACAAGTCAACCACAATTCACTTATCAACCGTACCAGGGAAAGTACCAATTCGGTCCTACTGTGCAGTAACTAGTTTATCAGTATCAACCATACCCTAGGTACACTTATCAACAACCTCAACAACCCCAGTACGGTCTGGTTAATCCTGGTTTTCCGGGAGGATACAATATCCCAAACGCGATTCTCATTCCTAGCTATCCTGGATATCCTCCTCCTGGGGCTGGTCTCATGACCTAGAGTTTTAGGGATCCTAATCAGCAGTTACCGTTTATCGCAACTTTGGACTTGCCTGACTTGTCGTGCCTAATGAATGATCCCATTAATTATCTTCCGTTTTGGCCGCCAATGCCGAATAAGTTGCCCAGTGACATTCCCAAGATCGAAGGTAAATCAAGAGAGGACCCGTCGAACCATGTGATGACTTACCACCTCTAGTGTGTGTCTAACTCCATTATAGATGATTCGATTTGTCTTAGACTTTTCCAGCGCACTCTAATTGGTCTCGCGACCAAGTGGTACATTGAGTTACCGCGAGGCACTTTTTATAATTTTAGTCAGTTAGCTACCTCGTTTTTAACTCATTTTCAGTTGCCAGTCCAATATGACAATGGAACGGAATTGTTAACTTCGCTAAAACAATCGACATCCACTTACATTTCAGATCATATTCATGAGTGGAGACGTTGACGACGTTTAATGAAGGTATTTATTCCGGATCAGATCTTGGCTGAGTGGTTTGTAAAATCTTTGTTGCCAAAGATCACTGAAGATGTTGCTAAAGCCGGAGTTGTTACTAAGGAGCAAGTGATTGCTCAAGCACAGTACCTTGACTTGGTCTATACTCAGTCAAGTACGTTACATGAAAAAATCCCTGATCTTCCCAAGCAAAATCAAATCGCTGCAACTCCTTCGGGATCTCATGCCGCTGATGGTATGATCGGTACGGTTAACACTAAAAGTAAGAAGAAATCTTCCAAGAATTCTTCTCCTATCATAACCTTGCCTGATTCCCCAACAGGAGATTCTTCTGCAGAGATTTCCGTTGATATTCACGTTGTAGAGTCATCTACAGCCAAATCAAAATCCGGTGGAAAGAAGAAAGGAAAGAAGAAGAATAAAACGGACAAAGGTTCAAAGGAGAAACCTGAAAAGGCGGAATCCAATGATAAAAAGTGCAAACCTCGTTATCCTTTTCTCATTTGTGACGATGAACATTTTATAAGAGATTGCCCTCATCGTGCAGAGGTTGCGAAAATTATCAAGGGTTCCCAAAGTCCTGATGTTTTGAAGGATCCTTTTCCGACTCAAGACAGTAAGATGATAGGTTCATCCTCGAATGCCAATGAAGAACCCATATTGATGATGTCCCATGTTAGGATTGCGACTCGATCGCAGGATTATGGTAGTAAAAGTCCTGTTGATGGTAAAGAAGCAGAATCTTCTCATTCTAATCCATCAACCTCAGCTCCCGGTTCCAATCCACTACAGATTGAGAAACCTAATCCAGACTTGGTAATCAAACCGCTCGCCAAGGGTATACTTCGAAAGTCAACTTTCAATCCACATGCGAGAGCGGCTCAGAATTATAACATTGTTGAGGATTTAGTTGTTTCACCCTCAGCAATGTCGGCTTTGGAAGTGCTGCAATCATGCCCAGCACAACGTAAATTACTTTTGTCGGCTATAGGAGCTGTTGATGTTCAGGACCTGAACCTAATAATCTTCGATCTAGAAAATAGTACACCGCGTTTGCCTCATCAAATGGCTTTCCAGATTCCAATGATAGTCAAAAACAGGCGTATTCATCGGATTGTAATTGATGAGGGAGCCTCAACGTGTATTATTTCGATACAGTGTTGGAGATTGCTTGGTTCTCCTTCGCTAAATCAATCCTCGATGATTCTAAAGGCCTTTGATGGCCGTGGGTTTCATCCTTTTGGAATTCTACAGGATTTGCCTATAGGGGTTGAAGGAAAAACCGTTAGTCTAGATGTGGAGGTGGTTGATGCCCCTGTAGATTACAACCTTCTCTTAGGTCAAAGTTGGTCTTACGCTATGACAGCGGTCGTTTCATCAGTCTTTCGAGTAATAAAGTTTCCACATAATGGAAATATCGTAACAATAGACCAGATGGCTTACTTTTCATCCGACCCAGCCTCTTCGGAGAGTATACAGCATGTTGGTAAAATGACTATCCCATATAAGGATGTTGGAGTAAGACTAGTTAAAGATGCCAGTTTACTGGGAACTTTTCCTTTTCCTCCAATCAACGCATCATCTTCATTCACAACCATTCATATGATTACATCAGACACCATTGTTTATGATGATCCTTGGATCATTCCTTCTGAATCTGAGATAGACTCATTTGATAATGCCATGCCTTTGAGTCCATATGAAATTGCCTATGAAGTCGTGCAGTCGTTTTCCGACCCATGTTCAACCAAAAATGACTTAATGAATGTGGTCTGTGAGGAATCACTTTTCACATCAACCTCGGATTTAACTACGTTTTCTAAACTTGTTCACTCTGAGGAGCAAATTCGTGAAATCCTATGTGTAGATGATTTACCATGGGAAGATCTCCATCACAGATCTTCGTTTTTACCTGAGGATGATCGTTTTGAAAATGATTTCTCATCAATTTTTACAACTGAATATGTCAAGGAACCTCAGAATCAAATGAAACATCCCGATTCCGAGTTAAATTTGGGAAACATCTCTCGAACCATTCCTATTGACATTTCGGTTAAACTTGGAATTGTTGAGAACATTCATATAGCTGCCTCGTGTACAGATGACAAAATTCCAATATATAAGGCCCTATTTCAAGAATTCCGCGACGTGTTTTCCTGGTCCTATGAGGAAATGCCAGGAATTGATCCCGCAATTGTTGTTCATGATATCAAGACTTACCCGGACGCTAAACCCGTCCGGCAACGTTTGCATCAGATTCACCCAAGAAAAGCTGCAACAATTAAAGCAGAAGTTGAAAAACTGTTGAAAGCAGGTTTCATTTATCCCATCCCGTTAACGGATTGGGTATTGAATATTGTTCCGGTTAACAAAAAATAGGGAACAATAAGAATATGCATCGACTATAGGGACATTAATCAAGCCTGTCCAAAGAACAATTACCCAACTCCCTATATCGATCAAATCATTGATGATTGTGCCGGCAGCGAAATATTTTCCTTCATGGATGGTTTTTCCGGATACAATCAAATCAATATTCTACCTACCGATCAACCAAAAATGGCTTTCATTTGTCTATGGGGGACATTTGCTTATTGCAAGTTACCTTTTGGGCTTAATAATTCCAGATCAACTTTTCAAAGGGCGATGTCTTATGCATTTCATGACAGCAAGCACATTGTGCAACCGTATCTCGATGACTTGCCTGCTCATTCATTACATCGAGCTAATCACCTCGTCCATTTACGAGCAATCTTTATGAGGTGTAGGCATTATCGTATTCGGTTGAACCCACACAAATGTGTCTTCTATATAGAAACGAGTCGATTGATGGGGTTTGTAGTTTTGAAAGCCGACATTTGCGTTGATCCCTCGAAGGTCGAAGCGATCATCCAATTGCCTCCTCCTTCGAGTCTTCGCCAACTCCAAAGTTTGCAGGGGAAAGCAAACTTTTTACGACGATTCATTCCTAACTACGCTGAGGTTACAAAGGGTTTTACCCGGTTGTTGAAGCAAAACACTCAATTCTATTGGGATGAGATAGCTCAGAAATCTTTTGATGCACTCAAACACGCGTTGACCCATGCACCGTTATTGCATCCTCCCAATTACAACCAGGATTACTTCTTGTATCTCGCCGCCTCTCATTGCACCATTGGAATGGTCTTAGTTTAGGAAGATGAATTCGGAATGGAACATGTGATATATTATCTCAGTCGAACTTTAAATCCAACTGAACTAAAATACTCACATGTGGAGAAATTGGCATTGGCAGCTGTGCAAGCTGTCCAACGTTTTCGTCACTACATTCTACTATGTAAAACTACAGTAATCTCGGATTGCAACCCTATGATCTACATTTTGACCAAGCAATTGCTAGGGGGAAAGTACTCTAAATGGATCGTTATCCTACAAGAGTTCGACTTGGAATTTGAGAAATCTAAGTCTAAGAAATCTTTAGTTTTTGCGGAGTTAATGTGTGACTTCCCGCGTGCTGACACGGAAACAATGGCGGAGGAACCCATTGCGGACGAATCCTTGTTTCTAATCAGCACTTTAGATCCGTGGTATGGGGATATCATTGTTTATCTCGAGAACCAATCCTTTCGGCCAGAAATTTAAAGGTCAGAACGTCGAAAAATTCGATTCCAGTCCCAACAATTTAGGATTATTGGAGATACTCTTTATCGCCGTGGGGCGGACTCTATTTTTCGACATTTCTTAACTCACGAGGAAGCTGAAAGGGTTCTAAATGACTGTCACTCTAGAGCGTGTGGCGGTCATATGCCTGGGCATGCCACAACCCAAAAGATATTGCGCGCTGGCTACTTTTGGCCGTCTTTATTTAAAGATTGTATTACGGCGGTCCGAAAATGCCACAACTGCCAGATTTTTTATTGTAAGATGTGCGCTCCACCTGCTCCTCTCCACCCTATAATTGCCGTTGGTCGTTTTGCCAAATGGGGAATCGATTTTATTACATGTAACCCTCACTCGGCTGGGGGGCATGCGTATATCATCCTTGCGGTAGATTATTTTACTAAGTGGGCCGAGGCGATGCCTACATTTGAGGCAAACGGCAAGACAGCTGCAATTTTCGTGTTCAATCATATAATTGCTAGGTTTGGTGTCTTGCAAGCGATAATCACTGATCATCGACGTCATTTTCGAAACATTATGATGACTGAACTTATAGGCCAGCTTGGTTTACGTCACGATAGTTCAACCCCTTATTATCCACAAGCGAATGGTTTGGTTGAATCCATCAACAAAGTTTTAGTTATCATGATTCGACGAATCATTGGGATTCATCAGTCGAATTGGCACAACATGCTATTTTCAATGCTTTGGGCATACCGAACTTCTGTAAAAACACTCAACAGGGTTCACTCCTTTCCAACTAGTCTATGGTTTGGAAGCCGTGTTACCCATTGAATGCGAAATCCCGTCACTGCAAATGGCCATCGAGTTACTTCCAGCCACTTCCGAAGAGGAAAAGCGTTTATTATACTTGGCTCAATTAGATGAGAATCGACGTGATGCTGCATTGGCGATTGAGACTCACGCAAAACGCATGAAAGCTCAGTATGATCGAAATGTGACCCCTTGAAATTTTTCGGAAGGAGATCTAGTCTTAGTTTATGATCAAGCTAATGATAAATTAGGCGCTGGAAAATTCGTTCCTATGTGGCATGGTCCCTATGTTGTCAAGCGAAAGCTAGCCAAAGGGGCCTATGAATTGGTAGACTTTGACAGGGACTCTTTGGGTAAACCCAGAAATGGTCTTTACTTGAAGAGGTATTATGCCTAAAAGAATGGGTATAGAGATTTAGTTAGGATAGTTTTTTCTTTCTAGCTGTTGTGTTTTAGTTTAAACAGTGTGCTTAGCTTAGAGAGTGTTTTTCATCATTATTCCTGCTTATCTTGGTTTTACTCTTGATATGCAGATGTCGATGCCTCTCCAAACATACATTGGTTTCGCTGATGGTGCTTGTCGTAATATAGGGAACATCTCTTCCATAGCTTGGGTTATCTATTCGCCCTCTGACGAGTTAGTATCTATGCATGGGGTAAGCCTCGGTCAAACAACGAACAACATTGCCGAGTATAGTGCAGTGATTGAGTTATTATCTGAATCTATTTCATTTGGGATTCAGAGTTTGATAGTGAGGTTAGATTCTGAACTCGTTGTATTACAGCTTAATAGAGTGTATGCCATTAGAAATCTAGTGTTATTAAGATTATTTTTTAGAGTGCGTCTCTTGGAACGTGAATTTGATTATATTGAATATCAGCATATTCCAAGATCTTTAAATACATTAGTAGATGCAATTGCTTCTCGAATGTTAAATAGACATTTGCAATAACCATACATGTAAATTTAAAACCATTCCATAACATGATTTACAAGATAAGCCGGTAATAGTGATATATATATATACATCATCCTCGATCATAGGTTGAAAAACACCTTATGATCGGCAAAAATGATAAGTACAAAAAAAAAAATGTCACATGTGCCCACAATAGGCGATCATCCTATCACTGGTGATGATCTCTATAAGAAACCACTGCACGGGCCACCTTGCAAAGGAACCTCCTAAAAGGTCCCGGGACTCCAATCACATAGCGCTGAAGTTGACGAGGAATGTCGTCTATAGTGGTCTCAGGAATATCTCTTGTCAAGCGCTCGAGATGACCCTCCAACTCGGCCAAAACCTCTATTGATTCATCCTGTGGGGCTGGCGCGGGTGCAACTGGTTTCTTCCTCTTGAAAGGCCGGAGAGCGGCTGGTCGCTGTGGACCCACATCTGCATTTGAAATTCTTTACTATCAGTTTTGAGACGATGAAAAATAAAAAAAAATTAAATAGAAAAATGTTGAAAAGGATTTTACCTGAGTCATCTCACTGTTCTCCTGGTGGAAGAGTCATGTCTGGGTCACCATGAAAATCTATCCCAGCGTAAGGGAAGTCCTGAATAGAAAAGACCTAGTTTTCCAGCTATTGGAAATACTCAAGTTTGAATCGAGCAACCTCTGTCCTCTCGTCTGGGTGACGGGCCATGACTGCGACCCATCGCATCAGTTTGGGCTCTTGAGGAAGCCCAACTCCAACAGTAAGGTGCTGTGGGATCAGCATAGGAACCCTCTCCAGGCCAAAACTCACGACTAAAGCCCCATAACCAAAGGTCTTTAGTCGTCTGTTCTTGGCCCTGGTCAGTTGGCCTTTCACATTGGCCAACACGGCATCGCACCAGTTGAAGATGGTGCCTCGAAAGCAATCAACTGCCATACGCATTTGGGATCTGGTGGCAATATGTAATGCGGCAGCTCTGTAAAGTCTGGTGACAGTGAATGCAATCACCATGAGCTCAGGACGGGATATCGTCTTTATGTCTATCCCTTTGTCTCTAGCCTGGCTGTTGCAGTACTCTAGCCGGACGCTATCAACAGACGGCCACCTGGCCTAGTCCCATGCAGAGTCAAGTCTTCGCCTCTCTTAGGCAAACCAGTCAAGAAATATATGTCCGCCAGCTTGATTTTGAGCTGGTGGCTATCGATGAAAAAGCACTGGTCCTGTATGCTCCATCTGTCAACCAGCCACTGTAAGAAATCCACCTGAGCCCTCATGCCAAGAATGGCCCAGAATTTGTACAATCCGCATGCCCTCAAAGCTTCAAGTGAAGGCTGATGATTCCATGCGGCAGCATCCACGTCCGCATGCTCTCGTTCACGCCAATCTAGCATGATGTACTCTTTGCATCAAGTATAAAGACAAATTAAAATGCTAGAAAATATTTTGTGTGGTCCATTTTTGAGAATTTTTGGGCTCAAAACCCTTGTAGCGGGGTACGCACCCTCCGGGTTAGACACAGTGTGTGGGACCACACTTTGTCTACACGGAAGGTGCGGACCCCGAGCTTTTTCCCAATGGAGAAAAAGTCGGGGTCCGCAGGCCCGCAATGGTAAACCTGCGGGCCCCCGCGCGTGGGTTTTGCGCCTAAAAACCCTCCCAAAAATGAAATAAAGGACTAAAACAAAAAATTAAACGGTTAAAAATGAAGAGTAAGATGATGTGGAATACCTGGAGAAGACGGCGTTCGATTCCGACGATTGGATTTTCCGCAATCTTCACAGGAATTTTTCTGAGAAAAAGCACTATTTTCTCACCCAAACTCAAACGGTAAAAATGAATTGACAAAGGCCCTTTTTATAAGTTTTTTGAGTAAATAAATTGCAAATTTGTTTATGTTTCACTTTGAAAAGGTATTTTTGCAACATTTTTATCCATTTCAAACAGGTATGAGTAATGTTTGTGTTTTTGTGCAGAATAATGGATTATTCAGGTGAAATCTATCATTTTCGACGGAAAAACATGTAGATTCATCTTTAAGCCCTTTTTCTGACTCCTGAAACATGAAAAGATTGCCGAGTTTTTCTTTTAAACTCGTTAAAATGGAATTAAAAGACGGTCCACTTATAGCTCTTTTCCGACTGTAAAAACATGAAAAGATTGCCATATTTTTGTCGTTTCAAATTCGATATTGGTTATAAAACGACGTGTCATTGATCGCATTTTTACTTTTTCGGGTCAAGGGCACTAATAACGAAAAGTACTCCTTGGTCATAAAATATCAAGCGGTTCTCTCAAGTATTATTTTATACTTTTTCGGGCTTGGGAGACACAAATTTATGAAAAAGGTCAACCCTGGAGTCTTCTTAAGTTTTTCAGACTCTCTAAAATTGAAAAACGCCGAGTTTCTCCTATACTGGACTCGTTAAAATTTCACAGTAAAGGACCTGTTGAATTACAAACAGGAACGAACCACTCCTTCTTAGGGTTTGAATCTAAACTAAGTTGGACTCATCCGAAGGATGAGCTTATAATCAAGCAAATGTTATCCTCCTCAAGCTTGTTAAAAATAAAGAGGTACTTGCCAGAAATGGTGGGGGAAAAGAGAGAAAAATGAGCTTGTTTGTCATACTTTGTAAACCACTCTTGAACACGACACTTTTATTCACCTGGGTTGGGAAATCCTTTGCCTAACAGTTGATCAAACCACATTGAAAGTCTTCAGCCGGTCTCTGGGTATTAACTTTGGGTCAATTGTTACCAAACCATCTGTCGTGTCGTTATGTGTTCAAGAGGTCACTGCCAATAAGCCATTCATTTGCAAAATATCTGTCATCCATCTTGACCATCCCTGATTCATTCCTTGCAACTAAATTTCTTCAACTTGATCTATGATTTCGTGTCGTGGGCTTGCCTACGATGGATCGATTTCTATCGACATCAGCTCATTATCTAGAAAGATGATCTAGAAATCGTTAGTACCTTGAGATCTGCATGCCTCAATGGCAGGTTTCTCGCCTTTGACGACAGTTTACATCATTGACTTTCGATCAAAGGATTCCATGACATGTTCGACATCAACACATTTATTCACATCTCATGGATTGTACTGGGTACTTTGAGAGCCATTGACATCACTGGTGGTTTCTCACACACTTGTTAACAATTTACATCATTGACTGGTAATCAAGTGGTTTCTACCATGTTCGACATCAACACATTCATTTGCATTGATAGAGTCGTACTGTTTCAGGAAGTAGAAATGAAGACCCTAGATCTAGTTTCCACAATCCAGGCTGCGAGGAATTTTGTATTCATTATATAATGGAATATTCATAAACAGATGGCTACGTCCATACTGTGTCCACCTGAGTCTATACTTGTGATGTTTTACAAGATCATTCCTGTATCATAGCAGTAGTTAGTTTTCTAGTCAGTTTTGATCTGAGTATGGGAATGCCTACCTCAACGATGATATGATCTCATATATATATCTTGCATTGAATGCTTTTACAGGTTCCAACCGGGTTCTCCACAAGATGATCCTCGAAATGATAAAGTACTTCACTCTTCCTAAATGATAAGAAATCCTCATCTACTACAGACTTCGCACTTTAGGGGGAAATCTGTTACACAAAAATATTGTCACCATGATTATTTGCAGTCAGTATGGGTCTATCATCACTTATACTGTCCTCCTAAGAAAGTCTCAGACCTCAGCTCTTCAAATCAAGCTTTGGAAATGAGAGAAAGACATTAAAAATCAATGTAACTCTGGTTCCGCACTTTCTCTCATGGTCACCTGCGGTCCCGCACCTTCTGTGTACAAAAGCTGCGTACCTGCCCGCTCTGTCCCTAACGGTGTAGGTGCGGACCCCTGTGAAAGTCAAAAGGCGCAAGTTTTATCTTAAAAAACTCACTTTGGATTAATTCTAGAGGTTTATAGAAGGAATTTTGATGTGGATTGTTCGCTCTGAGGTGGTTCATGCATCCCAAAAGAGAAGGAGCTAATCCCTTGATGAGAGGAGCTATCCCTTTGAAGGAGGGCTTTATCCCTTTGAAGGAGGACCTAGTAACCTCCCTCCATTACACTATAAATACAGGAATTGGGCTGGTTGCTGGAGAGGTTAGAAGCTGAACATTTTTGAGGGTAAATGCTAGTGAAATCAAGACTTCCTAGTTAAGCCTAAAGAGGAGAGATCACATACCTTTTTGGTTTCATTGGGGAGTGAGTGAAACTTGTCAAAGTAGAGGAGACTTCTTGCTGGACCCTAGGAGGAGCTTGTACAACATCAAGCCAAAGGTTGTAAAGTTCTTCTTCTTTTGAATTAATACAATCAAACTCATTTTTCTCAACAAGTATCTTATGTTATTTGTTTCATGGACTCCTTGACTTTCATGTTAAATATGTTTTATGCAATTGGCTTTTCAAGTGCTATTTAAATTGTTTGCCTTGTTTGTGTTTGCAGATTCACGAAAAGGAGCTCATTTGCATCAAAGAAGTGAGGGCATCCACAAGCTTGTGTTGGACCTAAGGTAGGCCCTAAAAACACTTGTTTGCTATTGTTTATCAAAGCATATTTAGAGAAAGATAGTGTCTGGTTGGTTTGCTTGTCATTAGGTCTTCTTTAGATTCTAGGAAGGTCTATCTTGTCCGCAAGATCTACTTATTCCGTGTGACAGGAGCAGAATCAGAAGATGGAATAGAAGTATTTTTAACCATGCCATTTTCTTTAGTAGGAGTAGCAGGGACTTTTGATTTTTATTTGATGGAGAAGTATCAGCAAGTCCCTTACTTTTAGTAATCACTGACAAATATTCCTCTTCTTCTTCATTTTCTAAAGTGGTTGGAATGAAATCCCATAGACCATGAGCTTCAACTATCTCATTATCCTGAGTTTCTTCTACAAATAGGGTTGTTTCTTCTTCTTCTTCATCATCATCAGATTCTGCATTCGATATATCGATAGGAGGTTGTGATTGTGATGGTTGATTCGTTTTGAAAGGTCGAAATAATTTCCTTGAAGAATCAACAACCTGTTTCTTGATTTCTACCATATCATTAGACATTGTCTTCAAAACCTTTTGTAATCCCTCCAACTCGTAAGGACATTTGGGAGTCTTTTTCTTGGATTCATCTCTAAAAGTAACTATTTTGGTTTTCTTCCTTTCTTTAGTAGAAGATTTTCTATCAAGGACTAGAACTCTCTTTTCCACAGATAGATCCTTTTTCATGTTATCGAGTAGTACTAGTTTATTAACTCTATCTATGAACATAGAAATATTTGAAGGAAGAGCACTAATGTACCATTCAATCTACACATCAGTACCAAGTCTAGAAGTGTCTAGGATTTTGTTTAACAATTTGTTAAATCTTGAGTTAAAATCCTTAATTTTTTCATTTGGGTTGGCCCTAAGATTTGACAAATCATTAATCAAAGTGGCAGTTTTTTGGTAATCCCCAAATTTTAACAAAAAATATTCTTCAAACGTATCCCAATTTTTTATTGATTTGGTAGGAAGAGAGAAATACCGAGACCTTGCAGATCCTTCAAATGTGTAACGAAAACGTCGACAAACACAATCCTCTTATGTGACTCTATTCATATCAATGACGAACATGAAATTGTGAAGGTGTTCCTTTGCAGAGAGACCATCATCAGGATTAAGCTTGGGTAGACATATTTTTGGATGTTTGGGAAGAGGATGTAATGGTGGAGTCATATGAAATACCCCTAAGTTTTTCCATGGTCTATTTTCCATTCTGGGAGGAATAGAGGAAGTTGCAGATGATGTGGAGGTTGTAGGAGATTGAGAAGGTAAAGAGGTTGTTGTTGTAGTGCTATTGACTATAATAGCACCAGTTAAATGTGGTTGAGGAATGTGAATGGAAGGAATCAAAGGATTATAAGAGGAAGGTAAAGGGGAAGAGGAAGAAGTGGGATCAACAGAAGGAGTATGAGGTGGAGAGGATGATGTAATCCCACTAGCAAAAGATTGAGTCTCTGGAGTACTTTTCTTTTTTTGATGAGTGGGTAATGGAAACTCAAAAGGTTTGATTCCAAGTTTCTCACTCTGGGATCTAGTTAACACACTAGAAGACTGTAAGGATGAAGTAAAACTTCCTTCCAATAAATTGGATTGAACATATTTTTCTCCAAAAATGGAAATTCCTTCCAATCTCTAAATCAAAGTCTGGACTTCAGGGGGCTCTGCAGGTACTTCTGTAGAAGTTTGGCCAACTGACTTTGGAAGTGTGTTAGGAGATTTGGTGTCTATTTGAACAACTTCAGATATAGGGTTAGGAGATTTGGAATGGGATCTTGAAGTTGGTGGTGACTTCAAGGGAGACTGACTCTTAGAATGACCTTTTGATTTGGGATTAGACCTTGTTTCCATTCATAGTCTGATTCCCCTCCTTCTAGCACCAAAAATATTGAAAGCTCAAAGTGTCTGCCCCAACGTTGGGGGAAAACTACTTAGTTGGGACCTTAGAGTAGATCCTTTTCCATTTGGAATTGTGGCTCCAACTTGAGATTATGGGACCAATTTCCCTTAAAAAAAATTATAAGGAATGGATGGAGTATAAGTAGAATGCTTTGATATAGTAAAAACTAGAAATAAAGAATACTTAAACTTAATATCTATCCCGAGAAAGCTATCTATATATGTGATTTAAAAATTATCTCATACGAAAGATGACAATATAACTTATCTTATGATCATGAGGTTAAAACAAAAATGATAACTAATATAATTAAATAGTTAATTAAATTAGTTGATAAAGTCATCACATATATGAGATTTCATTGTTTATGCACATAATATGTAATTCCAATCAGACATATCAATAGTGAAAAATGTACAATTGTTACAGTGCATATATGATAAACATAATCAAATTACCATTCAACTCTTAAATAAAGTGATAATAAACAGATAATAATACCTGATCAATCGTAACTCTTCTCATGAGAAAATGGCAGCGGTTCAGCTTTCTATTAAGAGGAACTTAAGATACATTAGTGCAAACAAAAGCCTTATTTCCAAAATTCACAACCCCTTTGCCTTACAAATACAGGGGATTTATAGTCCCAAAATGAAATACAAATACAAAAAATAGAGAAAAGCTTGAAGCAGTTTTAACAAATGTCGCTTAAAATAAACCAAAGAGACATTTTTAGAATTTTTTATAAAAAAATGTTTAGGCATGTGAAGAGGACTTCTCTCCCATTTGTTGCTGAAGTTCATAAATATCTATCATATTCTTCAATTTGAGTGGAGTCTTTGTTTGAATCAACATCTACCTGATCAATATGGTGTCCCTTAATGCTGGAACAATGTGAGTGGTGGTATTGGATAAGCACTTGAGAATTAACAACTGACTATGAGGTTTGACTAAGAATGCCCAATGGCTTTTCAAGTCAATTTTAGATAAGTAATCAATTATTTCAGCCTACTTCTTAGATGATTACTACCACTTTTTCGTGATCAGTCTGATATCTGGCAGCTCTCCTTCAAGGAATTTTGATATGAGATTCGCAAAGAACAAGTTATCACTAATTGTCTCTGTGATATTATTAGAGATATATCTCGCATTGAACATTGTCATCTATACATGTTTAAGGCGAATCTCCTCTTATCTGAATACTATTTCCTTGTGCGACTCTTTTATTCTAGGAAGATTAGCTTATCTCCCCTCAATGATTTCTTGCCATGTAAGGAAACTTGCAATCTTTTCTTCAATATCATCAAAATAAGTTATGAGGTATGATAATTGGTCAACTAGGGAACTAGTTGTATGACATAAATCATGAATAATGGCCAACCTCTGACAAAACACAATTTGTTGTTGAGAAAGGAGAGTATTTAACTCTCCTACTTCCTTCTTGAACTCTTCCAATTTAGGACTAACCTATATTTGTTTGATCCTTTTTTTTAATTCCTATATCTAAGAATATCAGACCTACAAATTCATGTGATATTGAACTTAAAGAGAATCAAAATTGTTTTGGAGTTCAATAAGTTGTATTTTCCATTGATTGGAAATATTTTGTCTCTCAGTCTTAAAACTTTGTTATAACTGTACAATTATGTCTTCCTTTTCTTTCAATACATGTTTCACTTTAGTGGCTTTGTCCATAGTTGTAGAAGCATAGCCTCCTATGAACTTAGTGAGTCTCCCAAGTTCCTCTGAAGGAATGGACAAGGAACCCTTCCATACTATTTCAAAGGAAGAATTTTTGGGAATTAAAGCCTAACACTGCTCGAGTTTTATTTTCTTTCACTGTCTTTTAACAACATCCTTATACTTAGGACTATAAAATAAATCAAGTGAAGGAATTTCTTCTACCCTTAATACAACCTTAGAGATTGGGAAGACCAGTATAACTTCAATGTCTTTAGTTTGTAAACACTTATTAGGGGACTTAAGTGTAATCAGAGTATGTTCTAAAATTTTAGAAGTATCGAGGACCTTCTCTTGAAAGGGAGTCTTCAAAACCTATGGTTCATTTTCCTTCAAAACATGACTAAATTGTTCCCATATTTTCTCAAGCTTGGAACTAGGAAAAAGACCTTCATCCTAAGAAGAGGAGGAAGCTCCTGTCTCTTGTGTTTGAGGTGTATCAGTAGCATGTGTGGAACCAACAATTATAACATCATCCTAAATCATGCTCTCTTGAGGAAGATTTAATGAATCCATAGGTAAATGGGATAACCTTTCAGCCCTATATTGAGTGAATTGATTCATTTCATGTGGAGTCAACTACTCAGTTGCCTGTCTTGTAACCATTGAATAGGTGAAAGCCTTTTCAAGTAGGTCATCGAACTTATCTAGTTTATGAGAAAATTTCCTCATGTGTGATTGTGTAGTTACATTTTTGATAGTTTGACGGGGATCATACTGTCTATTAGGGATGGTAGGGAAATTGTATTCCAAAATAGAATCAATTTCAATGGTTGCATGCTTGAAATTATCCAAAGTATGCATACCTCAATGAAGAGGAAAAATAGGCCATACTTTCTTATTAGACTCTAATAATTTTGAAATACCATTCCTTACGGTTTGGTATGTTATTTCTCAAGCCAAAAGTTTTCCAAGGACATATAGAGGCCAAACATGGGGATTAGCGAGACTACCAAAGACCTAAATGTAAGTAAACAACTCCACACCAAAACTAGTTTCCAACCCGGAGTAAGTCGGATTCGATTTCTGGAGAAATCATAGGAGTTCTCTTGTCAAAGATGGTTTGATAAATAGGGAGCATTACACCATGGCATATTTTATAAAAATGAGGTTGGTACTTTGAGTCCCAAAGGATATCATGGTACATATGGATAGAATTTGGGTCATCTAAGGTCTGCTTCCATCCCATAGAGGTGAAATCCATAGAGAAACACGGGACATCCATTACATAGGCACTCATGCAGAAGGGAGGAATTATATTTTCAGAAACCTATTTCGTACTTCTAAAACTCTAGATATGAATAGCTAAATTATTAGACAGTATATTTCCCCAATCTAATATATATCCTTTTGAGGTAGCATCAATCAATGGTGTCCATTGATCGGAAAATTTCTGAGTATTAGAATAAGAAAAGGGCCTACATATCATGGAAACCATTTGATAATAGGGACGAGTGAGAGAGTGAATTGCACACATACCCCTTCCCTCTCGCTAATTCTTGTTTGGATCTCTTCTCCATGCCCTAATAGGCTTTGATGCATGGTCATTTTTGCTCATGAATTTCTCCACAAATTGTTTTTTATATTTGCACTGAGGCAAGGGAAAATGGTACATTACACTAAAATTTCTACCACTGAATGAGCTTATAACTACTTGGTTCTTTTTCATGAACTTCCTTTCTGCAATGCTTAAGTTTTTAATGACCCATCAAACCATATCCATATAAGGAAGGATTTTGGGCTAGGCCGCAATCCTATGTAAGAATGAATTCACCACCTCATTGTAAGTGGTATTAGAGACAGGTGTTGAATCCTTGGCTGTGTTGGTTCTTTGTTTCACACTGGGTCTTTCGTCCTCAAATAGTTTATAGATAGATTCCCAAGCGGCACTTCCAGCATCTAGTGAACAGACTGTGTCGGAAAACAATCCTAGCATATCGGCGTTTTCAGTCGGAGGAGTGACTGATTGCTACTGAGAAATAGGATTCTTCTTTCTTTTGGCTGCTTTAGACATTTCTTCGTAATTATGCTTTTCGGGGCTAGCCTATAATGAAAAACATAGATCTGAGTGATAACTTCTTCACCAAAAAGACTTAGCGCAAATAATGAATTTCACATAAAAATTTCTGTCTTTAAGGGAAAATTATGATATAATTGAGTTGTAATGATTGAGAATTATTATAATCTCAAAAACCATAAATTCATCACTTTCATATATTAAATGAAAAAACATGAATTCACATTGGTTTTCCCACATCAGTATATCGAAATAAATATCTCGGAATCAATTGGATGTGCATTAGATGGCTACGATATAGTAACTCCCGATAAATCATATTTAAAGAAATAACAGCTATAAGCAAAGGTGGGAAATGGCATCGGGACTTGTATATCGACGATGCCATATTGGAGATTTAAGGAGAAAGTATCTTATATGGAAGTCCTAATATTAGGTGTAAATGGGAATATCGGAGGTCTCATGGTATCAGAGGGGACAAGTATCGAAGATCATGGATATCAGAGCTGGGAAGTATCTAAAATATTAAGTATCAGGAATAATGGATATCAGAGAAAGCAGGTATCAGAGGAATTGGGATATCGGACGAATTAGGTATCAAAGGAATTGAGCATGGCACACTTAAAAAGTTACGATATTGTGAGGAGCCAATATGCCAAGTTGCAATTGTGAGGTCGACAGCTCTTATAGTATTTAATTAAAAAGGGGGTGCATGACTTATTTTGTTCTTTAGAAAAAACCCATTTTAATAAATAAATTAACCATTGACGATGCTTTATCGGAGAATGGTTTATCATAACTTTCTTAAAGGAAGGTTATTGTATTATAAGAATCCGATACAATTCTTCTGATAATGCATCAATTTTGTAATAAGAGGGCCTATCTAGATTTTTAATTTATCGTAACATTATAAGGGTTGGGCCTCCCTCACTTGGCTTCCGATAAGGAAAATTTCAAGCCTAAGATATGTTTATATCAAATTAAAAAATGCCCTATCTTAATTAAAAACTAAAGAGTTTTATTAACATAAAAGATGGGTCCCAAATATTTATTATATAACTAAAAATAAAAATAAAATGGGGGGGGGGGTTGTTGAATACTACAACAATTGGTGACATGCTGGGTGAAGCAATTATCTCTGAAAAAGTAAATGAAATTTTAACCACTAAGGAAAAAGTCTTAGAAAGGTTTAAATATTTGAAATTTAGATTGATGAAGATTACTATGAATAAAAATAACTCATTACTTTGTAAAATTTCACATCTTGTTGTTGATGAGGTTATCAACCCCAGTCTCGAAAATCAGAATTATCTTTTAGTCTTAACTAGTACTAAGAATAAAATGAACATTGCCAAGTTAAGAACTAATTCTCATGAGCTTCAAAGTGAAATTGTGACACCCTCCTCCCACACTTAACCAAGTGAATCACTCCATCAGGGTAAACATGTGATGAAGAGTTACTATGATATGATTCAACTCTCCATGTACAATTAAGGAAGTGGAACCAGCATGACAAGACTAAACTAACTTTCCTCGGAAGCTACAGAACCTTTACAAGCCAACTAACACCTTCAGGTGTCCAAACCCTTAGAGAACTTTCTTTTTCACTTCCCTAGAGCCTCAAACACTCCCACTACAAGGCATGCATGTGATTGGGACACTTCAGTCACTCTCATAGCAAGGCATCTAGTAGTTGTAGTCCTTTTTAGGTAGTTCTGTGCCAAAAACATCGGATTATCTACCACTTTTTCAGGGCCAAGACTCAGGCCACCCCTCAGAACTTCATGAAACTTCTGAAAATGACAATTAACATTGAAACAAGGGTACTAATGCAAACACTTGAACAAGGACTTTATCTAGCCCCTACTAGACATGACAGGAATTTAGTCAAACATATCACAAACATGTAATCTACAAGTCACAACAACATATCTTATCATAGGGGTCTCATACTAATCTAAGAAGTGTCAAAGAGGATTGATATCTCCTCACAGTGGTTGCATTTTTATCTATTATGTCATTCATTCAATAAAATTTCATAGACTAACCAAAACATGATGAGATCCATGCATCATAATTGTCATAAAACATACTTATAACTAGTAAATAACTAGATATATAGCAATAAGGAAACAACCATTAAATCCACATAATCAAGCACATTTACTCATGAAAATACCAAGGAAAAGGAGCTCTTATTAACATATGAAAATCCAACAAAGTCGGGGACTTCCACATACCACCCGACCATAGATTGGGCTAAACCAAATCTCTCTTTCATCCAATCACCCCCGTGCCATATTCCGAGCATAAATGTGGGATCTCATGAAACAAATCAAACAAAACCAAGCCATGGCTTCAAGAGGCCAAATCACCTCAACTATCACCTAGTGATTCCACCTCACGGTCGGACATCACTAACCATCACTGAACCGGTCTCTACCCAAGCCATCCAAGGCTCCAGAGCATTTGTTCCAACCAAGGCTTTTAGGATTAGTATCTCAACCAACAACTGTTGTTGGTCTCTAGAGAATTTTTCCAACTAGGGCTTTGAGGACTAGTAACTCAACCCACCAAGGGCTCTAAAGCATTTTTCCAACTAAGGCTTCGAGGATTAGTATCTCAACACAAGATGTTATAGGGATTCCAGAGAGTTTGTCCAACCAAAGCTCCAAGAACTAGTAACTCAACCCACAATCATAAGGAACATGAGAACCAACCAGAAAACAAAAGGAAAGAAACCAACAACACCATGCCTATCTAGGAAATAGTGAGGCTAGGCAAAACCACTATAAATCTAGGAAATCCTCCATGCCAATCATATATCATAACCAAGAAACCACATGCATGTGTCATGCATGCCAAAACTAGTAAGGACACCATATATGAAACTTCATAGCTGCAAGGAAAACTCATTGTACATGCTCATCCCAATGTCCTCTTGTGCTTTCCTTCTCTTCCTTTTAGTTCTTTCTCCAAATCCCAAGTATTCCACACTCCTCCAAGAGGGTTCCAATAAAACTCTAAGTGTCCAAGACTATGAGAGAGAGAGAGAGTAGGAAAGGAGAGCTCCAAGGATAAGCTGACAAAAGTTGTCAACTGATCCTCAGAAACCTTTTTATTACTGAGGGATCTAATTTTTTCAAATTTTCATTATTTTCCTTCATTTTCCTCCTCACATGCAACATGTGACCTTTCACCTTCCTTTTCTCCTATTTCCATTATTTCATAAATAAAATTCCAATTAATGCCTCATGCCTTTCCAAATCCTTTGCCATTTCTTTTGCCAATTTCCATAGCCATTAATTAATCACAAGTGATCCCCATCACTATGCATTTTCCCAATGTTCATCTTGGAATACATGCCCCATAACCTTGGTTATTATTTTTCCTTTATTAAATTAATTACATGGATTTTTAACTAGGGTTGTTATAGTGTTAAATTGGAAACTACGGCCAAACTCCATGTGGGTCATCTTATTTATGGTAGCTGATATTTTTATTGGATCCCTCTCATTGAGAGGTGTAGGATTGATCTAAAGATCATCTGATTCTAATAAGTATTCATGGAGTTATGAATTTATTTGTGTCATAAGACAAATTGTCAAGTCAACCAACAACTTGTGTAGGCTCAGAAGCCCAATAGTCATGTCTATTCATCATCTACGTTTTAGTATAAATAGAAGAGGACTTGAATTCATTTGTACAGATCCTCTTCATGTGATCTCCTCCTCTCCACGTCTTTGGGTTTTTGGTAAAGGAGAGACACAAAAGAGCATACGTTGGTCAAGCATGAAGCCCTAACCGCAGATGATGCCCTAGATGATCCAACGCAATCAATTACTTATACTGTTTTTGTGGAGACCTTATACGTTGTACATGAAGATCTTATACGTTGTTCTTATACATTGTTCTTGAAGACATTTATACGTAGGGCAGAGAGATCATACACAGTTAATGTGATGCCCTAATCTGCTACCCTAATCCGTTGTCATATGGAACAGCTGCAGTCATAACTGCAGTCAAGCATGGAAGAATCCGCAGTCATAATTTCTATCAAGTGAGGTAGCCGTAGATCATACATGAAGGAGCTGTAGACTCGGCATACCTGGTTTCTAATGGAAGTATCCTCGGATGAAGAAAGGAGAGAAGGATGTATGTGATCTGGGAACATCTATCTCGGATAGATGAGGCATAAATAACTTCGAATAAGGACACAGTGAATGAATCATCCTCGACTTGTTAAGTCAGTAGAAATCACGTTGGTAGCATCATTATAGTAATGTAGATCTATGCTAATTCAGTATGTCTACATGATATGATAAACCCTCAGCATACTTACAGTAGTCTTGATGTGCTATGATCACAACAGCTATAAACGTTGATTTTGTAGATCAATGATCTTGGTTTCGGTTGGATGAAGAAGATCTTGGTATATAGATCTCGGTGACATACATCTTGTACAACAGTGACTTGAAGTATTAGATATGCAGTGATGAAATAAATAGTGATCACCTCTACAAACAGTGTTAGTATCATCAAAGGTAAGAGACAAGGATCATAATCTTACAGTACAGTAAGGTGCAGTTATTATCTCAAGGTACAAACATAATCTCAACCTCTAGGAACACCCATGGTGTATAATCCTCTCATCAAAGCAGTGATGAATGATGATGAATGAAACAACATGATGATGTTAGATGCAGCACAGTGGGCATGATAAATAATGAGCTGCATGATGATGAGAGCAGATGAGAGCAGCTCAGTCATCAAGGTTCAACACTGTGACAGTACAGCATGGTGTCACACGGTTATGTGCAGCAAATGGATGAAAGAAAGCACAATGATAGGTGAAGGAGTCACCTTAGAGAATTAGTTGAATCAATATGTCTTCAACTGATCTCATGTGATATCAAAAGTCAAAATATTGACTTCTATTGTAAATGTACTATCTCTCTCACTTTCTCTGCTGAACTTTGAAGAACATAAAAGAAGAATTGATCAAGGGTTTCCCCACATTGGGGTTTGACCTTGGCTAGTGCCACATCTTGTGTCCTCTTGTCTTGGCTTGTCTTTTGCGATTTATGTTTATGTTCTATCTGCAGTTTACTTTAATGCTGATGTGATTGCTAATTTGGGAAAGGTATTGAGCTAACTGTGAAAATTTAAATAAATTGCCCTAGCATAGAACATACCTAAAATTAACATGGGATCGGAGCTGAGGTGAAGACAATTCCCAAGCAAGAGTGAAAGAGCAATCACCAAAGACAGTCTGGACAGGACAAAAGGATCAATGGGTTCCACATCTCTCTTCTAAGTTCACCAAGGGTGAAGTCGAAGCAGAGCATATTATCAGAATTGCGTAGTGCAAGTTTCTGATGGCCTACCTAAAGATCACTTCATTGGGAAGTTCGAATCTAAGGGTGGAAGGAAAGGCGGATGCCTTGGTTGCAATAAGTTCGGCCATTATATTAAGGAGTGTCTGAATGGCAGAGACACATCTCTTGATGAAGATAACAATCATTCCAGGGACATCTTCAATGATCAAAGGAATGATAGGTAATGCAGGTCATCAAGAAAATGGTCGACTCTTCAAAGAAAGCAAGGAACCCCAGTGCCTCAAGGAACTTCATCGGATAGATGGGTGCACTCTCTAATTTGGTAGAGATAAAAACTATCATGGGATTATACCTGGAGCCAATGCCACCTATTCTAGAAAGGATGTAGGGAATATTAACCCTCAATTGAATGAGGGTAACTCGATTCATTTACAGAATCTATTTTATGTACCAAATCATACGAAGAACCTGGTGTCTATCTCAATAATGGAAGTCAAAGGTTATAGGGTGGCACTCAACGATGGAAAGGTATGTTTTCAAAAATAGAATTTTCAAATATGTTTTTGAGTTCAGGATTGTATCAAGTTGCAGGAAGTCCACTGTGGACCATGTTTATTGACACATAGCACCGAAGGTCTGTGAATCAGATGATGATAGGGTTGCCTGAATTTAAAAGGAGCATGAAAGTACACGTCTGAGATGTACCAAAGGAAAATCTTACAAGGGGACTATTCCCCTCATGTAGCAGGTCCTCAGGTTTGGAACAACCCAAGGAGTTTGAGATTCATGATCAGGAATCTCATGTATATAGGTGGAAGAAAGCCCTCTATGGCTTGAAGAAAAACTCCTGGGCCTAGTATGAGAGGATTGATAGCAGTCAAATGGAGTTGAAATTCACTATGAGTGAAAACAATCCAAACCATTACCCGAAAGTTGTGGATGATAGACCTCTCATATCAGCACCATTATGAGGATGACCTATTTCTAACAGGTACAGACCCTCTCATTTGCAAAAGTAAGAGGGAGTTGGATTCTAAATATGGAATGATAAACTGCAAGCATGTGACTACCTCAAGGATATTAACTTTCAAGAAGTTATATGGTAGTGATGTCGGACCAGATTTGGGAAATGCCTCTGAGTTTCATAAACTCATTCGTGTTGATGTTCTTGGTGAACTTCCGTCTGGACATATGTTTTGCAGTTAACATGGTGAGCTCATATTTGGTTGAGCCTCACTGGATTGGTTCCAAGAATCCTCTGAGATATCTTCGGGGCATAATCTCCCATGGATTGAGATACACTACCGGAAATATGAAATTGCATAATTATTCGAATGCTGACTGGGCAGGTAGTGTGGAGGAACACTAGATCACTTCTCAATGTTGGTTCTCTTTGGATTCTGCTTCGATATCATGGACAAGCAGGAAGCAGAAGTCGAGACCGAATACATAGCTATGAGTATGATATCGTATGAAGTTGCCTGGTTGTGGAAGCTCTTCAGTGAGCTATTTGTACACATGATGAATACCATTGTGATTCTCTGCGACAACCAGAGGTGGGATTTGATTATTAAGGAATCTCGTATTCGATGATTGCTCCAGCAGATAGACATCAGATACTACCTTATTTGGGATATGGTAAGTCAATGAGCAAGGAAGCTCTAGATTATGTATAGGTCGCTACACTTTATCTAAGCCCCGGGGGAAAGGTCAAATCTGTGACTTTCCTAAACAACTTGGAGTTGTTGAGAGACCTTCTTATAATGGTCCTACATGTTGCATGCATTGAGCTCTGGGAGCTTTGGGGGGCTTGGGGTACTTACTAGAGCAACATATGATGACAAAGCGACTCACCCTCCCCTGGTGGTGCACTATGAATAGGATGATTAGTTCTCTTGTGGGCCTAGATGATGTGTTCTCCATGGCGATTGTGGACAGGATGATTCGCTTTCCTGTGGACAAGATGATTCGCTCTCTTATGGGACAGGATGATTTGCTCTCCTGTGGACAAGATGATTCGCTCTCTTGTGCAATAGGATGATTCACTCTATAGTGGACAAGATGATTCATTCTCTTGTGGAACAGGATGATTCACTCTCCTATGGACAAGATGATTTGCTCTCCTATGGATAGGATGATTCGCTCTCTTGTGGAAAAGATGATTCGCTCTCTTGTGGGACAGGATGATTCACTCTCCTGTGGATAGGATGATTCGCTCTCCTAGGGACAAGATGATTCGCTCTCTTGTGGGACAGGATGATTCGCTCTCCTATAGACAAGATGATTAGTTCTCTTGTCAAGGCATCCTACCCATGTAGTCTTGGACTCATGGGAAGTACCTCTCATCTGATCAATGAGCAGGGAAATGAGGATAGGGACCATAGTAGTACCGATGGATGCATAGTTGTATCTACCATAATCCCTATGATAGGATGAACTTCACTGATCTGGGATCAATTATACTATTATGGGACCAGTGAGAGTGGTACCCACTATGACACTGACTTCGGGTCAGTAGAGGACTGGTCTGGGACCAGTGGTACACACTCTGAGACTGACTTTGGGTCAGTGGAGAATGGTATGAGACATTCTCGATCAATTCTTCTTCTTCATGGTTCAGCAGAGCTAGCAAAGTTGAGCAGAGCTAGCAGAGCTGAGCAGAGCTTAGGAGAGCTTAGCAGAGCTGAGTAGAGATGGGAAAGGTAGAGCAGAGCAGTGCAGGGCACTGATGGCAAATATAGTACAGTCGGACATATGGATCAGCGGATGGAGTTCTCCGTAGTTAAGAGGGAGTGTTAAATTGGTAACTAGGGCCAAACTCCATGTGGGTCATCTTATTTATGGTACCTGATATTTTCATTGGATCCCTCTCATCAAGAGGTGTAGGATTGATCTAAAGATCATCCGATTTCGATAAGTATTCATGGAGTTATGAATTTATTTGTGTTATAAGGCAAATTGTCAAGTCGGCCAGCAACTTGTGTAGGCTCAGAAGCCCAATAGTCATGTCTATTCATCATCTACATTTTAGTATAAATAGAAGAGGACTTGAATTCATTTGGATAGATCCTCTTCATGTGATCTCCTCCTCTCCACATCTTTGGGTTTTTGGTAAAGGAGAGACATAAAAGAGCATACGTTGGACAAGCATGAAGCCCTAACTGCAGATGATGCCCTAGCTGATCCAATGCAGCCAATTACTTATATTGTTCATGTGGAGACCTTATACAATGTACATGAAGATCTGATACACTGTTCTTATACACTTTTCTTGAAGACATTTATACGCAGGGCAGAGAGATCATACACAGTCAACGTGATGCCCTAATCTGCGACCCTAATCCATTGTCATATGGAACAGCTACAATCATAACCACAGTCAAGAATGGAAGAAGCCGCAGTCATAATTGTTGTCAAGTGAGGTAGCCATAGATCGTACATGAAGAAGCTACAAACTCAGCATACCTGGTTTCTAATGGAAGTATCCTCGGATGAAGAAATCAGAGAAGGATGTATGTGATCTAGGCACATCTATCTCGGATAGATGAGGCATAAATAACTTTGGATAAGGACACAGTGAATGAATCATCCTCGACTTGTTAAGTCAATAAAAATCACGTTGGTAGCATCATTACAGTAATGTAGATCTATGCTAATTCAGTAAGTCTACATGATATGATAAACCCTTGGCATACTTGCAGCAGTCTTGATGTGCTATGATCACAACAGCTATAAACGTTGATTTTGTAGATCAATGATCTCGGTTTTGGTTGGATGAAGAAGATCTCGGTATATAGATCTCGGTGACATACATCTTGTACAGCAGTGACTTGAAGTATTAGATATGCAGTGATGAAAGAAATAGTGATCACCTCTGCAAAGAGTGTCAGTCTCATCAAAGGTAAGAGACAAGGATCATAATCTTACAGTACAGTAAGGTGCAGTTATGATCTCAAGGTACAAACATCATCTCAGCCTCTAGGAACACCCATGGTGTATAATCCTCTCATCAAAACAGTGATGAATGATGATGAATGAAACAACATGATGATGTTAGATGCAGCACAGTGGGCATGATAAATAATGTGCTGCATGATGATGAGAGCAGATGAGAGCAACTCAGTCATCAACGTTCAACACTGTGACAGTACAGCATGGTGTCACACGGTTATTTGCAGCAAATGGACGAAAGACAGCACAATGATAGGTGAAGGAGTCACCTTAGAGAATCAGTTGAAGCAATATGTCTTCAACTGATCTCATGCGATATCAAAAGTCAAAACATTGACTTTTATTGTAAATGTACTATCTCTCTCACTTTCTCTGGTAAACTTTGAAGAACATAAAAGAAGAATTGATCAAGGGTTTCCCCACATTGGGGTTTGTCCTTGGCTAGTGCCACATCTTGTGTCCTCTTTTCTTGGCTTGTCTTCTGCGATTTATGTTTATGTTCTATCTGCAGTTTACTTTAATGCTAATGTGATTGCTAATCTGGAAAAGACATTGAGCTAACTATGAAAATTTAAATAAATTTCTCTAGCATAGAACATACCTAAAATTAGCATATAGAAGCATCCCCCTTGGGGCAACACCATCCTCAGTGTTCAATGGAACCTACAACCAATAAGACTACTGAAAAGAAAAACATACTACCCATGGATATTTATAAGTTAGCTCGTTTCAATATTTACAATGAATAACATATGGAAAATAAAACCAACATGAGAAACATAACAACATGACAACCATAATGACATGACACCCATACTGCTTAGTGGAGCTTTATAACACAACTCTTGGTTTTATTTACATCCACATACATATATACACATGTACCAAAACATATGCCAAAAGCGTTCATTCAATCATTGAATAGAGAAGGATACATAGCCCACATCTGATTATCCATCTCCCATGTAGCTTCATCGGGCCCAAAGTGCTTCCGTTGCACTTTAACTTTCTCAATTTCTCAATTCCGAAGGATGAGAATCTTTGTATGCAAACTGCACTGAGGTTCTAACTAGAATTATCATTTTGGTTCCACCTGCAATATAGACCATTCGATCAAATTATCAATGTCTTTAACATACTTCTTAAGAAATGACACAAGGAAAACATCATGGACTTTCACTGTTAGAGGTAGTGCAATTCGATAGGCTACTGGTCCAATCCTTTCAAGAATCCTAAAAGGTCCACAATATCGAGGTGTCAGCTTGACACGTGATCCAATCCTCAAGGAGATCTTCTTGGGCTTGATGCACATGTAGACTTGTTCCCCAACCTAAAACTCCTTCAACAATCTATTTTGATCTACATAACTTTTTATTTTGTCATGTGCTGCCTTCAGATTCTTCTTGATTACCTCTCATTACATGTTCCATCTCTACCAGCATGTCCAACCCTATCAATACCCTATTAATTGGATTACTATAATTGGTGGTA
Source organism: Pinus tabuliformis (assembly GCA_031772625.1). Classification (NCBI taxonomy): domain Eukaryota; kingdom Viridiplantae; phylum Streptophyta; class Pinopsida; order Pinales; family Pinaceae; genus Pinus; species Pinus tabuliformis. The sequence continues at coordinate 599,256,454 of CM062815.1, read as the reverse complement.
GTATTACAAGTCTTCCCATATATTCCTTGAATGGGCTCATCCTCAGTGCCTCTTGATACCCATTATTATAAGAAAACTCAACCAACAGAAAATATTCCTCCCACCTCCATTGTTGATGCATCACATACATCCTCACCATGTCCTCCAATACCATGTTGACCCTCTTTGTCTGTCCATCTATCTGTGAATGATAAGTTGTACTGAAGGCCAACTCTGTACCCAAATTTGAAAATAACTCTTTTAACAATTTAGAAGTGAACTTGGCATCCTTGTCTCACACAATTTCTTTCGGTACACCATGCAACCTCACTACATCTCTGATGAAGACTTGTGCTATATCATTAGCTAAACATGTAGACTTCACTGGAATGAAGTGTGCTACCTTTGTCAACCTGTCAAGCACAACCATAATATAATCATGTTGTCTACATGTCCTCGGCAAACCTGTAATGAAGAACATGGAAATGACCTCTCATTTCCACTATGGAATCGGAATTGGTTGTAGTAGACCACCTGGATGCTTACACTCTACTTTTCCCTATTGACAATCTAAGCACCTAGCCACAAACTCTACCACTTCTTTCTTCAATTTCGGCCAATAGTAGAACTTATTCACCATTTTTAATGCCTTTTGATATCCTGGGTGACCTAAATATGACTTAGAATGAAATTATCTCAAGATAAGCTTCTTGAGTTCACTGTTGTCTGGAACATACATCCTATCCCTAAATCTAACTAAACCATTTGTTGTGAGATGATAGTCCCCATCCTGATCACATGTGAATAAGCTTCCTATAACTATCATCCTACTAACCTACCTGCAATATCTGATCCTGTAAATCTGTCTCATAGGAGCTCATAGTTGCTATATGATTTACCTGTACTCTCCTACTAAGATCATCTTCAACCCTGTTTTCTTTACCTTTAATGTACCTAATCTCAAAGTAGAACTCAATGATCATGGCTAACCATCTAGCTTGCCTAACATTCAGATTCGATTGGTCAAAAAGATACCTTAGTATACTATGATCACTCATCAAGATAAACCATCCGCCAAGAAGATAGTGTCTCCACATCTTCAAAGCATGAACGATCGTTTCCATCTCAATATCATGTGTCAAATAATTCCACTTCTGCTAATTCAGTTTCCTTGATTCATAGCATATCATATGTCCTTCTTGCATAAGGAATCTTCCAATTCCTCTCTTGCAAGCATCTGTACATTCCTCAAACCCTTTGTCCATATCTACAATCTTTAGAACCGAAGCATTCGTCAATGACTGCTTCAACTACTCAAAATTGACTGTATATTCCTCTGTCCATTCAAATTTGTTACATTTCCTTTGCAACGATGTAATAGGATGAAGCTCTTATAATAACCTACTAGCCCCATGAATGATATTACCTCATTCAAGTTCTTAGGAGCTTCCCACTCCATCATATCCCTTATTTTTTCTAAATCCACTATTATGCCTTCCTTGGAAACATGTCCCAAGTAATGTACCTTTGTCTGAAAGAAATTGTATTTGCTAAGCTTGGCATACAACTAATGTTCTCTCAATAATCTCAACACTACTGCTAAATGTTCGACATGATCTTCCTCATTCTTACAATATATCTAGATGTCATCAATGAACAAAATAACAAACTTTTCCAGATAAGGACGCAGCACACTATTCATCAAGCACATAAAAATAGTTGGAGCATTAGTCAAACCAAATGGAACTACAACAAACTCATAATTCCCATACTTGGCTCGGAAATAAGTCTTGTAGATGTCCTCTTCTTTGATGCGTACCTGATGGTATCTTGATCTCAAATCAATATTTGATAACGTTGTTGCTCCCTTCAACTGATCAAACAAGTCATCGATCCTCGGAAATAGATACATGTTCTTGATGGTCACCTTTTTCAACTTCCTATAATCAATGCATAACCTGAGAGTACCATCCTTCTTTTTTACGAACAACACTGGTGCACCCCAAGGCGATACACTTGGCCTAATGCATCCCTTGTCAAGAATTTTATTCAACTGCAACTTTAATTCCACTAAATTTTGTGTGCTCAATCCTATAAGGTGCCTTTTATGTTGGTGTTTCCCCTTGTTACAGATCCATTTGGGCACATCAACCCCAACTTACAGATCGATACTATTAGGGCTCATCAACCCCTAGTGCAGTTGTTACATGCCCTAAAGAAGTTAGTCATCTGGAAGCCTTACTTCCCAAGAAGTTCCATCACTGAAAACATCCAAAAACTACCTTTAAGAAGATCAGCGCAGGTAGGCCTTCATTAGGGTGTACTGCAATGCAAACCATACACTGACAAGGTGCTATGCAGTGCACTTGGTCCCTCTTTGGCCTACACTGAGTGAATTTGAGCAAATTTCCATGAGGGTTTGAAGATTCCTTATCCATTGGAAGCCTCTAGAAGTTTCTCAATGCCACCTACTCCTTTTAGTTCACATTTCGATGAGAAAGGGAATTAGGAAACATCAATCCCCTATCCCTTCTTCGATGGAACTGATTTCTAAAATTAGAAAGGCATTCATTATCACCATTGATGGCATAACCTCCTTCACTCACCTATAAATAGATCACTCATATAAGAGGTCAGGGGCTGAAAATTATTGAGTTATAAGGAGATGCTGGTGGTATGAGATTAGAATTTAGTGCAAGTATTGTGATAGTGTTGGAGTGTCTTTCTTTTCATGAGGTGATGAAGAATTGAATTGGAAGGATGACACTCGATTGAGCTCATATGGGTTGTAATCTTTCCTCTTATCAATAAAGTTTTCAAGACTTTTTCCTTATGCTTGTGTTACATGTTAATGCTTTCATATGTATATCATGTTTTCGATTCCATGTTATTTATAAGCAATAGATCATTTTGCCTTGATGGGTTTTTGTTTCTGTGATTGTGTAGGTACTTTCCAAGCAATTTAAGTACAGAAAGGAACAGCAAAATCAGTCAAGGGAGACAAGGAGCTAGCAAAAACTACAAGTAGTTTTCCCTTCTCTCTTGTTTCATCTGTTGATTATAGAAAATGTTAATATTACTTTGTCTATTGTTTCTAGACCTGCTACTAGATCTAGAGGGTTAGGCATTTGTCCAAGAACACTAAATATTCCTGAAACAAATTGGAAACTCCATTGGGGAACCAGATTATCCATCGTAGTAGCTTATCAGCCTCTTAAGACATTTATACATACTGTACTTTTTCTCGTTCATTGAATTCAGTCCTTTTTCATTGAAAATTGAGTCGAAACTATGCCAAAATTGCCTTCATAATTACTCATTGTCATCAGCGCACTGTCTCTAACTATTTCCTATGCTGCAGTGCACTTCCCACATAGATACAGAGTGATTCAACGCACCATCTCTAACTACAGCCTGCGCTGATCCCTTGAGGGTCAGTTTCCCATCTAGGAACTGAAAGTTTTTGCCAAATTTCTCTTGTTTGTTGCTAAATGTCAATGATGTTTTGTCTCTGAAAAAGTTCTTCATGTCCTAAATTTGGCCCTACTTAGACTAGATTGTTGGATGCTTTTTATGTATTTGTTTTATCATTTGCAATCCACTGTCAAAAGGTAATTTTGATGGATTGTTTTGTCGATAGAAAAGTGTCGTAAAATCGTCATTTTCTTTGAAAATTGAAGTGTCGTAAAGTCTTCCTTCATAAATAATCGATTGATTTATTTGTGCATTTGATTTGTATTTTCATTTAAAGTGTCAAAAATCTTCATTTCTTTAAAATTGAAAGTGTTGTACAGTCTTCCTTTCCCTTTTAAAAGAAATTGTCACAAATCGTCATTTTTTATGAAAAGAGTTCTGAATCGTTTGTGCATTAGTTTTTCTTATTGCATCATTCACATTAAGAGAAATTGAAAAGAAATACATGCAATTTGCATTTTAGAGCTTGAGTTTGTGTGTTCAAAAGGAATGGTTTAGGGAATTGCATTAGTTTGTGCTCTTTGTTTTTTGTTCAAAAAGTACTTGTATGCTCTATCCCTCATAGTTAGGATTTTCATTGTTAAAACTAAATGGAAAGAGTGCTTCTCATTCTAGTTGCATTTTTAGGAATTTCATAATACATCACGTGGTGAACTTGAAAGGCAAATTTCTAAGCAAGATCAACTTAAAATGAACATCAATTTATCTAATAACGCATTGGAACTTAACAAAAAACATCTAGAGGTCTAGGCTAGAGACGTGTTTTGACGTCTTTAAACCTAGTGGCTATCATTTTCACTGAAGGTTGGGTGATTCCTCCTCTTTGATTTAATAAGTGCTAGTACGGACTTGTGCTCCCTGTACCATCAAGTATATGTTGGGAGACCCCAATAGGTTGAAATCCTTTATCCCTAGGAAGTCGAGTCTGTCGCCTTACCGATCGCAACGCACTGAACATAGCATTCAGGAAGATTGACTATCGTATGTAAAGTCCTTGGTCATTTCTCTTTCATTTATCACCAAGGTGTATATTGCAGTTTTGTGATTTGTCTGGTAAACCCTCTTGTCTAGAATCTCCATAGCAGTCACTTTCATTCCTTTTCGACTCTTTAAAAGTAAAAGGATCATCTGAGAACTTATCCTTTCAGGCTCATTAAAAATCGAAGGCGACTAGAGTCATCTTTAGTTTTTTCTCGACTCTTTAAAAATGAAAAAGCAAAGTTGTGTTCTAGTGTCGTGAAAATTAATTGACCACGAATAACATCCTCATTCCTTAGTTGATTTTAAGTCAATAAAACTATTCAACAATCGTGGAGGAACATCAACCCAAACCCCGTCGTTCACAGAGAACAGTGAGCCAACCACCTTTGCCTCCCGAAGCAACACCAATTTGGACAAAGCAGTCTCATTTAACTGAGTTTAGTACACCAAGAACTCCTAGTTCTTCATCTGGGTTACCTAAAACATTTGTTTTAGTAGCTACAAAGACTCCAATTACTCCAACTATTAATGGTTCATATGTTCCTAAAGAAGAAGTTTCACAATTTCCTGAGGACATTAGCACTCATCCTAGTGTAACAGTAACTGAAGTTGTCCAACAACAAGTTGATACTCAACTTGAAATTGTTCAACAAGAAAGTGCTTCTGAACTTGAAACAGCTCAACCAGGAGTTGGTCCAGAATCTATCCTAGTTCCAATAGAAGTTACATCTAAACCTGAAGTTATTCAGGAACCTCCCTTTGAAACTATTGTTCATTTAGCTAAACATTTGGACTTCAAATTTCAACATTCAGAAGTTGTTACCCCATCAGTCACTGTTGAAACTACTCTTTCATCAACACCAGAAATCTTTTATGGACCTGACGTCCAAGTTCTTCCACCAGAATTGATTGCCATAGAGGAGGAATTAGTAGAAGATTCCACACCTGAAACCCTATTTCGCTTTGGAACTGGACTTAATCTTTATCCTACTACTCCTGATTACTTTGCTTCATCTGATCCTGCTTCCTTTCAAGTACCCATCGAATCTTTAGGAGAACTTTTGGGCCAGTTAACTATGGCTGAACAACCTTTAACATCCAAGACTATATCATTTGATGTAGCTGCAGTAGAATCTTCTGTTGTAACTCCTTCGATATTTTCTACCACACCTGAGTCACATCTGTATGGTGAATCGTCCATCCTGGTTAGTTACCAATCAGTGTTTGGAACCCACTCAAGGGTTGCTTCTGCACCATGGTCATCAGCCATGTCCTCATCCAGAATTCTACCTAGTTCTTCTCTAATGGGAACTCAACAGTTTGATCCTGCACATCAGTATCATGCTGGGCAATCTGGTCATCAAAAACCTATGTATCCATTTAATACTAGATTTCCACCATATGGAGAGAAATATGCTTATTCACCGTATCCTCCTTCTTCCGGAAGACAACCATATGGTAATTTCCCACAATATTCAAGTCAACCTGGAATTAGAGTTTGTCAATGGCAACCAGAAATTCCAATTGAACCAAGGCTTGTGTATCCTACACAACCAATGAAAACTGTGTCAAATATTCCTACTACACTTGTTGTCACTACTATGCCACAGTCACAAGCTCAAACTATTGTATCTAAACCGGTACAAACTGATCCTTGTTCCTTGTAACCACAAGTTTCAAGTCAAGAGGTTCAAGTTTCTCAAGTTGTTATACAACAACCACTTGTTTCTAGAGCTCAGCAACAACCTCAGGTTAGTATACCTTTATTTGGATTTACTTAGGCTTACACTGGTATAGTTGATTCACAACTTGGTCAACCTTTCCTTGCTGGGCAACAACAGTTGTCTCAACAACCGTGGTCGCCACAGTTCCAAAAACCCTAATTCCAATAGTTTCAACCTCAGTTTGGACTTGGTTCACAAGCTCAACCTGGTTTTGGTCAATATCAAGCTTACCAAGGACTTGGACAACAAGGCTTTGCAGGTTATGGAGAACCACAATTTCAATCTGGTTATCAACAACAACCTTATACCGGTTTCTTCAAAAACCGTACTAAGGTTACCAAATGCAGATGCCCTATGCTAGTATGCAAAGACCTAATGCACAGGAAATTCCATCATATCCTGGGTATGCTCAACCTGACTTGAATTGACAGTTGCCATTCATAGAAACTTTAGAATTACCAGATTTAAACCGGCTCACTAATGATCCAATCGCATATGGACCTTGGTGGCTGGTAATTCTCCATAAGTTACCATTTGATATTCCAAATTTTAACGAAAATCCTAGAGAAGACCCATCGAATCATGTTATGACCTTTCATTTATGGTGTTCATCCAACACTTTGAATGATGATTCGATCAGAATTTGTCTTTTCCAAAGAACACTTACCGGTCCAGTTGCTAAATGATACATTGAATTACCAAGAGCTTCTTTCGATAACTTCACCACTTTAGCCACTACCTTTTTGACCCACTTCCAGTTACCTGTCAGATATGAAACTGGAATAGAGCTCTTAACCAACTTTAAACAGACTACTGCTACCCATATATCATATCATATTCATGAGTGGTGGCGTCGTCGTCGAATGGTTAAGACATACGTTCTCGATCAGATTTTAGTTGAGTGGTTCATAAATTCCTTGTTGCCATCAATCACCGAGGATGTGGCAAAAGGAGGAGTTGTCATAGAAGAGCAAGTTATCGCTCGTGCCCAATACTTGGATTTGATTTACACATAATACGACATGCTCTATGATAAAATCCCTAATGCACCTAGACCAGCTTACACTATTCCACCACCCCCACAATCGAGTAAGGACTCTCATGCCGGTGATGGTGTGATCGGTTCTTCAAGCACACAGGCAATAGGAAGACCATCTGGTCAAACTCTTGCTATTTCCAATCAAGCTGCAAATGCATCAGAAAACACTCATGCCTCTGAGATTAATGTTGTGTCATCTGAAAAAGGAAAAAATCCAAAGCAACCAGGAGGTAAGAAAAAGGGGAAGAATAACAAAAAGGAACAGGAATGTTGTGTCATCTGATATGTAATGACGAGCATTATACAAGAGATTGTCCAAATCGCTCTGAGGTCTCCAAACTTTTAAAGGCTTCAACCACATCAGCAGTGTTGACAGATCTGTTTCCTACCCCAAAGACACATTTGGTTGCAACTGACAATGCTTCAACATCCCAGTTACTCATGTTATCCATCACAAATCCACAAAACAATGTTTAAGTGTCAACAAAAAACAAAGACTATGGAAAACCATTGTCATCGAATAACCAGGCCACTGATAAACCTAGTACTTCGACCTTGACTTCACCTGAAGTTGTTCCACCAATTGTACCTGAATGGACGATAAAGCCACCAAAGGGAGTTGTGCACAAATAAACTTTTAATCCTCGTGCTCGAGCAACTCAAAAATATAATATAGTGGAAGATCTGGCTCAATCACCTTTCGCTATGTCGACACTCGAGGTGTTTCAAAAATGTCCCTCCCAGAAACAAGCTTTATTGGTAGAATAGATCCTGCGGATTTGAATCTTGTGGTTTTCAACCATGCGGGATATTCATCACAGTTACCAGGGAAATTAGCATTCCTAATACAAGTAGAAGCTCTCAATAAGAATGTTCACCGAACTATTATTGATGAGGGGGCCTCTACTTTCATTATGTCCATGAGCTGCTAGAAAACACTTGGTTCATCGCCATTGTCACGATCACCAACTACGTTAAAAGAATTTGATGGAAGAACATATACTCCATATGGGATTTTGAGTAACCTGCAAATTGAACTAGGGGGCAAGACAGCAACTGTTGACGTTGAGGTAGTTGATGGACTCCTCGATTACAACATTTTACTAGGAAGGCCTTGGTTATATGCTATGGCTACTATCATTTCCATGTACTTTCATACAATTGCATTCCCTTTCAAGGGTGGAATCATAGTCATTGATCAGCTAGCCTTCTTTGCCAATATTTCACAGGCTACGGGAAGCATTCCATTGATACATAGAAACCCATTGTCACTTCAAATTGTTGGAGTAGGTCTCCTTAAAGATCCTTCCCTGATGGGAACTTTTACCCTCCCATCACCATCTGGTTTGGTGGAAGTGGCAAGAGTAGAGACTTGCAACATGATTTATTCTACATCATCTGATTTTAAGAAAATTTCCAACTACTTTGAAACTAGTGGTCATAGCAAGGCGTTGCCGCTAAGCCCCATTGAATCATCATAGCAATCAATTTTTTGGGCTTGTGTGGCAAACCCTAATCCGCACTCAACAATTGTATGGGTAGATATATTTTTAGAATATGGTACCTCTTCAGATCCTTTTCCACGTATACATTCTACGGATGAAGGAATCGTCAAATCAATGATGATAGGAGAGACACCGTGGGAGGATTACCATCATCATTCCCACCTTCGAGATGACAATGAGGGTTATTCAAATGAAATCACCCATCGATTGTTGATTTCTTGTCAAATCCTATAAATATTGTACATTCTAAGTGTAATTTGTCCAATATAGAAGAAATGATTTCTATAAACATTTTGACCAAGTCTAACATTGTAGAAAACATTCATGTCGGAAAATCCTATTCTTCATCGGAGCTTGATACTTACTGTGCTCTTTTTCGTGAATTTCGAGATATCTTTGCATGGTCTTATGATGAGATGTCAGGCATTGACTCAAGTATTGTTGAACATGAGATTAAAATGTACCCTGATGTCAAACCAGTATAGCAGTGGCTTCGACCTATTCATCCTAAAAAAGCTGTTGCCATTAAGGTAGAAGTTGAAAAAATTTTGTGTGCTGGCTTCATTTTCCTTGTACCTCTTACTGATTGGGTATCTAATATTGTTCCAGTGATGAAAAAACAAGGGACAATTCGAATGTGTGTCAATTCTAGGGATGTAAACCAAGCATGTCCAAAGGATGGATTTTCTGGCTACAAACAAATCAATATTCGCCCACAGGACCAATCAAAAACTGCTTTTATATGTCCATGGGGCACATTCACTTATCGAAAGCTACCTTTTGGTTTGAAGAATGTAGGGGCTACATTTCAGAGGGCAATGAATTATGCCTTCCATGACATCAAACACATTGTTCAACCTTACCTTGATGATTTGCCTCCTCATTCGTGAAAACGGACTAATCACCTGCAACATTTGAGAGCAATATTCTTACGATGTTGACACTACAAGATAAGAATCAATCCACACAAATGTGTGTTTTGTGTTGCCTTTTCTCGATTGCTTGGATTCGTAGTTTCAAAAGATGGAATTTGACTTGATCCCATTAAGGTTCAGGCAATCCTTGACTTGCCTCCACCTTCAAATTTGTTACAGATATAGAGACTTCAAGGGAAGGCAAACTTTCTGAGGAGGTTCATTCCAAACTATGCTGAATTAGCTAAAGGTTATGCACATCTATTAAAGAAATGGGTACCCTTCCATTGGGACCAAGTTGTGCAAGCTTATTTTGATGCTGTCAAAGATTCCCTGATTAGAGCATCATTAATGTATGCCCCAAACTATCAAAAAGATTTTTACTTGTATCTCGCCACTATAGATACAACCATTGGTATGGTTTTAGTTCAAGAAGAAAGTGGAACTGAACATCCTATTTACTATTTGAGTTGTAATCTCAACGACACAGAAAGTAAGTATTCATATGTCGAAAAGTTAGCCTTGGTATCCGTTCAAGCTATGCAGAGATTTCATCATTACATCCTCCTTCGCAAAACTACCATTGTATCATATTGCAACCATATGACATACATCTTGTCACGTCAATTGCTGGGGGGGAAATATTCTAAATGTATAGTTATCTTGCAGGAGTTTGATTTGGAATTCATCAAATCTAAATCAAAGAAATCTCTTGTCTTTGTCGAGTTACTTTGTGATCTTCCCTCATCCTCCAATGATTTAAAATTCGAAGCATCAATATTGGATGAGTCTCCGTTTCTGATCTCGTCAAGTGATCCATGGTATGGAGATATATTGGTCTATCTCTAGACCCAAGCTTTTCGGCCTAATACCTCTCACTATGAACAACGACGTACTCGATACCAAGCCAAAGATTATTTAATCATTGGTGATACAATTTATCGTCATGGTGTCAATACAATCTTACATAGGTGACTTACTCATGAGGAGGCCAAAAAGGCTTTGAATGAGTGTCATTCAGGTGCTTGTGGGAGGAGTTTATCTAGTTACGCAACTACCCAGAAAATTCTACATGTTGGCTACTTCTGGCCAACCATATTCAAAGATTGCATTCTTGCTGTCAGAAGTTTCCATGCTTGCCAGATATTTGACCATAAAACCAGATTACCACCTGCACCACTACATCCAGTCATTATTGTTGGCCCATTCACAAAATGGGGCATTGACTTCATGACACGCAACCCCACCTTGGCCGGGGGGCATGGGTATATTATAGTCGCTCTTAACTATTTTACCAAATGGGCCGAGGCGATGCCAATATTGAACAACAGTGGCGAAACGGCTGCTCTGTTTTTTTCAACCATGTGGTTTCCAAGTTTGGTGTACCACAAGCTATAGTTACATATCATGGGTCACATTTTTGCAACCACATGATGGTCGAATTAACTACCAAATTAGGACTATCACATGATAGTTCTACTTCATACTACCCACAAGCTAATGGACAAGTTGAGGCTATCAACAAAGTCCTTAAGTGCATGTTACAAAGAATGATTGGAGTTCATAAAAGGAATTGGCATTTAATCCTATACTCGGCTTTGTGGGCATATTGAACATCGGTGAGAAATGCAACCATATTTACACCTTTTTAGTTGGTGTATGGTTTGGAAGCAGTCTTACCAATCCAATGTGAAATCTCGTCTCTCAAACTCGTGATTGACTTGCTACCGACACTTCTGAAGAAGAAGCACGTTTCTTGGAGTTAATCCATCTGGATGAAACTCATCGTGATGCCTCACTGGCTAACGAGGCACATAAAAATGCATCAAAGCTTAATATGATAAAAATGTTAAGCCTCATGTTTTCTCAGAAGGTGACTTGGTCTTGCTTTATGATCAGGATTCTGATAAACTTGGAGCAGGAAAATTTGAACCACTATGAATGGGCCCTTACATTGTTAAACATGTGTTGACGAAAGGTGCCTATGAGTTGGTGGACTATGACGGAATTCAATTATCGCAACCCCGAAATGGGTTGTACCTTAAACATTACTATGCTTAGTTAAGTGTATTAAGACTCACTATATATATGCTTTTATTGCATTTGTGTGTGTGTTTATTTTATATTTTTTATTTGGTTAGGTAATCCACTTTGCATTTATAGCAGATGTCGAACTTTTCGGAACCATTTCTTGGGTATGCCGATGGGGCTAGTCGTAGTACGCAGAATTTATCTTCTGCAGCATGGGCCATTTTCGCTCCAAGTGGCGAGTTAGTGAGTTTTAGAGGGATATGTATTGGATGATCAACAAACAATATCGCTGAGTATAGTGCATTGATTGAACTCCTCTCTGATGCCATTTCACTTGGCATATGTCGAATCATCATTAGGCTACACTCACAACTTTTCGTACTACAGCTTATTGGCGTCTATTATGTTCTAAACCCAACAAGTCATCGCATGTTCCTTAGAGTTCATATTTTGGAAAGGTATTTTGAGTTTATTCAATATCAGCGTATTTCTAGAAATATAAACACATTAACTGACTCTCTATCGAACTATGTGTTAAATAGACATTTGCAACATATGTAAAGTAAACATTCTCATTTCACATCATCATTTGAATAGGATTGCATCACTTAACCATAATAAAGCTCTGAAAGTCAAATAGATAGTTGTAGATAGTTGTATATAAGTTTTTACAAATAGTTTGTGTCCAAGACAAAAAATCGGTCATCTGACCCAAAAAACCCAAAAATGTATGCAGAAAACATCCAAGTAAACTAGTGCTGCTCATGATAACAAGTCACAGCCTATGCTATCATGCGTAGGAGTCTCATCCAATGACTCGGCACACCCATGGTGTGGCACTGCAATTGCATAGGTAACTCCTCAATCCGGACATTCGGAATACCAAGGGTCAGACCCTCTATGTGATCCTGTAGTTGGGCCAATGTCTCTGCTAAATCCAAGTCTCAGAGAACTACTCCCTGAACAGCTCTCTGTACTGGTGCACCTGTCTCTTGTTGATGTCCCACAGGTCAAATAGATCCAACATTTGCATGCATAAAAAATGTTTGTTTAGTCTTGGCAATAATAAAAAAAACACAAAAAAGTAGAAACTTTAAAAACAAAAACACTGTGGTCAATCAATTTACCAATAGCACTCCACTATGCCCCAACCAGTAACATCAGATCTGGATCACCACAGAAATCCATCCCTGAATATGGATATTCTGTGAAGGCCATCTCCTATCTATTGAACCACTCAAAGAAAGCAGAGGAAAACAAGATCAATGACTGGCCAGCATGCCTAGCCATAAGATCTACCCACCTCTGCATCTGTGGGTCTCTAGGTCCAGGTACTCCCAGTGAGATGTGTTGTGGCTGCATGAGTGGGATTCTCTCCAAGACAAAATAAATCAAGATAGACACATAACCAAAATTTTTTGTCTTCCCATTCTTTACCTTGGTTAGTTGTTCTTTCACAGATGAAAGAATTGCCTCACACCAGTTGAAAATTTGGGAGAAAATAGCTGTCAAAATTTGGTTTTTGTGCCCATCGCACCCCTCCATTAGAGACAGTGTGCTGCAATGCAGCGCACCTTTCGATATTGAAAGGGTGCACTGATCTAGAAAGCGCAAAATGAAACCTTAGGGGCCTCAAAAACCAAAAAAAATTGCTCAAAACTGAAAATAAATGGAACAAAATGGAAGAGAACAGGGATAGCTCCTACCTGGTCTGGACGGCACGTGAAATGATCCACATAATCCTCTGCAATCAGCTAGTGAACTTTGAGGTAAAACTGCTCCAGAGCACCAAAACAAAGGGTAAAAGTGAAATGGTAAAAATGAATTAGAAAACTTGTTTTTATGTTTATTTCCTGCACGTTAATTGAGTAAATATTGGTTTTTATTCATTCTTATCCATGAACATGTATTTTTAATCCTCTTTGATGGAGTTTTGAGCAAGTTTAACAGCTGAAAGCAGAATTTGACATACTTAAGTGTAAATTGAACATCTTTGACCACAAAGCAAACTTTTATCTCTTTTTCGATCTTTGTTAAAAACAAAAAAGGAACCCCCTTGGAGTCCTCTTTAAACTCTATTCAAACACTCTAAATATGAAAAGATTGTCGAGCGCTTGTCTATTCCAGCTCATTAAAGGATTGGAAATGATATCTCTCTTGTATTATTTTATGCTTTTTTGGACTTGAGAGATTATTTTACAAAAAAGAACTTGTGGAGTTTCCTTTTCGTCCCTTTTCAACTCTCTAAATATTAAAAGCATCGAGTTGTCTATGTCGTTAAACTCGTTAAAAATATCAAATAGCGACAAACTTGTCCATCTAGACAAGACTGAGTTTCACCTTCTCTAGACCCGTTAAAGCATCAAATAGTGATGGATTCGCCTGAAGGGTGAAATTATACAACAAGTATATGTTATTCTCTTCAAGCTTGATAAAAAATAAAGAGGTACTGGTCAGCAATGACTGGGGAAAAAGGGAAAAAGTCGCGAAAACTTTATGGTAGCAAGTCGCTCTTCAACATGACACTTTCACTTCATCTCCGTGACTATTTGAGTTGGGTTATCTACTTGATGGTTATCACACCATTGTTCTATCTTACCATTCATTACTTGGTTTTGGGTCAATACTGCCAATTCATTCAGTGTCGCCGATATGTTCAAGAAATGTCATTCAGTTCAAACTTCATCCTTTGCAATATCGTAAACCTTGATTTTCATGACCACCATTCCTGAACTTTGTGTCATCAGTCGGTTCTCATCTCCAAAGTCATTTACCTTGTTTTTTGTTGTAGATTTGGGATGCATCAAGGCCCTCTTGCGACAATTTGCTTCTTGTTGACATTAGCACATCATCCAAGAAGTTAACTTAGAAACACCCTTTCAGTACCTTGAAGCTTGCATGCATCAATGGTAGGTTTCTCGCTTCTGGCAATAGGTTGACATCAATGGCCTTCGACCAAAAGAATTTGTATGGTGTTCGACATCAAATCATTTATCCACACCATGTGAAATATACTGTAGTACCTTGAGGGTCATCATCATTATCGATGATTCCTCTCATGTCTATTAATGGCTTACATCATTGGCTGGTAATCAGACGATGTCTTTGCATGTTTGACCTCAGAACATCTATTCACATGGTTAGACTTGTACTTGAGTGAAAGATTGGATGAGATTGAAGATCCCAGATCTAGTGTCATCCATCCGGGCTGCGATATTTTCAGGAGTACTAAATCAAATGTATAATGGCCTTACATTCATGGGTCTATATCTGTAGATGACCATATTTGTACATGTAATGAAATTTTATAAGTTGAGCATGGGTATGCCTCCCTCAGCTAAATCATGGAAAAAATCAAATTATCATGATATATGTATTGTAATTGATACAGGTCACCTTCCGTTTTGAAACCTCTTCTCCTCATGATAAAGCATTTCCTCCGACATAGATATTTACGACTTCATGCTTTAGGGGGCAACTGTTACAGATCCATTTGGGAACATCAACCCCAACTTACAGATTGATACTATTAGGGCTTACCAATCCCTAGTGCAGTTGTTACATGCCCTATAGAAGTTAGTCATCTGAAAGCCTTACTTCCCAAGAAGTTACATCACTGAAAACATCCAAAAACTACCTCTAAGAAGATCAGCGCATGTAGGCCTTCATTAGGGTTCGCTGCAATGCAAAACATACATTGATAGGGTGCTATGCAGCACACTTGGTCCCTCTTTGGCCTGCGCTGAGCGAATTTGAGCAAATTTCCAAGAGGGTTTGAAGATTCCTTATCCATTGGAAGCCTCTAGAAGTTTCTCAATTCCACCTGCACCTTTGAGTTCACATTTGTATGAGAAAGGGAATTAGAAAACATCAATCCCCTATCCCTTCTTCGATGGAACTGATTTCTAAAATTAGAAAGGCATTCATTATCACCATTGATGGCATAACCTCCTTCACTCACCTATAAATAGATCACTCATCTAAGAGGTCAAGGGCAGAAAATTATTGAGTTGTAAGGAGATGTTGGTGGTATGAGATTAGAATTGAGTGCAAGTATTGTGATAGTATTGGAGTGTCTTGCTTTTCATGAGGTGATGAAGAATTGAATTGGAAGGATGACATTGGATCTAGCTCATATGGGTTGTAATCTTTCCTCTTATCAATAAAGTTTTCAAGACTTTTTCCTTATTCTTGTGTTACATGTTAATGTTTTCATATGTATATCATGTTTTCGATTCCATGTTATTTATAAGCAATAGATCATTATGCCTTCATGGGTTTTTGTTTCTGTGATTGTGCAGGTACTTTCCAAGTGGTTTAAGTATGGAAAGGAGCAAAAAAATCGGTCAAGGGAGGCAAGGAGCTAGCGAAAACTACAAGTAGGTTTCTCTTCTCTCTTGTTTTATCTGTTGATTATAGAAAAGGTTAAGATTACTTTTTCTATTGTTTCTAGACCTGCTACTAGATCTAGAGGGTTAGGCAGTTGTCCAAGAACACTAAATATTCTGAAAACATCCCTGGTACCAACTCAATAGAAAATTCCACTTCCCTGTGAGGTGGAAACTTTAAAATCTCTACCAGAGACACATCCTAAAACTACTATAAAACTGGGTACCTAATCAAGACATCGACATCCTCAACTTCCTTTCCTTTGTCACTGGAAATATGCATTGCAAATAACACACACCCTTTCCTATGTTTGTGCTTTTCCGACATAGTTGTCACCATTCTAACCAATGTTTCCTTTTTCTTACCATGCAAGATCCTCTGTTCTCCATTTTCATCCAAACACTCAATATATTTTTCATAATAGTCCATCTTAGTCCTGTGAATATATAGTGTCAATCCACACCCAAAAACATACTATATTATCCCAATGGAAGTACATTCAGATGTGTTGATGTAGGCATACCATTCAACTCAAATGCACAAACTCTTACATGATGATGAACTCTCTTCTTTGTCCCTGTAGCCAACTGCACTAACCAAGATTTTGCGTGCACTTCTTTATTCAAACCACACTTATCCACTGGGTCAGGATTAACATAACTATAATTCTATCCATGGTCAATCAAAATAGTAACAACTTGATCACAAACATTACCATCCATCTCAATAATAAACACTTGGTGATTTTCCTGCCTATTATCCAACGCTACATAAATCCAAGGAATATTTTATCCAACATCCCCTACTATATGTGCCTCCTTAGCACTATAGATATGCAGTCTACCACCATGATGTTGTGGACTATTTGTCCTACGATTCTCTCCACCACAATTCCAACATTGTAAAAGTTTCCTATCATCACCCTTGTTCTTCTCCTTGGACCGAAATCCCTGCCCTCTATCAGATGCATTGAACTTCTTAGGTGGTGTTGCATTATCTTTGTTACCTATGCCCTGAGGTCTTGTTTGCTTCTTATCACATTTCCATTTATTTTTATCATTACCTTTCCAGTATTACATAGTATCATATATGCACTTTGATTATTCATAATAATCCTTTAGCTTCTGAATGGTTTGTTGCAATGATCTAGGCTCTTCAAACTCAATCATGTCTTTGAATGCTACCAAAAACCCACCGCTGAATATTTGAATATTCTCTTTCTCCTCGTTCAGATAAGGAACATACCTCAACAACTCCAAGAATATTCTACTGTACTTCTCATCGGTCATGGATCCCATCTTTAGCTCATAAAACTATTTTCCCCTATCATCATAGTATCTCTATGATAGATACTTCTTTTGGAAAAGTCTCTCGAACTCACTCCAACTCAACT
The DNA here is from genome assembly GCA_031772625.1 of Pinus tabuliformis. NCBI lineage: Eukaryota > Viridiplantae > Streptophyta > Pinopsida > Pinales > Pinaceae > Pinus > Pinus tabuliformis. The sequence goes on along the minus strand of CM062815.1, from coordinate 599,239,025 downwards.
CCTATTCATGAATACCCCTAACATTATTTACATCTTGCCAATAGATGCCTTCTTTACCTTTAAGAACGAATATAGTTATTCTAGCCTTCATGCTTTTTGAGTAATCATGCAATTTGAAGAACTTGTTTGTCCAAAGAAACCACACTTCTACATCGTGTGACTTCTTCATTTCGCCATCAAATGTAGGTGGCTTTTCTTTCTTGAAATCATACGGAAAATATGCCCTGTCACTCCTCCTATAATGATGATAACGATGATTACCATGATATCTCTATGAACAAGAACTAGAATAATGCCCATGTCCACTACCTCATCTATCAGGTGTATCTATGAACATTCCATCTCTAACCGTGTCATTTCTATCTGACCTATGCCCACCATGTGACCTACTACCATATGCTCCATTAGTCCTAACCTCCTATCCATGATTGATTCTAAGTGGTCCTTGTCTCTGCAAGTCTAACAAACTATGAAGAATCACTGCATTAACTTCTGCTTATTTATCCTATGTCCTAACAAGTATCTCTTGTGATTGAAGAATTATGTCATTATCTTCTTTGCAACTCCTTATTTCTACCTTCAAACTTATGAAAGTGTCTATTATGTGAGAGGAGTAATCATCACCATGTTTTTCATCTGATCTATAGGGAGAATCTCATGACTTGTAGTATACCATCTTTCTAGTCATCTTTGATCTTTTGTTCTTGCAAGGTATATCAAGTCAGCTAACCCAAATCATAAACAAACCAATGAACCTTAGTTAAGTTCGGGGAGGACATCTCGTTTGCAATATCAACCAAATTAGCGCAATACATGCATAATCATAATCATCAAAGTATATAGACATAATCTTAATCGCCATCCGGTTACCATGAATAATGTCACAACTACAACACCAACCAGACACAATACATGCATAACAACATATGTATGACACACATGCATACACAATTCATACAAACACTAACATGCATTCACGACAAACACATTCTGACAATAGCACCATCAACCTATGCATGACATCACAACGACAACCATGACCATGGGTGAGCCCCATTATTGTAGCAAGGATGTTGCAACTACTAGGGAAACCAACTTTACTTTATCAACCCATGGTTCATACAAACTTGGAGGTGACATTGCTATATGCACAGCAGATGAAATAGTTTACTCTTGTCACTTCTCAACTGGGGTGATAGACTAGTAGGGTTTTTAAAATCAATATTGTATTGACTAGAAGGAGGCTGACTACTGATAGTGAATGTAAATATATCTTTCATTCAAAAAGTAAATGCTTTCCTATGTTAAGGAAATGAAAGTTTTGAATAGAAAGTGCTATGAAATGACATGAAATTACCTAGCTAGGAATTAACACACATTACTTGTAGAAGAGACCTAATTTAACCTTGCATTTTATCATCTAGTTATCTTGACTAAGTAAGCATGGAAATGATCCTAACATTGCTAAGACTGATGTATGCATGTACTACCTAAATTTTGCAGAGAATAGTCTTTTGGTTTTCAATTTAGAAATGTAAAGGTTAAGCTAAACAAGATGATATTTTGTAGGGGAGGAAGGTATGGGAAAATTATTCAAAAATGGGATTGAGTGGTATGGAGGTCAAATTGAAGGCCTACCCTATGCTTTGATCATCATTTCTACCCAAAATAGTCTAAAACAGAGTGCTACAGGATTTCATGTAGTTACTACAAGATGTCATGGTTTACAACAGGAAACTTAGCTGAAAGTTGTAGGAAGGTAGGGAAGGTGAAAGGAAATGTTGGGAAGGTGTATGATGGTGGAATAAGGTATGGGGAAGGTGCACACTACCCAAGGATAAGCCCAACTCTTCAGGATTGTTGGATTTGCTCAAGGTGGTTGTCCGCGGTGGCTACAAAAGAAAAATCTGAATTGGTGATTGGTAGGATTTGGCGAGAGGTGGAGAAGAATTAGACGAGGTTGGTGGAATGAATTCCTCCCTAAGGAATTACATGGAGGCACTGTGCTAAGCAGTGTACTCTTGGAAAAATACTGCCTGACCCTCATAAGTGGTACGATACCCTTCAATACCGCCTCCCCACCATAAAGCAAAACTTCCATTGTTCATTTAATTTCCCTGCCAATTCTAACCACTCCCGGTTAAAAGCCCTCACACCCCATTTTCGCCCTTTTTTGCTTGTTTGCACTACGAAGCCTCCAAATCACACCTGCGCCCTCAGATCTCCTGTGACCAGTTACCAACCATCGGATACCTTCCGAAACGCCACTACAACACACCTGAAAGCTACAAAAGCCTCTACAAACCTCTATTTAAAACCAGTTCACAGCCTCGACCATAAATTCCAGGTATTTAAGTAGAAAAACAGAACAACCCTCTCATTTAAAAATGTACACTAAATTCATGAAATAATTGAATGGATTTAATTGAATTCCCTTTAAATTGAGATTATTCCCTCTCCTAAAATATCAAAACCCCTACCTGCAAAATGTTGATACCCTACCCCTATTACAGAATCGTCAAAACTTCACTTCCAATAGTTATATAAGCCCAATTTCCACAACTTGTTACAAAGATGGCTGCCCCAACCTCTTTGAATGTCAGACCAGTGACAACCCCTCATTTAGACATTAACCATTTGGCCCTGACAGACATGGATTTTCAAATTAATGACACAGCCACCCCAAGCCACCGGCTGAGAATCCACTGCTGGGCCAAGGATAGGTTCCTAAAACATGTTGATGATATAAACATTTGGGAATCCAATTTGCCCAAGTATACATTCCCAGAAGTCCACCCATTCCCATACATAGTACATTTTTGTCATGGTTGTTATGTTCCAAGCCATAGGGCTATTTAGGCACCAAATCATGAGATATTGTTCACCATCACTATTGAATCCATCAACCAGATGCTACAAATCCAGCCTAGTCCTAATCTGACTCCTTTATCCATTGCAAACTTGTTGGACCTATACATCACACTAGACCTAGCCAAGATTTTTGGGCATCGGATCCCTCCACAGCATGTTTTGGGGCTCAAAGCCCAAGTTTTGGTCAAATGTATTGTAAGACTCCACGAACTGCGGGTGCGAAGCGCGAAGTATAGGTTGAGTCATAGGGTTGTCTTCCCTAAATTTTGTAATGTAATGTAATGTCATGTTGGCCTAGCCATGGTCTGCAAACCATGGGATTGTATAAATAGAGCGAGGCTCTAAGTTGTAAAGATAGCTATTTGGAGAGATAACGATAGATGAATACGAATGGTTCGAGCATAGAGTAAGAGTCTAAGTGTATTGGGTCATAGTAGTAGGAAGAGGCTCTGCAGCTGAGTGTGCAGAGGCCTAGTAGAGTCCGCAACTAAGTGCACAGACCCCTACATTTGAGTGCGTAGGGCAGTGTCGAGTCTGTAACCTTGAATGAAGAATAATAAAGAGAATTTGATTCCAAATTCTATGCATCTGCTTGTGTATTGCATTCTATACAGTTATATTGTTCTTTTAATCGCATGCACTTATATGATTGCTAGATATACTCTTAATTATCACTAGTCTTACATAGATAAATTAAGTAATCGGGTAATAACAGGTTAAATAGTAAGGAACTTGGGTATAATACGGATCATGCCCTGATTAGGGCTGCACAAAGGCAGCATCACAGGTTGCGAGGGACTAATAGCTGCGTGTAGCAATGTGTGCGCAGGGTCAAACCGTGGCTGCCAAAATCTCATCAAACATCCCTACGGTGCGGAATCCTAGTTCTAGCACCTCCCATACTACTTAGGATGAGACCTCAATCCGCACTCCATGAACTGTTGCCTAAAGGGCCAGTAGTACCAGGATTTGTTTGGCTGAATCACCTCTAAACTTGGGTTAGGCCCCTACATGCCAACAAATGGTTTCGTTGTCGGGACTAGGATCTTCATAAGGGATGTTTGATGTCCTCCCACTGGAATCCAAGAAAGAAAGAAAATGAAGAGTGGTTGGACAAGAAGATTCACTAGTTCGCGAAGCAGGAAAATAGAAATCCGCGAGTATCTAAGGAACAGTGGTTAGAGCACTACTTATATATGGAAATCTACGAAATTTTCTTTGCATCCCTTCCCTTCAAGATGTATGAGTGGATCGCGAATCTTGCAGATAGTCAGGGAAGGTGTAAGCTTGACTAACCAATCATGTTGACTCCGGAATCAGTTCACAGACTAGAAGCATTAAGAGATAAGATCATTGAGTTCGTGGTAGACACGACCATCAGCTACAGTGGGGCGGAGCATCATTTCCTCAAGGGATCGCAAGGTAAGTATATTAAATCTTTGAACACTTGGATTAAGATGCTATTGTGTGAAAAGCGAGTTATGTGAATAAATTAATGTTTGGGACTACGCAAAGTGGGAAGATCTAGAGAAGCGGAAGTAGTGAAGAATTAGAAACCAGTCCCTTAATTTCCCTCTTGTGGGAAAGCGACGAAGAGATCATGAAAGTTTCTCCGAGAAGTGCAGTCAGTCTGATAAGGCAACGAATTCCACGTTTACCACCTCCACCTACACCGCCACTCGTCTCACCCTCCTCACCTCCATCTCCACCCACCCCACCTCTGCCACCACCACAGTTTAGTATGGCGAGTGTGATCAAACTACCGGTATTCAGAGGAGTATGGAATGAAGATCAGGACCAATTCTTGTTCATAGTAAGAGCAATATGGGAAGCACAAGGAGTCATGGATGACAATATCAAAAAGGCTACGCTGGTAAGCACGTTGCAGGATCGTGCATTAGCATGGTACATCAAGCATTCTAATGGTACAAATATCAAGAATTCTAATGACCATCCAAATGCAGGAATAGTAGAAATCCAGACCATGCTGAATAGGGAATTTAGCAGGTGAAAGTCGAAAACATAATCAATCATCGGGTTTAAGGAGATCGCGATGCTCCTAGGCGAGACACCCTGGGATTTGGACCAAATACTAAAGGGTATGATTCGCGAAGCCAACATGACATTGATGGATGGACAGCACCACGCATGGTTTGTAGCGTCACTAACACTGCACTTAAGGACGGCACTGTCACAGCAAAATCTTTCCACCCAGGCCGAAGATTTGGACATGGCAATGAGACTGCATGAGACCCCTATACAAGACCCTAGTCTGGGATTCCAACAAATCCACGTGCAACTGCAAAACCTGTGTCTGGAAATGCAGAGTTTGAAATAGGATAGGACACCCTGGCCAAAGGCGTGCGAGGAGGTATGGTGCATAAAATGAAAAGGCCAAGGGCATGACAAGGACCACTATCTAGTGTTTGGGAATTACTTGGCAAGAGGAGGGCCAATACTGTTAAGACCTGAGCCATAGGCAGGACCAAGCGTGGTACCTGCATTATGGTGCGTGATCTATCAGATAGGAGGAAAGCACACTACAGATAATTGTCACCTCTTGTAGAAGTATACGCAGACGTCCCATCAATTGTTTTGTAATTTCTGTAGGTCGATAGGCCATGAATAACGCACCTGCAGAAGCTACGAACTAATGATGGATCAGATTCTTTCCTACAAGGTGTAGACTGAAATGTGAGCCCTCAACCCAAATGTAGGAATGGCGCACGGTGGATTTCAGGGGCGCGGTCAAGGTCGAGGTGGAATGGGACCAGGAAGGGGTCGTGGACAACTAATTTGTTACAATTGCAGAGAGCCAGGGCACTATGCCCACGATCGTACAAACCTGACAAGAACAACATCTTTGTCCAGTACTCAGTTTGATCATGAGGTAGAAGACTGCCCTACATTGATAGCGAGACTGCACAAAAAAGGGGTACTTCAACCCCCTTCGACTCAGAATTTGCAGATGATGAGGTTTGAGCCACAGGAAGAAGACTCGAATGTAAACATGATGCTCAGGAGTGGCATGACCAATGATGATGATAAAGGGGAGAAGTCAGAAGAAAGTGCATGGGTTCACAGGGCTCCTACAAAGGAATCTGAATTTGATATAGAATGTGTGAAGGAGACATTCATGGAAGCTAAGAAGAGCTTCACGGAGGCTTCCACTTCAGGTAGTAAGGATCAACTAGAACCAGGGATGGATCTTTCAATGCTCACTACCTTTCTAGAGACATGCATGAAACTTCTACATGACATCAAGGTAGTAAAAGGACTACAGGAACTTATCACGAGGTGCGCGGGGTCAGGAGAACCACACGTGGTCCAGAAACTTGGAAAGAATGCATTGCACACAGGAAGGGAAATGAGGTTGACTGCGCAAAGCAGTGAATATGAAGTGGATCAGGTACTCCTGGATCTCAGATCGGACGTGAATGTACTACCAAAACAAACATGGGAACACATGGGCAGACCCACGCTACAGTGGTCTCCTATTCAGTTACGAATGGCGAACCAACAAAAGATTTTGTCCATGGGAATATTGCAAGGGGTAACAGTAGATATTGAAGGTGCGAGTGCACGGGTAGATTTTAAAGTGATAGAGATTGTCGATGACAGTAATCCCTATCCCATGCTACTAGGAATAGACTAGGCCACTGATATGAATGGAGTCATAAATCTGAAGAAGCACAAAAAGATCTTTGAAAAAAAATCACTACGCATAGTCGTACTGATAGATCCAACCGAAGGAGTGCGATACACTGAACCGATGCGTGACGATGATAGTGATGATGATCTTGATTGTATTTACAAGATAGCTATGCGGGAAGAGGATTGGGTGAATCCTACTGCAAATGGAAGGATTTTGTGGGAGCACGAAAGCTCCTGCACTTTGGATTCAGATGAAGAGATAGAGCGATGGCAGAATTGGTTGCACGAAGTAACAACGCTTAATTACAACATGATGGTTAGATCAATGCACTACGTGACAACAAAGGCAAGGGATCTACCTACATATGATGGGTTGACAATGGTGGATGAATTTCTAAACAAATTTGAAAGTGTAGTACCAGAACAGTAGTGGTTTGATGCTCTGAAGTTAGCACTACGTGCAACGCCCACACGATGGTGGGGTACGCATCAAGAAAGTTTTGAGGACTGGCACGGATGCAGAAGAATGATGTGCCTATGATTTGGGAAACTGCAGATACGACTAGTAGACAAAAATTACGGATGAGATGACCCACGCACGCACCTCATGAAATGGACCAAGGTCTACGGGGAAGAGCCACAGCCTAAATGGGTACATTTATTCTATCATACCCTAGATGTCATACCCATGAATTGGTATACTGAGATGGAGCTCCGCCATGGTACGAGCGAATGGGATGTCTTGTGCGAGGGATTTCTATTAACCTTCACGTTTGAAGATCATAGGTCAGATACTGTTGACGATGCGGTATAGGTAGTAAAAGCAGCTATCTTCAAAGTACCCCAAGAGCCAATGGAAGTACTTCAGCTAGAATGGGTGACACAATTAAGCTACATGCTAGAGTGTTACAACGTAAATGTTGATCCCCCCACAGCATGTTTTGGGGCTCAAAAGCCCAAGTTTTGGTCAAATGTATTGTAAGACTCTGCAAACTGTGGGCGCAGAGCGTGAAGTATAGGTTGAGTCATAGGGTTGTCCACCCTAAGTTTTCTAATGTAATGTAATGTCATGTCGACCTACCCATGATCCGCAAACCATGGGATTGTATAAATAGAGTGAGGCTCTAAGTTGTAAAGATAGTTATTTGGAGAGATAACGATATATCAATACGAATGGTTTGAGCATAGAGTAAGAGTCTAAGTGTATTGGGTCATAGTAGTATGAAGAGGCTTTGCAGCTAAGTGTGCATACCCTTGCAACTGAGTGCAAAGGGCAGTGTCAAGTCTATAACCTTAAACGAAGAATAACAAAGAGAAGTTGATTCCAAATTCTGTGCATCTGCATGTGTATTGCACTCTATACATTTATACTATTTTGTTTATCGCACGCACTTATATGATTGCTTTGTTAATTATCACTAGTCTTACACAGATAAGTTAAGTAAGTGAGTAATAACAGGTTAAATATTAAGAAACTTGGGTATAATGTGGATTGCTCCCCAATTAGGGCTATGCGAAGGCAACATCACAGGTTGCGAGGGACTAATAGATGTACGTAGCGATGTGCATGCAAGGTCAAACCACAGATTGCTAGAAGCTCATCAGACATCCCCAGGGTGCGAAAACATGGTTCTAGCACCCTCCCATACTACTTCAGGTGAGGCCTCGATCGCACTCCACGGACTGTTGCCGAAAGGGTCAGTAGTACTGGGATTTTTTTGGCTAAATCACCTCTGAACCTGGGTCAGGCCCCTACAAGCAAACAAATATCAAACAAATATTTCAAAATTTCATCATTGAGGAGTTTCATACTCCTAAAGACATTCCACCCTATGTTGCCACTATTTTTACAGAGACTGGCAGGAGAATAATCACCATGCTCTCATGCATCCTAGGATTCACATCAGATGAGTATGTGGATGAGTTCATCATGGCCTTCTTATCCATTTTCACTCTAGGAAAGCCTCATGCTGTCATGTATGATTATGCCCAGTTCATTACAGACAAAATGCATGAACATTTCACTAGATTTCCCACTAAAAGAGTCTTCAAATACTCTTGATTGTTGTTTCATATGTTCCTGTATTATCAGATAGATAAATTCCCTCTGAAGATCCATAAATTGGACACCAAGGGAAAAAAAAGATCAGTCATCTACTGGACACCCTTGGTACACAAGTTTTCCACCTCATACAAAGACTTCATAGACTCTTTTGTATACCCAATTATGAACATGCTAACTTCTAAGACTCAACCTAGAATCAGCCCAAAGATTAAAAGAGCATTGCAATTGGCTAAGAATAGCAAGGTGGGAGATTGGTACTTGTACCAAAACCACACAAAGATCAGGATTTATGGTTGTGAGCTAGCCCCCTACAAGTTGCCCAAATACCTCCCAATGAGGATATTTTCTCTTGAGTACTTTAGGCAGATGATCAACTCTGATGACATCAACTTCCTAGCTTATAGGAAGAAAACCTAGTTCAAAGTGAAGAACTAGATGGGCCCATTTATTTGCAACAACAGAGAAGCTGGACTAGAGGCTGACAAGTTACTTCAACTAATGAAGTTCAAAAATAGTTTCATCTAGCACTATGACCCTCATGGGGTCATAAACAAGCTCAAAATTAGGGTTAAGTTGGCATCCTACATACACCACCCAAGGCCTGACATTGAACAGTTTGCTAACCAGGATGAGTGGGTGGAGAACACCTTGATTGACATGGACAACACTGTTGTGGACATAGAAAATACACTTATTGATTTGGAGAGACAATTTGATCATAACTCTTTCCTATAGGTTCCAGAATAGGGAGGGCCAATGAACATTCCTCCAGTCATACAGACCCTAGTAAATGAGGAGAAGAATCCTAAGAGGATCAGGGATGAGGCATCTAGCTTTTCCATGGAGACCACTGATGAGCTAATGGAGCCAAGCAAGAGGCCCAAACTGAATCCTATCTTTGAACAGGAGGATAACATTGCATCAGAAGAAATCATTGACACTGAGGCAATGAGATAGAAAGGAAAAGAAGCAGCTACATCAGAGGAGACACAACAGCCCTCAACATCCAACACACAGTTGGTAGATAGACAACATATTATGGAGATCTCTTCCTATGCCAGGCCAGATGATAAGGAAAAATACATCAAAGACAGATTCAAAGAAATCAAAATGAGGAATGAGAGACTGAAGGCAGAGACATATGCATAGTACCTCAAGCTCACACCACCAAATCAAATCGGACTGATGTCAGCCTTTGACATCAAAGAAGGAAAAATGTAGGTCTCATTCCTGCAGCCCATTGTACAACAACCAAAGACCTCAGCAGACTACAAGAAGACCAATTTTGAGGTCTTGGACAGGGATGTTCATCCCATTGATCAGATCGAATTTCACAAGCAGGCTAGAGAGATGATCTACTCCACCCTCACAGCAAAGGCCATGGCTGCTTACAAGTTACAGGATTCATTAGACAATGTGACAGCTCAATTCAAGCTGGAGAGAGCCTCTTCATAGGCTAAAGACACCAGGATAAAGTCCTTGGAGGACTTGGTTATTAAACTGGGCCATGACCCCACTAATGTGAAGGCCACAGAGAAACTGATCAAGAAGAAAAATGAGGACATAGCAGCCCTCAAGAAACAGCTCAAGTTGCCTCATCTGGAGCACCCACAAACAAAACAAGTCCTTGAAAGCTAGACCAATCATGAGGAGATGATGGACATGGTGCTGCAACTCAATGACCAGTTAAAGGAGATTTAGAAGGAGTTGGATAGCTTGATCTAGCTCAAACAAGCTAGCATTGATAATGCTCTTACAACTGTCATTCCAACAATGACCACAGTTGTACCTTCTACTCTAGTAGCAGCATTAGCTCCCACTACTCCAATGGCCACTGTGGTTCCTACATCTACACAGACTACATCGGCAACAGGATCAACAGCAACCGCCTCCACAAGTGAGGAAGAAAACAGGCTAGTCAAAGCAATGGAATAAATGTCCATTTAGACCAATGAGATGAACAAATTGAAAGAGAAAGTCAGCAGCCTTGAGACAGATTGCAAACTTGCTCAGATCATGCATAAGGAAGAACAACAAAAGGCTGCAAGGATGAATGAGAGGATAAAGAGCCTAGAAAAAGAAATGACCTTGATTGAACCAATAGGAAGGCTAAAGAGCAACTGTTGGCCAATATCATTGACTTTGTCAATGATATTTGGCCATCTATCCAAGTCATTTTTGAGCAGATTGATTTGATTAAGCAGGCAACAAAAGCCATTGAAAGGGTTAAAACAGAACTTGGAGATATGCCAGAGGAAGTAGGAAGAATCATCTACTTCCCCAACTCCAAGAATAAATATGAACTGTAAGAGCTTGAGATACCTGATAGGATAGGTACAATTTTCGAAGTCAGAAGAGTCCTCACCAAGAGGAATTTGATGTTGAATTTAGAAGATGAGTGTTAGAACATGCAGCTAATCATTGTCGTTGAAGGAAAAGGGATTACCTAATCCCTTAGTTATAAATGACAAGTTAAGGACACATGCAGATTACAACAAGAAGATCAGGGAAGTGGCCAAAGAACAGGTGATCACTTCATCCATGAAGGGCATGCCAACAAGCAAAGTCTAGTATCAAACTTTTGAAAACTTGTTTTACCTCCAGCATGAGGTAAAACACCTGTTTATTAACAAGCCCACTTTTGCCAAATATACAGAGGCATATGAGATATACAGAAAAATGATCAATATCCAATTACCAGATGAAGAAAGATGGGAAAAACTGAATGATTTACTATAGTAAAAGGATAGTAAATTATAATTCTACAGTAAAAAGTGAAACAACAAGGTAAAAGGATATTGATAGATCAGTAGGATTAAAGTGTATCAGATGAAAGAGTATCAGGTTAAAGGTCAAAGTTAAATAGAACATCCAGCATGAAGACCAAACAACCAAGTAGCATAAAGGGCAAAAGATCAAAGAGCAAAGGCCAGCAAAGCCTTAATAACAAGGACATCAAGCAGTAGTTCAATAGCTGTCTCTATCTTCTTGCAAGATGATATTCATTTTTTCCTAGATTAGTTCTGAAAGCAGTTTCAGACATTTTGTAATTCCTTTTGTATAAATACTTCAAAATTCGAAGTATTGGGGTGGATTTTTTTACATTTGTAGAGTTATTTTGATCTTGAACTTAAGGGTGATTGTACCACTTTCAAGTCAACAAACTGGAGCAAGTCATAAAAGTAATTCGCTACAGGATTCATGAGATGAGACATTTACAGTGAAGTACATTCTTTGTGTGATTTTGTTACCTTTCTTATGCATTCTCATAATCTTAAATGTGTTCTAAAATCTAAATGAATTAACTAGAAATATCACTCAGAATTTGTTTAATTACACTCTTTTTTGCACAGTTAGTCATTTACATGTTTTCCTCTGATACCCAGATTTGAGAACCCTTAATTGCTCTCCTATCTCATTTGACTTCTTTCATTCCTTCCAAAGTCTAGCCTAGGGAATCCTTAATTTTTCCTTCGATCCGATTTGAATCCATTCACCTTTTAGCCTTTGAGATCTGCAGTAACTCATCTATCTTGCCCTGTAGACATTGTTTTTAGAACTGAATCCAATCTTGTTTGTCAAACATCTGACCCCATAGCCCAATGGTATAATCCAAACCTCTGTCCATCTAGGTAAAGTGATCCCACCACCAAATTTTCAAAACAAAACCCAAGTGCAAGCAATAACTAGCCTAAAATCCTCTTAACTAAAACAAAGTTAAATTATAAAGAGCGAGCCATCTCTAAGCATCACGAAGGCTAGGTCCTGATCTCCAAAGGTGGTTTGTGGTTACCTTTGGTTTTTCTTTCTTCATACTTCAAAAGAAATATCAAAGTGATAACAGATAGCTAATGGATTAAATCTATGGAATGGAATGCTTTCTAATCTATAAAAAACTCAATAAACCAAAACGACAATTTGCAGGTGCTTCTAGGAAATCATTAACAATGATATACTCAACAAGAAATCCTAAGCTATGTAATAACCAAAAGATAAATATGTTTTTGGGGCTTTGAGAGTGGGGCCCTCAAACCATGATCCCATAAGGGAGATGAGGATGAGGACACTATCAAAATATTTTCTGAAGTCTTTTCTTTCACTACTATAACATTGATCTACTTCTCAAACTAATGGAAGAAAAACTAACCAATCATTCAAAGACTTGTAAATTAAACAAAATAGAGATAACTTTAGCAATTGATCTATGATTCTAATCTAAGGATACATGTACAAAAAGAGGAACCTCTACTGCTAGGGTTAGGCCCTAAACCAAGAGCTTCAACCTTCTGAGTCAACTCAGTGCTGGATCAATGAAACCCTTTTCATTATCACCAAAATGCCAAAAATAACATGAGAATAACAATTACAATATCTTAAGCTAGAAATTTCCTCTTGGCTACAATAAAAAGTCGAATCCTAATGAGGCCCTAGGAATTCTTATTTATACAACTGAAGCTACCAATAGCTTCCTTAAAATAAGGGAGGCTTGGCTTCCAAACTTGAGATTGACTTATCTTCAATTATCACTGGCTTGGGTGCCAATGAACTAGGTGAGCGGCTGGTTGTAACTCCGAGCTGATGAGATCTGGTAGAGGAATATTCGAGTGATTAAGGAGTTAAGGAGGGAGAACCAATCTCCTAAAATCCCTCTTGTTTGTCTACTTTGAGTTCCTGCACTTAAATTACCAAAAACTACTCCAAATACTGCAATTAATGTACATTAGGCCACATGACATAACATCTCACCTTTACCCTTCTCACTATGAAAAATATAATAAAATATGTAAAGAAATGTGAGAAAGTCGATTTTAATAATCTGGAGAGTGGAATTAAGGCCCATATAATTTACCTATTGATGAGCTTAATCATCACCCTCCTACAGAAAGTGTTTATCATCCTCTAAGCAACTTAGTTTATGTCCATATATTTCATAGCTCGTGTGGCCTCTCTGACATCCTAGGCCTCTGTTGATGGATTTTCCTCTTGTGGATAAAACCCTGCATGATTCTGTATTTCCTCCCACTTCTTTCTTTCCTCTTCCTCCTATGGTTCTTCTTCTTCCTCTTCAAGTTATTCCTCATCTTCTTCTGCCTCTTCTTCAAGTTATTCTTCATCTTCTTCTGCCTCCTCTTCACCACTAGAGGTATTGTCCCCATCTCACCTTTACCCACATAACATCTCACCTTGTCCCCATCTGCCTCCTCTTCACCACATAACATCTCACCTTTACCCTTCTCACTATGAAAAATATAACAAAATATGTAAAGAAATGTGAGAAAGTTGATTTTAATAATCTGGAGAGTGGAATTAAGGCCCATATAATTTACCTATTGATGAGCTTAATCATCACCCTCCTACAGAAAGTGTTTATCATCCTCTACGCAACTTAGTTTATGTCCATATATTTCATAGCTCGTGTGGCCTCTCTGACATCCTAGGCCTCTGTTGATGGATTTTCCTCTTGTGGATAAAACCCTGCATGATTCTGTATTTCCTCCCACTTCTTTCTTTCCTCTTCCTCCTATGGTTCTTCTTCTTCCTCTTCAAGTTATTCCTCATCTTCTTCTGCCTCTTCTTCAAGTTATTCTTCATCTTCTTCTGCCTCCTCTTCACCACTAGAGGTATTGTCCCCATCATATTCAAGGGCTTGTATTTCAATCACAACCTCTCTGTCCATCTCTCTAAATTTCGAAAATTCAATGGGGATTCTTAGCTGGCTCAAAGGCATCCTCTAGTATTAGCTTAATAATTCCCTCTTGGGCTTTTAGGCTCATGTCTATTATTTATTACAGCAAGAATTAGGGTACATTGAGTCTTCTCACAATGGGTATCTCCTCTCCAAATATCAACTCATGGAGGAGTCTAAATTGATAGCCATTGATGTCTCACCTCATTCCAAGGATAGGGAAGGTTTTCCCTTCTTATCCATTTTTTGTCCTCAATTGGCTCTTCTTCCCTTAAGAAGAAGTTTCTCTTTGCAAAAGTGCTTGCAACCTTATCCTCATTTCTCTGTGGCATCCCTTGAGGAAGTGTAGTGATTCTACTAATTAATTCTGGAGTAATTATAATTGACAGTCCTATTACCACAGTAGTAGCATTGATTCTAGTATGAGGGTTAAGTTCCATGGAAAATTCTTGAGCTATATCACCATGATACCCTTTGAGTAGCTCAAATAATTTGAACCAATTATGCCTTCTAAATATTTATACCACAGGGGGATGGAGCTGTATCTTGGATGTCTCTGTGGGTTCCCTTCTATTAAACCTTCCCATCATGTCTCTTTTCTGGTTGGCTGACTGTAGGGAGTTTGGTAGGCTAGCCTTAGTTTTTAGGGTGACTCAGAGTTTATAATAGTGGTGGATGGATGCAATTTCTTTCTATCTCCACACAACTTTTAAACTGTTCACAATTCTTTTAAAACTCCCAGGCCCACTGTAATCACTTAAAAAAAATCATATTTTTTTGTTCCTAGCTATCAATTCAAAGCATAGGAGATATGGACCACCCAGCTTTCAATGCCATGCTTTGGATGAGGAGAATTTTTGAGCAGATGGACCCTAGGCACTCCCTTTCAGCGTTCTCTATGAATTTCTAATGTTTCCTATAGCTCCCAGCGTTTCTTGTAGTTGTTCCTGTAGTTATGCTTCCTAAAGGGTGGCTGAGACAGGTTTTCCTCCTCGATGGCTCTCCAAGGTGGTCCTAGTCTTCTTTGATCTTGAAATGAACAAATGGAGCATGAGAGTTTGGAATGTTTTCTATTTATGGTTGATTCCTTGGAGTGATGTATTGGCTGGCAGTGTATGGGATTTTCTCTTTGGGACTGTTGGCCCACCATTAGTTATCATCCACTCTCACACAAATTAACTCGACCAAATTTTCAAATTATTCTTCTTGTTGTGATATTTCCATGTGTAATTTTGACTAGGAGTTCACTTTTTGTTTTCAAGCTGAGGGTGGCAAAGTTAACTAGCCACCTCCAACTTATAAAATCGAAATTTTTCATATTCCTAAAATTTTATGATATCATACTTAGGGAATAATTCAGGTGAGGTGCCATAGCTGTGCCTTCCTTCACTTGGTCGATGCATGCTAGAGGGTGAATCTGTTTTTCTTCTTTTTGTTTAGGTAACTGCTTTTCCTCGGTCTCTTTTTTGTATATTTCTTCCTGTTGATGTGGTTGTCTTCTTTGTTGTCGTGTGCGGGTGCTTGGTATCTGCTACTGTTGTTAAGCTCTGGATAGGAGTCATAGTGTCTTCAAGGATGTGGGAGCTCTTTTCTTACATGGGTGTTCAAGGAGAATGCATGAAGAAACTCTTGCTATGAGAACACAAGTTGCTACAGGGTTTCCTATAGATACTACATGAAATCCTATAGTTGCATTTTTCATAATTTTTTTTATTTTTTTCACTTGGAGGAGGAATGGGTGGTAATGTAGGAGTGGAAGGATGGACATGGAGGAGATGGAGTAGTAGGTGAGTGAGGCCAATGATGGCATGACCCTTGGGTTTTTTTTTTAGTGGTTTTTGATGGACACGGAGGTTGTTATGGTCATGAGCTAGTGTTGGGTGAGAGGTGGTGAGGTGTATGGTCCCCACTTTCAACCTGGAATAGGCCTGCATCATCATTTTCCATTTGGAATTTCATTCCTAGATTGTTTCAGGACATCCTGTAGTACTATAGGAAACTCTTGTAGTAACTACTGGAAATCATGTAGAAGTCAGAAAACTGCATAAAAACTAGTTTTTAATTCCTAGAAGTGAGAATGGATGATGGAGACATAGTAGGCATGGTAGATATGAAGTGAATGCAGGAAGAATGGGGTAGTTCTTGGCTTACTGTCCTCTGAACTCTAAGTCCTTTGTTCCCTTAAAAACCTGCAAAAATCACATAATTTTATTAGTGGGAAGGTTCAACGTCCCTACCATGGCATTTTGTTTTTTTCCTTATCTCTTTCTCTTCTATTTTTTTTTTAAAGACACACAAGTTTCCTCAAAGGAGGCTTTCAACCTCTGCCTTCCCTAACCACCTTAAGGGAGGTTTTCACCCAGGGATATTTTTATTTTCCTATTTTCACTCTTGGGCTGCCTCAAGGAGGTTTTCAACCCAAAAGTTGGCCTTAGGTGCCTCATAGAGGTTTTCACCTAGGTCCCTTATTGTTTCTTCTTTTTTCATTTTTTTCAAAAATACAAATAGTCTTCAAGAATTTGGTGAGGTACAAGCTGAGACACTTCCAAGCACATTCACTTCCTTATTGATGGTACCGATGAACCCTTCCCTTGATAGAGGTATTTTATAGGCTTTCAATATGTATCCATTGACAAGTGAGGGGATAAATTCTTCATCAATGGTCCTTTTTTAGAAAACCCATTATCATGACACTTTTCTATCATATATGTTCCCAAACACCTGGTCATCAATTTTACTTTGATGTCCTTGAACCTGGAGTCATATAGAAGATCCCAGACACCTTCTTGAAAAACTTTGTCTTTGACGTTTTTTTCATGCCAAATATTTCTTTGTACTTGAGTAACTTTTGTGTGTAGGAGGGCCTACATCCTAAATTCATCTAAACCATTGAGCTAGAGAAGGCTCTCTTGTTGTGCCTTTGTAACATCTAAATCCATTTATGCTTCCATTCTTAAAGTGTTGTACTCAAACTCAGTGGAGAACGGAGCCTTCTTCCCATAGACCAAGTCATAAGGGGCGAAGCCAGTGGTGGTCTTCCAGGTTGTATTATAGGTCCAAGTGGCCTTCACTAGTCTGTCAGCCCAATATTTTTTATTGCTACTCACAACCTTGGTGATAATTCCTTCCAATGCTCTGTTGGTAACCTCTACTTATCCATTGACATGAGGATGATAAGCAGTTGACTTCCTGTGTTTGATATTATGTTGCCTCAACATATTTTGAATCAGGTGAGAGGTGAATTGAGATCCCTGATTAGTGACTAGATTGCTAGGGTACCTAAACTTGTAAAATACATTCTCCCTTAAGAACTCAACCACTTTCTCTTCTGTTGCTACCTTGACAGCCTTGGTTTCAACCCACTTTGTCAAATAACTAGTGCACACAATTATGTACTTTTCTACCCTGATGGTGGATCAATGGGCCCAATGAAATCCATGCCCCACTTGTCAAATGGCTCAAGAGTCACTTGAGGTTGCATGGGAATTTAATCCATCGGAGTAGGTTTCCCTATTCTTTTGCACTGGTCACATAGACTAGTGTATCTTCTTGCATCTTGGTGGAGAGTGGGCCAGTAGTAGCTAGCTTGCAGTACCTTGAAGGTTGTCCTCTTCCCTACACATTAACCACCACAAGGCCCATCATGATAGGCCAAAAGGATGGCAAAGACTTCCTCCTACCTAACACATCTCTTCAAAATTTGATTTGGTCCTAGCTCTAAGAGATTGCCCCCAATCCAAGTGAATGGGGCACTCTTTCTTATAATTCTGTTCTTTTCCTTGGAGGAAAGATTTGGAGGGAACTTTGTAGCCACTAAGTAGTTGGCTATGTTAGAAAACCATGGAGAGAGAACTGAAATAGAAAATAAATGCTCATCTGGAAATTGATCATCAACCATTCCTTCCTCACCCGTAGGCAAAGCAAGTCTAGACAAAAAATCTGCAACTGCATTTTCTCTGCCAGACTTATCAATGATAGTTAGATTAAATTGTTGTAATAAAAGAAACTATCTAATAATTTTGGCATTAACATCAGGCTTGTTCGTCAAATATGTGATAACAACATGGTCATTATGTATAAAGGTCTTGTAACTAGTGATGTAATGTCTAAATCTATTCAAGGAATGGACAACAACTTGGAGCTCTTTTTCAGTCACAATATAGTTCAATTTAGCCTTGGACATATTTTGTTGATGAAATAAATGGCATAAGGCAACTTGTCATCTATCTAGCCTATCGATGATCCTATATCTTTTTCATAGGCATCAACATGGATGTGGAAAGGAAGAGCCCAATTTCGGCCTCAGAGTATGGGTGCAGTAGTCAAATTGTCCTTTAAGGTTTCTAGGGCCTCTTGGAAACTTTCTAACCAAAAAAATTCAGAGTCCTTGGCCAATAATCCAAACAAAGGTGAGGCTACTTTGTTGAAGTCCTTTATGAATTTCCTATAGTATCTAGCTAAGCCCAAGAAACTTCTTACATCCCTCTACTTCTGAGGAGTAGGGACCCTCTCTATGATAACAATTTTATTTGGGTCCACTTGCAGTGCTTCCTAGGATATTGAGTGACCTAGAACAATCCTTGCATTCATCAAGTACTCAGTCTTCTCAGGACTAAGGGATAGGTTCATTTCAATGCATTTATTTAATACTTTCCCAAAGTTAGAGAGAGCCTCTAGGAAATCACACCCATAGGGAGTGAAATCATCCATATAAATTTCTACAGAGTCATGGACTAGCTTTGCAAAGATGCTCAAAACTTCACTCTGAAAAGTGGCAGGGTCATTACATAATCCAAAAGGAAGGACTCGATAAGAAAAGGTACCCCAAGGAAAATTAAAGGTGGTTTTATCTTGGTCCTCTGGGCTGATCTGGATCTGATTGTAACCACTGAATCCATCTAGGAAAGAGAAGAACTTCTTTCCTGCAAGACCATCCAAGACTTGATCAATAAAAGGTACAGGGAAATGGTGTTTTTTGGTGGATTTTTTTAACTCTCTATAGTCCACATAGATCTTCCATTTCCCATTCTTCTTTGGGACCAGTACTAGAGGAGACACCCACTCACTATCTGAGATTAGGTAAATGAACCCTGCATCCAACAAATTTTTGCAGTTTTTCTTTAACTATGTCTTTGAGGGCTAGGTTCATTTTCCTCTGAGGTTTGCACACTAGCTTGCATCCTTCCTTGAGGCATATGTGGTGAGTACACAGTGAAGGGTCCACCCCGTTCATTTCCTTATAAATCTAGGCAAAGGAATCCATCTGCTCTCTTAGCATATCACATAACTCCTTTTCCTCATGTGCAAAGAGAGAGGGGTTAATTTTCAATGTTCTAGATGGACCAAATTCTATCATCTTGACATGAGTAGGACTTGATTCCAGCTAGGCACAAATCATTCTAAGGGTTATCCTCAACTTTCTTTACTAACTCATCAAGAGACATGGTGTTGGGGGGCTGATTCTGGAGGATTTGATCAATCAGGTCATCTTCATTAGGTTGGACCCCTCCTACAGTAGCATCTAGGGTACAGATTCGATAAGATGTTATAGAGTAGACTTCATCTTCCTCCTCCTCTTCCAACCATAAAGGTAATTCATGCTCTAGAGATGGTTGAAAAGGAGGGTACAATACCAATTGTTTGGATAAATGCCCATTTTTGAAGGTCATATTCCTAGCCCTGCAACTTATGTAAGCATCAGTAGTGGCTAGCCATGACCTTCCAAGGATGAGAGCCTAGAGGATAACCATTGAACTTGGTCTTAGGTTGGAGAACTAAGAAGTCAACAAGGTATTCCGACAAATCAATGGAGAGCATCACATCCTGAACAAATCCCTTAGTAACTACTTTGGATCTATCTCCAAGCTACAACACTGTTGTGGTCTTCCTTAATGATCCTTGGAGATTCCATTTAAGCATAGTCTCCTTAGTCATCACATTGATGGCAGCTCCAAGATTAATTAAGGTATGGGGAGAATGATAGCATCGATGTGCACATCTACCACAAGACTTCCAGGGTCTAGATATTTCGAGCAAATCACTCTCCCAAACATTAAGTCAGACAGTTGTTCAATGACATTAATGGTAGGGGTGTCTTTCTTTCTCCTCCTAGGGTGTTTGAAGAATTTCTCCTTTATAAACTTGTTGTAGATGGGGACATGCTTGATAGCTTGGAGGAGTGGGATTTTAACACACATGCTTTTCAATTCACCCAGAAGTTCAGTCTCTTCTGGGGTGTCCTGGCTAGGATGGATTAATATCTTAGGAAAAGGAGGTTGATTGGCTTGAGGAATGCTCTCTTCCTTTTCCTCTTCAAGCTCCTCAAGTGGAGATGGAGGTTGATTATCTAGAAGCACTTTTCCAGACTTGAGGTTGATTTCTTGAATTTCCACAACAAAGGTAGGGTAGGATGTTTCTCCACTATAGACCTATTTTGCCTACCTTTTCTTCGGGTTTAGATTTGGCTGAGTAGTCATCTGAGGTTGCTTAGGTGGAACAGGGTGAAGGATTTGTGGATGAGATGGAGGTGGAGGCAGTAAGGCTAGATATTGGTTGTATGGGGGCTTCCACCTTTGTGATGGTGTATTCCACTGAGATTTTTGGGGAGCATATGGTTGAAATGTTTGATTGGAAGGTTGGGAATGATATTGAGGTGCAAAAGACTAGGGATAAGTTGTGGACCATGAAGGATGAATAGGAGGACATCAAGGGGGAATGGATGCATTCTGGTAAGGGTTGTAATATGAATAGGACACTCCTTGCATGCCTTGTTGGAATGGTCGATGTCCTTGAGGCCTCCTTCGGTTGATATAATAGAGTTGTTCAGTCACACCTTCAGTTCCTTGATACACAACTTTCAATCCAAGCAAAGAAGAACACTTGTCTGTGGAGTGGTTCTCCTCACATACCGAGCATATCTCTATAAGATTGAATGGACATCCATCTCTAAGGTGCCTCCTAGTGCATCTAGGGAAAAAGATAGCTAAGTCTCTTTCTGCTTCCTCCTGCTTCCTCTTGATCTGCATGGTGTCCATTTGTAGAGCAAGGGTATGCAACATTTCACTCTTAAAGTCTTCCAACATGTTCCCAATTTCACTTTTGATGGATGTGTTGGAGGAGGATGAACTGGCCAAAGCTTGACTAGCCCTACCCTTCTTTCTAGCTGCCCTAGAATGATTTTTGAAAATTGTCTTGATATCATCATAAGATAACTGGTAGATGTCCCCTCTCGACAACATGTTTAGGGTTTCTAGGAGATCTTCCCTGATCCCTCTAAGAAGGACTAGCTTGAGTGATTCAGGATCGAGGGTGCATCTAGCCCTTTTGTAGCTGAGTTGGAACCTTTCCTCATAATATTCCAAAGATTCATCATGTCCCAAGGTCATTCTAAATATTTCCTCTTTGGTGTCTTTGGACCTACAATAATCCATGTACTTTTTGTTGAAGGCTTGTTGCATTTGAGCCCAAGTAGTGATGTTGTCCCCAGGTAAACCCATGAACCAATGCAAGGTTGCATCCTTAAGGGTGGATGGGAACAACTTCAACCTATGGTTTTCAAAGGTATAATCATAAGTTCTACAAATGACAACAAACTCAAACAAAAAGGTATTAGGGTCCTCTGAGGTTAAGCCATGGAAGTGAGGAAGGGAAGAGGGACTTATGCTTTTCATCCTAGCATCTCCATTAGTTTCTCTAATGGGAAAAGCAACCTCATTTTTTTTTTCAGCTCCATTTCTGTTTGCAATCCCATTTATATTTTTAGCCATAGTGTAGGTTGGTGGAATGGTTTCTTCTTCTTCTTCCCCACTAGGATCTTAAAATATCTATGGTTGTTCGCCTAATGGGTCCTCTAGCTCATAGCCACTGAAGAAGAGGGAAGGTTGGTTGTTTGATGGTGTTGGGGTATTTGGAAAAAAATTTCCTAAGTTGTCTCTACTCCTACGAGGCATGAAAAAAAAAAATTGTTTTCTTTTCGGGTTTTTTCAGAACTACTTGCAGAATTGAAAGAAAGCAGAAATTGCAACTATTTGTTGAATGGAACTACTTGTAGAATGGAAAGAAAGAAAAAATTTCAACTATCTATTGAATGCAAAAAAAAAGGAAAGCAAGAATTGCATCTATTTACTGAATGCCAAATATAAAGGAAAGCAAGAATTGCATCTATCTATACACCTCCTCGGCATTGGCACCAAAAAGTGATGAGCCCCAATATTACAAAAAGGATGCTGCAACTCCTATGGAAACCAAATTTACTTTATCAACCTGGGTTTCATACAAACTTGGAGGTGATAGAGTTATATGCATAGCATATGCAATATTCTACTCTTGTCACTTCTCAATTGGGGGATAGACCACTAGGGTTTTTTAAACCTGTCTTCTATTGACTAGAAGGAGGCTAACTACTAATAGTGAATGTAAATCTATATTTAATGCAGAAAGTAAATGCTTTCCTATGTTAAGGAAATGAAAGTGCTATGAAATGACATGAAATTACCTAGCTAGGAATTAACACACATTACTTCTAGAAGAGAACTAATTTAATCTTGCATTATATCATATAGTTATCTAGACTAAGTAAGCATGAAAAAATCTCCTAACATTTCTAAGACGTATGTATGCATGAACTAGCTAAATTTTGCAGAAAAGGGTCTTTTGGTTTTCAATTTAGAAATGTAAATGTTAAGATAAACAAGTTGATCTTTTGTACGGGAGGAAGGTATGGGAAAACGGGTCAAAATGGCACTGAAGGGTATGGAGATCAAGCTTAAGGCCTATCCTAGGCTCTGATCATCATTTATGCCCAAAAAATTCTAGAATAGGCTTCTACAGGGTTTCCTGTAGTTGTTACAGGATTTCCTGTAGTTACTACAGATGTCCTGGTTTACTACAAGAAACTTAGTTGAAATTTGTAGGAAGGCAGGGAAGGTGAAAGGAAGTGATGGGAAGGTGTATGATGGTGGAATAAGGTATGGGTAAGGTGTGCACTACCCAAGGATCAACCCAACTCTTCAGGATGGTTGGATTTCCCCAAGGTGGTTATCCATGGTGGCTACAAAACAGAAATCTAAATTGGTGATTGGTAGGATTTGGCGAGAGGTGGAGAATACTTAATGAGTATGGCGGAATGAGTTCCTCCCTGTAGATCATCAACTCCTACAACAACACATATTCATTTATTAATTTATGCACAACTTTTATGTAAATGTGGAAAATATTAGTTGAATTTGAGAAACTGATTTATTGATGGCTAATGGATTAAATATATGGAACAAAATGCTTTATAATCTACATCAAACACAAGAAACCAAAATGACAATTGCAGGTGCTTCTAAGAAATCATTAACAATGATCTACTCAACAATTTGGGGTTGTGAGAGTGGGGCCCTTAAACCATGATCAGATGAGGGAGATGAGGATGAGGCCACTATCACAAGATTTTCTGAAGTATTTTCTTTCACTACTTTAACACTGATCTACTTCTACAACTAATGGAAGAAAATCTAACCAATTATTCAAATACTTGTAAATTAAACAAAACAGAGATAACTTCAACAGCTGATCTATGATTCTAATCTAAGGATACATGTACAAAAATAGGAACCTTTGTTTCTAGGGTTGGGCCCTAACCCAAGAGCTTCAACCCTCTAACTCAACTCAGTGTTGGATCAAATAAACCCTTTTCCTTATCAAAAAAATCTCAAAAATAACATGAGAATAACAGTCACAATATCTTAAGCTCGAAATTGCCTCTTGGCTACCATAAAAAGTTGAATCCTAATGAGGCCCTAGGCCTTCTTATTTATACAACTGAAGCTACCAACAACTTCCTTAAAATTAGGGAGGCTTGGCTCCCAAACTCGAGATTGACTTGTCTTCAACTATCACTGGCTTGGCTTCCAATGAACTCGATGGGCTTGTCTGCTTGTAACTCCGAGCTGATGAGATCTGGTGGAGGAATCTTCGAGTGGTTGAGGAGTTAACGAGAGAGACCCAATCTCCAAAAGTCCCTCTTGCTTGTCTACTTCGAGTTCCTACACTTAAATTAGCCCAAAACTGCTCCAAATCCCGCAATTAATGCACATTAGGCCACATGACATAACATCTCACCTTTACCCTTCTCCCTAAGAAAAATATAATAAAATATGTAAAGAAATGTGAGAAAATTTGGTTTTAATAAGTTGGAGAGTGGCATTAAGGCCCATATAATTTCCCTATGGATGAGCCTCATCAACCACCACCATGCATACACAACGAGCAGGTAGACCACAAGCATAAGTACCTATATGCAACTAAAGTGTACACATGAAAACACATTCATCCAAGGAGAACATAAACCATGCATCACCTAAGAAGAATGAAACCATGCTCTCATACCACTCTGTAACACCCTCATCACACACTTACGCAAGCTAACTGATCAACTGCTGTAAACATGTGATGAAGGGTTACTATGATATGATTCAACTCCCCAGGTAAAGTTAAGGAAGTGGAACCGACATGACAAGACCAAATTGACCTTCCTCAGAAGCTATAGAACCTTTGGGATCCAACCAAACCCTTCAGGTGTTCAAACCCTGAGAGAACTTTCTTTTTCACTGCCCTAGAGCCTTAGCCACTCGCATGACAAGGCATGCATGTGACTGGGACCCTCTATTCACTCTCATAGCAAGGGATCCATGTGATTATGGCCTTTTTCAATCCATTTTTTGCCAGGGACCCTAGATTCTGTGCCACGTTTTTAGGGCCAAGACTCAAGCCACTACCCAAAACTTCATGAAACTTCCAGAAATGAAAAATAACATCAAAAAAAGGGTACTAATACAAACACTTGTGCAAGGTTTTTATCTGACTGCTACTAGCCATGCCATACATTTCGTCAAACATATCACAAACATGTAATCTACAAGTCACAACAACATATCTGAGCATAGGGTTCTCATACTTATCTAAGAATTGTCAAAGAGGACTGATATCTCCTCACAACAAATGCATTGTTATCTATTATCCCATTCATTCACTAACATTTCATATACTGACCAAAACATGATGAGAGCCATACATCATAACTGTCATAAAACATACTTATAACTAGTAAATAACTAGATATATATCAATGAGGAAACAACCATTAAAGCCACATAATATCAAGCACATTTACTCATGAAAATACCAATGAAAAGGATCTCTTATTAGCATATGCAAATTCAACCAAGTGAGGGACTTCCACGTACCACCCAACCATAGATTGGGCTGAACCAAATCTCTCTTTTAGCCAATCACCCACGTGCCATATTCCAAGCATGAATGTGGGATTTCATGAAACAAATCAAAAAATATCAAGCCAAGGCTTCCAGAGGCCAAACCACATCAACTCTCAACCATTGATTCCACCTCGTGGTTGGTAATCACTGACCATCACTAGATCGGTCTCTACCCAAGTTATTTAGGGGTCCAAAGCATTTTTTCCAACCAAGGCTTCTAGGACTAGTAACTCAACCCACAACTTTTGCTAGGATCTAGAGTGTTTGTCCAACCAGGGCTTCCAAGACTAGTAACTCAACCCACAAAGGGCTCTAGAGCGTTTTTCCAACTAAGCCTTCTAGGACTAACATCTCAACACAAAATATTATAGGGCTTCCAAATAGTGTCCAACCAAGGCTCTAATAACTTGTAACTTAACCCACAAACATAAGGAACATGATACCCAACCAGAAAACAAAAGGAAAGAAACCCACAACACCATGGCTATCTAGGAAATGGCAAGGCTAGGAAAAACCACTATCAATCCAGGAAATCCTCCATGCCAATGAAATATCATAACCAAGAAACCACATGCATGTTCCATGCATGCCAAAACTAGCAAGGAAATCATAAATGCAACTTGGTACCTGCAAGAAAAAATCATTGTACCTGCTCATCTTGATGTCCTCTTATGCTTTCCTACTCTTCCTTTTCCTTCTTGCTCCAAATCCCAAGTATTCCACACTCCTCCAAGAGTGCTCCAATAAAACTCTAAGTGTCCAAGAGTATGAGAGAGAGAGAGAGTAGAAAATGAGAGCTCCAAAACTGAACTAACAAAAGTTATCAACTCATCCTCAAAAGAATTTTTATTAATGAGGCCTCAAATTTCTTCATTTTTCATTATTTTCCTTCATTTTACTCCTCACGTGCAACCTGTGACCTTTCACCTTCCTTTTCTCCTATTTCCATTATTTCATAAATAAAATGCCAATTAATCCCTCATGCCTTTCCAAATCCTTTGCCATTCTCTTTGCTAATTTCGATAGCCCTTAATTAATCACAAGCAATCCCCGTCACTATGTTTTTTCACAACATTCAGCTTGGAATATGTATCCCATGACCTTGGTTATTATTTCTCCTTTATTAACTTTATTGCATGGATTTTTAACCAGAGTTGTTACAGAAACAGAGCATTGGTCGATTCCCAAAACACCTTGGAATTCAAAGTTTGTCACCTTTGCGATACTAAGAGGGTTGAATATGAAAAGAGATTTCTCTTGGATTTCCTAGTTGTTACTCACATCCATTCTAATTTTCAAAATATTTGCCACTACAAACCTTCTTGACTTGTTAATTCAATACAACTATGGTGATCTAGGAATGCTTCTTGATGAGCCCCAGTATTGCAACAAGAATGTTGCAACTCCCAAGGCTACCAACTTAAATTGTCAACCTGGGGTTCGTACAAACTTAAGAGGTGTAGTCACTATATGTGTAGCATGCAATGTGTCCTTTCGTTGATCTAATGAAGTGAATGTCATAAAATCTAACCTAAACTAATTGCAAAAATAAACCATGCTACTCTATTTGAAAACAAATCAAATCAATTATTATACTTAAAAAATGGAAATCATTAATATAATTTCAAATTCATTGGAAAGAAGAAAGTAGATCTACAACACATAACTAGGAAATTCAAAAACTAATTCTACTTCACTTGCATTGGAGACTTTCAAATGTGAAAATTGTTTCCTAACTCTATTTGTTGTTTTATACTTGCAGTGGAGGAAGGAGGGGTATAGAGTGGTCCTTAAGTCTATTTAATCATGGATTTAGAGCTTAGGGGTCATTATTCATCTAGAATAATTCAACGTTGTAGTGGACATCAAAACCGATGAAGGAAAGTGATGCTACAGGTTTGCTACAAGTGATTGCTACAAGAGGCCTGTAATGCTATAGGAACAAGAATATTTCTAAATTCCCAGGTAAATCAAACTAAAATGGGATGGAACTTTTTTTTATTAATTAAGATGTCTTAGATATCCATTCCAAGTGGAATGACTCCAAAATACCCCTATAAACACATGCTAAAAAATAAAAGAAAATTACTACTCTAAAAACTGGAAATTCAAGAACTAGTGAGCTAGTTAACCTATCAAATGCTTAACCTAATCAAGTGAAAATGAATTGGGGTAAAACAAATTATTAACTTGAATTTTTTTATGACCTAATCCAATTGTAATAAACTCAAATGAATCTCATTAGCATGTTCTAAAAAATAGCAGAAAATTACTACTATTTTGCTACAAGGGACTTCAAGAAATTCTAGATTTGTGAACTAGTAAACAGATACAAGTAGCTCATGATGAAGTTGACTTTTCAAAGTTGTTATAGGGATGCATAATGCTTTTGAATCTGTAAAAAACCTAGAAAATACCTTGCTTCAATCATTTAGCCCAATCCTACGGCAAAAGAAACATCAATACTAAATGCAGAAAAAGGAAAAACAAGAATAGGAGATGCATATGAATAAGAAGTGAAAAGAGGAAGAGAAAATTATACAAAAGAGCTCTGAGGCTCCTAAGATGGCCAAGACCAAGGATAATCAGGGTCCTATTAAGGATACCAAGCTTTAGAAGCTAAAAATGGCACGAAACTTCATTATTTGAATCAATCCAAATACATCCTTGCTAGAAATGAAAGTGGAGCTGCAAAAATACAAGTTTTCCCCACAAAAAGACTAAGAAATACATGCCTCTAGAGAAAAATTCGAATTAGTACTTATAAAAAATGATGAGGAAGCATTATCCTTGAAAGGAGGAAGCTTTCCCCTCCAAAATCCCTCAATTAATGAATCTGGTTCCAAACACTAGGAATTTGCATTAAATGGCAGGGAACGCTTTCCTAGATTTTCTCAGTCACTGGAGCTCCATAAGTTTTGCAATAATTTCATCATATATTGTTCATTTACTCTCCAATATTGATCCTCCTGTAGCAGGGAGAAATTTCCTATATTATCTCCTCCTCCAAATCTTCATAATCTGCCCAATATTCTCACAATATTCTAGAAAACAAATAATATTAGGCACAAATATGAAATTATCTCTAAACCTTCTTAGTGAACATATTAAAGCTAAAAATATGTCATCTAATTCAGGAAAAATAGGTTTAATGTGGTGAAGGATGGTCAGATGGCCCTTAATTTATTTCTAATTTTGAGGCTCATCATACCCCCTGTTGAAAGTGTTGCTTAACCTCTGAGCAAACTTAGTGACCTAATTATGCCTCATTCATGGCCTTGTTGGCCTCCTTAACATCCCATGCTACCTCAGAAGGAATTTGGGAACATATTATCTTGCTCTATCCTCTTCCTCTTCTTCTCCAACTCCTTCTTATGTAGATCCATTTTTTTCTCCAAATTCTAATTAGGTCTGTGCTTGTGCCTTAAGAAAATTATCCCTATTAATGTCCACAATGTTTGTCCATGATATAATTTTTGAACATTATCCACTACATTTGTGATAATTGGCATCCTTGATGAGTCTATGGACTCTCCTCAATTGAAACTACTCCCCCTATTATTTTTCACTATGATTTTCCAAGATTTGGAAAACCAATACTCCCAATTTTCTATAGGGGTAAAAGAACAGTTTTATCGATACTAATTAAAGGAAAATTTCAGACTCAACTCAAAAATAATTTCATTTCCTTTCTTATCTTGCTTAACTCAAAAGAAACATTCTCACTCAATTTTGTATTCTCAAACTGTTATTAGAATTTTGGTTGAAGGAATGAGAAGTTTTGTAGGTTTCTTGTCCACATATGGAAAAGAAAAATGTGTACTTACCCTTCTCTTAGATTTACCTCTTCAAATCTTGGGTAAATTTGTTCAAAATCGGGATTTTTGCAGATCTCTGGACTTTCTTGTAGCACATTGTTTTCTCCTGTAGCAAATTTGTTTCTCCTGTAGCACATAGTCTGTCTCTCCTATAACAACCCTATTTCTCTTATAGCATCCTTGTTTCTCCTATAACAGTTATGCCTGATCCTATAGAACCTACAAATAAACTCTGTATCTCTTCTATAGCACCCTAGGAAACCCCTGGTAGCATCTACCTAATGCTTTTGTACCTTAATGGGTTTCTCCAGTTCTTTCCTGGGAATGAGTAATTGTGCAAGTGAATTTGAGCCTCGTACTTTTATTCCCTTTGGTGACTTGGCCTTTGCACAAATTTCCTCTTTTAACTGTTGTCCCCACTCCTCGTAATCACCACCCTTCTTAATTTTTCTTTTCCTCTTTGCATAAGTGAGGGAGTTATCTACACTTAACTGCTTGAGGGTGGCCAAGACTGTTGACCCATCCTTAGCTTATAAAACCTCATCTCTCAGGCATTGACAATAAATTTCTAACTATAATATGCTCAAGCGAAGAGGTGAGGAATAATTCATACATGTACCTACCTGATGGTTGTTGGATACGCATGCATGATGCTGCTGAGACAATGATAATCCATGGTCCTCTGGAGGTGCTAGTTTCCGTGCTTTGCTTGCTTCTTCACAGATCTTGATAGAATGATGATTATTTGACTAATAAAACTGTTGCGTGTGCATATTTCTTCCC
Organism: Pinus tabuliformis; assembly: GCA_031772625.1. Lineage (NCBI taxonomy): Eukaryota > Viridiplantae > Streptophyta > Pinopsida > Pinales > Pinaceae > Pinus > Pinus tabuliformis. The sequence goes on along the minus strand of CM062815.1, from coordinate 599,208,887 downwards.
ATTGTCCAATCTGCTACTAGTGGAGTGGATGAATTGCTTCCTAATGAGGGTGTGCCCCTTATCAACTTCAGAAATTCCTTCATGATTCTCAAGGTGGTTGTATCTTCTGCTCTGTGGGTGAAAAAAATAATTGATGTTGGGTTATGTGTAATTGTACAAACTTCTACAGGAGGAATCATCTTCCTAAAGCAATCATTTAATTCCTCTTCGAGACCACATTATTGCATGTGGGATTGATGGAAGGTCATAGGAGGTATAAGTAAAGGGTTAAAATCATCAAGAGGTGGTGTAGGTGGTGTAGGTCGTGGACAAGTTGATGACCAAGATTTTTATGATTTTTTCATGTAAGGCAAAGTGGATTTTGAAGATGACTCTTGGCTAGATGGAGTGGATGAGTGATGAAGTTGATATAGGTGGACCTCTACAAACATTTCTTAGAGAATACATGCCCTTTTCGCCCATTTTTCAAATCAGATTTACCTCCTGTAGCATTATGGGCTGCTCCAATAGCATTTCGGGACAATCTCTTGTAGCCGAATTGTTTTATCCATATCTCTCAAATGGTAGATTAGATTGACCTGAAATTTGGTGATATTGTTGCCATAATCCTTATTCATCTACCCATAAAACATCTTAGCCAATTGATGCACAAACAATGAGAAAACATAAACATGGTTGTAGGTGATGGAGGTCAATTTCTCGAAAAGTGTGCACTATAATTTGTTGAAATTCATTGAGAATGTTACCATCATCTATATGCATCTCCCCATGAACAATCTCAGCCAATGGATGCATAGTTTTTGAGATATGGTAAAAACAATTTCCGCCCTATGTATTTTGGCTTCCTGCAGCAAAACAAAGCCCTCTTGTATCATTTTAGGACAGCGAGGGAAATGAATGGGAAAGGCTTGAAAATGATGGGTGGATGATGGAAATGGATGAGGGTGATGGATTGACATGGCCTTGGTCCTGTTGGAGCATCTAGGCAAAGGAGGAGAAAGCCCAAGTTTGACTTCCTTTGACTAGGTTTTTGATCAATTTTTTTCTTTTGGTGCTAAATTGTTCTTATTGATTGCAAAGGTTAGAGAGCACTTGCACTCATCAAAGGGAGATATATGGAGATTTCTTTTTTCCATTTTTCCATTTTTTTTCTTTTATGCCTACTAGCTGCCTCAACGAGGTTTTCAACTAGTATGTTCGCCTAGGTGCCTCAAAGGATGTTTTCACCTATGATCTTTTTTTTTCTCTTTTTCCAACCCATTGACCACCTCATGGAGGTTTTCAATCAATAAGCCAATCTCAGACACCTCAAAGGAGGTTTTCACCTGAGATTTTATTTTTCCTCTTATTTTTCATTTTTTATTTCTTTTTTCTATCCTACTCTACTTAAAAAACTAAAATAAATAAATAAATCTTTCAAGTATAGGAATACTTCCAATGGAGCCATGTGTACACTAATATGACATATTAAATCATGGTAGGCTCAGAAGATATGCTTTGACATGTACCTGAATATGAGAGATCAACTACTTTGATTGAGATGAGATCACAAATTGTTGAAGAAGAGTGTGTTGTTGCAACTTAATGATTGTCTACAACCATATTTAAATATAGTTGTGACCCCCCTAGTCCATTTTCACATTTGGATCTCTTTTTGTGTCCTCTTCTATCATGACATTCAAATCTTCCTCTTTTTGTTGATTTTTCTCTTGAACACATGGAGGATTTAATGGTAAACATGAGGGAACTTTCTCAATCTATGATTCCAATGTCTACACTTCATCAAGTGCATCCCATGATTCGTTGGTCTTCTCATTTGAATATTCTTTTTCTTAATGTTGTCCTTCAATGACATTAAGAGAATGTCTTTTTTGCAATACTCTTCCTAAGCTAATATGAATACCATTTAGATCAAGAGGAGATGTTTGGAAGTGTTGTATCTCAACAATATAAGTGGGATGAGATACTTCCTTATGTGGGTTTGGAAATGGTGGTACAGGTAGTTGAGTGAGAGTGGATCTTTGAGATGGATGCAGTTGGGGTTGTAGTTGTGGTGGAAGTGGATGGTATGGATAACATGGAGTTGGGTATGAAGGATATTGAGGATATTGTGGATTTCTCCCATAAGGTCCTTGCCAACCTTGTTGCCAAGATTTTTTTTGGGGTTGATATGGCCAAAGTTTCCAAGGAAAGAGTGTTTTCCAATTACTTTGAGATGGATGTGCATAACCTTGAAATTCTGAATTAGGTTCTTGCATCATACTAGGTTGACTAGGTTGCCATGGTACTATTGGAGCTACATAACATAGCTACTTTGGTGATTGACTTGTTCCATTGTCCTCTTGGTAAACTTCCTTCAACCTTGGTAATGATGGGTATTATTTAATAGTGTGTGATTCTACATGGACAACATAAATATCATCATCTTCTTTTTCCTCATCTTCCATTCTTAACATTTCTACTTGTTCGCTTATATTGCTAACAATTCTTGTTTTAAAGTCATCAAACAAATTTCCAAGTTTAGCTTGACTTACCGATATTGATGCTAATTTACTTACTCTTGTCCTTCTCTTGATATGTGTTTGCGTGTTTCACAAATTTCTTCAAATGATAATCTGTATACATCACCTCTACTCATGAGATCAAGAAGATCAATCCACTTATCCCTAATTGTTCTAAGTAAGAGGTTTCTTAGTGTGTCAGATCCTAAATCATGTAATTTTTTCCTCTTAACATTATACATGAATCTCTATATTAGATCCTCAAGGCTCTCATCTTCTTTTTGAGACATTTTAAATATTTCTTCTTTAAGAACATGATCTTTATATTTTTCTAGAAATACCTTTTGCATATAATTACATGATCTTATTGAATGAGTCCCTAAACTCATGAACCATTTAAGAGATCTATCCTTCAATGTTGCTGGAAACAATTTTAATTTTTGTGTGTTTAGTATGTAACCATAAGATCTACAAAGGATTTCAAATTCAAAGAGAAAGGTTTCTGGATCCTCTGACCTCATACCATGGAATTTGGGAAGGAAAGATGGAGGAATGTTCTTCATATGAACATTGATATCAATATCTTGAATGGGAAATCCAAGAGGATCTTCTTCATTTTCATAATTTCCATCCATTTCTTCTACCTTCTCTGCCACCTTTTCTTTATAACTGAAAAAGTAGATGATGATGTGGTTCTTACTACACCACATGATCAAATGGGGGGGTGTTACACTAAAAAATGTCACCATGGCTATTTACAGTTAGTATGGCTCTATCAACAGTCATGTTATCCTCCTGGGCAAGTCTTAAGCCTCTGCTCTCCATGTCAAACTCCAAAAAGAGAGAAAGTCTTTATAAATGTATTTATCTCTGGGTACGCAGGTTCTCTCAACCTTACCTGCGGGTACGCACCCAATGTTCACAAAAACTGCGTCCTTGGACGCTCTGTATGTAAAGGGGCAGGTACGTCCCCCTGTAAAGGTCAAAATGCGCAAGTTTCATCTTTAAAAAGTTACTTGTGGTCATTTCTAGAGCATTCTAGAAAGTTGTTCGACGTGTATTGAGCGCCTCCAGATGGTTCATGTACCCCTACCAAAGAGGAACTTATCCCATCAATAAGGGAGCTATCCCATCCAAAGAGGGGATTATCCCATTGATGGTGGACCTGATTAACTTCCTCTTGAGCACTATAAATACAGGCATTGGGCCAGAAGGAGGGGAGGTTGAAAGCTAAACATTTCTAAGGGTAGATGCTGCAGGAATTAGGACTCCCATTTAGAAGCTTGTGAGGAGAGATTGTCATCTTTACTTGTTCTATTTGGAAGTGGGTGAGCTTTGTCAAAGTAAAGGAGAACTCTTGATGGACCCTGGGAGGGACTTGCACAACACCAAGGCTCAGGTTGTAATTGTTCCTTTTGTTTCCTATTAATGCAAATGAGTCCATTCTTCTCAATAACTTGTTATTTATGAGTTGTTTCATGTACTCCTTGGTCTATGTGTTAAATATGTTTTATTCTATGAGATTATCAAGTGCTATTTAATCGTTTGATTGTTAGTGGATGCAGGTTTCAAAGTGAAGGAGGAGCTCATCCGGATCCGCGGAGCTGGACTGCTACAACAGCGTTGGACTACAGGTAGGATCTAAACACTTGATTTCTTATATGGTAAATGCATGTTTAGAGAAGGATTGCTCTTGTTTGTCTTGTTTGTCACTAGAGAGTCTTAGGCTCCTAGGGAGGTTGATTTGTGTCCGCACTATCGACTCTTTCCGCCTGACAAAATGGCGACTCTGCTGGGGAATCCATTGATGTGAAAGTCTTTTCCTTTGTATGCAACTTTGATCTGAGAAAAGTTATTTTTTTTCTGGTTTTTGGCTATCTGACTGTGTATTTGGGTGGGCTAGCTTAGGGTTAAATTAGATTTTAGTTTTTCTTTGTTTTGCTAGAAGTACGCAGCCTCTGAGTTGAGCACAGTGCGTACCTGTACGCACTATTGCTTTGTGCACAGAGCGTACCCACACCTGTGCAAACAGGTCGCCTCCGTACCCCTGTCAAAACTAAGAAAATTTCAATTTTCTTCTTTTTTGCCTTTTAGATTTTGTTTTTAATTTGTTTTTTCTGCCCAGATCCACTGGTTTTCTGTCATAAATCTTCACCTAAGCTTGTTTCATTGGCATTCCTGCTCTAAGCTTTCATCAATTGGGTGTCTTGAGTCTCTTTTTGAGAAATTCTTGATTTGTTTTCCTTTGGTCATTACTTGGAGGTTTCTCTTAGTCCTTTCACAATTTTGCATCTTTTTGCTTTTGTTTTTGCAAAAAAATTTCCCCCTCATTCGCCGGGGGGGGCTAAATTGTGTATGAGTGTTAATCGCCTTTGAGTGTCTTTATTTTTGATCTTTGGAACTCTCACCCAATTTTCTCGACTTACACTTGATTGGTTCTTAGATTACATTAGAATCATCTTGTGTTTGAGAATTCTCTTGCATAGATCACATTTGCATAATTAGAATTCTCATTTTCAGAAAATTAATGAAAAATGTGCATAGATTACATTTGCATACTTTTCAATTGAATTGTGCATAGATTACAATTGCATAGTTTACATTCTGAAAAATCAATCGTAGATTTAGATCAGTTTTCTTTGATTTGAATTTACACAAAAATAAAAATAAAAAAAATGGTTTGGAATTGATTTGCATTAATTTTTCTTGATGAAATTAGTGCATTAGAGAATTTGTTATATTTTCTCTTAGTGATCAATTTTTTGCATTGTTGGAAGTGAATGTAAACTCTCTCCTTACTTTAATTAGGATTCATCGAATTGAAAGGATTACATTATCATATTCGATTGCATTCAGTTTTGAGTTGGGTCATAACACCATTGGTTTCATATCCATTTACCCCTTTAAGTAATAACAGCCTTAATAACACAGCGCTTAATTAAAATTCATCTAGTAATTTTTACATTTCTAGGGCTCTGATACTCCAACTAGCTTAGGCTAGTGTCTTGGATTAGGATCTAGTTAACAATCCAAGACAGTAAAACAAACAAGTAGCTCATCTTGTGGTAGGATAAATCCAACTGTTACATTTATGCTCTGGGAAAGCTCCTCTTAAAGGAGAAGCACGAGACCGTGTCCGAACCATTGAGGGGATCAATCCTCCTTCATTGGGAAAGACGCCAGATACGCACGTACTACAAACGGTAAACCTCGGATTATTGTCGAGGAGCCTGGGGTCACTTGTCGGTAAACCTTGGATTATTGTCATGGAGCTGGCAAGGGGATTGAGCTTGTTACTCTGCCCTTGCGTTCTATCGGGTCGTAGACTATTCCCCCAGGTGTATTTGTTGCTGTTGGTGACCTTAGTGACCATTATCTTTAGGGTTCTACCCAAGGTGACGGTGGAAGGAAGATCCCACTGTACCTGGAGCAGACGTCGGCTAGACTCACTTGGATTTTCTGGGGGGTTCACTTCACTCGAGACGGTTAAAGTGGAGGAACTTGGTCCAGTCTATTCATTAAGCAGGTTGCCGGGGTAACTGTTCCACCCACCACTTCTGTACTGAATTCTACGATGTTGGATTTCATCACCAACTAGTGTTTTCGGTCCGGAAGGCTACTGTTTGTGTGTGGTTTGACTCCTAGATTTGATAGCGCGTGTTAATTTGTTTGTTTTTACTTTTAGAGACCATAGGTGTGAATTGTGAATTTTAATTGTTAGGTGTGAATTGGGAATTGTTAATTTTAGTTTTAAAAATTGTTAATAAAATTCACTGAAGTTGAATATAATGGCAAATGTTCCGGAATTTACCAACCTAGGAACCCCTCCTAACGAGGATCCTAGTACTTTTCCTTACTTTGGAAATGTTGGTCCTCCTTATATGGCTACTTTGTCATTACCTGGATTTACAATAGGTTTACCGATATGGTTATTTTCAACTTCGTTGGCCCAAAATACTCCAATTGTTCCATCTCAACCGGATGCTTCACCTCAACAGAGTTCACCATCTCAACATCACCAACCTTCTGTTGACCCTTTACCTTCTTCGCCTAATTTTTCTTCCTCCATTTCTTCCTCTTCGCCTGGTAAAAGCCTTGATGCTAGTAACCAGGAGGCTAAGAAGAAGAAGAAAGGGAAGAAGAAGAAGAAGAAGAAGAAGCAAGATAAGAAAGAAGTCAACCAATCAACCATGGCTGTAGGTGTTAGTTGTGTTGAGGAAAACTCCGACATGCATCGTAAACCCAAATACCCTTGCAGGCTTTGTAAGGGTGACCACTTCCTTGTCAATTGTCCTGGTATTCCAAAGGTCTTGGAAGTATGGTCAGAAAAATCTCATCAACTTTCCATTGATCCATCAACCAGTGATAGTCAGGTTCCTGGGAAAAAGGGTAAAGTTAGGTTTCCTTGTAAGTTATGCAAAGGGAGTCATCAAACTCACATTTGCCCTCACATGGATGAAGCCTCAACATTGTTGGAAAAACTTAATGTTCCACAACAAGAATTTCCAACTGGTTACCGTAAACTTTCTCCCAACCTACCGTCAACTGACGGAGTGATTGATCTAAATTCAAGTACAGTCGATCACACTCTCCCATTGGAGAGTGAAACTCATGTCACTCAGGTTGATGATCCATTAGTTGATCAAGTGGTTGATTCAATTTCACAAAGCGTCGATCCCACTTTCCCTTTAGAGAGTGAACTTCATACCGCTCAGGTTCTTCTTATTACATCAGATTCTTCTATGCCGGGGGGCATTTCACCTGTTTCTACAGAACCCCCTCCAAGTACTGAGGTCTTTTCCTTTGATTGGAATAGACTAACAGAACCTCGTCTTCCTTCCTCTATCCCTTTCCAAATCATTGTCAAGGCTGGTAGTAGGGACATACATCGTACTCAGGTAGATGAAGGTGCTTCTGTTAGTATTTTATCCTCAACTGTTTGGAAAGATTTGGGTTCCCCTCAGCTTGCGCCTATTACGCAGAATCTGAAAGCTTTTAACAGAACCATTAGTGAACCTTTAGGGATCCTTCCTAAGTTTTCTATTACCTTGGAAGGTAAAACTGTCTGTATTGATCTTATGGTAGTTCGAGGTCCCTTGGATTTCAATTTACTCCTTGGGCGAGACTATGTTTATGCAATGAAAGCTGTCGTATCGACACTCTTTCACGTGATGTCTTTCCCTCACAATGGCAGTATTGTGACTGTAGACCAACTTTCATTCCCTAGTCTTGTCTCAACTACCAATAATATGACACCCCTAAATGTTCCTGATTCTAAAGTGGTATCTACCCTGCCACGGGTTAATTATGTGGCAACCGGTCCCATGTTTTCAGTTACCGATGTAAGTGAGCCTCCCACTGTTTGCTCATCTTCCTTTGATTTAGATCCGGTAATTGACATGGACAACTCTATGGGATTACTTGAACACGATGTTCTTATCCCTTTTGAGTCCCTTGACATGTGTTCCTTCCAGAGAACTATTCTTCCTTCTGATGAAGACCTTTTGGAAGCCATGATCAAGGTGTGTCCATTGACATGTCTTTCTTCCAGTTGGAAGCCATGATCAGTGAGTGTGAGGATAGTTTTGTTCCTGTGTCAACCTCGTTAAAAAATGAAACAGGGTGTATGCGAGGATAGTTTTTTCCTGTCTCAACCTCGTTAAAAAATGAAATAGGATGTGATGAGGACATTTCTTTTACTGTGTCAACCTCATTAAAAAATGAATCAGTGTGAATGAGGACAGTTCTTTTCCTGTGTCAACCTCGTTAAAAAATGAATCAGTTGGTCAGAGGACAGTTCTTTTCCTATGTCAACCTCGTTAAAAAATGAATCAGGTACGAGGATAGTTTTTTCCTATATCAACCTCATTTAAAAATGAAACAGGCTAGCATGAGGATAGTTCTTTTACTGAGTCAACCTCATTAAAAAATGAATCAGGTAGATTTTAGGATATGTAGGTAGATTGTAGGAAGTAGGATTTTACGAGGACAATTCTTGTTACTGAGTCAACCTCGTTAAAAAATGAATCAGGTTAGAGGATAGTTCCTGTTACTGAGTCAACCTCGTTAAAAAATGAATCAAGTATGAGGATAGTTCTTTTCTTGTGTCAACCTCCTTAAAAATGAAACAACTCCCTTTTCAAGGTAAATATTGAAAATAAACCTTCATTCCATCCATCTGGTTGAATGCAATGAAGCCTGGGGGGCATGTACCTCGCTTTGCATCATTATACTGGGGGCATGCGAACTTTTTGAGCATAGTTCCTTGTCTTGTGTCAAGCTCATTAAAAAATGAAACAAGGGTAGGTTAAGTAGGTAGATTGTAGAGAGTAGTCATGAGCATAGTTCCTTGTCTTGTGTCAAGCTCATTAAAAAATGAAACAAGGACTTTGGAGCATAGTTCCTTGTCTTGTGTCAAGCTCGTTAAAAAATGAATCAAGGTTTTTAGAGTAGATTTTTTTGTTAGGTAGATTGTAGAAAGTAGTTATGAGCATAGTTCCTTATCTTGTGTCAAGCTCGTTTAAAAAATGAAACAAGGGTTTTGAGGATAGTTCTTTTCCTGTGTCAACCTCACTAAAAAATGAAACAGCTCCGACAAGTCTTTCCAAGATCTTGAAAGTAAAGCTTCATTCCATCCACCTCATTGAATGCAATGAAGCTTGGGGGGCATGTACCTTGATTTGCGTCATTATGCTGGGGGCATGTGAACTTATAACAAGCATAGTTTTTTGTTTCAAGCTTGCGTCAACATGAAACCGAATCCGAGCATAGTTCTTTTCCTGTGTCAAGCTCGTTAAAAAATGAAACAAATCCTCCTCTACTTGAGTCGAGAGTTTGACTAGACCTCATAAATGTTAAGTTGTATATTTAGGTTAGTTATTTCAGTTTTTTACGTAATTTTAGGTCGGGTCTTTCAAATGATCTCATACTTGAACCTTCATTTCATCCACCGTAGTTGAATGAAATGAAGCTGGGGGGGCATGCGCTCTAGCAGTTATGCTTAGGGGGCATCAAGCACAGTTTTCTCTCTGTTTCAAGCTTGTGTAAAAATGAAACTACTTTGAAGCATAGTTTTTCTCTGTTTCAAGCTTTTGTAAAAATGAAACCTATTTCGAGTCAATTTCAGTTAGTTTCAAGACTCTTTAAACTCATGAAAATACCGAGATTATTTTGCTATCTTTCATTCTCGTAAAACAAAAGAAAATGCTGAGTTCTTTCCATCTTTTCCTGCTCGTAAATTAAATTGAAAGTCGGCCATATGAGTACATTTTTATCATTTTTTCAAACTCATTAAAACTTACGAAAAAGTGAAAACCATGAGTACATTTTTATCATTTTTTCAAACTCGTTAAAACTTACGAAAAAGTGAAACCTTGGAGTTCTCTTTTAAGCCCTTTTCAGACTCTAAAAATATGAAAAGATCGCTGAGCGTTTCTTTTACACTCGTTAAAACAGAATTAAAAGACGGTCCCCTTATAGCTCTTTTCTGACCGTAAAATCAGGAAAAGATTGCCGGGTTTTTGTCGTTTCAAACTCGATACGGAAATAAAACGACGTGTCCTTGATCGCTTTTTACTTTTTAGGTCGGAGACACTAATCATGAAAGTACTCCTTGGTCGCAAGATCAAGCGGTTCTCTCAGGTATTATTTTATACTTTTTCGGGCTTGAGAGACACAAATTTACGAAAAAGTTCAACCAGGAGTCTTCTTAAGTTTTTCAGACTCTCTAAAATTGAAAAACGCTGAGTTTCTCCTATACTGGGCTCGTTAAAATTTCACAGTAAAGGACCTGTTCAATTACAAACAGGAACGAACCACTCCTTCCTAGGGTTCGAATCAAAACTAGGTTGGACTCATCCGAAGGATGAGCTTATAATCAAGCATATATTATCCTCCTCAAGCTTGTTAAAAATAAAGAGGTACTTGCCAGAAATGGTGGGGGAAAAGAGAGAAGAATGAGCCTATTTGTTATCCTTTGTCTCAGAAGAAACTTTATTACCACTCTTGGACACAACACTTTTCATTCACCTGGGTTGGGAAATCCTTTGCTTCACAGTTGATTAAACCACATTGAAAGTCTTCAGTCGGGTTCCGGGGATTAACTTTGAGTCATTTATCACCAAGCCATCTGTTGTGTCGTTATGTGTTCAAGAGGTCTGCAAACAAAACTTTCATCTGCAAAATACTTGTCATCCATTTGACCATCCCTGAGTCAGTCCTTACAGCAACATTTCTTCAACTTGAACAATGATTTCGTGTTGTGGGCTTGCCTGCAACGGGTCACTTTCTATCGACATCAGCACATTATCTAGAGAGATGACTTAGAAATCGTCAGTGCCTTGAAGTCTGCATGCATCAATGGCAGGTTTCTCGCCTTTGACGTCAGTTTACATCATTGACTTTCGATCGAAGGATTCCGTGAAATGTTCGACATCAACTCATTCATTCACATCTCATGGATTGTACTAGGTACTTTGAGAACCATTGACATTACTGGTGGTCTCTCTCACACTTGTTAACAGTTTACATCATCGACTGGTAATCGAGTGGTTTCTACCATGTTCGACATCAACTCATTTATTCGCATGGCTAGAATCGTACCAATTCGGGAAGCGGAAATGAAGACCCTGGATCTAGTTTCCACCATCCAGGCTGCGAGGAGTTTTGTATTCATTATCTAAGTAGACTAATCATAAACAGATGGCTGTGCCCATACTGTGTCTACAAAAGTCTATGATTATGATGTACTGCAAGATCATTCCTGTATCAGAGTAGTTAGTCAGTTAGTTAAAGTTTTGATCTGAGTATGGGAATGCCTACCTCAGTGATGATATAATCTTATACATGTATTTTGTGTTGAAAATTGCAGGTTCTGACCAGGCTCTCCACGAGATAATCCTTGAAATGATAAAGCGCTTCACCCTTCCTAGATTTACAAAACCCTAATCTATTACAGGCTTCGCACTTTAGGGGGCAATCTGTTACACTAAAAAATGTCACCATGGCTATTTATAGTTAGTATGGCTCTATCAACAGTCATGCTATCCTCCTGGGCAAGTCTTAAGCCTTTGCTCTCCATGTCAAACTCCAAAAAGAGAGAAAGTATTTATAAATGTATTTATCTCTGGGTACACAGGTTCTCTCAACCTTACCTGCGGGTACGCACCCAATGTTCACAAAAACTGCGTCCTTGGACGCTCTGTATGTAAAGGGGCAGGTGCGTCCCCCTGTAAAGGTCAAAATGCGCAAGTTTCATCTTTAAAAAGTTACTTGTGGTCATTTCTAGAGCATTCTAGAAAGTTGTTCGACGTGTATTGAGCGCCTCCAGATGGTTCATGTACCCCTACCAAAGAGGAACTTATCCCATCAATAAGGGAGCTATCCCATCCAAAGAGGGGATTATCCCATTGATGGTGGACCTGATTAACTTCCTCTTGAGCACTATAAATACAGGCATTGGGCCAGAAGGAGGGGAGGTTGAAAGCTAAACATTTCTAAGGGTAGATGCTGCAGGAATTAGGACTCCCATTTAGAAGCTTGTGAGGAGAGATTGTCATCTTTACTTGTTCTATTTGGAAGTGGGTGATCTTTGTCAAAGTAAAGGAGAACTCTTGATGGACCCTGGGAGGGACTTGCACAACACCAAGGCTCAGGTTGTAATTGTTCCTTTTGTTTCCTATTAATGCAAATGAGTCCATTCTTCTCAATAACTTGTTATTTATGAGTTGTTTCATGTACTCCTTGGTCTATGTGTTAAATATGTTTTATTCTATGAGATTATCAAGTGCTATTTAATCGTTTGATTGTTAGTGGATGCAGGTTTCAAAGTGAAGGAGGAGCTCATCCGGATCCGTGGAGCTGGACTGCTACAACAGCGTTGGACTATAGGTAGGATCTAAACACTTGATTTCTTATATGGTAAATGCATGTTTAGAGAAGGATTGCTCTTGTTTGTCTTGTTTGTCACTAGAGAGTCTTAGGCTCCTAGGGAGGTTGATTTGTGTCCGCACTATCGACTCTTTCTGCCTGACAGGGAGTTTGGTGTTGGAATTTTTTTTTGAATAAAAATGCTAATACAATGCAAATTTTTGTTTTTGAAATGAAATATGCCTAATGGAATTTTTTTTGTTTTTGCAGAAAGTAAAATAAATGAATCAACTAGGGAAGAGAACAATGCATACTTTGACACCTCCCTGGCAACAGTGCCAAAAGGTGATGAGCCCGAGTATTGCAACAAGAATGTTGCAACTCCCAAGACTACCAACTTAAATTATCAACCCGAGGTTCATTCAAACTTAAGAGGTGTTGGCACTGTATGTGTAACATGCAATGTGTCCTTGTTTCATTGATCTAATGAAGTGAATGTCATAAGATCTAACCTAAACTAGTTACAGAAATAAACCATGCTACTCTAATTGAAAAAAATCAAATCAATTATTCTACTTGCAACATGGAAATATTAATCTAATTGCAAATTTATTGGAAGAGAAAGTTGTTACACAACACATAACTAGGAAATTAAGAAACTAAGTCTACTTCACTTTCATTGAAGAGTTTTAAATGTGAAAATTGCTTCCTAACTCTAAATCTTGTTTTGTGTTTGCAGTGGAGGAAGGAGGGGTATAGAGTGGTCCTTAGGTCTCCATAATCATGGATTTAGATCCTATGGTTAATTATTAATCTATAATAAGTCAAATTTAGAACGGGGATCAAAATTGATGAAGGAAAGTGATGTTACACGTTTGTTACAGGGGATTACTACAAGAGGCCTGTAATCCTATAGGAGCGAGAATCTTGATAAATTCCCAAGTAAATAAAACTCAAATGGGATTTAAAAAAAAAATTATTAATTAGGATGTCTTAGGTCTCCATTCCAAGTGGAATCACTCCAAAATACCCCTGTTAACACGTGCTAAAAAATAGCAGAAAATTACTACTCTAAAAACTGGAAATTCAAGAACTAGTGAGCTAGTTAACCTATCAAATGCCTAACATAATCAAGTGAAAATGAATTAGGGTAAAAAAAATTATTAACTTGAAATTTTTTATGACCTAATACAAGTGTAATAAACTCAATTGAAGCTCATTAACATGTCCTAAAAAATAACAAAAAATTACTACTATTTTGCTACAAGGGACTTCCAGAAATTCTAAATTTGTGAACTAGTAAACGAATCCAAGTAGCTCAATGATGAAGATGAATTTTAAAAGTTGTTCTAAGGATGAATCATTCTTGTGACTCTGTAAAAAAACTTTCAAAATAACTTACTTCAATCATTTAACCCAATCCTACAACAAAAGAAGCATCAATACTAAATGCAGAAATAGGAAAAACAAGAATAAGAGATGCATGTGAATAAGAAGTGAAAAGAAGAAAATAAAATTATACAAAAGAGATCTGAGGCTCCTGGGATGGAGAAGCCAAAGGATACTTAGATTCCTATGAAGGATGCCAAGATTTAGAACCTAAAAATGGTGCCAAACTTCATTATTGAATCATCCAAGTATATCCTGCTAGAAATGAAAGTGGAGCCACAAAAATACAAGTTTTCTGCACAAGAAGACTAAGAAATACATGCCTCTAGAGGAAAATTAGAATTGTTACTTACAAAAAATGATGAAGAATCATTTTCCTTAAAAGGAGGAAGCTTTACCCTCCAAAATCCCTCAAATAGTGGATCTGGTTCCCAACACTAAGAATCTGCATTAAATGATAGGGAACACATTCCTAGATTTTCTCAATCACTGGAGCTCTAGAATTTGTGCAATAATTTCATCATATCTTGTTCATTTATTCTCCAATATTTCTCCTCTTGAAGCAGGATGCAATTCCCTATATTATCTCCTCCTCCAAATCTTCAAAATCTGCCTAATATTCTCACAATAATTTACAAAAATAAATAATATTAGGCACAAATATGCAATTATCTCTAAACCTTCCTAATGAACACATTAAAGCTAAAAATATGTCATCTAATGCAAAAAATAGAGGTTTAATGTGTTGCAAGATGGTCAAATGGGCCTTAATTTATGTCTAATTTGGAGGCCCATCACCTCTCTCCATTATTTTTTACCATATAAATAAAATGTTAAATAATATCAATTAATCTCACTCTTACGGTATGATAGACCATATTGGTTTTAGTCGATGTTAATCATCATCATCATCATCATCATCATCATTATCATCATCATGACGGTGAGGGTGTAAATGACATAAGGGGAAATACTTTGTAAATTATGAGCATGGGAGTGTTATTTATCTAATATTCCCCACCACCTTCTTCATCATCAACTTTATCTTATATATCAATGTAATATCTAACTTAATTATAATGTGTGTGTGTGTGTGTGTGTGTGTGTGTGTGTGCAGAAGAGATTCTTTTTAATATTTAATAATTTGAGACTTCAGATAAAGTTCATAATAATAATAATAATAATAAATAAATAAATAGTTCAAATTAAAAAATATTTATATAAATGTTCATTTACATAAGTCTATATAATTTGAATGAATTTAATAATTCAAAATATATATTTTCGCCAATCTAGGCATATTTTCATTTAATATTTTTTATTCTTTCATTGATTCATACTCACGATATTACGGAATCATTATTTCCATTAGGTGAGTTGTCCAAAGTGGAATCTGACTACAGTTGCACATTTTTAGGGTGTAAATGACATAAGGGGAAATACTTTGTAAATTATGAGTGTGGGAGTGTTATTTATCTAATATTCCCCACCGCCTTCTTCATCATCAACTTTATCTTATACATCAATGTAATATCTAACTTAATTATAATGTGTGTGTGTGTGTGTGTGTCTATATATATATATATGAGAGATTCTTTTTAGTATTTAATAATTTGAGATTTAAGATAAAGTTCATAATAATAATAATAATTCAAATTAAAAAATATTCATATAAATGTTCATTTACATAAGTCTATATAATTTGAATGAATTTAATAATTCAAAATATATGTTTTCGCCAATCTAGGCATATTTTCATTTAATATTTTTTATTCTTTCATTGATTCATACTTGCGATATTACGGAATCATTATTTCCATTAGGCGAGTTGTCCAAAGTGGACTTTGACTGCAGTTACACATTTTTACCACAACCCCCATAATGTTTTACAAAAGATATGGGGACCTGCCATGTAAATTTTGAACAAATCCCTCCTTCAATTCTTTAATTTTATTAATTTTGCAAAACTTTTACTTTATTCAATTTTTTTTTTTGATGATTCCATTATGTGTGGTTTGTTGAAAACTTCCCCATTGCTCAATTTTTGTTGAGTTTGGACTTACGGTTTGAAAATTAGGTTTGGTTAAAATATGGCTAAATTTCACTACCTAGGCTTAAAATTTGTAAATTTATATTTTATTATAGTTTTATGAATTGTAAATAAATCTAATTTTAATATATAGTTTAGTTTTGATTAATTAGATTAATCTAGTTTAATTTAATAGTCAATTAAATATATTTAATTTGTAAATATTAAATTATTAATTTAATTGATCGTTAATTAAGTGTGACCAATTTGTAAATACGTTATGATAGGGGAGGACATCTTCTCTTTGGAATATTGAAGGACACCAAGCTGAAATTATAAAAATGGGAAGGTCAATATTCATCCCTCATATACACAAAATCCTCAATCTCGAAGTGAAATAAGGCTTCCCTAAGCCTTGGACACAAAGCCTTATTCTTCCTATCTTTAAAAGTGGGGATAAAAATATTCCCTCTAACTATAGGACCATTATGATTAGCCACTTTAGCTAAGTTGAATGGACTCATTTTCGAAAAGAAGATTTGCCTTTGGCTTGAAAGCCATGTTAAAAGAGCTAAAATGCAAGTGTGTTTTAGGGGACGTTACTCAACTATAGACCATCTCGTTACTCTTAGGATCATTGCATAGGAATGCCACAATAAAAAGATTGATCTCTTCTATTTTTTTCCTGGCTTTATAAAATCTTACAACAACATTGCTTGAGATAAGCTATGAAAGAGGTCAGAAAAAATAATGGTTCCTCCCAAGCTGAGGACTATTGTGACAAGGCTATACAAGAATGTTATTTCCATGTTCAAAACCACCGAGGCTTCGAGAGAAGAAATTACATGTTATATCAAAGTTAAGCAAGGTTATCCCTTATCCCATACCACTTTTGGCATCTAAAATGATAAGCCAGAAGAGTGTTTAGAAGTTGTAGGATGTGATGGCCCTAGGCTCACTAATATGGTCATTACTCTTTTCCTTTATGATAATGATATCATTCTTTTAGCTTGGAGCCATGATGATCTTGACAAGCAGCTTCGAATATTCCAAGATTATTGCTCCAAATATGGGTATCATTGTTAATACAGAAAATGATAAAGTCATGATCATTAAATCCAAAAATATCAACTACGATAATTTCATTTAGGATAATAACTACTTGGAGACAATTTCTTCATACGATTATCTAATAATCGACATTCGGTGTCACCTCAATTGGAATTATAGCATTAAGAAAAGGATAATTGGGGGTTGGAACACTTATTATGTGTTAAAATTATGAAACTTCAGTCAAATTCCACTTTGGATGACTTCTTAATATGGAGATAATAATTGCAATAGATTCCTCTTTTCAAGAGGACAAAAATCGACCTAAAGATCACTTCATTTGGACAATCAAGAGTTGGTTTTTGAATTTATTTTATCCACTCATGTATATTGGAATAGGTCGGCCCTAAGCACTTGTACAATTAGATAACACCTCCTCAACATCAAGTCGACCCTAATGGAATCCTATAAATAAAAGATACCTCAAGCTAATTTGGACACATTGATTAAGCCATATTCTTTTCTCTTCTATTTTCTTGGTTCGCATAGGTCTGACTAAGAATGTTCGCACAAGGGTCCAAAACTATAGGGTTGAAGCTTGCATGGAAGTAGTGTTTCTGTTTCTCGATTGCATGCATGTAACTGAGTATTTTTGACCCCAGACGCATGCACAAAGTGGTCAAGGGTGCATCTGGGTAGTCTCAGTCGCTCACACATAAGCCTAAAGGGAGCGGCTAGGGTTTCTGAAGAAGATTGGGCAGTTTGGTCCCTAGACACATGCACAAAGTTGTCAAGGGTGTGTCTAGGAAACCTCAGTCACTCGCACAGTAGCCTGAAGGGTGCGTCCGAGGTTTGAGTTAGATATGAGTGTATTTGTGCCCAAATGCATGAATATAGTTCACAAGGGAGCATCCAAGAATGCCATAGTCGCTCGCACAACTCCTCCTCCATGCGTCTGAGACTAAAAGATGAAATTTCAATATTCCGAAGACTTTGCTCAGTGACAACATTTTTCAGCAGTTGACTATAGACTGTGACAATACATTATAGTCCTCCAAATCAATGTTTTGAGTATAAGCATGATTAGGTTCATTTCATGGATGTTATAATTGTTGTACTAGTTAGTTGCATAAACGAAGATATGGATCATTGTACTCTCTTTTGTTGAATATTTTGATGACGATCTAAGAATAATAATTTGAAATTATTTTCCCCATAATGGGTTTTTCCCTAGTCTCAGACCAATCCTAATGTCTCTATGTGTGCATGATTTTCTTCTATTATTCCTTTATGTTCCACTGCATTGATGATTATGTTGTTGTTCTCTTTACATATTCACATGTGTTGATGAATAATGATGTAAATATAAATAATGTAATGAAGATATAGGATAAAATTAATGTTTTAATGAAGAAATGTAGTTATCTAAGTGAAAAACAATATAATCCTAAGAAAAATTAACATTATGGGCTTGAAAACAATTATAAGTCAACAAATATTTGGGCATGGAGTAAATGTTTTTTAATATTTTAGACTCTTGTCAGCCCTGTTATTTTATATGGATGAGAGGTTTGGGGTTGGAGGAAGATTGAGCTAATTCAAAAGCAATTTATTGGATCACTACTGGGTGGGGGTGAATCAACAATTTTTCTCCAATTATTTAATATTTAACATGCATAAATTGAAAAAAACGATTAGAGATTAGTGTATCACAAATAAAAATGTAACCGTGAAAGGAAATCACACAATGGACACAAGCAGTCTAGTGGAAAAACCTTCCCCGAGAAAAAACCAACCTACTTCTGATGCGCTGCTAAATTCTTTTATTAATTTGTTAAGAAAATTATAAATGGATCAACTCATTCTGAAGAGTTGAAAGACTCGACTTCTTTCATAGTTTTCTCACACTATCATATAGGAAATTGTTTCTCTCTCAGATCTATGGACTACCATCCACTGAAGACCACCATGATCAACAATCCTCGCTCGTTTACTCCTAAACTGAAAATGACTCTATAGACTCTGATTTTCTGGTACTGTCATGACCAATGATCCTCACTCAGTTTCTACCAACCTATCCAACAACCATTGTATGGATAAAACTCTTCCATATACGGAATTCGTCAATCACTATATAATCAATGGCTCCACACCTTCACTTCGTCCATGCAAGCTTCATTTCATAGATTTTCAGAATTAGGGACTCCTAAAACTTGCTCAACATGAGCACTGCAACAACATATCATCAAAGCTCAATCAAATGATAAATTTGCAGTACAAGCTACCATCAAAAAATCCACACAAAATATTCACACTAGCTAAAAAACAATCTCCTCAAACTCTACTCCAATCCACACATCAACATCTCACTCACTGCATAGTATAATGGCTGAAATAAACTTTAGCTATCTGCTGCTACATCTGCAAAATGCTTCAAAAATTCTATAGTAGAGAAACATGCAGCTTGCAGACTCTTCTCCAAACTCACTCTCTCACAACATCACTAGACAATCAACCATACTCACAATGAGATTTCTCCAATATGTAGATGAACTCAAGTGCTCAAATCAATAATTACTTAGAACCATTGAGCTCAGCGATATTGTTCATATGCTTGATTAGATTTGGATTCAGCTCATTGATTCAATCAACCACTAACTCCACTAGAATTTTTGATATTTTCAACTTTCATCAACTTCTGGAGGTCCCACAATCTTTTCGACCATATAACGAATTTCTTTTATCAAGGAAGTCTCTAAAACACAAAAATTAGCTCAACAACATGAGGAATGAAAATCAATTTTAGTGAAAATCACTAGTATCTCCCTTAGCATTCTTCTACAAGCAACTGGAGCTATAACTGCTCCCTTGGGCATGCCCCATGCGACTGGAGCTCTCCAACCATTCCTTTGACCCATCATGCATGTGACTGGGGCTAAAACTTAGTGAAAGCATCATTTCTTTAGTCCAAAACCTCTACCACATGTGGGACCATCTTGTCTAGTGTCTGAACAGTCCTCCAAGCCACTGAGATAAGTCTGCAACTGATGAATAGGAAAGGAACAAGTCAATGACATCTAAGACCTATTTTTCCAACCTTATAACCAAGACCAACACCTTCATCTCCTCAAGTAGTAATATTAACATCTCGAATACCTGTAACAACATCTCCATCACGTGTAGCAAAATCCACAAACTCTTGCAGAAGAAACATCAAGGCATACAACTGCCTCCCTCACTGGTAGAATCACCTCCAACCCAAGAAACCACATCTCACGCAAGTAGTAGAAATATAATTCCTCCAATACATGTAGAGACATATGAAATACCTGTAGTAGCACTCCAATCACCTGCAACAACAACATCTACCATCAACATAACATGAGAAACTCTCCAACCTCTTGAAGAAGAAACATCTCCAATCAACTCAACATGTTTGGAAGCCATCTCCTTACTCCACTAAGTCTAATCATAGGTATCTTTACATCAATGCCAACTAATAATACCATCAACCAATCATCCACCACCAACGCTCATCACACATGCATATGACCAACAACATCTCTATCCTGATGACATCAATACCAACACTATAATGCCAACAAACTCCACCTTTAGCATTGATGTCAACCTCACTACAACATGTGAGGTTGAACTCTAACAATACAAATCTTTCCCCCTTTAACATCAATGGAAAATGGTCCTACAAGCACTGAAGTACAATGCCAATAATGTTCTGGATGAGAGAAGGACTCCCCCCTTTCATAATCAACACCATGTTGATACAAGACTAATGTAGACAAAAACAGGAACCTCAGCTACCATTCATGTCTCTATCTAATTCCATGCCAACATTGAAGATTGAACATGCTCCCCCTAAGCATGTAAAGAAGCTGGAAAAAAATACATTATTCCTATTGAAAAAACAAATCTTCCTGCTACAATAAGCCTCCTTTCCAAATGCAAGAGAGTAACCCTAATGACCATGACTCTGACTGTCTTTGGAAAAAATATACAACACAATACAATGCTTCATGGAGCAAGTACGTAGTAGTGACAAATACATAGGACTGACATATAAATCCTCTATCACCTATCACCAACCATGACTTTATAGACCCAAGTTTACATCATGAACCCAAATAAGTGAGTCTAAATCAAAGATATACATCATAATACACGACTTGGACATCCATTGACCCATACATGGTAAGTGATAATACATACTAGACACAATGGGTCACTCCATGAGCAATGCACTCAAAAGATGATACAATAATAGTACATAGATTTTACATCCGTACACAATGGTGCTCTCGTTAATACATGCCCAAAACATAAAATGGCATGATTACATGGCATCAATGAGCATTAGCATATGCTCCATATGGTAGTGGCAATGTAATACATGGCATATCCATCAAACACAAGGCCTCCATGAGCTATGACATAAGATCTCCAAATGTAGCAGCAATAATAAAAGAACTAGAAATAACATATTCTAGTGTATGGCCACTTCAACACCTTGGCCATCACCATCCCAACAAAGAATATCTAGCAACAATATCACAACATCCGCTAGCAACTTCCATACTCCTCATGTGCATCAACAAGAAAATCAACTAATAGTAGCAACAATAGTAACTATATGTCCTCATCAACGTCAATATAATGCATCATCAACTAAAAACATGGGAAACAAATGTTGGCATTATGACATAGGGTTGGCACTATGACACAGGTGTTGTCCTTGATGGCAACTCACTCAGATGGCAGATCACTATTTAGGCTCTCAAAATGAAAGAAAAAGAGATATACGCAGGTGTGCTTTGACGAAGTCGTGTATACACGTGGGATTGCCGATCAAAAGTCGTGTATGCGTATGCACACACTTTCATGCATAGAAAAGTGTGTACATGTGGGAAAGCTTATTTTTGGGTCCATGGTATTTGGACCTATGGTTTTGGACCTTGGTATTACGTCCGAAGTATTGAACCCAGGTATTGGGTCCCTAGTATTAGTTCTCTATGGTTTTGGACCATGGTTTGAGTAAGGCCTAAGACTTTAAAAAGGAGGAGATCATTTGGCAAAGGTATGGACTCAAGCATTGAATATCTTATGAAGAGCAAGATCTGGAATACTCGTGATTGGTGTATGGTGCATAGTTGAATCTGAATCAAGGAGGAACCTAAGCACAAGAAGATGGATAAGTTCTATTGATGGGTCAAGACTCAAGACTTGAATAGTAGTATCTTTGTGTGTTTTTGATCTGTCATATTTGGCGCATGACTTGATCTATAAATCTAATAATCTGGGTATAACTGATGTCTGAATATTTGAAGGAGTGAATTATCTTTTATAGATCTGTACGCAGGTTCAACACATCAGAGGCGCGTATACACGCCGGTTCAGTAAGTCAAAATAGTGTATACACTGGTTGGCCTTAATTCATAAGCGTATGCATGCAAGTTCTACACATTGAAGTAGTGTACGTCTCTTGATATATGTTTTAGCTACTTTTGTTTATTGCTATAGTGTTCTGGGTTCATAATTGGTGTATGGTTACTGTTACTATTTTCTGGGTATAGCATTCAGAGAAGTGACTATTTGATTCAGTTTTGTTTGGTGCAAAAGAGATTGGTTGATGTAGATATACTTGATGTTTGATTGATGTTATTCATGGATCCAGTCTAAAAATTTATGAAACGTGGTCCCTGGAAGAAAAGAGAAGGTTGTAGCCTTCTGTACGTCAACACCTACGTACTAGTACCTCAGCTAGTACAAGAGCTAAGGGGGTTGTAGAGAAGCTGGAGAATGAGAGAAGGTTGTAGCCTTCTACAGGTAGCAGCCTGCGTATTGGTATAAGACTACACTAGTGCAGAATCATTGTAAAATAAGTTTCTAATTAAAAGAAGATAGAGACGAATTACAACCAGTGGTTTTCACCCACATTGGGTTTCCACCTTATATCTTTATGTCCATGTGTGTGATGATCTGTTCTGTTTTACTGCTCCTGTTTATTGTTCTTATGATTAATGAAGTCCTGATGCACTGATTAAATATCAACAATTAATGAATCTTAAGTTTTCTGATATACGCTGGTTTCTTTAGACACAGTAGCATATATACGCAGTTTCCCATAGCTGAAGTAGCATATACCAATCTGATTGTGAAATGAAAAGTAATTGATTTGATAACACTGATTCACCCCCCTTCTCAGTATTATTTGCAACAACAAATCCATATGCAGCAGCAACAAAATATCATGTGAAATATCTCCATGAGTGCAAGGATCGAGAAACAACATCCATCATGCCAAAAGTCATGAGTGACAATAAATGCATGGCCTCATCATAAGTGAGAAACATATCATCAATGAGGCATAAGCAACAAATCAATGATAAACAATAAAATATACTCCACATATGAGCAACATAACATCATCTTTCATCTCATCGATCCAAAAACAACAACACATGACTCATCCATCTAACACATATTAGCAGCATGCATGGTTCATCTAGAAATGAAAACATGAGCCATAAAGTGCATACTCTAGATGAACTATCTCCAATATATCTACTGATATCCATAAAATCTACACATGCTTGCCAACATATGACATAAACATCAACT
Organism: Pinus tabuliformis; assembly: GCA_031772625.1. Taxonomy (NCBI): domain Eukaryota; kingdom Viridiplantae; phylum Streptophyta; class Pinopsida; order Pinales; family Pinaceae; genus Pinus; species Pinus tabuliformis. The sequence goes on along the minus strand of CM062815.1, from coordinate 599,185,415 downwards.
ATCATGCCAAACATATGATCTTGCTACTATATGGAAGCAACAAGAAAACCTTCATTCCTACAACACAATGCCAACACATTCCAAAACCATTTGGAAGCACAATGATCCCCTTGAATGTTTGATCCTTTATCACACCTTTACAATGTATGTCTATCATATCATCATTAGCATCATCCAAACCAAAACATTTATATGCTCCAAAATAATCAACAGATGTACATGGTTGTTCCAACTAAAAACATACTAGAATAGAAAAAAAGAAAAAATGAAAATAACTCTTCAAACCTCAAGGACTCCCCGTGAAAACATGCATATCTATAAATGCATATTTGTCTTCTCATACACTTCCCATATGGCCAAATAATTAAGAGTTTGCATGCAACTCATAATGCAACCATATGCTCCCCATGAGACCATGGAGGCCTCAGTTTTTGGTGGAAGATGTTGTTGATGGTGCTGGACCCACCAACATGTCAGGGGATCTCCTCGGTAAGAAGTCCTAATTAGACCTCATATCGTTTGGTGTAGGAGTCCCAACAGTGGGTCGTATGGTAATGCCTTGACTGCGATTTTGCACAGAGGCAAGTAAGATAACTTTGTTGGTAGCAAGGGTGTGACAACTACAGTGAATCAAGGAAGGTGCATGAGAGGTTCTAACAAATGTGTGTGGAGATGAGTGCACCCCTTGGAAACCTGTAATAGTACTCAGCTTGGAAGGGAAAACACGAGCAAAGATGCATCACAAGCTAGAGAGAATGTTAGTGAGCAATCCAAAGTGATGGTTAAACCAACGTCACATTTTAGAAAGATACATACATACTTATACAGAATAGTCTATTCATGCATGCATAAGCAAACCAATACATATATCATTTAGAGTAAACCAGATAGCATAGAATACAATCTAACATATGCATGAAACATGTTGGCTCTTATTATGTAAAGAAGTGTAAGTTCTAGTCATACAATACATCCATGTCCAACCACTAGTCCCAATAGTGGAATGTTACAGCGACATCTGCCTGCTCCTCCAAAGATATGTACTAGCTCTGCACAGTGGAGAGGCCAAGGCGCATTACAATATTGTCCAAGCTCTCTCCAAGATAGTCTTATCGGAAGCTTGGCTTACCAAAAGCCTATACAATTAGTTATGTGGGACTATTTATAGCAAAGGATGGGGTGAACCTTGGCATTCCCCTTTGTGACAGTTCAACTACCCTCATGACTCTTCACCTACTCTATGACTATTACATCCAACTATTGACACTTGACTTACACTTGAAATTAATTTACATTACAATGCACATGTACCCATGTGAAACAAAATGGCTTGAGCAAGTCATGCTAGACATCACTCTAACTTAGACAACCATGGAAGTCCAACTCCTCAACATCTTCATGTTGATCGATGGCAACATACTGATGCCAAGATCGGTAGTCCTTGATGGTGTTCGTGTGCTCCGTGGTGACATCCATCTAAAACTTGACTCTTGCCTCTGTAGCATCCGAGTACACTACTCGGGCTCCTCTGTCCAACTCGTCTAAAAGAATTCGCATCATTATCTTCAATGTGGCTGGACCAACAACATATTTGTGTATGATGTATGCACTGATGGGTAAGTATGGGATGGTGGCAATGCAGATCAACTCGTTTAAGTACGATTCAAGCTCTAGTTGGACTTGTTTCTTTGTTTTCGCCTGGGTGAGAGTCCCAATAGATGGGATCACATGTGTGTGCACCACAACATCCATACTCTTGAATACTCATGCATGGGGAAGCTTGTCTGATAGTGATGAGTTGCAGGAGCTCTTCATAGTTCTAGATCTGACTCTGGATACGTGGCTTTAGCTCGACTGCATTGACCCTCATCATCTTAGGAAAGTGAAGTGGGGCTCCCTTCTATTTCATCGTCCATGTTTGCATGTCATCAACAGCAGCATGCAAGTTCATCAAGGTACGTGCTCTTCTAGCACATCAATGCTGTCATCCGTTGAGATGGGTGACTGCCTTATGCATGGTACCAAACTTGGAGTAAAATGCTTGCATAACTGTATCAAGGGACAATACTTCATCTATTATTGCTTTCTTTAGTTTAGCTCAGGTAGACGTTGTCACCAACTCTCCTCCTTTCTTGGCATTTTGTAGTTTGTTTGCCATTTTCTCATTCTCAGCTATCAAAAAGCGAACACTTGAGCTAGTGGCTCCAACATACACTTTGGTTGCAACAGGAAAGGCTACTGAATGTTTGCATACATCAATCACGATCACTCGTTCCTAAACTTGCGCAGGAGATGTATGATCGTCTGGAGTTGAAACTCTGCCAGACTGCACAACTCTATGTTGAGATTCATCGAATGAGATGTTGTGCATCCCTCCTTCCTGCTGATCACCAAGCATCTCAGTGCCTACTTGGGCACTAGAGACTTGCTCATCATCTAGATGTGGTGAAGCAGATAAGTCAACCTCTTAGTGATGAGGCATGAGGTCAGTGTCCTGTTCCAACTCTTGCTGCTCCATGTCTGCGTCCAACTGTTGAAGTGCTTTCTCTATCTCATGAGAGAAGTCTTTCTCCTGCAGTGGTTCACCCTATTTTCGTGGTGCCAATTGATCTGATAAGTCCACTACCTTTACGAGAATTATTTCATTTGTTTGCACATGTTACACCCCCTGTTGTATCTATTATTGATGCACTTCCCTCTCCTATTTGTGTAGCTCTTGTTCCTTTTAGAGTTGCTCCTTCAGCTCATGTAATTCCTTCTCTGCTTCTTCCATTCTTCTCTTATCCCTTTGCCTCTATGCGATTTTCATGTCGTGCTGATGCCTCTTTGCCTCTATAACGATAACTGTTTTCTCTACTAATGGATTAGCTTAGAACTTGCAGCTTTGCTCCTCCTCCATGCGATTGATAATATTCATCTTACTTTTGTTGAACACTGGTATGCTTGCCTCTACTGCTGCTACTGGTGCTCTCTGGGATGCTACTTCAAGTTTCTTTGCTAACCACTCCACAGGGAAGCTGACTTTTTCATTAGGTCTAGAGAAACTGTAGCAATATCTCCATGGGTCCTCCTCGACCCAATGAAATGCCCCGTGGATCCAGTTGAACTGAACTCTCATGCAGTGATCTTTCACAATGCAATGTGGGTCATATGGATTGTAGCTTCTGAGGTCTAATGGGTACTTCTTCATTAGTTCTTCTTTGACATCTCCTTTCTTGATACTCTAAATCTCATATAACCCAATCTGCAACGGAAGAGAGGGCCAAGGTCCCTTCTTCTTTCGGTGCAGTTTAGGTGTCAATTTCGCCGAGATGTGATATGCTACTTCCTGCATGATAAGTACGTCCAAGGAAAACATTGGTAGAACATGTGGAGGCTTCTCTGCACTAAACATTCATATGAAGGTGCTAGATGGTGAGGCATACCAATCAGCGATACCTATTAGTACCTTCATTGCTTCCTTCGACATGAAAGGTGGATCCTGTTAGCTCTGTTACATAATCCAACATTTGAGGATCAAATGTAGTCCTGATTGGGGTTGCTTGCGCACAAAAGGATGCCCAAAAATGGATACAAAGTGCCCCAAAAGCCTTCAAGATCCTCTTAAGGCCTTCACCGATCAAAACTATCGCAAGAGGAAAGCCCTTGGGAAGGCGAAAATACTCTATCGGGAGGCACAAATGCTCTAAAACCATGTAAAAATCAAAGTTGCAGGTATAAAGGGCCAAATTAATCTCAGCCGTTGGATCTGGCCGATCAACGGTCCAAATCGCATCGGCGGGTCGCAATCAGCGGAAGCAGATTGGCGGTATCGGCAGTGGCAATGGAGATCAGCGATTAAGCGAGGACCGTTGATCGAGTGCACAGATCAATGGCTCACGCTGCGTCGGCATTTCGCTATCGGGGCTGCCAAAGAGGACAGGGCCTTCACATATGTTGTGTTCCGATCCGATGGGCCGGACCCGACAGCCATACAACGCTGCACTTTATATTATTTCGGGTCCGCGGCGATCGCCGATATGCTGGACCCGATGGCCATACAACACCCCGTTTTATATCATTTCGGGTCCGCGGCAGTATCGCTATCGGCAGGGGCTTTACCATATGTTATGTTGCGATGCGATAAGCCGGACCCGATGGCGCTATAAGTTATCTTTAATGAATTATCGGGTCCGGGGTGATTTCGCTATCGGCGTTTTCTAATGGTCGGGGCCTTTACATGTGACATGCCTCCGTCCCGATTAGCCGGACCCGATATGTTTCCAAAGCAGAATGGCATAATATTTGAGGTCCGCCAAAGCTATTTTTATTGATTTTGGGGCATTTTTACATGTATTTTCAAATACAAAGAAACAGAGGGATTGGCCGACTCTGATATGTAATTGCGACCCGATAGGGAAGTTATGCACGCATTAACCTTTGGTATTCAAAAATGGCAAGGTGGGTGGTATTTTTCAGTGGCACGGAGTTGTTTAAAGCAAGCATGCAGTAGTACAGCGCAGCAGGCAGCCGCATTGAACTAACAGAGTGGCCGAAGATTGAAAAGGACAGCCTCGAGCAGATCACTGCATTTATCAGTTATGGGACATCTTTCAGTTAATGCTCCAGCTGCCAGAGAAGGACAACAGAATATTAAAGAAGATCAATTTTGTTTACTGTCACAGTAATTCTATAGCAGAGACCCATACCTAGCAGTTAGAGCGGTTGGTGATCCTTTATGATTCCTCCATGCATAGGCTAGCAGAGATATTTTGTATTGTAACACTATATATACTCAGAACACAAATGTAATCAGTGGGATTAGTGTTAGATGAAGAGAACCCTGTTGTAAGGTTCAACTTCTGGAGACTGTAACTACTTTGTAACCTGCAGCGTCTGGTCTTCATTTCCAGCTAATGCAAGCTTCTTTTGTTGTTTATTGCTCACTTTCCACTTCTCTTTCTTGTTCCAGGCTGTTCCTGTTTGCATTTGTTCTATTGCTGTGAATGTTTAGCATCAGAGGGGCTGTCATCCCACCTCTGTGTTAGGATTTAGCATGTATCATAGAACATGTGTGCATCTGCTGGTGTGGTCAGTCTTCTCCATTATCACCTTATCCTCAAACTGTGAGTAATAGGTGGTTAAAAGCCTTGTAGTCTGGGGGTGTTCACCCATGTCTGGGGTCAATCATAGTAGAAGTGGTTATCTGGCTTGAATATGTAGCATTTGTTCCATTCATCCACCATTTATCCAACTATATTTGGTTGAATTTGTAATGTTCCCGAGCATCACCGATATGCAACCTAGGTGAGTTTCTTGGGGTGATAACATTAAATGGCACCGTTGTCGGGGAGAGGAGAATTGAAGCTCAGCTTCCCTGGGAGATGACACAGCTTCAAGCTTTGATGACAGACAAGGTTTGAGCACAAACTTTGGTTGTAATCATCTGTTTGGCAACTCCACTGGAGGAAGGCCATCCTTTGGCGACTCCACATTGAAGTTCTGGTCTAGTTCGTGAAGCATGCTCGGAGAAATATTCATAAATCACTAGCTGGCCAGTGCCTGATCCTGAGAAGATCGATAAGCAGAAGAAACTTTGCGAAAGGGAGCATCAGGATCAGGTAAGCCTTAAAGAATTTTTGTATCTCTGTTGTTGAAGTATTTCCTTCAGAGATTCATTCAGCTCCTTCCCCCATTCATTTCCCTTTCAGATCTCAGTTGAAAGAAGCATCCATGCTGTCTATCGTTTTCCTCTGTCTCTCCTATCCTCTTTATTGATTCATATCACTCAGTTTACCAGTATCTTTTTACCTTACCTCAGTCATGGCAGGCCAGCAAGCCCTTTCAAAGATAGAACGAATAGTTGCGGCTAGGTATGCACCTTTGGTCTTGCCTACCCCTTTGAATGCCATGCCTGTAGGAGATTATATGGAATATATGCCTAAGTTTACTGGTGCAGAAGGAGTATCAGCTGAAGAGCACCTCGAATCTTTTTATTGTTACGCTGATAATCTTCATATCAATGAAGAGGATGTTTGGATGAGGGTTTTTGTTCAAAGCCTAGGTGGGGAGGCTAGAAAATGGTTTAGAGATTTACCCCCTAGGTCCATTGCAGACATTGATGCTTTAGATGATGTATTTTTAAAGCACTGGGGAAATAATAAAGATCTGCTCTTCTATCATGATGAATTTGGGAACTTGCAGAGAGATCATGGTGAGCTGCTGTCTGATTTCAATATCAGATTTAATCATCTGTACAGCAGAATGCCAGCAGAAATAAAACCTACCCCTTCTTCTGCCATGCTCACATATGCTAATGCCTTCGATTCTCAGTTCTGCCTGCTGTTAAGAGAAAGGAGATGTGCTTCTTTGGCTGATATGCAAGCTGCAGCCTTTGAAGTAGAAGCCAATATTATGGCTGCAGGAAGACTTGAAGGTGATGATGAATGCAGAAGTCGGGGAGGTGAATCCTCATCATCCTCAAAGCCTGAGATTGATAAATTAGCTAGGATGATTGAGCTTTTGACCTCTGAAGTTTCCAAGTTGAGAGCTGAGCAGCGTTTTGAAGAAGCAGGAGCTCATTGTTCTATTTCTTTTCCAACTCCAGATCCATGTAGACGAACACATGAGCATGTGCAGATTTTGCAGAGAAACAGCGCTGCAAACGAAGATCAAAGGGTGAAGACCCTTTGCCAGAATATTGTCATGAAAGAAGTGTATCCTGAGGAGGAGGAGGTCTCTGGTTTGGAAGGCGCTCCTTTCCTAACCAGAGCTGCCTATGAAGAGGCATTGGCCAAGAGCGCTGCTCGACAATTTGTTGTGGCTGCAGAACAAGAAATTGCCCAGCAGTGGCAGCCTACAGCAAGCACCTGCCCCTTCCAGCAATCTGAGCCCGAAGTCAGCGCACCTCTCCATGGCTATGTAGATCTGCAAATTGTCCAGCCTGCTGTTGTCCCCAGTTCAGTGATTAAAAAGGGGGAGGAAAGCTCCCCATCATCTTTTGCTTCTTTGTCTGCTCAAGTGAAGATCCCTCATTGCTGCCCCTTGAACACTGAGGCAGAACATAATTCGAAGTCCGAGGCTGATACTGATCAAATCAGTCTTGATATTCTCATGCCTGCCCAGTTGGCCCCCACGCAGATTGAAGTGACAGCATATCAGAAGACAGAAGGAGAGGATGCGCAGTCATGGGTTTCCTCCTTGGATGAGGAGTGTTCAAAGGAAGATTCAGGAGCAGAAATTATCTCTGTGTCATCTGCACAAGAAAACAATGATGCATCGTTCATATTTATTTTGCAGGCCACAGAAGATAAAAATAGGTACACAGCATGCATGGTTATCCAGCAGGTGTACAAAGGCTCCCATGAAGAACATCCAAGGAGGAAAATACACAGAGGGGAAATGAAATTTGATCCCTATCTACCCAATAAGCTCAAATGCCCCAAACTGTTCGAGGTAGAGGATCAAATCAATCCAGTCCTGCTGATCCATGATGAACCGGGCTGAGAGCAGGAGAAACAGTTTTGATTGCCCTACCAATGGGCAAATTTTGAGGTTTACATTTTCAAGCTTTTATGTTTGTAATTAAGTTCTTTTACAGTTTTTATGTTGTATGCTTAGTTGACTCCATGCCCAATGGACACTAGGCAATTGTTTTTTAAAGCTTGTTTTGTAGGAAGGCATTGGTCTGCAGTTCTTGAGACCTCGCAGGGAGGATCTCATCCCCAGAAGGAGCCAGTGTTAGCTCTGCTACATAATCCAACATTTGAGGATCAAATGTAGTCCTGATTGGGTTGCTTGCGCACAGAAGGATGCCCAAAAATGGATACAAAGTGCCCCAAAAGCCTTCAAGATCCTCTTAAGGCCTTCACCGATCAAAACTATCGCAAGAGGAAAGCCCTTGGGAAGGCGGAAATACTCTATCGGGAGGCACAAATGCTCTAAAACCATGTAAAAATCAAAGTTGCAGGTATAAAGGGCCGAATTAATCTCAGCCGTTGGATCTGGCCGATCAACGGTCCAGATCGCATCGGCGGGTCGCAATCAGCGGAAGCAGATCGGCGGTATCGGCAGTGGCAATGGAGATCAGCGATTAAGCGAGGACCGTTGATCGAGTGCACGGATCAACGGCTCACGCTGCGTCGGCATTTTGCTATCGGGGCTGCCAAAGAGGATAGGGCCTTCACATATGTTGTGTTTCGATCCGATGGGCCGGACCCGATGGCCATACAATGCTGCACTTTATATTATTTCGGGTCCGCGGCGATCGCCGATATGCTGGACCCGATGGCCATACAACACCCCGTTTTATATCATTTCGGGTCCGCGGCAGTATCGCTATCGGCAGGGGCTTTACCATATGTTATGTTGTGATGCGATAAGCCGGACCCGATGGTGCTATAAGTTATCTTTAATGAATTATTGGGTCCGGGGTGATTTCGCTATCGGCGTTTTCTAATGGTTGGGGCCTTTACATGTGACATGCCTCCGTCCCGATTAGCCGGACCCGATATGTTTCCAAAGTAGAATGGCATAATATTTGAGGTCCGCCAAAGCTATTTTTATTGATTTTGGGGCATTTTTACATGTATTTTCAAATACAAAGAAACAGAGGGATTGGCCGGCTCTGATATGTAATTGCGACCCGATAGGAAAGTTATGCACGCATTAACCTTTGGTATTCAAAAATGGCAAGGTGGGCAGTATTTTTCAGTGGCACGGAGCTGTTTAAAGCAAGCATGCAGCAGTACAACGCAGCAGGCAGCCGCATTGAACTAACAGAGTGGCCGAAGATTGAAAAGGACAGCCTCGAGCGGATCACTGCATTTATCAGTTATGGGGCGTCTTTCAGTTAATGCTCCAGCTGCCAGAGAAGGACAACAGAATATCAAAGAAGATCAATTTTGTTTACTGTCACAGTAATGCTATAGCAGAGACCCATACCTAGCAGTTAGAGCGGTTGGTGATCCTTTATGATTCCTCCATGCATAGGCTAGCAGAGATATTTTGTATTGTAACACTATATATACTCAGAACACAAATGTAATCAGTGGGATTAGTGTTAGATGAAGAGAACCCTGTTGTAAGGTTCAACTTCTGGAGACTGTAACTACTTTGTAACCTGCAGTGTCTGGTCTTCATTTCCAGCTAATGCAAGCTTCTTTTGTTGTTTATTGCTCACTTTCCACTTCTCTTTCTTGTTCCAGGCTGTGCCTGTTTGCATTTGTTCTATTGCTGTGAATGTTTAGCATCAGAGGGGCTGTCATCCCACCTTTGTGTTAGGATTTAGCATGTATCATAGAACATGTGTGCAGGTTTCTGTTGTTTAATGCATAGAGAGCTGTCATCATGTCTGTGCATTAGAAACTAGATTTACATACCCCTTAACTGGTTGCAGCCGGCCATCACGGGGTCCTGTGCATCTGCTGGTGTGGTCAGTCTTCTCCATTATCACCTTATCCTCAAACTGTGAGTAATAGGTGGTTAAAAGCCTTGTAGTCTGCGGGTGTTCAACCATGCCTGGGGTCAATCATAGTAGAAGTGGTTATCTGGCTTGAATATGCAGCATTTGTTCCATTCATCCACCATTTATCCAACTATATTTGGTTGAATTTGTAATGTTCCCAAGCATCACCGATATGCAACCTAGGTGAGTTTCTTGGGGTGATAACAGATCCTATTCGAATATCATCTTATACACTATGGCGAAAAAATGATCGGACAACCGTGTGATTACTCCTTTGAAGCTGCATTCGGAAAACAACTTGAAATGTGTGTTCACAGCAGTATCCGCCAGTGACCATGCACACTCCAAACACGAGAACTCTTGTTGGGAAAATATTGCATCTAAGATGTAGGTGGACATGTAAATCCCTGCATGCATACATCTAGGTGACTATCGAGCCTTCGTTACTTGTTCCTTCAGCTGATGAGCTAACATGCTGGACCAGTTACATGGTTTTCCATCTTTAGCTAGTTGGTCCAGCGCAATCACCCAACTCTGTGGGAAGGTTTTCATGTTTTCTTGGCTATAAAGTCGACATGCAAATATGACCAAGTATTAGTACGCCTTCCGTTGTCTCTTCATCTTGTAGATCTAGTTTGGGGTCAACCTCAATCGAGTCGGCTCCTTTACCGAGTTCTTCAGAATGTCTCTGGAGTTAGTGATGTTGTTGGGTAAGATGAATGGAGTCTTCATGACAGTCATGGGCTCTAACATCTTATACATCTCATCATAATATCATGCCTAGAAGGTTGCAAGCATTGTCCCACTGACACTGCTCAAGGTCATTGTCTCAGGATCAGTGTGAGAGACAATCCAATGTATCATGTTCATGAATGGGAACATAGGGTATCTACATGCAATCTAGTACAAGTCGGACTTGTGAATTTTCACATACACCTAACAGTCTTCAAGGTCTTCCTGAAAAGTGCCTGCAAATACTTCATTGACCTATTGCCACTTCAGCTTGATGTCCTTGTCTATAAACAACTTTTTATCTTCATAGATCGGTAGACTAGAGGAAACTCACTCAACTGTTACTCCAGTTGCCTTCCCATCAGTGTCCTTTGATCCCACCCTCTTAGAAACCATTGATCTTGTACTGCTAAGAGGCAGATGAACACCTGAAAGATCTTGAGACAAGAAACATGCATGGAAAGAAATATGTCAGCGAAAACAGAAGCCAATTTTGGGAATGCCACAGCACATACCTAGGGAACTGATAGGCAAGATTGCGCAATTTCTTCTGGGAGGCTGGGTGAGTGGCTGCCAAAACTGTGAAAAATTTAGTCTGGGCTATCTGGGAGGTGAGAATGGCTGCTAGATTTTCATAATGCACAACCCAGACTGGTTGTTGGCTGATGGGATTGCGTAATGTGCAATTCCAGCTGGGAATGACTGCAGGCTCAGGGACCGCATTACGTAATTTTTTAGGCTAGCAGTCACTATCCCTCATAAATGCGAAAAATAGTCCTGGAGGATAGTACTGGGCATAAATGCGCATTTATGGAGAAGAAGACAGAGCTTTCCTTCTCTGGATTGCATAATGTTGTCTCAGTGAAGGCAGAGTCCAGGACAAGGTTGGCTAGACTCGCCGATGGGAAACTGAAAGAAAATATGAAATTAAATGCATGGTGACACTAAGTGAAAGTAGAAGTGATTGAAAATACATGCAAACATGAATGAAATATTTGGTAAACAAATCAACATGCATGTGGGTGAAGCGAGTCGTTGAATCGGAGACTGCTCATGCAAAATAGTTTCATGCACGCGACAGTAGTGAGATAGTAACAAAAACTGAAACAGTGCTAGGATAGGCTAGTATACATGTAAATGACAGTAAGCATTCAAAGAAATCAAGAAAACAACACTCGCCCAAGGGAAAAGACAAAAAGCGACAGAACTGTTGAAAAAGACAAGTTGAGGCCACTTACCCATGAATAGATGATTTTGATGTGTCGAAGAGTCCTGGATGTGTTGTGGGATGTTAGAGTTCCAAGATCAATGTGAAAGAATGAGCTTTGATTTGTCGAATAAATAATTTTTGAGCTCATGACGCACATGCCACAAATCTAGGAAAAAGCGACACTTGGAGGAAAGTTTCTAAACCAACTTGCATGTAACCTCCAGCTGCTAAAAATATCTCCCTGAATCATGGGATGCCTTTTGCATGTTTCCTTCTTCTATTCCGAGAAAAAGCAAGCTATGCATGCAAGTCAAGTTTCCTTGGTCTTGGGTGAAACTGGTCAACCCAATTGCTCGTGCATGAAGCTTCTCAACTGCTGGAAGGAAATTCACATTTCTGGCTGGGAGTTGGGTTGGCTTCCAAGGAGATTTCTGTAATTTCTAGGTAGAGTAGCTGACTGCTGCCCAGATTTGTGCAAATTCTTGGCTGAGCAGCCCTGCTGGGGAAAATTGCGCAATTTTGACTATGAGTGTGTTATAGACATTTTTGTGCCTTACAGCTCTAAGCATGAAATGTCCATAAACCAAGGGCTCCTAAGTCCCTAAAAGTGTTGTTCTAACTCCTAAAGGAACAAGGTCAACAAATTACAGCTTCTCCCAGAAGTTCTCCACCAGAAACTGCTCAGAATCAGTCAAATCAGGATCATTTCAGCTGCTCCATTGGCCAAATGCGTTGCATAGCACCTAAGTCCACTAGCTAGGTGCGTTGCAACGCACCTAAATGCACTACCAGGGTGCGTTGAGTGGGAAATGACAAGTGGCAGAGTCATTCCACGAGGTGGAGAGACAATGGAAGCTTCCAGAATCTTCTCCAATGACACTTGCCTCACTGAATTCGACCAAGGATGAGTAAGAGGCTCTCAGTCTCCAAGTGGAAGCAAGAACTGACAGAGAGAAGACACTAGTCAAATCATAAGCTGACTCATCCTCCTTGCATACATCTATATATGGATCCCTCATCCCAGAGATCCAGAGGCTGGAATTTTGTACATTGCAAAGAATTGTTGGTTTTGAGATAGATATCAGAGTATTGGGTGATTTATGCTTTGTTGGAGGTGAAGAGGGGCTTCTTTGCTGGGAGGTTGATGCTAGATCAGGAATCATCGGTTGTAACTCCTCCTGGATCTTCTTGTTATATCACTAAAACTATTTGAGTTTCTCCTACATGCTTATGTATCATTGATGCTTGTTACATTTGTATGTTTAGCTTAAATCTGATCCTAAGCTATTTATGAATATAAATCCATGTCTTTGTGTAGTTTTCTTCTTCTGTGATCTTACAGGAACTTGGTGAAGCTGGGCAAGTAAGGAAGCAGGTAGCTGGAAGCTGTCAAAGAAGAGAGAGATTGGATCAAAGGACTAGCGCAAGACACAGGTTGGTTCATCCTATTCCTCTTTGTTTATAGTTCATAAAGAAGAATATAAAAGTAGTTTTCTCTGTTTGTTTCTAAGGTAACTGTCACACCTTAGTGGGATAGAGTCGTTCTGAATAGACACTTATCCCGATAACAAAATGGTGACTCCGCTGGGGACGATTGTCTAGTTAGTTTGTTTGTGTTTCTCTTGTTGTTTGTTTCATAAACTTAGAAGTAGCAAATCGAACTGCATTTACCATTAACAAATGCAAAGTAGACGTCTGCTTCTTCAATCCATTCACTGGATCTGTTTATGATTTGAACAACTGATTCACAAATGATCTGATTTCCCTTTGTGATAGCTCTTAGACCTTCTTTAAATCTACCCTCTGATTGTGCATTACTGATTGCTTTTACTCGGCCAAAAACCATAGATTAAACTACAAATCATGACCCAGAACCCAGATAGAATTCTCATTTCTGCCCCAGTGCATGTACTGTGAAGAGTTCCTGCATTTCAGCGCAGTTCCCGAGAGGGCAACCTGCGTCGCAATCCAGTTTCTCTGTGTAACAGGTGCGCTGATCAGCCTAGCCTTATGCAGCTGAGGTTCTTTGCTTCATTTTTTTCAGTTTTGTCTCTGATTTTTTGCAGCCTGTGATCAGTGTATGTGTCTGTTTAAAAACCCCTTTTCCTTGCTGTAATTCCGCCTCCTTTGTACAAAAATACTGTAGATATTTTTGTGTGTTTGTTACGTCATTTACAGTTTTCCATTGCAAAAGTAGAATAGTCATACTGTCGTCCTTTGATTCAGATCTGTCGCAAGTGTCGATTTTGATCATAGGAGAAATTTTATTTGCTGTTGACAGTCGATTATGCTTTTACTTTTGCTTTTGGTTTGAATTTGTGACTTTCTAGTGTCGAAACGAGTATTTACTTCAAAATCATAAAGTGTTGTAATCATCTCTACCTTTTGATTTCGAAAAGAAGCTTGTTTGTGTTTGTCACTTGAAAGCAAATTCAAATTTGTACAACAACTTTCTTTTTAGGAATCAATATTAAGAAAGTGAAAAAACAAAACACATGCATGTGCATTTGCATATTGGCAGTCTGTTTGGCTTGATTTAGGAAAAGTGCATTTACAGTGTGCTCTTTGCTCTTTGCGAAAAGATTGTGTCTTTCTTTTCCCCTTGTAGCTAGGATTTTCATTGCTAAAAAGAGATAAAAGTTTTTTTATCATCTTTAGATTGCATTTTAGGAATTACATCTACATCTCGTGGTGATCCCAAAAGGCAAACTTCATAAGAAAGATCAACTTAAAATAAATTCAATGAACTTAACAACGCTTTGGAACTTAACGCACAACATTTAGAGGTCTAGGCTAGAGACGTATTCCGGCGTCGTAAAGCCTGGTAACTGTTGTCCTCACTGATGGTTGGGTGATTCCTCCACTTTGAGATGATAAGTGTCAGTATGGACTTGTGCTCCCACGTACCGTCGAGTATATATTGGGAGACCCCTATAGGCTTAAAACCTTTTATCCATAGGAAGCCGTGTCGGCCGCCCTACTGATCGCAATGCACTGAACACAGCGTTCAGGAAGATTGACTGTCGTACCGTAAAAAGTATTCTGCAGTTTTGCGATTGGTTTGGTACTCCCTCTACCTAGACCTCCAGAGCAGTCCCTTTCGTTCCTTTTCAGACTCCTTAACGGAAAAGGTCCATCTGAGCACTTGTCACTTCAGGCTCATTAAAAATCGAAGGAGACTAGAGTCATCTTTTGTTTTTTCTCGACTCTTAAAAACTGAAAAAACAAGTTGTGTCAAAGCGTGTTAAAATTTATTTTAAACGGAATATTAATACCCTTTTCCTACGTTGATCTTGGGTTGAGAAAATGGAGCCTACCAACCAAGGAATTCCCCTTGGTGGAAATCCTAGTCCCTTCTCCTCTTGGGGAGATGTTGGTGTGCCCCATATGGCCACATTGTCGCTTCCAGGACTGACAATTGGCTTGCCAGTATGGCTCTTCTCAACCAATGTCGTTCAGAACACCACCATTCCTGAACAATCGAATCAGCAATTAGATGAGTCCAGAGTTGCCCACCAGCCTTCTACTTCCTCTAATTCTTCCTCTCCTCCTTCCTCTTCGCTTGATGGAACTGGTAAAGCTAAAAGCCAAGTTCCTAAGGAGAAGAAGGAAAAGAAGAAGAAAGAGAAAAAGAGGAGGGAGCTAAAGGCGAATGGGGGAAAACGAGTGTCGTCTAACGAAAATCCACACACTACACCGACCAGGCCTAAATCACCATGTGTGTTATAGACATTTTTGTGCCTTACAGAATTGAGCATGAAATGTCCATAATCTAAGGGATCCAAAGTCCCTAAACATGTTGTTCCTACCCCTAGAGGAACAAGGCTAACAAACCACAGCAATTCACAGAAGTTCTCCACCAGAAACTGCTCAAAAACAAGTCAATTCAGGATCAGTTCAAAGGCTCCACTAGCTGTCTACGCTGAAATGCAAAGTCTGAACTGGCTACCTACACTGCAACGCAGGTAGAAGCACTACCAGGGTGCGCTGAGCGGGAATTGACAAATGGCAGGTTCATTCAGCGAGGTGTCAAGACCCTGGAAGCTTCCAGAATCTTCCTCAATGACACTTGCCTCAATGAATTCGACTCATGATGAGTAAGAGGTTCTCAAACTCCAAGTGGAAGCAAGAACCTCCAAGTGGAAACAAGAACTGACAGAGGGAGAGGACACTAGTCAGATCTCAAGCTGACTCATCCTCTCTCCAAACATCTATATATGGATCTCTCCTCCATGAGATCTAGGGGCTGGAATTTGGTTATTGCAAAGAATTGTTGTTGGTTTGAGATTGGAATCATTGGGTGCTTAATGCTTTGAAGGGAGGTGAAGATAGGAATTCCATTTGCTGGGAAGGAGATGCTCGATTGGAGCCTTCTTGGTTGTATCTCTTCCTGAACCTTGTTATTCATCAATAAAGCTATCTTGGTTTCTCCTATATACTGATGTATCTTTGATGTATGATTGCATTAGTATGTTTAGTTTATTTCTAATCCTGAACTAGTTATGAATATGAATCTATGTCTTTGTGTAGTATTCTCTTCTTGTGATCTTGTAGGGACCTGTTGAAGCTGGGCGAGCGAGAAGGCAAGTAGCTGGAACTCTCAAAGAGAAGAGAAACCGGATCGAGGGACAAACGGAAGACACTAGTTAGTCCATCCATCTCTCTTCATTCTTAATTCATAAAGGAAGAATACTAGAATAGTTGTCTCTGTTTGTTGCTAAGGCATTGTCACACCTTAGGTGGATAGGATCGTCCTGCATAGGCATTTTTCCCCACAACAAATTGGCGACTCCACTGGGGAAATCTATTTAGTCATTTTATTTGTGTCTCTATCATTGTTTGTTTCATAGACTCAACAGCAACAATCGAACTGCATCTGCTATTCTTAGATGCAAAGTAGACAGCTGCTGCTTTGATCCAATCACTGGATTTATCTATGATCTGAACAATGGACTCACAAATGATTTGATGATCCTTTGTGATAGATCTTAGTCCTCCCTCAAAGCATCCCTTTGATTGTACCTTGCTTGTTGCTTTTATTTGGCCTGAAACCGTAGATTAATCAACGAACTGTGACCCAGAACCCAGTGAGAAACTCTCGTTTCTCCTTCAGCGCAGACCCTATGAAGATGTTCTGCATTTCAACGCAGGTCCCGTGAAGGCCACCTGCACTGAATGTTAAAACCCCTGTGTTGAGGTTGCACTGATCCAGTTAGGCCTTGTGTAGCTGGGGTTCTCTGCTCTGTTTTTCCTTGTTTTGATCTCTGATTTTTGCAGCCTGTAACCAGCATAGGTACCTGTCTGATAACTCCTTTTCTCTGCTTAAATTCCGCCTCCTTTTGTACAAAAAGACTGTGAGTGTTTTTATATGTTTGTGGTGTCATTTACAGTTTTGCTTTGCAAGAGTGAAATAATCATCCTGTAGCCCTTGATTCAGATCTGTTGATTGTGATCTTAGGAGAGAGTTCATTGGCTGTTTACAGTTGATTATACATTTACTTTTGCTTTTGGTTTGAGTTTGTCTCTTTTAAGTGTCGAAACAAGTGTTCATTTCGAAAGTCGTAAAGTGTTGTACTCTCTTCTACCCTTTCTAATTTCGAAAAAGTAAACTTGCTTGTATTTGTCATTTAAAAGCGAATTCAAAGTTGTACAAAAAGCTTTCTTTTTAGGCATCAATATTAAGAAAGTGGAAAACAAACACCTGCATTGTGCATTTGCATCTTGATAGTTTGCATGCTTGATTTAGGAAAAGTGCATTAGAGTGTGCTGATTGCTCTTTGAGAAAAGATGGTGTGTTTCTTTTCCCTTTTTAGCTAGGATTTTCATAGTTGAAAAGATATAAAGCTTGCTTATCATCTTTAGACTACATTTAGGAATTGTATCATACATCTCGTGGTGATCCAGAAAGGCAAACTTCTAAAAAGATCAACCTAAAATAAATCGAATGAACTTAACAATGCTTTGAAACATAACGCACAACATAGAAGTCTAGGCTAGAGACGTGTTTCGGCGTCGTAAAGCCTGGTGACTGTCGATCTCGTTGATGGTGGGTGATTCCTCCTGAGGGACGATAGCGCCAGTACAGATTGTGCTCCCATGTACCGTCGCGTATATATTGGGAGACCCCTATAGGAATATAGCCTTTATCCATAGGAAGTCGTGTTGGCCGCCCTACTGATCGCAATGCACTGAACACAGCATTCAGGAAGATCGACCGCCCGTACCCTAAAAAGTATTCTGTGGTTTTGCGAAAAGTTTGGCACACCCTCTACCTAGAACTCCAGAGCAATCCCTTTTGGCCTTTTTTAGACTCTATAACGGAAAATGTCCATCCGAGCATTTGTCACTTTAGGCTCGTTAAAACATCGAAGGAGACTAGAGTCATCTTTAGCTTTTTCTCGACTCTTTAAAAGTGAAAAAGCAAGTTGTGTCTAAGCGTCGTTAAAAATTTATTTTAAATGGAACAATCACCCTTTATTCCTGCGTTGATCTTTAGGTTGAAAAAATGGAGCCCACCAACCAAGGAATTCCCCTTGGTGGAAATCCTAGTCCCTTCTCCTCTTGGGGAGATGTTGGTGCGCCCCATATGGCCACATTGTCGCTTCCAGGACTGACAATTGGCCTGCCGGTCTGGCTCTTTTCAACCAATGTCGTTCAGAACACCACTATTCCTGAACAATCGAGTCAATAGTTAGACCAGACCAGAGTTACCCACCAGCCTTCTGCTTCATCTAATTCTTCCTCTCCTCCTTCCTCTTCGCTTGACGGGACTGGTAAAACAAAAAACCAAGTTCCTAAGGAGAAGAAGGAAAAGAAGAAGAAAGAAAAGAAGAAGAAGGAGCCAAAAGCGACTGAGGGCAAACAAGTGTCGTCTGACAAAAATCCACACACAGCACTGACTAGGCCTAAATCGCCATGTATCATATGCAAGGGAGACCAATTTCATAGAGATTGTCCCTGCATCCCTCGGATACTAAGGGACTAGTCTCCCCATTTGCACAATTCGGTGGCGTCGACCTCTGATAGCCATGTTGACAGCACACCGTCAACTAGTGAAAGTGAAGTCACAGGACAGAGAGGGAAAGCTAGATTTCCCTGCAAACTGTGTGAAGGCGACCATGCCATCCACCGTTGTCCCTTCTTAGATGAGGCTAAAAGAGTTTTGGAAGATCGCCCGATTTTATGAGCGCAACTTCCTCCTGGATATCAAAAATTCCTGCCAAGTCCTTCACTAGTTGAGAACCCGGCTGGCCCGCTCAGGTGGTCAGCCGAAGCACCTATCATTGAAGATGAACCGTCTGAATCCATACCTGACGAAAGTCAAAAGGTTCAGGCGGCAGTTGACTCGGTTTTGCCTTCAGAGGCTCTATCTTCGAATGATATCATCACTGAAGAGAATAAAGACGACACCGTCCAAATTCTCTTCATCAACACATACTCCAACGAATAGGGGGGCAATTTGCCCATTCCTTTATCGCAGGAAGGAACTTCGTCAGAGTCATACCCGGCCGTCTATTCGGTCCCACCACCAAGCAACCTAGTTGTGTCCTTCGACTGGAACCCACTAGGCAGACCCCGGTTGCCAACAAGCATACCATTCAGAATTATCGTTCAAATATACAGAATGGTAATGGCTGGCACCATCATTGATGAGGGGGCATCTGTGAGTATCCTTTCCTCTATTGCTTGGAAAGCGCTTGGTTC
The DNA here is from genome assembly GCA_031772625.1 of Pinus tabuliformis. Classification (NCBI taxonomy): domain Eukaryota; kingdom Viridiplantae; phylum Streptophyta; class Pinopsida; order Pinales; family Pinaceae; genus Pinus; species Pinus tabuliformis. The sequence continues at coordinate 599,166,324 of CM062815.1, read as the reverse complement.
GCCAGCGCTTTTGCCTAAAATGAGAAATCTATCAGGCTTTGATAAAGGAACCAGTCGACCTTTAGGGATCCTCCCCAATGTGCCCATAACATTGAAAGGGAAGACCGTTCAATTGAATGTGATGGTCGTTCAAGGACCCTTAGATTATAACCTACTCCTTGGACGAGACTATATATATTGCATGGGAGCCATCGTCTCATCACTCTTCAGAGTAATGTGTTTTCCGCATGAAGGAAGAGTGGTCAAGCTCGTGGACCAACTTTCATTTCCCAGATCACGCATCGCAAATAGTCATACACCATCCCTAAATGGTCTCTTCACGCATGAAGTGTCTCAACCCACGGTCCATCCTCCCGATTAGCGCGAGTAATCCGGAGGGATATGACTGGAACCCAGGGGGCATGCGTCCTGGTCTACTTCGGCGAGAAAACTTTAGGTATAGGGTAGGTTTCCGCGGGAGAATATGACTAGTCCGTACCCCGTCCGGCGTGGAAGAGGGGTTGTTCTAGAATAAGATTCTTTTGTCAAAGTTATGTGAGTTGGCGGGCATCGTCGCTCACCTTTGTTTATCTCGGTAGACATCGCCGAAGAAGTGTTTTGTTTGAAAGATTAATAGAACAATCTTTGGGTAACCTGAAAGAGGTAGGCCTCTCTCGGTAAAACAAATGTTTTATTGGACTAAAGAAGGGGTAACCTTGAAATCGTACTTTATACCTGGGGGCATGCAAACCTTTTGGAGTGCAAGCAAAAAGCGGTTATTTATCTGTTTTTTGGGTTAGCCGTTCCCTAACTTGCATAAAGAAAGGATCTGGAGCAAAGCTTAGTGAGATGAAGCTCCATAAAAAATAGAATCTTGATGAGACACTCTTATCATATGACTGGATTACTCAAGCAGTTTTAGCACATAGTTCATGCTCGTTAAAAAATAAACGCAAGATCCGAGCAGTTTTAGCACATAGTTCATGCTTGTTAAAAAATAAACATAAGATCAAGCAAGTGTTTCAATCCACGTTTAAGCTCGTTAAAAAATGAACTACCCGGTAAATAACCACTGCGAATGAAAATTATCAGCCATTAAAGCCTTGGTCGTGTTTGCACAGTCACCTCCACTTTTCCATTGGCCGATCGTTCACCTCCATTTGATTATTTACCCATTTTGAGGAACAGCTGCGAAGAGTGATTACACTAGCCATCCTTGTGACACTGCCGTGATTGGAAAACTCCAACATGTACCTGGAATCAGCTGCTAACCCATTTTATCACTCGTTCCTCAAAAGACGAGTCTTCTTTAAGCTCTTTTCATCTGACTCGTAAAATATGAAAAGATTGCCGAGTTTTGGCCTTCCAGCTCATTAAAGCGACCGGAAGTGCTATCCCTCCTCTAGATTTTAATCTTTTTGGACCTGAGGGATTATTGCACAAAAAGATCGAGTGCTTGTTTTGTTTGGCTTGTTAAAACTATCGAAAACTCATCCCTTCTGTATTGTTTTATACTTTTTCGGACTTAAGGGATTAGATGACGAAAAAGGAACTTCGGAGTTATCTTTACGTACCTTTTCAGACTCTCTAAAAGTGAAAAGGGACCGAGTTATCTTTGTCGTTAAACTCGTTAAAAAGCATTAATAGCGACAAACTTGTCTTTAGACGAGAACGAGTTTCACTATCGCTAGGCTCGTTAAAACATAGCGATGGGCTTGCCCGAAGGGCAAGTTATAGAACAAGCATATGTTATCCTCCTCAAGCTTGACAAAAATAAAGAGGTACTGGTCAGCAATGACTGGGGAAAATTGGGAGAAACTCAAGAAAACTTTGATGGTAGCAAGTCGCTCTTGAACATGACACTTTTCCTCCGTACCATAATCGGGTTGGGTTGTTTCATTCACCGGTCACATCACCATGGTCTCGCCATACCATCCATATTTGGGGTAATGCTACCGATCCATCGCATAAGTGTCACCATATGTTCAAGAGAAGTCGTTCAGAGAAGTCAACCGTGTCCCATCCACTGCCGTACATTATCCTTCATCCTTTCATGACCGCCACCCTGAGTCATATGTCACAGATCATTTTCACCTCCATCAAAATCATTAGCTCCGTTCCGTGTCATTGATGTGGGATTCATTAAGGCCCTCCTTTGACAGATCGCTTCTTGTCGACATCAGCTCATTATCCAAGAAGTTGATCTAGGAACACCCCCTTCAGTACTTTGAAGCTTGCATGCCTAAATGGCAAGTTTCTCACTTCCGGCGACAGGTATACATCAATGACCTTCGACCGAAAGATTTTGCATGGTGTTCGACGCCAAGTCCTTTATTCACACCACGTGAATTGTACTGCAGTACCTTGAGGGTCATTATCATTATCGGTGATTCCTCTCGCGCTTGTTAACGGTTTACCTCATTGACCGGTAATCAAGCGATGTCTTTCCATGTTCGACTTCAGAACATTTCTCACATGGATCGACTTGTACTTAGAGTGAAGATCGAACGAGTTTGAAGACCCCGGATCTAATTTCATCCATCCGGGCTGCGATATATATTTAGGAAAGATAAAGACATTGACATGTACATCATTGTAGCAGATAATCATCCTACCCAAAGGATGATAATTTCATCAAAATTATCAGTCTACCATCAGACGATTGTCTGTTCTATGTACAGAAAAATGAATTTATAAAGCTGAGCATGGGAATGCCCACCTCAGCTAAATCATGAAAGCAGTATGAAAAATAATGTATTGTATTGTATCTTATTACAGGTCTCCTCCCAGCATTGGATGAACTTCGGATCCTCCTGATAAAGCATTTCACCCGATAAACGGCCTCATACTTTAGGGGGCAACTGTTATAGACATTTTTGTGCCTTACAGCATTGAGCATGAAATGTCCATAATCTAAGGGATCCAAAGTCCCTAAACATGTTGTTCCTACCCCTAGAGGAACAAGGCTAACAAACCACAGCAATTCACAGAAGTTCTCCACCAGAAACTGCTCAAAAACAAGTCAATTCAGGATCAGTTCAGAGGCTCCACTAGCTGTCTGCGCTAAAATACAAAGTCTGAACTGGCTACCTGCACTGTAACGCAGGTAGAAGCACTACCAGGGTGCGCTGAGAGGGAATTGACAAATGGCAGGTTCATTCAGCGAGGTGTCAAGACCCTGGAAGCTTCCAGAATCTTCCTCAATGACACTTGCCTCAATGAATTCGACTCATGATGAGTAAGAGGTTCTCAAACTCCAAGTGGAAGCAAGAACCTCCAAGTGGAAACAAGAACTGACAGAGGGAGAGGACACTAGTCAAATCTCAAGCTGACTCATCCTCTCTCCAAGCATCTATATATGGATCTCTCCTCCATGAGATCTAGGGGCTGGAATTTGGTTATTGCAAAGAATTGTTGTTGGTTTGAGATTGGAATCATTGGGTGCTTAATGCTTTGAAGGGAGGTGAAGATAGGAATTCCATTTGCTGGGAACGAGATGCTCGATTGGAGCCTTCTTGGTTGTATCTCTTCCTGAACCTTGTTATTCATCAATAAAGCTATCTTGGTTTCTCCTATATACTGATGTATCTTCGATGTATGATTGCATTAGTATGTTTAGTTTATTTCTAATCCTGAACTAGTTATGAATATGAATCTACGTCTTTGTGTAGTATTCTCTTCTTGTGATCTTGCAGGGACCTGTTGAAGCTGGGCGAGCGAGAAGGAAAGTAGCTGGGAACTCTCAAAGAGAAGAGAAACTGGATCGAGGGACAAACGGAAGACACCGGTTAGTCCATCCATCTCTCTTCATTCTTAATTCATAAAGGAAGAATACTAGAATAGCTGTCTCTGTTTGTTGCTAAGGCATTGTCACACCTTAGGTGGATAGGATCGTCCTGCATAGGCATTTTCCCCACAACAATGTGTCATTTGCAAAGGAGACCACTTTCACAGAGATTGTCCTTGCATCCCCCGGATACTAAGGGACTGGTCTCCTCGTTTGCACAATCCGGTGTCATCAACCTCTGGTGATCATGTTGAAAGCACATCGTCAACTAGTGAAAGTGAAGCCCCAGGACAAAAAGGGAAAGCTAGATTTCCTTGTAAATTGTGCGAAGGCAATCATGCCCTCCATCGCTGTCCCTTCTTAGATGAAGCTAAAAGAGTTTTGGATGATCGTCCGGTTTCACCGTTACGACTTCCTCCTGGATATAAAAAACTCTTGCCGAGTCCATCACTAGTTGAGAATCCAGCTGGCCCACTCAGGTGGTCGGCTGAAGTGCCTATCATTGAAGATAAACCAACTGAATCCATACCAAACGAAAGTCAAAAGGTCGAGGCGGAAGTCGACCCGGTCTTGCCTTTAGAGGTTTTATCTTCGGATGACACAGTCACTGAAGAGAACAAGGATGACACCGTCCAAGTTCTCTTCATCAACACAGACTCCGACGAACATGGGGGAAATCTACCCATTCCTTTACCGCAGGAAGGGAGTTCGTTAGAGCCATACCCAGCCGTTTACTCGATCCCACCTCCAAGCAACCTAGTTGTCTCCTTCGACTGGAATCAACTAGGCAGACCCCGCCTACTAGCAAGTGTACCATTCCGAATTATTATTCAAATATATAGAATGGTCATGGCCGGTACCATCATAGATGAGGGGGCTTCTGTGAGTATCCTTTCCTCTATTGCTTGGAAAGCGCTTGGTTCACCATCGCTTTCGCCTGAGATGAGAAATCTGACAGGCTTTGATAAAGGAACCAGTCGACCTTTAGGGATCCTTCCCGATGTGCCCATAACATTGAGAAGGAAGACAGTTCGCATGAACGTCATGGTAGTTCAAGGACCCTTGGATTATAACCTACTCCTTGGACGAGACTATATTTATTGCATGGGAGCCATCGTCTCCTCACTCTTTAGAGTAATGTGTTTTCCACACGAAGGAAGAGTGGTCAAGCTCGTGGACCAGCTTTCATTTCCCGAATCACGCATAGCAAATAGTCATATACCATCCCTAAATGGTCTCTTCATGCAAGAAATGTCTCAATCCCCAGTCCGTCCTCCCGATGAGCCCGAGTAATTCGGAGGGATATGACTGAAACCCAGGGGGCATGCGTCCTGGTCTACTTTGGCAGGAAAACTTCGGGTATAGGGTAGGTTTCCGCGGGAGAATATGACTAGTCTGTACCCCATCCGTCAGTGGAAGAGGGGTTATTCTAGAATAAGATTCTCTTGTCAAAGTTATGTGCATTGACGAGCGTCATCACTCACCTTTGTTTATCTTGGTAGACATCATCGAAGAAGTGTTTTGTTTGTGCCGCGAATAGAACAATCTTTGGGTAACCTGTAAGAGGTAGGCTTCTCCTGATAGAACAAATGTTTTGTCTGCAAATTGAGGGGTAACCTTGAAACCATATTTTATACCTGGGGGCATGCAAACCTTTTGGAGTGCAAGCGAAGGGTAACTATTTATTTTTTGAATTTTTAGGTCCTCCCTTTAAACCCGTAGTCTAACCCTTTAAACTCGTAGGATTAGTCGTCACCTAACTTGCATAAATAAAGGATGTGGGGCAAAAATCTAAAAGTTGTTGTTTTTATATGAGACATTCTTATCATATGACTGGATTAATCGAGCAGTTTTAGCACATAGTTCAAGCTCGTTAAAAAATAAACATAAGACATGAGCAAATGTTTCCATCCGCGTTTAAGCTCGTTAAAAAATGAACTATTCCCCGGTAAATAACCATCGTGAATGTAACATTTCAGCCATTAAAGCCTTGGTCGTGTTTGCACCGTCACCTCCACTTTTCCATTGGCCGATCATTCACCTCCATTTGATTGTTTACCCATTTTGAGGAACAGCTGCGAAGAGTGATTTCACTAGCCATCCTTGTGACACTGCCATGATTGAAAAATTCCAAACCTTACCTGGAATCAGCTGCTACCCATTTTATCACTCGTTCCTCAAAAGACGAGTCTTCTTTAAGCTCTTTTCAACTGACTCATAAAATATGAAAAGATTGCTGAGTTTTGGCCTTCCAGCTCGTTAAAGCGACCGGAAGTGCTATCCCTCCTCTAGATTTTAATCTTTTTGGACCTGAGGGATTATTGCACAAAAAGATCGAGCGCTTGTTTTGTTCGGCTCGTTAAAGCGATCGAAAATTCATCCCTTCTGTATTGTTTTATACTTTTTCGGACTTAAGGGATTAGATGACGAAAAAGGAATTTTGGAGTTACCTTTACGTACCTTTTCAAACTCTCTAAAAATAAAAAGGACCGAGTTATCTTTGTCGTTAGACTCGTTAAAAAGATTAATAGCGACAAACTTGTCTTTAGACGAGAACGAGTTTCACTATCGCTAGGCTCGTTAAAACATAGCGATGGGATTGCCCGAAGGGAAAATTATAGAACAAGCATATGTTATCCTCCTCAAGCTTGACAAAAATAAAGAGGTACTGGTCAGCAATGACTCGGGAAAAATTGGGAAGAAAACTCAAAGAAACTTTATTGGTAGCAAGTCGCTCTTGAACATGACACTTCCACTCCGTGCCTGAGTCGAGTTGGGTTGTTCCATTCACCAGTCATATCGCCATGGTCTCGCCATACCATCCACATTTTGGGTTAATGCTACCAATCCATCACATAAGTGTCGCCGACATGTTCAAGAGAAGTCATCCAGAAAGGCCACCTGTGTCCCGCCCACTACCATACATTATACTCCATTCTTTCATGACCGCCACCCTGAACCATATATCATCAGATCGTTTTCACCTCCATCAAAATCATTTGCTCCATTTCGTGTCATTGATGTGGGATTCATTAAGGCCCTCCTATGACGGATCACTTCTTGTCGACATCAGCTCATTATCCAAGAAGTTGATCTAGGAACACCCCATTCAGTACTTTGAAGCTTGCATGCCTCAATGGCAAGTTTCTCACTTCCGGCGACAGGTATACATCAATGACCTTTGACCGAAAGATTTTGCGTGGTGTTCGACGCCAATTCCTTTATTCACACCACGTGAATTGTACTGCAGTACCTTGAGGGTCATTATCATTATCTGTGATTCCTCTCGCGCTTGTTAACAGTTTACATCATTGACTGCTAATCAAGCGATGTCTTTCCATGTTCGACTTCAAAACATTTCTCACATGGATCGACTTGTACTTCAAGTGAAGATCGGACGAGATTGAAGACCACGGATCTAGTTTCATCCATCCGGGCTGCGATATATATTTAGGAAAATAAAGACATTGAAATGTACAGCATTGCAGCACAGATAATCATCCTACCAAAAGGATGATGGCTCTATCAGAATCATCAGTCTACCATCAGACGGTTGTCTATCCTATGTACATGAAAATGAATTTATAAAGCTGAGCATGGGAATGCGCCACCTCAGCTAGATCATGAAAACAGTATGAAGATAATGTATTGTACTGTATCTTATTACAGGTCTCCTCTCAGCATTGAAAGAACTTCGGATCCTCCTAATAAAGCATTTCACCCGATAAACGGCCTCATACTTTAGGGGGCAACTGTTATAGACGTTTTTGTGCCTTACAGCTCTAAGCATGAAATGTCCATAAACCAAGGGCTCCTAAGTCCCTAAAAGTGTTGTTCTAACTCCTAAAGGAACAAGGTCAACAAATTACAGCTTCTCCCAGAAGTTCTCCACCAGAAACTGCTCAGAATCAGTCAAATCAGGATCATTTCAGCTGCTCCACTAGCCAAGTGCGTTGCATAGCACCTAAGTCCACTAGCTAGGTGTGTTGCAACGCACCTAAATGCACTACCAGGGTGCGTTGAGCGGGAAATGACAAGTGGCAAAGTCATTCCACGAGGTGGAGAGACAATGGAAGCTTCCAGAATCTTCTCCAATGACACTTGCCTCACTGAATTCGACCAAGGATGAGTAAGAGGCTCTCAGTCTCCAAGTGGAAGCAAGAACTGACAGAGAGAAGACACTAGTCAAATCATAAGCTGACTCATCCTCCTTGCATACATCTATATATGGATCCCTCATCCCAGAGATCCAGAGGCTAGAATTTTGTACATTGCAAAGAATTGCTGTTGGTTTTGAGATAGATATCAGAGTATTGGGTGATTTATGCTTTGTTGGAGGTGAAGAGGGGCTTCTTTGCTGGGAGGTTGATACTGGATCAGGAATCATCGGTTGTAACTCCTCCTGGATCTTCTTGTTATATCAATAAAACTATTTGAGTTTCTCCTACATGCTTATGTATCATTGATGCTTGTTACATTTGTATGTTTAGCTTAAATTTGATCCTAAGCTATTTATGAATATAAATCCATGTCTTTGTGTAGTTTTCTTCTTATGTGATCTTACAGGAACTTGGTGAAGCTGGGTAAGTAAGGAAGCAGGTAGCTGGAAGCTGTCAAAGAAGAGAGAGATTGGATCAAAGGACTAGCGCAAGACACAGGTTGGTTCATCCTATTCCTCTTTGTTTATAGTTCATAAAGAAGAATATAAAAGTAGTTTTCTCTGTTTGTTTCTAAGGTAACTGTCACACCTTAGTGGGATAGAGTCGTTCTGAATAGACACTTATCTCGATAACAGAGTGTTGACTGGCAAAATTGCACAATTCTGGAGCCCAGCAAGCTACCAGATAGGATTGCGCAATTTTTGGAGGGAAGGTTGGTTACCCTCCAAAAATGCACAACTTCTTGGGGGAGTTGCTGAGCCTGCAGTTGGACCAAGTCTGGGTGATTAGCCTATGAGGGGAATGCATCAAGATGTGATCGACAGGCTTCCTTTCTACAAGGAAAACACTAAAGCTTGTGTACTTGATGAAGAAAGACAAGGTGTTGTGAAAAGTTGGTAGGGAGGCTCCAAAATGAACTAAGGAAAAATTTTGGAGGGTGGTTGTAGCTGCTACAACACTTGGTGACACACTGGTAGAACTCTAGCTCTCTGAATGGACCTTATTCGTGAAAAACAAGTCTAACACCTCTGGATGTATTGTTCAGTTCTCATCTCATTTTAGATTCACACTAGATTGATTGTGAGATGTAGCATATGCCAAGCTCTTAGTTGATTGACACACATTCCAAGCCAAGGAAACAAAGTTGTTTTGAATGGGGTTGAGCGGTATATTGGTGCACAAGCAATATAGTCGTCAGAGTCTTAGTTTCATTTTTGATGTTGCTCCGCTACCAGCAGGCCTGGACAGTACCCCTGCGGAGTCACACAGGAACACAAGCATGACTCCGCTGCCAGCGAGCCTGGTCAGTACCCCATCAGAGTTACTTGCATCACCTCTCTGCGCAGGAAGGCATTCTCTTCTTTCACCTTATTCATTTTTCATTTTTCATTTTTTCATTTCTTCAACTATGCATAGCACTTATTTATTTCAAAGGTGGAAGAGGAATCGCAACTTATTGAGAATAGAAGAGGTTGTTCCAACAGGGAAGTAGTTTATTATATCTCTGACGTGCCTGTTAAAGTTCCCCTCACCTTACTCTACTTGATTGAGATGAGAAGGGTTAACCCAAAAACAACCGACTAGAGTAGGTGACACTAATTAGCATGCAAGCGTTGTGTTTTCACCAAGGTTTCTAGAAATCCTCACTGTAGATTAACCTAATAATGCAATATAACTAAAGCAAAATACTTTAATCTACTTCTAAAATCAAACTTGCGGAAGCTTAATAGATTTGAACAAGATCAAGCAGAAAACATATAACCAGAAGCAAAATCAATGCACATGAAACATAGAAGAATACTCAAGGGAAAGCCTCAGCTAAAAACCCCACTATTTGTATCATCATACAAGTGGAAATATCTCAGGATTATGCACAACTTTAGCTCTCACAGCTAGCCAGCTCTCATTACAATCCTCATGGATGCTCACAGGCAAACAAGGCTTCTCACAAACCTTCTCCTCTACCCTCCAAGCCTCCTATTTCCTTGCGTTGTTTCTCCTAGGTGATCCTACTGTTACCAAGTGTAACACTAATCACTCACACTGATCTCACACCATGTAAAACTGTGCAATCCTCAAGGAATGAATTCCTTCTGCATGCAAGAGTTTTCCTTATAGGAAAATTCTTGCAACTGATAGTACACTGTCCCTATCTTTAATCTCAACTAGGTCCTTCTCTGAATAGACATGCATGAGTTATTTATAAGAGAATCTTTAGTTATCTGGAGTACACTAGTTTGATGCATGCATGCATTAACTGACTGAACTCACAATTAGTTCCTCAAACTATTTGGAACTAATTTAACTAGACATAACTCAGTTAACTGAGCTAACTAATTACAACTCAATTATAACTCATCCTTATCTCTTTAATTAAGGGATAATCTCCTTAATTTAAGTGAAAACTGTTGCATGACTTCACAAAGACTTCTAGCTTGAATTTCTCCAACTAATTAATCCAAGATGAATTAATTAATTATCTTTTCAAGGAGCTGGTGAGACTAAATTCGAATTTTAATTCAAGGACAAATTAAAATTGGAATATCCTTGTTGCCACATTTCAACACTCCCTCTCAACGAGAAAGGGATTATCTGCCACCCCAATCCTGTCTCTAAGGAACTTGAATTTACACTTTGACAATGCCTTAGTCAAAATGTCAACATCTTTCTCCTTGGTCAAAATATACCTCAACAACATGATTCTCCTCACCACACAGTCTCTGAGATGATGATACCGAATGTCGATGTGCTTGGACCTGTCATCAAATACTGGATTCTCAGAGAATTTGATACAATTCTGATTATCACAGTTGGATACATCCTCTGATCAAACAAACCAACTAAAATTTTCCGGACCTAGATGGCCTCACATGCTACTTGATTTGCAACCATGTATTCAGCCTCTACCATGCTGAGTGGAACTGACCTCTGTTTCCCGCTGTGCCAGTAAACTGTCGCTGACCCAAGGTTGAAAATTCCACCTGATGTGCTCTACCGATTTGATGGACTTCCTGCCTAATCTGCATCAGTGAAGCTCTGTAGCTTCACTTCCTTTATCCGTCTATACCATAATCCATACTGAGATGTGCCTCTGAGGTATCTCAATACATGTTTTTCCCTATTCCGAAACATCTTGGTAGGCTGAAGCATAGCTTGACTCAGGTGGTTCACCGCATAGCACAAATATGGTCATGTGTTCACTAAGTACATTAGTGAACCCACAAGTTGCCTATACACAGTAGCTTCTACTACTTCTCCTGAAATAGCATCCTCCTTCCTCTAGTTACCTGCTAGAGGAGTCTGCATGGGCATGAACTTCTCCATGTGGAATCTCCTGAGTATCTCATTGGCATACTTGCCTTGAGACACAAACAACTCCGCATCCTTCTACCATACTTCCATGCCAAGGAAGTAATCCATGAGACACATGTCTTTCATCTCGAATTCTCTTGCAAGGTCCTCCTTGCAAGACATGATCAACTGATCATCACCTGTGAATATGAGATCATCAACATAAAGTACAATGATCAACTTCTTACCTTTCACCATGATGTGGTACAAGTTCACATCCACTTCACTCTTTGTGAATCCCAACCTGGTGAAGTAGTTGTCAATCCTGGTGTACCAAGCACGAGGTGCTTGGTTCGGCCTGTACAAAGCTCTCTTGAGTTGGCACACATGCGACTCACGATCGAAGGTATCAAAACCTTTCATCTGCTCTATGTACACCTCTTCCTCAACCTTGCCATTGAGGAATGTAGTCTTCACATCTGTCTTATGGATCTTCTAACCCATCTGTGCTGATAGTGCCAACATCGATATGATAGATGAGTACCTTGCGACAGGAGCAAAAGTCTCATCATAGTCAATCCCTTCAACCTGAGAAAAGCCACAAGCAAAAAATCTTTCCTTATTCTTCTCCACACTACCATCAACAACTTGCTTTACCTTGTAAAGCTAATGGGAACTCACAACTAACTTGTTCTCCGGTCTTGGAACCACATCCGAAACACTATTCCGAACTATGAAGTCATATTTCTCCACCATAGCATCAACCCAAATCTGATGCTGCACTTCTTCCTCAAACGAAGATGTATCGGTCTCAACACATTCCCCACCAAGGACCATGTATCCAGTGTACCTCTCAGGTGAACTCCTCTGTCTGTGCTGAGAAGATGGTTCTGCCACATTCTCTCTCACATCCAACAACAATCTATCAGCTTCTCTTGTGCACTTCCATCCATCTCTGGAAGACTCTACTTGAGTGGATGCATCCACTCCTGGAACCTCTGCATGCAGCTGTTCCACATTAGTTTGAGGCTCCTCCTCCTTAGGAACCAATAGTTCCTCCATAGCCTATAGTTGGAGCTCCCTCTCAAGTGAAACTTGCATGACCTTCTACTCATCAAACCTGAGATCTCTACAAACTACTGTCCTCCGACTGGTAGGCAAGTACACTCGATAGTTGTGGGGTGTATCAGTGTACCCACAAGTATCCCCAACTCAGTTGTCGGCTCAAGCTTCTTCTGTGCATCCTTTGTCACATGGAAATATACCGATGAGCCAAAGATCCTAAAGTGATCCACATTTGGTCTCTTACCGGAGAAATCTTCCTCTAGTGTTTTCATCCCAAGTATGCGATGTGGGCTTCTATTCTACAAATAGATTGTTTTGTTGCATGCCTCAACCCACAAATGAAGTGGTAGGCCTTGGTCATGCAACATCGCCCATTCTGCCCCTACAATCGTTCTGTTCTTCCTCTCAGCCACCCCATTCTGTTGTGGGTTATGAGGTGTTGTCAACTCTCATTTAATTCCCTCCGCTACACAAAAGTGCTTAAAGAGTTGAGAGACTTATTCTCCACCGTTGTCGCTTCTCAAGGCCTTGATCTTCTCCCCTGATTCTTTCTCAACTAAAGCTTTGAACTCACAAAACTTTGAGAAGGTTTGATCCTTCTTCTGCATGAAATAAATCTAGCATTTACGAGAATAATCATCAATGAAAATCACATAATACCTTTGCTTCATTGTGGATGCCATCGAGAATGGTCCACACAAATGAGTATGAACTTGCTCTAAGATCGCTTCTGCTCGACTATCTCAATCCTGAAAGGAAGACTTAGTGTACTTTCCCAAGGTACAACCTTTGCATGTGTCAACTTGCTCAAGTTTACCTTTGGGAAGTCTTGTAGATATCTGCTGCATTATCTTCAAGGCCCCATGATGCAAATGGCCCAATCGCTTGTGCCATAACTTGCCAATGTCTTGGCTCTGCACCAATTTTGCTTTCAAACTCAATGCAGCACAGTCATCTACCTCTAGTTTATAGAGATTCTTCACTCGAATCCCAATCCTCTTGGTCTAAGCCATGGCTATGTGTCTTAGGAACGCCTTTCCTTTACTGAAGACAACATTGTAGCCTTTGTCCTCCAACATCGCGACTGATACCAAGTTCTTCTTCAATCCAAGCACAAACTTCACATCTGTAAAAGTGAGAGGAGCTCCATGCTCCCTCTAAAAAAGCAACCATGCCCACTCCTAAAACACTGTACTTTCCGTCATCACCCATCTCTATGCACATCTTGAGGTCTTTCTCCTCCAAGGTATTGAATAAACTTTTATCGCCGGTCATGTGGAATGACGTTTCACTGTCAAGATACCAAACACAACCCACCATCGATGAAACCATACATGCGATGAGGGTAAAGTCCATTTCAAACTGAGAGGCTAATTCCTTTTTGAACTGAGAGGCTAATGCCTCACCTTCTGATCCTTTTTTGGATCCCTTCTTGGACTTCTTTGATGGGCAATTAGTTTCATAATGTCCCATCTCGTGACAATTAAAGCATTTCACTTTAGATTTGTCACCCTTCTTCCCTCCATGAGAAGAATTAGATTTGGAATGGGAAGCCTTCCCTTTCCCTTTTCTTGCCTTACTCGCTAAGGCCATATTTTCTTCATCATCATTCCTTGATGAAGAACCATCTCAAGTTCTCCTCCTAATCTCCTCCTACATGAGATCCGACCACAGTCATTCCCAATCTGGCAGTTTCTCTCTTCCATTTATATAGTCCTGGTAGTTATTCCAGCTCTTTGGAAGACCAAGGAGAGCAAGGCTCACAATATCATCATCCGCAGTAGTTATTCCCACACTACCAAGCTCATCTCTGCTGGTGATGAGCTTGTTCAAATATGTAGAAATAGTATCACCCTTCTCCATCTTGATTTTCTGAAGCTTATCCTTGAGCGCCAGTTTCCTCTGGTCACTACTATTCTGATAGAGGTCCTTCAATGTCTTCCACATTGAAAACAAAGTATCCTTCCCATGGAGACTCAAGACAATATGGTCTCGAACTCCCTCTAGAAGAATCTGTCTCGCCTTCGCCACACACTTCTTCCATTCAGCCAATTCTTGTGCATTAGCTGCAGCTGGCTTGGGGATTTCTTGATCAATGAAATCCTTCAAACCATTGTCTTCTAATACAGCTTCCATTCTATATTTCCATGCTATGTAATTCGAGTTGCCTTCCAAGGCATACTTGAGTCTCAAGCCATAGAATTCCATTGACCAACCTGAAGTATGAGATGAATTCGATTTGTACCTACAACCTCGAACTTCAAACTTCAAATTCTCTTCTCCATATATTGTTCACAGCTCCGATAACCTTTGCTATGATACCATGTAAAAATTCTCACTACAGATTAACCTGATAATGCAATATAACTAAAGAAAAATACTTTAATCTACTTCTACAATCAAACTTGTGGAAGCTTAATAGATTTGAGAAATATCAAGCAGAACACATATAACCAGAAGCAGAATCAATGCACATGAAACATAGAAGAATACTCAGGGGAAAACCTCAGCTTAAAACCCCACTATCTGTATTATCATACAAGTGGAAATATCTCAAGATTACACACAGCTTTAGCTCTCACAGCTAGCCAGCTCTCAGTACAATCCTCACGGATGCTCACAAGAAAACAAGGCTTCTCACAAACCTTCTCCTCTGCCCTCCAAGCCTCCTATTTCCTTGCGATGTTTCTCCTAGGTGATCCTATTGTTACCAAGTGTAACACTGATCACTCACACTAATCTCACACCCTGTAAAACTACACAATCCTCAAGGAATGAATTCCTTCTGCATGCAAGAGTTTTCCTTATAGGAAAATTCTTGCAACTAATAGTACATTGTCCCTATCTTTAATCTCAACTGGGTCTTTCTCTGAATATACATGCATGAATCACTTATGAGAAAATCTTCAGTTATTTGGAGTACACTAGTTTGATGCATGCATGCATTAACTGACTAAACTCACAATTAGTTCCTCAATCTGTTTGGAAGTAATTTAACTAGACATAACTTAGTTAATTGAGCCAAATAATTACAACTCAATTATAACTCATCCTTATCTCCTTAATTAAGGGATAATCTTATTAATTTAAGGGATAACAGTTGCATGACTTCACAAAGACTTCTAGCTTGAATATCTCCAACTAATTAATCCAAGATGAATTAATTAATTATTTTTTCAAGCAGCTGGTGAGACTAAATTCGAATTTTAATTCAAGGACAAATTAAAATTGGAATGTTCTTGTTGCCACATTTCAACAAGGTTCACTTTGAATATTACGTATTTTCCTTCAACGTATCATGGACTAAAAGTAACAAGTTCTTCATACAGAGGCAAGATGACAGATAACCAAGTAGTGATAGTTGTACAGGCCCTCTTATACTTTACCCAGCTCATTTCAAGATTCATACATGGTTTAATGCAAAACTAACCTACGAACAAAACAAGTGAACTAACCAGCAACAAAACAAAGAAAGAGTAGAAGCAAAAGTGAAAGCAAAGCGAGTAAGAAAACAAGCAAGAAAACAAACAAACAAACAAAGCAAGTAAGAAAACAAGCATGCAACCAAACTGACTGAAAGCAAACACTACACCTACTCCTAAGCTAATGGTGCTTGGGCTTGATCACGTGAAGTGATATTTCCAATGTAGCCACCGATGCATTGGTTGACCCATGTTGGTGAAGGCCTGGTCCGTGAGAAGCCCAGTTGTGTGAACCAACAAGCAAGAAAGATATAACAACAAAGATAATCACATTTCATGTTTCAAAGTGCCCACAGGACATAAGTGAGTACAAGTGCATGGCGAGAAGTCCATGGAGTTATCATGGTGCTATGTGACCCCACGTGCAGCTTTGAAGCATAAGCACACTCTTGACTAAGACATGGAAGAAAACAAAGGAAACAAAGATAACTTGTGTCGTGCACGTGTGCTTGCAATGTAAGATTCCTCCAATGCATGAGCGATAGGATTGTGTAGTTCGAGTGGACGAAGTATGATCTATGTGTGAGATGGATCTTCAATGCATACAGATGAGTGATGAGGAGCCTTCGGTGATTGAACAATTTCCTGATCAGAAGTGAGACTAACCCTAACAGAGCGAGGGCCTGACATAACTATCAACTCGGTTTGAAGTGCCTCGATAGTCTTGGGTGTTTCATCTTCATCATCAGGAAGATCATCATAAATCGGTGGCTTCAAAAGATCAACTATGATAGAGTCATGATCGTGATCAAATATGGTAGTAAATGGATCACGACCACCACGATCAGAAAAATCAATGATTTCATTGGCATCCTCATGACCAGATTAATCAAACAGAGGGGTAGATGAAAAGAGAACAAACTCATCCTCTATGTCTCCGGGAAATATAGATGAAAGATCAAGTGGATTTTCAATGAATAACTTATCCTCTTCATTGTCAAATGATGGACCAACATCCAGTGTGTCCTATGAGTGATCAACAATGGGCACATCCATGGATGAAGACACACATGCAAAATCATGGATGGTAGGTTCACCACAGATGTCAGGAAAGAACAAAGGAGGCTCGGACGGAAGGGATTCATCCTTTGTAGAGTGTTGATGTTCAATATCCCACTTATACTCTTCATGAATGACAGCGCATGTTGGTTTTGCAACACCAACTCCATCAGTGGCTTGTCCCTCATTCACATTGAGTGAAGAGTCCGGAATTGAAGAACACAAGATAGTATCATCTAGAGGAACCATCGAGTGTGAATATGGAGGTTGTGGAACATAATGCATATGACAACTCAAAGGACTCACAACTAGATCTACGTGAAAATTAGGTGAAGTGATGTTGGAAGGATGTGAAAGCTAAACAAGTGTGTGAGCATGATCCTCTACATCACTCAAAAGTGGTGGAGCTATTTGATGAGGGGATGGTGGATAGTCACTAGTGACAGTGACCACATCTGGCTGAGATTGCACAGCTCCATCACTGAAGAAGGTTGAATGAGGCTTGATTTCAAACTGCTTCTTGGGACAGGCAGATTTCTTAAGACAATACTCAAATCAGTCCCAAAGATAGGAAAATTTCATCTGGCTCCTCAGAACTTGAAACTACAAGTCACGGAAGCGCTGCCAAAAGTCCACAATTGATTCATGCAGAGTGTTCCGTTGATGTAGCACTTTTTGGTCAAGATGGTCTAGATCAAAATGATATAAAGTGTCTTCAATGAGATCACATAAGTGCTCAAGTGAATGCACGATGTCAGTCGGTAGGTTGAACAACCATCAAAGTGGAGATTCACGAAGTGTGTATGCAAGCAGCAAGCTGGCATGTTTGTTAGAACACCCATCTTCCTCATGAAGCATGGAAAGAAATTCATGTAAGTACTCAGGCCAAGCTACTTCACCTTCACCATCATATGTGTCAATGGACAAGTGATCGAAAAACTCCCTCGTGATGGTGACATCTTCATGATTCGAAAAACATCGCGAAGGGAGAAGAGTGGAAGAATCCATGAAAGACATGCAAAGGTTCAAAACAGGATGAGAGGACACAACTTTTCATTTGGCCCTCCTTCTAGTGCCAAAAATGTTGACGGTGCTGGACCCACCAACATCTCAGGGGATCTCCCCAGTAAGAAGTCCCAATTAGACCTGAGACCATTTGGTGTACGAGTCCCAGCAGTGGGTCGTATGGTAATGCATTGACGCGATTTTGCATAAAGGCAAGTAAGATAAATCTATTGATAGCAAGGGTGTGATAGCTACAGTGAATCATGGAAGGTGCATGAGAGGTTCTAACACATGTGGGTTGAGATGAGTGCACCCCTTAGAAACCTGTAATAGTACTCAACTTGGAAGGGAACACATGAGCGAAGATGCATCACAAGGTTGAGAGCAAGTTAGCGAGCAACCCAAAGTGATGGTTAAACCAACAGCAATTTCAGAAAGATACATACATACTTATACAGAATATTCTATACATGCATGCGTAAGCAAACCAATACATATATCATTTAGAGTAAACTAGATAGCATAGAATACAATAAAACATATGCATGAAATGTGTTGGCTCTTATTCTGTAAATAAGTGTAAGTTCCTATTACAAGTCTATTTGGGCACATCATTCCCAACATTCAGATCAGTACTATTAGGGCTCATCAAACCCTAATTCAGTTGCTACATGCCCTAGACAAGTCATCACATTGAATGTCATCATTCCTGAGAGTTTCCTGGCCTGAAGACATCCTGAAATGACTCCTTGAGGGGCCAGTGCAGCCTTGATCAGGGGTAAGTGCTCTCCAGAGAACTTAGGCCCATTCAAGCCTACTCTGCAGAGCACCTAGGCCCACTTTGACCTGTGCTAGGCGAAATTGAGCAAAATCTTCATAGGGTTCAGGGAATATTCCTACATTCTAGACCATTCTAGAAGATTCCCGCCACTTATCCTCTCTTATGAGCTCGAAATTGGATAGGAAATGAATCAAATAGCCTCCTATCCTCTCATCCCTTCCTCGATGGAAACTAACTCGCAAATTGGAAAGCCATTCAATGCCTAATTTATGACAAAACCACCTCCATTTCCCCATAAATTGAGCACTCATCATAGTGATCAGGGGCTGGACTTTGAGAATTTGTAAGGAGATACTGTTGGTGTGAGGTTTGAGATTGTAAGCAAGTATTGTTATGCTGTCAGAGTGTTGTGATTTTGGTGTGATGAAGGATGGAACTCAAGCTGGATGAGTGACATGGGATCAGACTTCCTAGTTGTAACTATTCCTTCTACTTAATAAAGTTGTTCACACCTTTTCCCATATTCTTTTCTTTATGTATGATTATTATATGTGTAAATGATTTCGATTCCATTTGCTTGTAGTAGATAGATCTCTTGCTTTGATTGGTTTTTGTCCTCTGTTTATGATTACAGGTACTTATCGAGTGGATTCAGTTCGAGAAGGAGCAATGGGAGCTATTAAAAGGAGACAAAGGGAAGCGAAAGATAACAAGTAGGTCCCTTGTCTTATTTATCTTCTATAGGAAAAGGTTAAACTCTTTAAATCTGTTGTTCTAGGTGTAGCTACCCACCTAGGGAAGTTGTGTTTATCCATAGATGCAAAATTTCACATAATAGATTGGCGACTCTGTTGGGGATCGACCATCATTCTGAGTAGTTTATCCTCATCATAGTACACACTAGTATACTTTACTTGCTTTAATTGATCTTATTTCAGTCTTTTTGAAGTGTTTTTGGTCAAAAAATTGAGGTTAGATGTCTTTTGATTGGCCTCTTTGGCACCAGCGTAGGCTTGATCAGGGAGAGTGATCTGTAGAGCACCCTTGGCTTAGAGACAGTGCTCTGTAGCACAGCTACTCCCACTCTGACCTGTGTTGATCCTCCTTAATATTAAAAACCCATCTTTGGCTTGGATTTTTCCAATTTTTCTTCTGAAGTTGTTTGTTTAAAAATCAATGTTTCTATGGTTCTAAAATCAACTTGTACCTCTTCTCCTAGCCCTACTTTGACCTTGATTGTTTAGTGTTTCTTAAGAGTTTTCTTTATCATTATCAATTCATTTTCAAATTTAGTTTATATCGATTATTCTTTTCTAAAAAGGAAGTGTCGCAAAGTCTTCATTTCTTTGAAAAAGAAACTTTCGTAAAGTCTTCGTTTCTTGTGAAAAGTATTAATTGATTGTTTGTGCATCTAGTTCCTTTTTGTTCATCTAAACACTAAAGGGACTGAAAAGAAAAACTTGCATTTTGCATATTGTAGTTTGTGAATGCTTGATAGGAATAGCTAGGGAAATTGCATTAGGTGTGCTCTTTTCTCTTTGTCAAAGATCTGATTGCTCTATCCCTTACTAGCTACAGTTTTCATTGTTAATTGAATGAAAGAATGTTTCTCATGTTAGTTGCATTCTAGGAATTGCAAACATACATCACATGGTGAACCTTGAAAGGAAAATTCTTAAGAAGATCAACTTAAAAGTTATCTCAATTAACCTAATGGAGCATTGTAACTTAACGCATAACATTTAGAGGTCTAGGCTAGAGACATGTTCCAGCATCATTAAACATAGAAATTGTCGCTAACTTGTCTGCAATACATTCCAAGTGTGATACCTCATTCCATGTATGTAAGTATATCGTAGCTCATCCATGTACCTTCGAGTATATAGGGCGGTGTTACAGTACGTAAAGTATAAAGGAATGCTCTCACTGTGTAGTTTTGCATTAGATAGTGCTAACATGGATTGGACCTCCATGTACTCTCGGGTGTATATGGGAGGAATACATTACGTTTCTATCCATCCTTAGGTAACCAAGTCGGTCACTGATACACCAAACACAACATTCGAGGAGATTGCATACATATATGTTAAGTCCTTGGTTTACTAAGGCAGTATATTGCAATTCACAGTTACTTGGTAATCCTTTTGCCTATATTATCCCTCTTTTGTTTTGTTATGTTATTTTGATTAAAATAAATTAATTGACCACAGATAACATCCTCCACATCACTCCTTAGTTGATCTTAGGTTGAAACATATGGCAACAACTCCGAAGTCCACCGATCAAGGAATTCCTTTTGATGGGAATCCTAGTCATTTTCCTCCTTTCAAAAATATTGGTGCTCCTTATATGGCTACATTGTCCCTTCCAGGACTTACCATCGAATTTCCAGTATGGTTGTTATCAACCTCCTTGGCCCCACAACTGAATATTCCTACAACTGGACATAATCAACCTCCAATTGATCCTAAAGTTGACCCTTTACCTTCTTCATTAGTTGTTTCTTCCTCCCCTTCTTCCTCTTCGCCTGGTGAAAGTATTAGCACTAGTAATCAAGTGGCTAAGAAGAAGAAGAAAGGGAAGAAGAAGAAGAAGAAGAAGCAAATTCAACAAGGGGGCAACCAAGCAACCATTGCTTCGAATGCAACTTCTGATGAGAAACCATCTGATAAGCCTCACAAACTTCGATATCCTTGCAAACTCTAAACAGGAGACCATCTTCTTCAAAATTGTTTTGGTATCCCTGAGATATTAGAAGAATGGTCTTCTCGTTCACATCATCCTATGTCATCAACTTCTAGAGATCATGTTGGTGACACGCCATCAACTAGTGGTAGTAAAGTTCATGGAAAGAAGGGTAAAGTTAAGTTTCCCTATAGATTATGTGAAGGGAATCACCCCATTCACCTTTGTCCCTATCTGGATGAAGCCAAAAAAGTGTTGGATAACCATCCTACTTCTCTACAACGACTTCCATCTGGTTACAGGAGACTCTCCCTTAATCCTTCACTAGTTGATGAATTGACTGACCCAAATCAACTATCGGTTAAACCCACTCTCTCTAGATGTGAATCCCATGAATATATACCTGACCAGTCACAGGTCGAGGAAACAGTTGACCCGATTTCACCTTCAGTTAATCGTACCTTTCTCGTAGAGAGTGAGTATGATACCACTCAGGTTCTTTTCGTTTCTTCAGATTCCAATGAGCTTGGAGGCAACCCTCCTATTCCATCAAGACAGGGGGGAAATCCTCCCATTCTCGTAACTCAAGGGAGTAATTATCCCATTCTTATGGTACCCCCTCCAGGTAGTCTGGTCACTTCCTTTGATTGGAATCGACTGGCAGGATGTCGTCTTCCTTCTTAGGTGCATTTCCAGATCATAGTACAGGTTTGTAATATGATTTTACCTGGCACTATTATAGATGAAGGTGCATCTATGAGTATCCTTTCCTCCACTGCTTGGCAAAGCTCGGTTCACCACCACTTGTGCCTGTTACCCAGAATTTGTTGGCTTTTAACAGAGGAACAAGTTAACCATTAGGGATCTTTCCTCAATTTTCTATTACTTTGGGGCCGGGTTGGGGGGGGGAGGGAATTGTTTATCTCAATGCGATGGTAGTCTGAGGCCCTTTATATTACAATTTACTTCTTGGGCATGACTATGTTTATGACATGGGAGCTATTGTTTCAACACTCTTTCGAGTGATGTGTTTCCTGCATGAAGTTAGAATTGTCACCGTTGACCAGCTTTCATTTCCCAGTCCAAATATGGCTTCCAATTAACCATATTCCCTAAATGGTCCTTTTGTCCCAATGTTATCTTCCTCACCACGGGTTAATTATGTGGCAACCCGTTCCTTGCCTACATCAATGGACAATCAGTTCTGTGATGTTGTACATTATGTACTGGGGCATTGGATCCAGATCTCTCCTTCCAGAGCATTGTTCTCCCATCTGATGAGAACCTCTTGGAATTCATGGCCTCTTATGGGTCGTGATCAAGGTCCTATGAAGATGGTTCTTTTCCTGTGTCAACCTCATTAAGAAATGAAACATCTTATGAGCATAATTCCTTGTCTTATGTCAAGCTCGTTAAAAAATAAAACAAGGAATATGAGGACAATTCCTTGTCTTGTGTCAACCTCGTTAAAAAATGAAACAAAGGGTATGAGGATAGTTCCTTGTCTTGTGTCAACCTCGTTAAAAAATGAAACAAGGAATATGAGGATAGTTCCTTGTCTTGTGTCAACCTCGTTAAAAAATGAAACAAGGAATATGAGGATAGTTCCTTGTCTTGTGTCAACCTCGTTAAAAAATGAAACAAAGGTAAATGAGCATAGTTCCTTGTCTTGTGTCAAGCTCGTTAAAAAATGAAACAAGGAATATGAGCATATTTCCTTGTCTTGTGTCAAGCTCGTTAAAAATGAAACAAGGAATATGAGCATAGTTCCTTGTCTTGTGTCAAGCTCATTAAAAAATGAAACAAGGAATATGAGCATAGTTCCTTGTCTTGTGTCAAGCTCGTTAAAAAAGGAAACAAGGAATATGAGGATAGTTCCTTGTCTTGTGTTAGCCTCATTCAAAAATGAAACAAGGAATATGAGGATAGTTCTTTTACTGTGTCAACCTCACTTTAAAAAAAAAAGTGATACAGGTCTTTGAGCATAGTTCCTTATCTTGTGTCAAGCTCATTAAAAAATGAAACAAGGAATATGAGCATAGTTCCTTGTCTTGTGTCAAACTCATTAAAAAAAGAAACAAGGAATATGAGGATAGTTCTTTCACTGTGTCAACCTCAATAAAAAATGAAACAGGTCCCAAAGTAGAGTTCCTTGTCTTGTGTCAAGCTCGTTAAAAAATGAAACAAGGAATCTGAGTTCCTTGTCTTGTGTCAAGCTCATTAGAAAATGAAACAAGGTCCCCTAGAGCAAAGTTCCAAGTCAAGTCTTGGATTAGATCTAATAAAATCCTAGTTGAGTATTTCATTTGATCTAGTATATGAACCTTCATTCCATCCACCTGATAGCCACGAGTAGTCTACTTAGGTGAATGCAATGAAGCTTGGGGGGCATGCACCTAGAATCGAGTCATCATGCTGGGGGCATGTAAAACAATCTCAAGAATAGTTTTTCATTTCAAGCTTGTGTAAAAATGAAACTGAACTCAAGCATAGTTTTTCGTTTCAAGCTTGTGTAAAAATGAAACTTGTAGAAATTCTGACTATAGATTAACCTGATAATGCAATATAAATAAAGCAAAATACTTTAATCTACTTCTACAATCAAACTTGTGAAAGCTTAATAGATTTGAGCAAGATCAAGTAGAACGCATATAACCAGAAGCAAAATCAATGCACCTAAAACACAGAAGAATACTCTGGGGAAACCCTCAGCTAAAAACCCCGCTATCTGTATTACAAACCAGTGGAAATATATCAGGATTACACATAGCTTTATCTCTCACAGCTAGCCAGCTCTCAGTACAATCCTCACAGATGCTCATAGGCAAAATAGACTGCTCATATGCCTTCTCCTCTACCCTCCAAGCTCCTATTTCCTAGCATAGTTTTTCCTTGGTGATCCTATTGTTACCGTGTGTAACACTAATCACTCACTCTAATCTTACACCCTGTAAAACTGCGCAAATCTCAAGGAATGAATTCCTTCTGCATGCAAGAGTTTTCCTTATAGGAAAATTCCTGCAACTGATAGTACATAGTCCCTATCTTTAATCTCAACTGGGTCTTTCTCTGAATAGACATGCATGAGTTATTTATGAGAGAATATTCAGTTATCTGGAGTACACTAGTTTGATGCATGCATGCATTAACTGACTGAACTCACAATTAGTTCCTCAAACTATTTGTAACTAATTCAACTAGACATAACTTAGTTAACTGAGCTAACTAATTACAAATCAATTATAACTCATCCTTATCTCCTTAATTAAGGGATAATCTCCTTAATTTAAGGGATAATTGGTGCATGGCTTCACAAATACCTCTAGCTTAAATTTCTCCAACTAATTAATCCAAGATGAATTAATTAATTATTTTTCAAGAATCTCGTGAGACTAAATTCAAATTTTAATTCTCAATTTTAATTCAAGGACAAATTAAAATTGGAATATTCTTGTTGCCACATTTCAACACTCCCTCTCAGAAAGAAAGGGATTATCTGCCACCCCAATCCTATCTCTATGGAACTCGAATTTACACTTTGACAATGCCTTAGTCAAAATGTCAGCATCTTGCTCCTCGGTCGAAATATACTGCAACAGCATGATCCTCCTCGCCACACAGTGTCTGAGATGATGATACCAAATGTTGATGTGTTTGGACCTCTCATGAAATATTGGATTCTCAGAGAGTTTGATACAACTCTGAGTATCACAATAGATCACGGTTGGATCCATCCTCTGATCAAACAAACCAACTAGAATTTTTTGCATCTAGATGGACTCACATGCTGCTTGACTTGCAGCAATGTATTTGGCCTCTGTCATGCTGAGTGCAGTCGACCTCTGTTTCCTACTGTACCAAGAAAATGTTGTCGACCCAAGGTTGAAAATTCCACCTAATGTGCTCTTCTGATCTAATGGACTCCCTGCCTAATCTGCATCAGTGAATCCCTGTAGCTTCACTCCCTCTGTCCATCTGTACCAAAATCCATACTGATATGTGCCTCTGAGGTATCTCAATACATGCTTTGCTACCTTCCAAAACATCTTGGTAGGCTGAACCATAGCTTGACTCAGCTGGTTCACCGCATAGCACAAATTTGGTCATGCGTTCACTAAGAACATCAGTGAACCCACAAGCTGTCTGTACACAGTAGCTTCTACTACTTCTCCTGAAGTAGCATCCTCCTTCCTCCAGTTACCTGCTAGCGGAGTCTGCATGGGCTTGCACTTCTCCATGTGGAATCTCCTGAGTATCTCATTGGCATACTTGCCTTGAGACACAAACAACTCCCCATCCTTCTGCCATACTTCCATGCCAAGGAAGTAAGGCATGAGACCCATGTCTTTCATTTTGAATTCTCTTGCAAGGTCCTCCTTGCAAGACATGATCAATTGATCATCACCTATAAATATGAGATCATCAACATAAAGTACAATAATCAACTACTTACCTTTCACCATGATGTGTTACAGGTTCACATCCGCTTCACTCTTTGTGAAGCCCAACCCAGTGAAGTAGTTGTTGATCCTGGTGTACCAAGCACGAGGTGCTTGCTTCAGCCCTTACAAAGCTCTCTTGAGTCAGCACACATGCGACTAGTGATCAAAGGTCTCAAAACCTTCCGGCTGCTCTATGTACACCTCTTCCTCAATCTTGCCATTTAGGAATGCAATATTCACATCCATCTGATGCACCTTACAACCGATATGTGCTGATAGTGCCAACATTGATCTAATAGATGAGTACCTTGTGATAGGAGAAAAAGTCTCATCATAGTCAATCCCTTCAACATGAGAAACGCCACGGGCAACAAATCTTGCCTTATGCTTCTCCACACTACCATCAGCAGGTTGCTTTACCTTGTAAATCAAACAGGAACTCACAACTGACTTGTTCTCTAGTCTTGGAACCACATCCCAAACACAGTTCCAAACTTTGGAGTCATACTCCTCCACCATAGCATCAACCCAAATCAGCTGCTGCATTGCTTCCTCAAAGGCAGATGACTTGGTCTCGACACATTCCCCAACAAGGGCCATGTATCCAGTGTACCTCTCAGGTGACCTCCTCTGTTTGCATTGAGAAGATGGTTCTACCACATTCTCTCTCACATCCGACAACAATCTGTCAGCTTCTCTTGTGTGCTTCCGTCCACCTCTGGAAGACTCTCCTTGAGTGGATGTCTCCACTCCTGGAACCTCTGCATGCAGCTGCTCCACATCAGTCTGAGGCTCCTCCACCTTAAGAACCAACAGTTCCTCCATAGCCTGTAGTTGGAGCTCCCTCTCAAGGGAAACTCGCATGGCTTTCTGCTCATCAAACTTGAGATCTCTACGAACCACTACCCTTCGACTGGTAGGCAAGTACACCCGATGGTTGTGGGGTGTATCAGTGTACCCCACAAGTATCCCCAAATTAGCTGTTGGCTCAAGCTTCTTCTGTGCATCCTTCATCACATGGCAATATACTGATGAGCCAAAGATCCTAAAGTGACCCACATCTAGTCTCTTACCGGAGAAAGCTTCCTCTGGTGCTTTCATCCCAAGTATGTGATGCGTGCTTCTATTATGCAAATAGACCGCTATGTTGCATGCCTTAGCCCAAAAATGAAGTGGTAAGCCTTGGTCATGCAGCATTGCCCATGCTCCCCCTACAATCATTCTATTCTTCCTCTCGTCCACCCCATTCTGTTGTGGGTTATGAGGTGTTGTCAACTCCCGTTTAATTCCTTCCATTGCACAGAAGTCCTTAAACTCTTGAGAGACATACTCTCCATCGTTGTCGCTTCTCAAGGCCTTGATCTTCTTCCATGATTCTTTCTCAACCAAAGCTTTGAACTCATAAAACTTTGAGAAGGTTCAATCCTTCTTCTACATGAAATAAATCCAGCATTTACGAGAATAATCATCAATGAAAATCACATAATACCTTTGCTTCGTTGTGGATTCCATCGAGAATGGTCCACACAAATGAGTATGAACTCGCTCTACGATCACTTATGCTCCACTGTCTCGATCATGAAAGGAAGACTTGGCGTACTTTACCAAGGTACAACCTTTGCATATGTCAACTTGCACAAGTTTACCTTTGGGAAGTCCTGTAGATATCTGCTGCATTATGTTCAAGGCCCCATGATGTAAATGGCCCAACCACCTATGCCATAACTCACCAATGTCTTAGCTTTGTACCAATTATGCTTTCGAACTCAATGCAACACAGTTATCTACCTCTGGTTTATAGAGATTCTTCACTCGAATCTCAATCCTCTTGGTCTGACCTGTGGCTATGTGTCTTAGGAATTCCTTGTAGAAATTTTGAATAATATGACACATATTCAACAGAGATTATCCTGATCATACAATTATAAGCGGAACATGTATAATACATAATCTCCTCTACGTTGATCATCAATTTACAGAAGCAGAAACATTCACAGGCACACATAGAAGCATCAATCAAACTCATTAACACAGTATGTATCCCGGGGAAAGCATCTCGCTGAAAACCCCACACTATCTGTATATTATATTGATTGAATCATGTAACATTACAAATTACAATGCTTATCACAAGCAATCTAGTACCAGCTCCACCTGTTACACACAATACAGCTAAGATCTGATCTCCAAATCTATTCCACTGCTTGCCTGCCTCTCCAGCTCAATACCTGCTCAAGAACTGATGAGAATGGCTTCCCAAACTCGTATTTCACCTCAAAATAGTCACTCACACTTTGTTGGACGTGAGCAAAGGCTACAATACTGGGAAAATACGTGAGAAAACTCATTGGAATACTCAATCCCTTGATTGTGCAAGATCTGGTGCACAACTATAGTCACAACTGATAGCAATCTGATTCTCTACCACCTGTCCCTGTTGAACTGAACATGCACTGACATGCAACTAAGTTAACTAATGTATTCTATAGTTGCATTATGAGTTAATAACTTGTGAATTAATTAATAACTAATTCACCCAACTCATCTCTAGTCTATTGATCAGTTAGACTAAATACAACTAGTTTAACAAAGCTAAACTGAACACAACTCCATCAACTGTACCTCCAGTCCACTAAACTCAACTCACTTGAGTTCTAACTGAAGTCATGCATGCAACAACTCAACTGACTCATAAGAAAAGCGTATTTCCTTCTGACAGCTGCATGTACCACCTCTGTAGCTCAAACTGAAGTGCTCCAAGAGAATAAGATCAAGTTTATAGTCCAAATATTATTATGAGACAATAATATTTGACTTTTCTATTTTTGACAGCTAGTCTAAAAATAGACTTTGATCACTCACACTGTGATCACTCACACTTTGATCAAAAATAGAGGTCCATCTATTTTTCCCAACTTGACCAATCATCCATAAACAGCAACCTGCAATCCATAGACATGATCCATATGTCTAAAAATAGACATAGTCCAAAAATAGACTTGCGCCAAAAATAGCCTGCGGGCCCACTTAGTGAAGGCGACTCTTTTCACTAAGCTCCATCATCTTGTTGCACTCTCAACAAGCATTTCTTGTTGCACACTTTTCAACACCCCCTCTCAACAAGAAAGGCTTCCTCTCAAACCCGATCCTGTAACTCTAGAATGTTCTCCATGCAACACATCTGGCCGGTCCACTTGCTCTATCATCAAAGTCTCTGATTGCTATTGCCTCTGTCGACTGAAACTCTGCATATCTGTGCTCTTCAGTATCTGACTGCTCTAGCCTTTGTCACTTTGATCTCTGACTGCATCCGTGCTGCTGCTGGTTCTATCTCCCAGCATTGCATCTGCACTGGACCTCCCAACTGACCTCCCTGTTGGGATAGAAACACCCTCTGATGCTGAAGCTCTACCTGCTGCTGACAAGTGCTCCCTCTCTGACATCTGTGCTACTACAACATCTCCATACATCTCGCACCATTGCACACCTCTCTGTGCCACCTAGCATTGTGTAAAACACTTATGCCTCTCGCATTGCTACAGCCTGCTAGCTATGCGCTGTCCTGGGATTCCCTGCACTGTCGCTCTCTCTGCCGCTCCATCCGCATCTGTCTCTACCCAATCAGTCAGTTCCTGCTACTACACATCGCGGCTCCCGTAGCAAGGTCTCATCCAAGAGGTTGGGTACCTCAAGTATCCTGCCCCTCCTCCTTGGGACAATCAATCCACATCACCCCACCTCCTACCTGGAGGTATGGCTGCATGCGATCCCTCAGCCCACTTGGCTCGAAGTTTCCCCCTACTGGAGGTCTCTGGATGAGTAGATGTCTCTACTCGATCTCCTCTCAGCTGCACCAATCGTGGCTCCTCCACAACCTCCTAAAGCTGCTGCACAAATCGTGGCTCCTCCACAATCGTCTGAGACTTCTTCTGGCTCTACATGTTGAGAGGTAATATACGCTCCCTCTCAACCACCAAGTCTCCATCAGTTGCCTCGCTTCTCAAGGCTTTGCATGCATCTTGAACCTCAAGAGCATACAGGTTCTTGACCCGTGAACCAATCTGCTTCACCTGTCTAGTGATGATGTGTCTAAGGAAAACCTTTCCCTTACTAAAGACCACATCATAGCCTTTGTATTCCAACATCACGATCGACACCAAGTTTCTCTTCAGTCTTGGTACATACTTGACATCGGTCAAGGTAAGGCGAGCTCCATGCTCCCTCTGAAAAATAACCGTGCCTACACCTGAGACACTATACTTATCATCATTACCCATCCCTATGAGTATATGGAGATCTTTCTCCTCTAAAGTACTGAACAAACTTTTGTCACCGGTCATGTGGAAAGAAGCTCCACTGTCAAGAAACCAACCACTTCCCACCATGGATGAAACCATGCATGCGAAGAGTGTGAAGTCCAACTCAAATTGTGAAGCAAATGAGGCTGCCTCACCTTCAGATCCTTCCCTGGATCCCTTCTTGGACTTCTTCTTTGGGCAATTAGTAGCATAATGACCCAACTCATGACAATGAAAGCATCTCACCTTCGCCTTGTCAACCTTCTTCCCATCATTGGAAGAAATGGATTCGGAAAGAGAAACCTTCCCCTTCCCCTTCTTCGCCTTACTCGCTAAGGCACAGTTCTCCTCATCCTGCATGGATGAAGAACCGTCTCTGGTGCTCCGTCTAATCTCCTCTTGTACAAGATCTGACCATAGTCTTTCCCATCCTGGCAATTTCTCCCGACCATTGACAGAGTCCTGATGGGAATGCCAATTCTTTGGAAGACCAAGGAGTCCTAGACTCACCATCCTCATCCGACAGTCACCCCCACACTTCCCAGCTCATCCCGGCATTGGATGAACTTTGTGAGTTACCTGGGCATACTGTCTCCATTCTCACACTGAATGTTTCTAAGTTTCGCTCTTGCTTTGGAATTAAATTCTAATTCCACCAGCTCAAAACTCAACTGCTTCTGATCTAGAATTCGTGAGAACAAAGTATTTATTGTACAGAGATCGACTGTATGGGCATTCACCGGATATCTCACCTTCCAAAAGAAGGATGAATCCAGAGGCTACCTGGCCCGATTACAGACTCTGCCTGAAGAAATAAAATGTAAACACTTACTGAATAATAGATCTGATGATCAATACTTGCTTGATATCCTGTAAAAATCTCTTCTACAAATCAAGCACCTCTGATACCATGTAGAAACTTTTTCTACAAATCATCTAGCTCCAATACCATGTAGAAATTTTGAATAATATGACACATATTCAATAGAGATTATCCTGATCATACAATTATAAGCGGAACATGTATAATACATAATCTCCTCTACATTGATCATCAATTTACAGAAGCAGAAACATTCACAGGCACACATAGAAGCATCAATCAAACTCATTAACACAGTATGTATCCCGGGGAAAGCATCTCGCTGAAAACCCCACACTATCTGTATATTATATTGATTGAATCATGTAAAATTACAAAGTACAATGCTTATCACAAGCAATCTAGTACCAGCTCCACCTGTTACACACAATACAGCTAAGATCTAATCTCCAAATCTATTCCACTGCTTGCCTGCCTCTCCAGCTCAATACCTGCTCAAGAACTGATGAGAATGGCTTCCCAAACTCGTATTTCACCTCAAAATAGTCACTCACACTTTGTTGGACGTGAGCAAAGGCTACAATACTGGGAAAATACATGAGCAAACTCATTGGCATACTCAATCCCTTGATTGTGCAAGATATGGTGCACAACTATAGTCACAACTGATAGCAACCTGATTCTCTACCACCTGTCCCTGTTGAACTGAACATGCACTGACATGCAACTGAGTTAACTGATGTATTCTATAGTTGCATTATGAGTTAATAACTTGTGAATTAATTAATAACTAATTCACCGAACTCATCTCTAGTCTATTGATCAGTTAGACTAAATACAACTAGTTTAACAAAGCTAAACTGAACACAACTCCATCAACTGTACCTCCAGTCCACTAAGCTCAACTCACTTGAGTTCTAACTGAAGTCATGCATGCAACAACTCAACTGACTCATAAGAAAAGTGTATTTCCTTCTGACAGCTGCATGTGCCACCTCTGTAGCTCAAACTGAAGTGCTCCAAGAGAATAAGATCAAGTTTATAGTCCAAATATTATTATGAGACAATAATATTTGACTTTTCTATTTTTAACAGCCAGTCTAAAAATAGACTTTGATCACTCACACGGTGATCACTCACACTTTGATCAAAAATAGAGGTCCATCTATTTTTCCCAACTTGACCAATCATCCATAAATAGCAACCTGCAATCCATAGACATGATCCATATGTCTAAAAATAGACATAGTCTAAAAATAGACTTGTGCCAAAAATAGCCTGCGGGCCCACTTAGTGAAGGCGACTCTTTTCACTAAGCTCCATCATCTTGTTGCACTCTCAACAAGCATTTCTTGTTGCACACTTTTCAACATTCCTTTCCTTTACTGAAGACAACATCATAGCCTTTGTCCTCCAACATCATGACCAATACCAAGTTCTTCTTCAGTCCAGGTACATACTTCACATCTGTCAATGTGAAAGGAGCTCCATGCTCCCTCTTAAAAGAAACAGTGCCCACTCCTAAAGCACTGTACTTTCCATCATCACCCATCTCTATGCACATCTTGAGGTCTTTCTCCTCCAAGGTACTGAATAAACTTTTATCACCTGTCATGTGGAATGAGGCTCCACTTTCAAGATACCAAACACAACCCACAATCGATGAAACCATACAAGCGATGAGGGTAAATTCCATTTCGAACTGAAAGGCTAATGCCTCACCTTCTGATCCTTTTGTGTATCCCTTCTTGGACTTCCTCGATGGGAAATTAGTTGCATAATGTCACATCTAGTGACAATTAAAGCATCTCACTTTAGATTTGTCACTCTTCTTCCCTCCATGAGAAGAATTCGATTTGGAATGGGAAGCCTTCCCTTTCCCTTTCCTTGCCTTACCCGCTAAGGCCATATTTTCTTCATCATCATTCTTTGATGAAGAACCATCTCGAGTGCTCCTCCTGATCTCTTCCTGCATGAGATCCGACCACAGTCATTCCTAATTCAGCAGTTTCTCTCTTCCATTCACAGAATTCTGGTAGCTATTCCAGCTCTTTGGAAGACCAAGGAGAGGAAGGCTCACCATATAATCATTGGTAGTAGTTATTCCCACACTACCAAGCTTATCTCTACAGGTGGTGAGCTTGTTCAGATATGTAAAAATAGTATCACCCTTCTCCATCTTGATTTTCTAAAGCTTATCCTTGAGCTCCAATTTTCTATGGTCGCTACTGTTCTGATAGAGGTCCTTCAATGTCTTCCACATTGAAAATAGAGTATCCTTCCCATGGAGACTCGAGACAATATGGTCTCGAACTCCCTCGAGAAGAATATGTCTCACCTTCACCACACACTTCTTCCATTCAAGCAATTCTTGTGCATTAGTTGCAGCTGGCTTACAGATTTCTTGATCAATGAAATCCTTCTAACCATTGTCTTCTAATACAACTTCCATTTTATTGTTCCATGCTATGTAATTCGATCTGCCTTCCGAGGCATACTCAAGTCTCAGGCCATAGAATGCCATTGACCAACCTGAAGTATGAGATGAATTCCATTTCTACCTACAATCTTGAACTTCAAACTTCAAATTCTCTTCTCCATATACTATTCATAGCTCCGATAAACTTAGCTCCGATACCATGTAGAAATTCTGACTGTAGATTAACCTAATAATGCAATATAAATA
Source organism: Pinus tabuliformis (assembly GCA_031772625.1). Taxonomy (NCBI): domain Eukaryota; kingdom Viridiplantae; phylum Streptophyta; class Pinopsida; order Pinales; family Pinaceae; genus Pinus; species Pinus tabuliformis. The sequence goes on along the minus strand of CM062815.1, from coordinate 599,132,841 downwards.
AATCAAAATACTTTAATCTACTTCTACAATCAAACTTGCCCTTCTAAAAACCCTATTATATGTATTATCATACAAGTGGAAATATCTCAGTATTACACATAGCTTTAGTTCTCACAGCTAGCCAGCTCTCAGTACAATCCTCACAGATGCTCACAAGCAAGATAGACTGCTCATATGCCTTCTCCTCTGCCCTCCAAGCTCTTATTTCCTAGCACAATTTTTCCTGGGTGATCCTATTATTACCATGTGTAACGCTGATCACTCACACTGATCTTACACCCTATAAAACTGCACAAATCTCAAGGAATGAATTCCTTCTGCATGAAAGAGTTTTCCTTATAGGAAAATTCTTGCAACTGATAGGACACTATCCATATCTTTAATCTCAACTGGGTCTTTCTCTGAATAGACATGCATGAGTTATTTATGAGAGAATCTTTAGTTATCTAGAGTACAGTGGTTTGATGCATGCATGCATTAACTGACTAAACTCACAATTAGTTCCTCAAACTATTTGGAACTAATTTAATTGGACATAACTGAGTTAACTGAGCTAACTAATTACAACTCAATTATAACTCATCCTTATCTCCTTAATTAAGGGATAATCTCCTTAATTTAAGGGATAACTATTGCATGAATTCACAAAGACTTATAGCTTGAATTTCTCCAACTAATTAATCCAAGATGAATTAATTAAGTGTTTTTCAAGCAGCTGGTGAGACTAAATTCGAATTTTAATTCAAGGACAAATTAAAATTGGAACATTCTTATTGCCACATTTCAACAAAACTAAACTCAAGCATACTTTTTCATTTCAAGCTTGTGTAAAAATGAAACTTAACTCAAGCATAGTTTTTCGTTTCAAGCTTGTGTAAACATCAAACTGAATCCAAGCATAGTTTTTCATTTCAAGCTTGTGTAAAAATGAAATTGAATCCAAGCATAGTTTTTTGTTTCAAGCTTGTGTAAAAATGAAACTGAATATAAGCCTAGTTTTTTTGTTTCAAGCTTGTGTAAACATGAAACTGAATCCAAGCATAGTTCCCTATTGTTCAAGCTTGTGTAAAAATGAACCCATCTCCATTTTAACCCTCATGATTGCCATTATATCAACCTCTTCCATCACATGAGACTTGGTTTTTCTCCTTCCATCGTCACTATCTGTTTGGCCGATCATACGCTTTCACTTGGTTGTTTCACCCTTTTTGAGGAACATTTGCAATGAGTGGTCTTATTAGCCAGCCTCTTCACATAAATCAACATGTTTTGAGAAGCTCCAACATCACTGGAACCAGTTGCTATCCTAGACACCACTCGTTCCTCTAAGTGGAGTCCTCTTTAAGCTCTTTTCAGACTTTCGAAATATGAAAAGATTGTCGAGCGCTTGTCCTTTTCAGCTCGTTAATAGATTGGAAATGACATCTACTCAGTATAATTTTAATCCTTTTCTGGACTGAGATAGATTACTTACAAAAAAGGAATATGTTGATCGAACATGGTCAATAGGTTCTCTCTAGTAATATTTTACCCTTTTTCAGACATGAGAGACAAATATACGAAAAAGAACTTGTGGAGTTTTCTTTTTGCCCCTTTTCAAACTCTCTAAACATGAAAAGGACTGAGTTATCATTGTCGTTAAAATCGTTAAAACATAAAATAGTGACGAACTTGTCCATCATAACAAGACCAAGTTTCACCTTCACTAGACTCGTTAAAACATCACATAGCAATGGATTCACCTGAAGGGTTGAATTATAAAACAAGAATATGTTATCCTACTGAAGCTTGATAAAAATAAAGAGGTATTGGTCAACAATGACTGGGGAAAATGAGAAAAGGGGTAAACTACTTTATGGTAGCAGGTTTCTCTTGAACATGACACTTTCACTTCATCTCTATGACTACTTGGATTGGGTTATCCGCTTGATGGTTATCATACCTATGGTCTATCATACCATCCATTACTTTGGTTTTGGGTCAATGTTGCCAATTCATTCAGTGTCACCGACATGTTCAAGAGAAGTAACTCAATAAAATTCATCCTTTGCAATACTCATAAACCTTCATTTTCATGACTGCCATTCTTGAACCTTGTGTCATAAGTCACCTTGTCTCCAAAAATAATTACACTCATTTTTTGTTGTTGATGTGGGATACATCAAGGCCCTCCTGTGATGAGTCACTTCTTGTTGACATCAGCACATTATCCAAGAAGTTGACTTAGAAACACCCTTCCAGTACCTTGAGGCTTGCATACATCAATAGCAGTTTTCTCGCTTCCGGCAATAGGTTGACACCACTAGCCTTCGACTGAAAGACTTTGTATGGCATTCGACATCAAAACATCCATTCACACCATGCAGAATGTACTGCAGTACCTTGAGGATCATTATCATCATCGATGATTTCTCTCACATTTGTTAACAAATTACATCATTGGCTGGTAATCAAACGGTATCTTCCCATGTTTTACTGTAGATCACATATTCACATGGTTAGACTCGTACTCAAGCAAACGATTGAATGAGATAGAAGACCTCGGATCTATTTTCATCCATCTGGGCTGCAATTGTAGGAGAGTACTAAATCATCTATACGATGGCTTTACACAGATGGTCCTCCTATCATGGGTCTATATCTGTCGACAACTATCTGCTTTATGTACATGTAATGAAAAGTTTATATGCTGAGCATGGGTATGCCTTCCCTCAGCGATTCATGAAAAATCCAAAATATCATGATATTATGCATTGTAATTGATGCATGTCACCATCTGCTTCAAAACCTCCTCATCACATTGTAAAGCATATCACTCGACATTATCATTTTCGACTTCATGCTTTAGGGGCATCTGTTGCAGGTCTATTTGGGCACATCACTCCCAACATTCAGATCAATACTATTAGGGCTCATAAAACCCTAATTCAGTTGGTACATGCCCTAGACAAGTCATCACATTGAATGCCATCATTCCTGAGAGTTTCCTGGCTTGAAGACATCTTGAAATGACTCCTTGAGGGACCAACGTAGCCTTGGTCAGGGGTAAGTGCTCTGCAGAGCACTTAGGTCCATTCAAGCCTGCTCTACAGAGCACCTAGGTCCACTTTTACCTACGCTGGGTGAGATTGAGTGAAATCTTCATAGGGTTCTGGGAATATTTCTATATTCTATACCATTCTAGAATATTCTCACCTCTTATCCTCTCCTATGAGCTCGAAATTGGATAGGGAATGAATCAAATAACCTCGTATCCTCTCATCCCGTCCTCCATGGAAACTAACTCCCAAATTGGAAATCCATTCAATGCCCAATTTATGACAAAACCACCTCCATTTCCCTATAAATTGAGCACTCATCATAGTGATCAGGGGCTGGACTTTGAGAATTTGTAAGGAGATACTATTGGTGTGAGGTTTGAGATTGTAAGCAAGTATTGTTATGCTACCGGAGTGTTGTTATTTTGGTGTGATGAAGGATGGAACTCAAGCTGGATGAGTGACATGGGATCGGACTTCTTGGTTGTAACTCTTCCTTCTACTTAATAAAGTTGTTTACACCTTTTCCCATATTCTTGTCTTTATGTATGATTATTATATGTGTAAATGCTTTCGATTCCATTTGCTTGTAGTAGATAGATCTCTTGCTTTGATTGGTTTTGTCCTTTGTTTATGACTGTAGGTACTTATCGAGTGGATTCAATTTGAGAAGGAGCGACAGGAGCTATTCAAAGGAGACAAAGGGAAGTGAAAGATAACAAGCAGGTCCCTCGTCTTACTTATCTTCTATAGGAAAAGGTTAAACTCTTTAAATATGTTGTTCTAGGTGTAGCTACCCATCTAGGGAAGTTGTGTTTATTTGTAGATGCAAAATTCCACATAACAGTTCCAGTCATACAATACATCCATGTCCAACCACTAGTCCCAATAGTGGAACGCTACAACCACATCCGCTTGCTCCTCCAAAGAGAAGTACTAGCTCTGCGCAGTGGAGAAGCCAAGGTGCATTATAATATTGTCCAAGCTCTCTCCAAGATAGTCTTATCGAAAGCTTGGTTGACCAAAACCCCATACAATGAGCTGTGAGGGACTAATTATAGTAAAGGGTGGGGTGACCCTTGACATTCCCCTTTGTGACAGTTCAACTACCCTCATGACTCTTCACCTACTCTATGAATTTTACATCCAACTATTTACACTTGACTTACACTTGACATGACTTTACATTACAATGAACATGTACTCATGTGAAACAAAATGGCTTGAGCAAGCCATGCTAGACATCACTCTGACTTAGACAACCATGGAAGTCCAACTCCTCAACATCTTCATGTTGATCGATGATGACATACTAATGCCAAGATCGGTAGTCCTTGATGGTGTCCATGTGCTCCATGGTGACATTCGTCTAAAACCTGACTCTTTCCTCCATAGCATCCAGGTACACTCCTTAGGCTCCTCTGTCAAACTCATATGAAAGCATGCACATCATTGTCTTCAATGCAGCCAGACACGCAACACACTTTTGCATTATGTCTGCTCTGATGGGAAAGTCTGGGCTAGTGGTAATGTGCATCAACTTGTTGAAGTATGAGTCAAGCTCTATTCGGACTTGTTCCTTTATTTTCTCCTGGGTGAGTGTCCCAATAGATGGGATCACATGTGTGTGCACCACAACATCCATACTCTTGAACACTCATGCATTGGAATCCTGTATGCTAGTGATGAGTTGCAGAAGCTCTTCATAGTTCCAGATCTGACTTTGGATACGTAGCTCGACCGCATTGGCCCTCATCATCTTAGGCAAGTGAAGTGGGGCTCCCTTGTATTTAATCGTCCATGTTTTCATGTCATCAACAATAGCATGCAATCTCATCAAGATACATGTTCTTCTAGCACATCGTTGCTTCCATCCATTGAGATGGATGAATACCTTATGCACAGTACCAAACATGGAGTATAGCACTCACAGAACTGTATCAAGGGACAATACTTCATCTAGTATTGCCTTCTTCAGTTCAACTTGGGTGGAAACTGTTACCAACTCTCCTCCTTACTTGTCCATCTATAGTTCCTTTGTCATTCACTCATTCTTAGCTATCATAAAGCGAACACTTGAGCTAGTGGATTCTGCATACACTCTGGTTGCATCGGCCAAGGCTATTGGATGTTTGCGCACATTAGTCACGATACTCATTCTTAACTTGCACAGGAGATGTATTATCCTCCGGAGTTGACACTCTACGACACTGCACAAATCTATGTTGAGATTTGTCAAATGAGATGTTGTGCATCTCTACTTCCATTTGATCACCAAGGATCTCAGTGCCTCCTTGGTCACTGGAGACTTGCTCATCATTTGGATGTGGTGAAGTGGGTAAGTTGGCCTCTTGGTGATGAGTTATGAGGTTGGTGTCCTATTCCAACTCTTACTTCTCCATGTCAACATCCAACTATTGAATTTCTTGCTCTATCTCATGAATGAAGTCTTTCTCCTACGACGGTTCACCCTGTTTGCCTAATGCTAAATGATCTGATAAGTCCACTACCTGTATGGGTGTTGTTTCATCTGTTTGCACATGTTTCACCCCCTATTGTATCTGTTGTTGCTACACTTCCCTCTCCTGTTTGTGCATCTATTATTCTTTCAGAGTTGCTCCTTCAGCTCATGCAACTCCTTCTCTCCTTCTTCCATTCTTCTCTTATCCCTCTGCCTCTACACGATTCGCATGTCGTGTTGATGCCTCTTAGTCTCTATAGCCATAGTTGCTTCCTCTACTAATGGATCAACTTGGAACTTGCAGCTTTGCTCCTCCTCCATGCAATCGACAATCTTCCTCTTACCTTTGTCACGCACTAGTATGCTTGCCTCTACTACTACTACTGTTGTTGGTGTTGGTGCTCTCCAGGATGCTCCTTTATGTTGCTTCGCTAACTACTCCATAGTGAAGCTGATCTGTTCTGTTATCACTACAAAATTTCTTCTAAGTTGTCAAAAAAAGAAATGATAGACGTAACCACAAACCAACTTTGGAGATCAGGATCTAGCCTTCCTAATATCAGAGAGTGCTCTCTCTTTTTTATTTAACTTTTTTTAGTTATTGGATTTTAGGCTAGTTATGACTATGCTTGGGTTTTTGATTTAAATTTGGGTGGTGGGATCACTTACTTAGATGAAAAGGGTTGTCTTTTACCATTGGGCTATGGGGTCAAATGTCAGACAAACGAGACTGGTTTAAGTTCTAAAAATAGTGTCTACAAGGCAAGATAGAGGGGTTACTACAGATCTCAAAGGCTTGATGGTGAAATGGTTTCCAATCGGATCCAGGGAGCAATTAAGGGTTCCCTAGGCTGGATTATGAAGAAAAGCAAAAGAGGTCAACCGGGATGGGAGAGAAATTAAGGGTTCTCAAATCCGGATATCAAAGGAAAACATATAACTGATTAACTCTGCAAAATAGAGTGTACTTGAATAAATTTTGAGTTAAATTTCCAGTTAATTCATTCAAATTTAGATAACATTTAAGTCTATTAAACACATAAGAAAGTAACAAAATCAGACAAAGAAGATACTTCACTACAATAGCTCATCTCATGAATCCTGTAGTGCAATCTTTTTATTACTTACTCCAGTCTGTTGACTTGAAAATTGGTACAATAACAATTAGGTTTAAGATCAAATAACTCTACAAATGTATAGAAATCCACCCTCAATACTTCGAATTATGAAGTAGTTATACAAAAGAACTTGCAAAATATCTCAAACTACATTGAGAACTAATTTAGGAAAAAGAAATATCTTCATGCAAGAAGATAGAGACAGCTATTGAACTATTGTTTGCTATCCCTATTATTTGGTTCTGTTGGCTTTTAATCTTTGATCTTTTTCCCTTTAAGCTGCTTGGATGCTTCATCTTCTCGATGTTATATTTACTTATGACCTTTCATCTGATACACTTTCATCTACCTCCTCTGTTTAGTCTTTTAATTGTATGCTTTGTCACCTACTTTTACTTTTACCTATTACAGTAAATCTTACTCAATTTTTCATGCTTCTATGTTTTTAGTAAAAATGATTTTTACTGAAATACATATGTAGAATACAAAATGTTTCTTGGAGAGTAGTTCATAAGAATCTTTTGCTGTGCTGGTGAAAATGATTTCATCTCTGTTTTAACCATTACTACCTCTGTGTAAATGATTTATTCCTACTTTATGATAATTGTCTTTTCCTTCTGAATTATTCCCTTTGAATACATTTCCTTGTGAATCTTGGAGTAAACAGGTTTTGGAACCAGTGTCAAAACTATTTATCCAAGCTCCCATTCTACTAATCACCTGCAAAATAAAACAATTGTTAATAAAAACACAGGTTGGCCGGGAGGTGATAATGGCTTCAACGAAATGAGATGTCTATGGACAGAGTCCGGAGCGTGATCGGAAGGTAATTGGAGGTCAAATTAGGTTATAGAGGCTTAGGGTGGAGAGGGAAGGCTTAGGTAGCTTTTTAGTGAAAAATGAGCTAAAAGAGTGAAAATGAGGGTCTTCAGCGTTTTAACGGGTAACGGCTAGAATTGGCATGAAATTTCATAATGAACAGTGGATGGTTTCGGCCTACGCGGGGAGGCGGTATTAAGGTTCATCACATCACTTTTGGCAATCAGACGATTTTTCCATGAGAGCACACGAGTTAACCCAAGGCTGCCACGTAACCGAAAGGGGATCGAGCAAAACCGTGAATCTCGCGTGATCTCGGGTGGGTCAAGCTTGGAAAAGAAATCAACACGATATGGATAAGCACCATCAAATCTGGGGGTGCAAGATCTAATGGCTGTCGCGTGGTGGAAATGCACGGAGGCAATAAGAGCGGAGATTTGCGGGGCTCGGGGGGATTAATTACACTTAAATGTAATTAATTAATGATTTAATGTAGGATTAAATATAAGCGGGTTTAGTAAAATGGGGACCAGGTTTAAAATGTGGTGGGGTTTGTTAACCGTACCAAAGGTGGTGGGTTAAACAAGTTTATATCGGGAAAATGTGAAAATGCGGAGTTAATTAAATAAAGCGAGGGGGAAACACAACCTGGGATAAAGGGGTTTTATGGGTTAAAAGGGTTTTGTCGATAAATATATGAATGGCGGAGTTAATTAAATAAAGTGGGGGGGGGGAACAAAACTTATGACAAGGGGGGTTTTATGAATTTTTAGATAAAATAGTGAAATTAATAAGGGGAAAATGATTTTTTCGAAGGGGTATGGGTTTCACACTAGGGAAAAGGGGTTTTGGGTTGGAAAATGACCTTTCAAGGGTAATTTTCTAGGGAAATGTGTGAAACCAATAGGAAAGGGTCAAAATGAAGGGAAAATGGTATTTTCTTAAGAAATGATGGGATAATGGGGAAATTAGTAAGTATGTAGTGGTGGGTGAAATGAAATGAGGGGAAGTTAACCAAATCAGCTTGTGAACATCCTTTCACTTTCATAGCTGCTCCTACACACTGAAACATAGGATTAAGCATGATAAATGTGTTTTTGCTTGAACAACCTTGTACTTCTGCAACCTTTCTTCTACCTACCCTTTACTTATCCTAACATTTTTTTCTTCACTTTATTGGGTGCATTTAAGTTAGCAAACCCTTTCTTTCCTTTTTCTTTTGAAAAGAAAACTATCTAATTCTAACCTTATACCTTACAATGGCTCGGATTAAGCTTATGAGCACATTTCATTTCTCTACCTAAATATTGATCTGCCAAGATTAAACAGTTTGGCTAGATCTTTATTCTCTATCTATAAACATGAAATTTAAAGCATGAACTAGTCAAGATTAAACAATTTGACTATCATCGGTTGTGGCATTTATGACAAGCTACACACAACCATTATTTTTCATAGTAAATTAAAAAGTAGTGGCACTTAGACTTACACACTTTCATAATCTATTTTTGTTTGGGGTTCATATTTTTTCAATTCTTTTGATCTTTCTTATTATTTTTGTCCTTTGATATTTCTTTTAGGACATACCTTCTTTACATTTTTTAATTTTTAATATGGAAAACATTTTGCAGAAAGAAAAAGTATGTACAATATTACAAGACTAATTATAGCCAATTCAAAATTATGAATCCTATTATTATATGACCCTAATAGTGGCTCCACATGGGGATGGCATTTCCTAGTGAAATGTCAAGAACTTTAAGATTATTAGCCTTTGAATTGTGACTGCAGTTACCCTGTAAATTGTTCTTCTATGATTTCTTCCTTATTTATACTCATGATGGTGAAACCTTCAAAGCTCGGGGCCTTCTCTCCAGGCTTCAACTTCAAAAGATCACCATCTAATCCAATCTAAACTCTGCAATGTTATGTACAATGATCAAAGTAAAATGAACTACTGTTAATCGGTGGAAAAGTAATACTTCAGCGTTTCACCATTGACAGGTCCTCCTAGTAGATCTAATCCATCTATCTCTCTCAAGAAAAAAGCATTGTTACCTCTGTAACCATAAATGACATAAGGCCCTTGCCATAGAAAATCAAATTTTCCATGTTTTCCCTTGTCTTCTCTTCTTGAATCCCACTTAAGAACTTTATCACCTATGTAAAAATCATCAGCTTTGGTCTTTTTATCAAATATATTTTTTATTTTGTCTTGGATTACTTGTGATTTTACATATACTTCTTCTTTCGTCTACTGCAAGTGTATGGTTCGATTTATCCTTCTCTAGATATCATTTGGTTCCACCTGTAATTTCTAGATGATCTTCATCACTCACTCCCAAAGAATATGGAAAAATAGCATCCATCCCATATATTAACTGATAGGGAGATGTGCCAATGGAATTCTTGGTAGTTAGTCTGTCTGCCCATAAGGCATTGACCAACTTTTGGTTCCATGTCTTTTTTTTGTCTTCTAGTAATTTCTTAATGATATTGACCAGGCTTTTGTTAGAGGATTCTGCAAGTCCATTACCTTGAGGGTAATAGGAAGTGGAGTTGCCAAGGGTGATGTGGTATTTGTTACATAAATCTACCATTTTCTTGGATTTAAAGGAAGTTGCATTATTAGTAATGAACTTTTGGGGCATCCAAATCTTGATAGGATATTGTTTTCTAGGAATGAGATAATGACATTGTAAGTGGCTTTTCTAGAAGGGATGGCTTCTATCCACTTGGTGAAGTAATCAGTGGCTATCAAAATCCACTTATGTTGGGCTGAGGAGGCTGGCTGTATTTCTCCAATGAAGTCTAACCCCCATTGTTGAAATGGCATTTCTGTGGAGATGGGTTTGAGAGGTAAAGGCAAAATATTTCTTTTTCCCTCAAATATTTGGCACTTATGACACGTGGTCACATGTTTCTTAACATCTGCAAAAAGAGTGGGCCAGTAAAAACCAACCCTCAGAATTTTGTCAACAGTAGTCTTCCAATACAAGTGTCCTCCACAATATCCTGCATTAAATTCTTGCATAATTTTATCAGTTTCATCTTTCAGTAAACAGTTCAAAATAATACCACTAATGTCTTTCCAAAACAAAGCATTATCTATGATACAATACTTTAATGACTTCATTTTCAAAAATCTAGCTTTAGTTCTTGTTAAACCAAGAGGAGCTTGTAAGTTTAGTAATACAAATATGATATCTGCATACCAGGGTGAATCTGTAAAAGGTTCACTGATCTGTGGAGTCGCCATCTCTTCCTAATCATCAAGGGCACCAATGAAATTAATATCTAGGGCCTGACAGTTCGATTCAGCCATGAGTTTGGCTAAACCTTGGCCTTTGATAAGTTTAGTAGGCTTTATTTCTATGTCATATTCCAATATAGTGGCAATCCATTTGCCTCTTTTTCCTTCAGGCCCATTTTGTGTCAAAATGTCCTTAACTACTGAATTTGGAACATAAGCAATGATGTGAGAATAAAAAATGTACACTCTGAAGTCTTTAATAGCCTTTACTAAAGCTAATGCTTGTTTCTCCATAATGTTGTATTTGAGTGTGGAATCTCTTAAGGATTTATTGAAAAATTCAATTGGTTGTTCATACCTTTGGTCATTCTTTTGCAGCAAGAATGCTGCAATAGTATGTTCTGAAGAAAAAGAAAAAAATTTAAAACCTTTCTGAAAATCAAGACTTATAAGGACTAGAGTTTTGGTTAGGGCTTCCTTGATGGCTTCAAAGGACTGTTTGGCATCCACTGTCCATTTAAGTGCTGAGTCCTTTCTTAACATGTTATTTAGTTCTCTAATCAATTCTGCTAAATTTGAAATGAATCTCCTAAGAAAATTATTTTTTCCTAAAAATGACTGCAATTCTTTGATGTTTCTAGGATGGGTGATGGTCAAGATTGCCTCTATTCTAGTAGGATCTATTCTAATTCCATATTTAGATATGATATGTCCCAACAAATTTCCTTCTTCTAGACCAAAGAATGTCTTTTTGGGATTTAAAGAAATCCCAAATTTTCTACATTTGGTGAAAACTCTTCTCAAGTGATCTAAGTGTTCATTGTTAGATTTGGACAAGACTGTGATGTCATCTTCATATACCACTAGGAAGTCATGGATCTCCTTGGAAAAAGCTATATCCATAACTCTTTGAAATGTTGCTCCTGCATTCATTAATCTAAAAGGCATCTTCAAATACATGAAGGTACCCCAAGGAGTAGTAAATGTAGTTTTGGCTTGGTCTTCTGGTTGGACTAAGATTTGATTGTATCTAGAAAACCCATCAAATAAAGAGATTCTGGATGAGCCCACTACCCTTTGAAGGATATGGTCCATTTTTTGTAGAGGATAGTTGTCTTTTAATGAGACTTTGTTTAAATTTCTGAAATCAACGCAAGGTCTAATTTCTCCAGTTTTCTTCCTAGTAGTGACTAAGTTTGAAACCCAATCTGAGTATCTAATGGGAGCCATAATTTGGGCATCATACATTCTTTTAACTTATTTCTCAACAGATGGCATAAGAACTTGATTAATTCTCCTAAGTTTCTGTTTAAAAGGCTGATGATCCTTGTTATAGACATTTTTGTGCCTTACAGCTCTAAGCATGAAATGTCCATAAACCAAGGGCTCCTAAGTCCTTAAAAGTGTTGTTCTAACTCCTAAAGGAACAAGGTCAACAAATTACAGCTTCTCCCAGAAGTTCTCCACCAGAAACTGCTCAGAATCAGTCAAATCAGGATCATTTCAGCTGCTCCACTAGCTAGCTGCGTTGCAAAGCACCCAAATACACTAGCTAGGTGCGTTGCAACGCACTTAAATGCACTACCAGGGTGCGTTGAGCGGGAAATGACAAGTGGCAAAGTCATTCCATGAGGTGGAGAGACAATGGAAGCTTCCAGAATCTTCTCCAATGACACTTGCCTCACTGAATTCGACCAAGGATGAGTAAGAGGCTCTCAGTCTCCAAGTGGAAGCAAGAACTGACAGAGAGAAGACACTAGTCAAATCATAAGCTGACTCATCCTCCTTGCATACATCTATATATGGATCCCTCATCCAAGAGATCCAAAGGCTGGAATATTGTACATTGCAAAGAATTGTTGTTGGTTTTGAGATAGATATCAGAGTATTGGGTGATTTATGCTTTGTTGGAGGTGAAGAGGGGCTTCTCTGCTGGGAGGTTGATGCTGGATCAGGAATCATCAGTTGTAACTCCTCCTGGATCTTCTTGTTATATCAATAAAACTATTTGAGTTTCTCCTACATGCTTGTGTATCATTGATGTTTGTTACATTTGTATGTTTAGCTTAAATCTGATCCTAAGCTTTTTATGAGTATGAACCCATGTCTTTGTATAGTTTCCTTCTTCTGTGATCTTGCAGGTACTTGGTGAAGCTAGGCAAGTAAGGAAGCAGGTAGCTGGAAGCTGTCAAAGAGGAGAGAGATTGGATCAAAGGACTAACGCAAGACACCAGTTGGTTCATCCTATTTCTCTTTGTTTATAGTTCATAAAGAAGAATACAAAAGTAGTTTTGTCTGTTTGTTTCTAAGGTCACTGTCACACCTTAGTGGGATAGGGTCGTTCTGAATAGACACTTTTCCCGTTAACAAAATGGCGACTCCGCTGGGGACGATCGTTTAGTTGGTTTGTTTGTGTTTCTTTTGTTGTCTGTTTCATAAACTTAGAAGTAGCGAATCGAACTGCATTTGCCATTAACAAATGCAAAGTAGACATCTGTTGCTTCAATCCATTCAATAGATCTGTTTAAGATTTGAACAGCTGATTCACAAATGATCTGATTGCCCTCTGTGATAGCTCTTAGACCTCCTTTAAATCTACCCTCTGATTGTGCATTACTGATTGCTTTTACTCGGCCAAAAACCATAGATTTAACTGCAAACCGTGACCCAGAACCCGGATAGAATTCTCGTTTCTGCCCCAGCGCAGGTACTGTGAAGAGTTCCTGCATTTCAGCACAGTTCCCGAGAGGGCAACCTATGTTGCAATCCAGTTTCTCTGTGTAGCAGGTGCGTTGATCAGCCTAGCCTTGTGCAGCTGAGGTTCTTTGCTCAATTTTTTCAGTTTTGTCTCTGATTTTTGCAGCCTGTGATCAGTGTGTGTGTGTCTGTTTAAAAACCCCTTTTCTTTGCTGATATTTTGCCTCTGTTGTATAAAAGAAACTGTAGATGTTTTTGTGTGTTTGTTACGTCATTTATAGTTTTCCATTACAAAAGTAGAATAGTCATACTGTCGTCCTTTGATTTAGATCTGTTGCAAGTGTCGATTTTGATCATAGGAGAAAGTTTATTTGCTGTTGACAGTCGATTATGCTTTTACTTTTGCCTTTGTTCTGAATTTGTGACTTTCTAGTGTCGAAACGAGTGTTTATTTCAAAATCATAAAGTGTCGTAATCGTCTCTACCTTTTGATTTCGAAAAGAAGCTTGTTTGTGTTTTTCACTTGAAAGCGAATTCAGATTTGTACAACAACTTTCTTTTTAGGCATCAATATTAAGAAAGTGAAAAACAAAACACATGCATGTGCATTTGCATATTGACAGTCTGTTTGGCTTGATTTAGGAAAAAGTGCATTTACAGTGTGCTCTTTGCTCTTTGCGAAAAGATTGTGTCTTTCTTTTCCCTTGTAGCTAGGATTTTCATTGCTGAAAAGAGATAAAAGTTTGTTTATCATCTTTAGACTGCATTTTAGGAATTACATCTACATCTCGTGGTGATCCCAAAAGGAAAACTTCATAAGAAAGATCAACCTAAAATAAATTCAATGAACTTAACAACGCTTTGTAACTTAACGCACAACATTTAGAGGTCTAGGCTAGAGACGTATTCCGGCGTTGTAAAGCCTGGTAACTGTTGTCCTCACTGATGGTTGGGTGATTCCTCCACTTTGAGACGATAAGTGCCAGTACGGACTTGTGCTCCCACGTACCGTCGAGTATATATTGGGAGACCCCTATAGGCTTAAAACCTTTTATCCATAGGAAGCCGTGTCGGCCGCCCTACTGATCGCAATGCACCGAACACAGCATTCGGGAAGATTGACTGCCGTACCGTAAAAAGTATTATGCAATTTTGCGATTGGTTTGGTACTCCCTCTACCTAGACCTCCAGAGCAGTCCCTTTCGTTCCTTTTCAGACTCCTTAATGGAAAAGGTCCATCTGAGCACTTGTCACTTCAAGCTCATTAAAAATCGAAGGAGACTAGAGTCATCTTTTGTTTTTTCTCGACTCTTAAAAACTGAAAAAACAAGTTGTGTCAAGGCATGTTAAAATTTATTTTAAATGGAATATTCATCCCCTTTTCCTACGTTGATCTTTGGGTTGAGAAAATGGAGCCTACCAACCAAGGAATTCCCCTTGGTGGAAATCCTAGTCCCTTCTCCTCTTGGGGAGATGTTGGTGCGCCCCATATGGCCACATTGTCGCTTCCAGGACTGACAATTGGCTTGCTAGTATGGCTCTTCTCAACCAATGTCGTTCAGAACACCACTATTCCTGAACAATCGAATCAGCAATTAGACGAGTCCAGAGTTACCCACCAGCCTTCTACTTCCTCTAATTCTTCCTCTCCTCCTTCCTCTTCGCTTGATGGAACTGGTAAAGCTAAAAGCCAAGTTCCTAAGGAGAAGAAGGGAAAGAAGAAAGAGAAAAAGAAGAAGGAGCCAAAGGCGAATGTGGGAAAACGAGTGTTGTCTAACGAAAATCCACACACAGCACCGACCAGGCCTAAATCGCCATGTGTCATTTGCAAAGGAGACCACTTTCACAGAGATTGTCCTTGCATCCCCCGGATACTAAGGGACTAGTCTCCTCGTTTGCACAATCCGGTGTCATCAACCTCTGGAGATCATGTTGAAAGCACACCGTCGACTAGTGAAAGTGAAGCCCCAGGACAAAAAGGGAAAGCTAGATTTCCTTGTAAACTGTGCGAAGGCGACCATGCCCTCCACCGTTGTCCCTTCTTAGACGAAGCTAAAAGAGTTTTGGATGATCGTCCGGTTTCACCATTACGACTTCCTCCTGGATATAAAAAACTCTTGCCGAGTCCATCACTAGTTGAGAATCTAGCTGGCCCGCTCAAGTGGTCGGCTGAAGCATCTATCATTGAGGATAAACCAACTAAATCCATACTAGACGAAAGTCAAAAGGTCGAGGCGGCAGTTGACCCAGTTTTGCCTTCAGAGGTTTTATCTTCGGATGATACAGTCACTGAAGAGAACAAGGATGACACCGTCCAAATTCTCTTCATCAACACAGACTCCGACGAACATGGGGGCAATCTACCCATTCCTTTACCGCAGGAAGGAAGTTCATCAGAGCCATACCTGGCCGTCTACTCGGTCCCACCTCCAAGCAACCTAGTTGTCTCCTTCGACTGGAATCAACTAGGCAGACCCCGTTTGCCAGCAAGCATACCATTCCGAATTATCATTCAAATATATAGAATGGTCATGGCTGGTACCATCATAGATGAGGGGGCTTCTGTGAGTATCCTTTCCTCTATTGCTTGGAAAGCGCTTGGTTCACCATCGCTGTCGCTTGAGATGAGAAATCTGACAGGCTTTGATAAAGGAACCAGTCGACCTTTAGGGATCCTTCCGAATGTGCCCATAACATTGAGAAGGAAGACAGTTCGCATGAACGTCATGGTAGTTCAAGGACCCTTGGATTATAACCTACTCCTTGGACGAGACTATATTTATTGCATGGGAGCCATTGTCTCCTCACTCTTTAGAGTAATGTGTTTTCCACATGAAGGAAGAGTGGTCAAGCTCGTGGACCAGCTTTCATTTCCCGGATCACGCATAGCAAATAGTCATATACCATCCCTAAATGGTCTCTTCACGCAAGAAATGTCTCAATCCCCAGTCCGTCCTCCCGATGAGAGTGAGTAATTCGGAGGGATATGACTGAAACCCAGGGGGCATGTGTCCTTGTCTGCTTCAGCAGGAAAACTTCGGGTATAGGGTAGGTTTCCGCGGGAGAATATGACTAGTCTGTACCCCGTCCGTCGATGGAAGAGGGGTCATTCTAGAATAAGATTCTCTTGTCAAAGTTATGTGAGTTGGCAGACGTCGTCGCTCACCCTTGTTTATCTCGGTAGACATCGCCGAAGAAGTGTTTTGTTTGCACCGCGAATAGAGCAATCTTTGGGTGACCTGTAAGAGGTAGGCCTCTCCTGATAGAACAAATGTTTTGTCTGCAAATTGAGGGGTAACCTTGAAACCATATTTTATACCTGGGGGCATGCAAACCTTTTGGAGTGCAAGCGAAGGGCGACTATTTATTTTATTTAAATTTTTAGGTCCTCCCTTTAAACCCGTAGGCTAACCCTTTAAACTCGTAGGATTAGTCGTCACCTAACTTGCATAAAGAAAGGATGTGGGGCAAAAATCTAAAAGTTGCCGTTTTTACATGAGACATTCTTATCATATGACTGGATTATCGAGCAGTTTTAGCACATAGTTCAAGCTCGTTAAAAAATAAACATAAGATCTGAGCAAATGTTTCCATCCGCGTTTAAGCTCGTTAAAAAATGAACTATTTACCAGTAAATAACCACTGTGAATGAACCATTTCAGCCATTAAAGCCTTGGTCGTGTTTGCACCATCACCTCCACTTTTCCATTGGCCGATCATTCACCTCCATTTGATTTTTTACCCATTTTGAGGAACAGCTGCGAAGAGTGATTTCACTAGCCATCCTTGTGACACTGCCGTGATTGGAAAATTCCAACCCTTACCTGGAATCAGCTGCTACCCATTTTATCACTCGTTCTTCAAAAGACGAGTCTTCTTTAAGCTCTTTTCAACTGACTCGTAAAATATGAAAAGATTGCCGAGTTTTGGCCTTCCAGCTCGTTAAAGTGATAGGAAGTGCTACCCCTCCTCTAGATTTTAATCTTTTTGGACCTGAGGGATTATTGCACAAAAAGATCGAGCACTTGTTTTGTTCGGCTCGTTAAAACTATCGAAAATTCATCCCTTCTGTATTGTTTTATACTTTTTCGGACCTAAGGGATTAAATGACGAAAAAGGAATTCCAGAGTTACCTTTACGTACCTTTTCAGACTCTCTAAAAATGAAAAGGACCGAGTTATCTTTGCCGTTAGACTCGTTAAAAAGATTAAATAGCGAAAAACTTGTCTTTAGGCGAGAACGAGTTTCACTATCGCTAGGCTCGTTAAAACATAGCGATGGGTTTGCCTGAAGGGAAAATTATAGAACAAGCATATGTTATCCTCCTCAAGCTTGACAAAAATAAAGAGGTACTGGTCAGCAATGACTGGGGAAAAATTGGGAAGAAAACTCAAAGAAACTTTGTTGGTAGCAAGTCGCTCTTGAACATGACACTTCCACTCCGTGCCTGAGTCGAGTTGGGTTGTTTCATTCACCGGTCACATCACCATGGTCACGCCATACCATCCACATTTGGGGTAAATGCTACCAATCCATCACATAAGTGTCGCCGACATGTTCAAGAGAAGTCATCCAGAGAAGTCACCTGTGTCCCATCCACTACCATACATTATACTTCATTCCTTCATGACCGCCATCCTGAACCATATATCATCAGATCATTTTCACCTCCATCAAAATCATTTGCTCCGTTCCATGTCATTGATGTGGGATTCATTAAGGCCCTCCTTTGATGGATCGCTTCTTGTCGACATCAGCTCATTATCCAAGAAGTTGATCTAGGAACACCCCATTCAATACTTTGAAGCTTGCATGCCTCAATGGCAAGTTTCTCACTTCTGGCGACAGGTATACATCAATGACCTTCGACCAAAAGATTTTGCGTGGTGTTCGACGCCAAGTCCTTTATTCACACCACGTGAATTGTACTACAGTACCTTGAGGGTCATTATCATTATCGATGATTCCTCTCACGCTTGTTAACAGTTTACATCATTGACTGGTAATCAAGCAATGTCTTTCCATGTTCGACTTCAAAATATTTCTCACATGGATCGACTTGTACTTTGAGTGAAGATGGGACGAGATTGAAGACCCCAGATCTAGTTTCATCCATTCGGGCTGCGATATATATTCAGGAAAATAAAGACATTGAAATGTACAGCATTGTAGCACAGATAATCATCCTACCAAAAGGATGATGACTCTATCAGGATCATCAGTCTACCATCAGACGATTGTCTGTCCTATGTACATGAAAATGAATTTATAAAGCTGAGCATGGGAATGCTCGCCTCAACTAGATCATGAAAACAGTATGAAGATAATGTATTGTATTGTATCTTATTACAGGTCTCCTCCCAGCATTGAAAGAACTTCGGATCCTCCTAATAAAGCATTTCACCCAATAAACGGCCTCATACTTTAGGGGGCAACTGTTATAGACATTTTTGTGCCTTACAGCTCTAAGCATGAAATGTCCATAAACCAAGGGCTCCTAAGTCCTTAAAAGTGTTGTTCTAACTCCTAAAGGGACAAGGTCAACAAATTACAGCTTCTCCCAGATGTTCTCCACCAGAAACTGCTCAGAATCAGTCAAATCAGGATCATTTCCACTGCTCCACTAGCTAGCTGCGTTGCAAAGCACCCAAATACACTAGCTAGGTGCGTTGCAACGCACTTAAATGCACTACCAGGGTGCGTTGAGCAGGAAATGACAAGTAGCAGAGTCATTCCACGAGGTGGAGAGACAATGGAAGCTTCCAGAATCTTCTCCAATGACACTTGCCTCACTGAATTCGACCAAGGATGAGTAAGAGGCTCTCAGTCTCCAAGTGGAAGCAAGAACTGACAGAGAGAAGACACTAGTCAAATCATAAGTTGACTCATCCTCCTTGCATACATCTATATATGGATCCCTCATCCAAGAGATCCAGAGGCTGGAATATTGTACATTGCAAAGAATTGCTTTTGGTTTTGAGATAGATATCAGAGTATTGGGTGATTTATGCTTTGTTAGAGGTGAAGAGGGGCTTCTCTGCTGGGAGGTTGATGCTGGATCAGGAATCATCGGTTGTAACTCCTCCTGGATCTTCTTGTTATATCAATAAAACTATTTGAGTTTCTCCTACATGCTGGTGTATCATTGATGTTTGTTACATTTGTATGTTTAGCTTAAATCTGATCCTAAGCTTTTTATGAGTATGAACCCATGTCTTTGTATAGTTTCCTTCTTCTGTGATCTTGCAGGTACTTGGTTAAGCTGGGCAAGTAAGGAAGCAGGTAGCTGGAAGCTGTCAAAGAGGAGAGAGATTGGATCAAAGGACTAGCGCAAGACACCGGTTGGTTCATCCTATTTCTCCTTGTTTATAGTTCATAAAGAAGAATACAAAAGTAGTTTTCTCTGTTTGTTTCTAAGGTCACTGTCACACCTTAGTGGGATAGGGTCATTCTAAATAGACACTTTTCCCGTTAAAAATCCTCTTTGATAGGTATCTTGTGCTGAATTATGCTGGTGTCATAAGATTTTAGGTCTTTGTAACTCCATGCAAATACATCTTGAAACTCTTTAAATAGATTTATGTATTTTACCTTTTCCTCGGGAGGTAAGGCTTTTGATAATTTAATGAGTTTAGGTTTTTCTTCATTGCATGTGTTACATTATTCTATATTTGCTCTCAAAGGCTCCATTTTTGGCTTCCTAGCTACATCGTTGGAATCAAACAAATCTTCAAAAGGGAATAATCCCTTAGGCAAAAAATTATTTTTAAGATTAAGAATTTCAAGATCATCATCCATTATTTCCTCTATTTCTACATTTTCTAAGTTATCTACTTCTAATCTAGTGAAATTATTGGGTTTACCTATTTCTAAAATATTTACATCTATGTCACTATATATGTCATTATCTACTGTACAGTCTGTATCTATTTTACAATTCTGAAACTCACCTTCAGCATTCATGAAATCATAAATCTGAGAATCCTGTGAGAAAATCTGCCAATACTTCAAATTTTCTGGTATGACAGGCCTATGTCTCACTTCTGCAGTGTACTGATGATTGGGTTGGAAGGGAAATTTGTAGGTACTAGCAAAAGTGGCAAGACTATGGGCTTGCATATTTTGTTTTCTAGGAATGGCAGCAAAGTTTGTTTCTAGGAGGTCTTTAATCAAATCTAGGACAGTCTCCCTATATTGACTAAGTCTAGGATTGTTTACAAAGTATTCACCATTAATTTGTTTAATAATCAATTCTGAGTCTCCAAGTATAGAAACTCTCTTGGCTCCAAGTTTTCTAACCATTTGTAATCCTAAGATCAGAGCTTCATACTCTGCCATGTTGTTTGTACACTTGAAGTTTAATCTGAATGCATGTCCCTCAGAATGATTATTCTCCATATTGTGGATCCACACTCCTGCACCAGCCCCTAACCTATTCATAGATCCATCAAAATCTAGATGCCATAGGGACTCATGAAAAATGTTTTCACTGTCAGCTGTTTTGTATTTCAGTTCTTCAGCTGTGATTTCCTTTTTGTCATGGTCTAAATTGTACAAGATGAAAGAGTCCATATTAGAATGCACGGAGTATATAGGGAAGTTTTGTGGTTTTTCTGCACTACTCACCATGTATTTCATCAAGGTCTCTCTATATAGTTTCCTTTGTTGGCCAAAAATAGATATGGTGGCATATGACATATCTAATTGCAAGGATCCTTGCAATTTTGCTCCCCATGAGCGAGATAATAACATTCCATATTTGGGTGGGATGTTTGCAACTACTATGTCCATCACAATACTCTTTGTTGGGCACTGGACTAGAGTTACACACAAATCCTTGATCAAACCAAGGCATTTAACTTGGCTAGAGTCAAAGGAAAACATGTCCTTATATGGTCTAGTAATGTCTAAGTTCAGTCTCTCCATGATTGCTTTTGGCATCAAATTATGGGATGCCCCTGAGTCTAACATAGCATTATGTAATATTTTGTCATGAATATTTAAGCTAATGTAGAAAGGAGGGATTCCCCCTTGCTAATGAGTACCATTCACCTCAGGGCCAAACAATAATTCAGGCTGATCATCATTCAAACTGACAGCATCTTCTCCCTCTCCTATATTTAAAGTTTCAGTTATCTGTGATCTATAGGATTCATTCTTTACTAGTTCGGTCAAAGGCACTGATATATTTAATTTTGTTATTTCAGTTTTGATGTTGAAAGGCAGTTGAATTTTGTTTGTTTGAATGAGATCTTCCTTAACAAATGCAGTTTGTGTTTTTTTATCTTGTTTCTCATTACTAGGCAATTCATTCTATGTTTCAGCAGTTTTGTTCTGATTAATCCTATTTGGAATGTTTTGAGTGATTGTTTCAGTTTGAATTTCAGTGGAGGTTATATCTACAATTTTTTGGGTAGAAGTTTCTGGTGTTCCCCTAGGGAGGATTTATAAAATTTTAGTGACAGGAGCTTCTATTATCTTTTAAGTTTGGGTCTAGATTGATCTTTTAGTGGGAGCTTCATTGTTCTTTTTACTTCTTAAGCTATAGTGAACCTCATATATAGCTAACTCATATCCATGTTTAAAGTCAAAGGATTCACTAGATTCTAACTGTAATTGTTGCAGCATGTACAACTCCTGTTCTTCTTGAGTAAGAAAAACAACATCTTCATTCTTGATTCCTAATAAGTTTATCTGGGTATCATCCTCTTCTTCATGGTTCTATGAACCCTCAGCATAGTTTTCCTGGAAGGGAGGCATAATTTGTTGATCTGGTATATCATTCTTTCCAGTGTTAGGATTCTTTCTAAAGTTGGGATTTCTTATAGGGGGTGGTTGTTGATTCTTCCACTAAGTTTTTCGTTCCATGTTTTCTAATCTATCCATTATTCTCTGTACACTCTTTGCTAAACTATCTATTTTTCCATCAGAAGTGGAAGTTTCCTCTTTAAACACAACTCTATTTTCATTTCTCATTCTATCTTTCTTGGCTAATAGGTTGGCCTCTACACTAACAGCATTACTTTGCATTTGTTCCAATGTTTTAGGGTTTCTTTCCCTTAATTGGTATGACATGTCAGTGTCAAAACCATCAGGGAATTTGATTAATGCTAGGTTAGGTGGAGGCTTAAGATTAGCAGGGATTGCATTGTAGATGCAATTGAACCTAGTACAATAATCTTGAACTAACTCATTAGGAGCTATTCTAATGTTATCATATTCAGAAAGTATTTGCAAAGGGTTTTTCTTTCTTTCCCATCTACCAATGAATAATCTATGAAAAGAAACTAAGTCTGCAATATGGGCCGCAGGTAAGGATTTCAACCCTTTCTTCACATCCCTAATTAATGTTTGGGCAAACAACCCCATTTGGACCTCTAATTCATCTATCTCATGCAACTCAAAATAGTTAGTGATTTTGTTCACATGTTGTTGGGCAATGTACTGACCAGTAGCATCAAACAAAAATATTTTTCTTTGATAATCATGGGCCATGGCATGGAGTTTTGCTGGTAAAACTAGGGGGGCATATTAGTCTGCCATGACTTGGATTCTGGATTGACTAGGGGGTAAGGAGATGGTACTTGAGGAAGGGCTTGAAATGGATGGAGATGAAATAGATGAGGATGAGGTGTTTGGTTGATGAATAACTAGTTTAGGGGAATGGACTGTGGTGGATACTATTGGTGAGGTAGTGGTAAATGAAGGTTTATTTATAGTGATTGAAAATTGTGTAGAAATTTCAGAGGCAACAGTAGCAAGGGTAGATAGTTCAATAGATTATTGAAGGTAAGCATCATCTATATGGCTTATCAATGTGGAGGTTAAAGCTTCTAACTTGTCAAAAGTGTCCAAGACAAATTTATCTAAATCTGGATGGATAATCACCTTTTTTGATTCAATGAGTTGAATAAACTCAGGGTCTAACATTGTTTCATGGATTGCATTCTCAGATTTAGTTCTAAATAATGAGAGGTCAAATAATAAATCAAAAGGAATTTCCTCTAAAGTTGACAACTCCTCGGGGAGTGAATTTGCTTTGACTAACTCACTACTACTTGCTTGAGTTTCTATGTTTTTTGGTTTTCTTAAAATTCTGTCTGGGTCATCAACTATAGTAGCAGGGTTTGGATCTGGATTTTCCCTGGTACAATGAGTCTTCTTGGGAGCCAGAATTTTAATTTTTTTAATTGTTTTTTATGACATTTTTCAAAAACAACTTGTGAAAATGACCTTAAGGGGCTCAAGATGAAATTTAAGGTTTCCTTAAAGTTTTATCAGATTGAGGATCGTGTCCCCAGTATGGTCGCCAATGATGTTATCACTCCAAAATTTCTTCTAAGTTGTCAGAAAACGAAATGATAGAGGTAACCACAAACCAACTTTGGAGATCAGGATCTAGCCTTCCTAATCTCAGAGAGGGCTCTCTATATTTTATTTAACTTTGTTTAGTTATTGGATTTTAGGCTAGTTACGACTGTGCTTGGGTTTTTAATTTGAATTTGGGTGGTGAGATCAACTACTTAGATGAAAACAGTTGTCTTTTACCACTGGGCTATGGGGTTAAATGTCAAACAAACAGGACTCAAGATTAAGTTCTAAAAACAGTGTCTACAGGGCAAGATAGAGGAGTTACTACAGATCTCAAAGGCTTGATGGTGAAATGGTTTCCAATTAGATTCAGGTTGCAATTAAGGGTTCCCTAGGCTGGATTATGAAGAAAAGTGAAAGAGGTCAACCGAGATGGGAGAGAAATTAAGAGTTCTCAAATCCAGATATCAGAGGAAAACATATAAATGATTAAGTGTGCAAAACAGAGTATACTTAAACAAATTCTAAGTTAAATTTCCAGTTAATTCATTCAAAAACATTTAAGTTTATGAAACACATAAGAAAGTAACAAAATCAGACAAAGAAGATACTTCACTACAATAGCTCATCTCATGAATCCTATAGTGCAATCTTTTTATTACTTGCTCCAATCTGTTGACTTGAAAACTGGTACAATAACCCTTATGTTTAAGATCAAAATAACTCTATAAATGTATAGCAATCCACCCTCAATACTTCGAATTATGAAGTATTTATACAAAAGAACTTACAAAATATCTCAAACTGAATTGAGAACTAATCTAGGAAAAAGAAATATCTTCATGCAAGAAGATAAAGACAACTATTGAACTGTTGTTTGTTGTCCCTATTATTTAGGTTCTGTTGGCTTTTAAACTTTGATCTTTTGCCCTTTAAGCTACTTGGCTGTTTGGTCTTCATGTTGGATGTCATATTTACTTATGACCTTTCATCTTCCTCCTCTGTTTATTCTTTTAACTGTATGCTCTATCACCTTCTTTTACTTTTACCTATTACAATAAATCTTACTCAATTTTTCATGCTTCTGTGTTTTTAGTAAAAATGGTTTTTACTAAAAGACACATGTTGAATACAAAATGCTACTTAGAGAGTAGTTCGTAAGAATCCTTTGTTGTGCTGGTGAAAATGATTTCATCTCTGTTTTAACCATTATTTCCTCTATGTAAATGATTTCTTCCTACTTTATGATAATTGTCTTTTCCTTCTCAATTAAGCCCTTTTTATACATTTCCTTGCGAATCTTGGAGTAAACAAGTTTTGGAACCAGTATCAAAACTGTTTATCCAAGCTCCCATTCTGCTAATCACCTGCAAAATAAAACAATTGTTAATAAAAACATAGGTTGGTAGGGAGGTGATAATGGCTTCAGGGAACTGAGATGTCTGTGGACGGAGTCCAGAGCATGTTCAGAAGGTAATCGGAGGTCAAATTCGGTTACAGAGGCTTAGGGTGGCACAGGAAGGCTTAGGCAGCTTTCTAGTGAAAAACGAGCGAAAAGAGTGAAAATGAGGGTCTTTGGTGTTTTAACGGGTAACAGCTAGAATTGGCGCGGAATTTGCTAATGAACAGTGGATGGTTTCGGCCTACACGGGGAGGTGGTATTAAGGTTCATCGCACCGCTTTTGGCAGTCGGGCGGTTTTTCCATGAGAGCACACGAGTTAACCCAAAGCTGCCACGTAACCGAAAGGGGCCCGAGCAAAACCGCGAATCTCGTGTGCTCTCAGGTGGGTAAAGCTCAGAAAATAAATCAACGCGATATGGATATGCGCCGTCATATCTGGGGGTGCAAGATCTAACGACTGTCGTGTGGTGGAAATGCATGGAGGGAATAAGGGCAGAGATTTGCAAGGCCCGGGGGGATTAATTACACTTAACTATAATTAATTAATGATATAAAGTGGGGTTAAATATAAGCAGGTTTAGTAAAATGGGACCTGGGTTTAAAATGTGGCGGGGTTTGTTAACCGCACCAAGGGTGGTGGGTTAAACGGGTTTATATCAGGAAAATGTGAATTTTGCGGAGTTAATTAAATAAAGCGAGGGGGAAACAAAACTTAGGATAAAGGGGTTTTATGGGTTAAAAGGGTTTTGTCGGGAAATATATGAATGGCGGAGTTAATTAAATAAAGCGGGGGGGAAACAAAACTTAGGACAAGGGGGGTTTTATGGGTTTTTTAGATAAAATAGGGAAATTAATAAGGGGAAAATGATTTTTTCAAAGGGGAATGGGTTTCACACTAGGGAAAAGGGGTTTTGGGTAGGAAAATGACCTTTGAAGGGTAATTTTCTAGGGAAATGTGTGAAACCAAGGGGTAAGGGTCAAAATGAAGGGAAAAGGGTATTTTCTTAAGAAATGATGGGATAATGGGGAAATTAGTAAGTATGTAGTGGGGGGTGAAATGAAATGAGGGGAAGTTAACCAAATCAACTTGTGAACATCCTTTCACTTTCATAACTGCTCCTGCACACTAAAACATAGGATTAAGCATGATAAATGTGCTTTTGCTTTAACAACCTTGTACTTCTGCAACCTTTCTTCTACCTACCCTTTACTTATCCTAACATTTTTTCTTCACTTTATTGGGTGCATTTAAGCTAGCAGACCCTTTCTTTCTTTTTTATTTTGAAAAGAAAACTATCTAATTCTAACCTTATATCTTCCAATGGCTCAAATTAAGCTTATGAGCACATTTTATTTCTCTACCTAACTACTGATCTGCCAATATTAAACAGTTTGGCTAGATCTTTATTCTCTATCTATAAACATGAAATTTAAAGCATGAACTAGTCAAGATTAAACAGTTTGACTATCATGGGTTGTGGCATTTATGACAAGCTGCACAAAACCATTATTTTTCATAGTAAAGTAAAAATTAGTGGCACTTAGACTTGAACACTTTCTTGATTTGTTTTTGTTTGGGTTCATATTTTTTCAATTCTTTCGATCTTTTCTTATTCTTTTTGTTCTTTGATATTTCTTTTAGGACATAGCCTCTTTACATTTTTTAATTTTTAATATGGAAAACATTTTGCAGAAAGCAAAAGTATGCACAATATTACAAGCTAATTATAGCCAATTCAAAATTATGAATTCTATTATTATAGGACCCTAACATGTTCATTGGGTCTAGAGAAACTATAGCAATATCTCCATGGGTCCTCCTTAGTGCAATGAAATGCTCCGTGGATCCAGTTGAAATGAACTCTCGTGCAGTGATCTTTCACAATGCAATGTGGGTCATAAGGATTGTAGCCTCATAGGTCAAATGGGTACTTCTTCATCAGTTCTGCTTTGACATCCGCTTGCTTGATACTCTGAATCTCATATAACCGAATCCACAATAGAAGAGTGGGCCAAGGTGCCTTCTTCTTCCAGTGTAGTCTAGTTTTCAATCCTGTCAAGACGTGATATGCTACTTCCTACATGATAAATACGTCCAAGGAAAACTTCAGTAGAACATGCAGAGACTTCTTTTCACTGAACATTCAGATGAAGGTGCTGGACAGTGAGGCATACCAATCAGCAATACCTATCAGTGCCTCCATTACTTCCTTCGACATGAAGGGTGGATCTTGTTCGGATATCATCTTGTACACTCGAGTGACAAGATGATCAGACATCTATGTGATTACTCCTCTGAAGCTGTATTCAAACAAAAAATTTAAATATGTATTCACAATAGTCTCCGCCAGTGACCATGCCCACTCCAAGCCCGAGAAATCGTGTTGGGCACATATTGCATCTAAGATGTAGGTGGACATGTAAATATTTGCATGCATACCTCTAGGTGATTATCGAGCCTTTGTTACTTGTTCCTTCAACTTATGAACGAACATGTCGAACCAGTTACATGGGTTTCCCTCTCTAGCTAGTTGGTCCAACACGATCACCCAACTCTCTGGGAAGGTTTCTATGCTTTCCTGGCCATACAGTCGACATGCAAATATGACCAAGTATTGATACACCTTCCGTAGCATCTTTGTCTTGTAGATTTGGTTGCGTGTCAACTTGAATCGAGCCGACTCCTTTACCTAGTTCTTTAGAATTTCTCTAGAGTTAGCACTGTTGTTAGGTATGTTGAATGGAGTCTTCATGACAATCACGGGCTCTGACGTCTAATACATCTCATCATAATCTTGTGCGTAGAAGGTTGCAAGCTTCGTCCCACTGACACTGCTCAAGGTCATTGTCTCGGGGTCAGTGTGAGAGACGATCTAATGTATCATGTCTGCGCATGGGAATGCAGAGTATCTACAAGAAATCCGGTACAAGCCAGACTTGTGAATGTTCACATACACCTGACAGTCTTCAAGGTCTTCCTCAAAATTTCCTGCAAATGCTTCATTGACCTCTTGCCACTTCAGCTTGATGTCCTTGTCTAGAAACAACTTTGTATCTTCATAGATTGGTAGACTAGAGGACACTTGCTCAGCTGCTGCTCTAGCTGCCTTCCCGTTGGTGCCCTATGTGTTACAGGGAAAAGTGTCTATGCAGAACTGCCAATCCCACTAAGGTGTGGTAGCTACCTTAGAAACAAACAAAGTAAAACTACTTTCGTTTCCCTTTATGAAAGATAGATGAGAGAAGGATAAAGGAGACCAACCTCTGTCTTACGCTTGGTTCCTTGCTCAATTCCTCTCTCTTCTGATAGTCCTTTGCTACTTGCTCTCTCGTATACCCAGCTTCACAGAGTACCTGTAGAATCAAAGCAGCATAACACCATACAAGAACATGGATCTATTATCATAAACAATCTAGGATCAGATGTAAATTGACCATACAAATGCACAAAACATAGATTACATAAGAGTATGGAGGAAAACTTGAATAGCTTTATTGATAATCAAGAAAGGGCCAAGAGAGTTACAACCAGTTGTTCTGACCCAGCATCATCCTCTCAGCAAGTAAGCCCTTCTTCGCCTCATACAAAGCTTCGATCACCCAACACTATGATGTTGCCTCAAGAAACCAACAACAATTCCTTACAAGATGCAAAATTCCAGCCTCTGGATCTCTGAGATGAGGGATCCATATATAGATATCTGTAAGGGAGATGAGTCAGCTTGTAATTTGATTAGTGTCTTCCCTTTGATAGTTCTTGCTTCCACTTGGAGATTGATGATCTCTTACTCATCCCTGGTTGAATTCAGAGAGGCAAGTGTCACAGGAGAAGTTTCAGGAAGATTCCATGCTTTTCCACCTCGCGGATTGACACTGCCATTTGTCTCTTCTCGCCCATCGCACCCCATAGAAGGGCTTTTTGAAATGCAACGCACCCACTAAGTGTACTTAGGTGAGATGCAACGCACTTTGCCTATGGAGTAGGTGAAATGATCCTGTTTTGACCAGTTCTGAGTAGTTTTTCATGGAGAAATTCTGGGAGAAGCTTTAATCAGTTGACCTTATTCCTTTAGGGGCCGGAACAACACTTTTAGGGACTTAGGAGCCCTTGGTTTATGGACATTTTATGCTTGGGGTTGCAGTGCCCAAAAATTTCTATAACAGTTTCCCCCTAAAGCATGAGGTCGTTAATCTTTTTTGATGTCGGGTGAAATGCTTTATCATGAGGATCCGAAGTTCTTTCAAGCTAGGAGGAGACCTGTAATAAGATACAATACAATACATTATCTTCATAATATTTTCATGATCTAGCTGAGGCGGGCATCCCCATGCTCAGCTTTATAAATTCATTTTTATGTACATAGGATAGACAATCGTCTGAGTGTAGACTGATGATTCTGGTAGAGCCATCATCCCTTTGATTAGATGATTATCTGTGCAGCAATGATGTACATTCGATGTCTTTATTTTCCTGAATATATATCGTAGCCCGGATGGATGAAACTAGATCCGGGGTCTTCAATCTCGTTCGATCTTCACTCAAAGTACAAGTCGATCCATGTGAGAGATGTTCTGGAGTCGAACATGGAAAGACATCGCCTGATTACCAGCCAATGATGTAAGCTGTTAACAGGCGCGAGAGGAATCACCGATAATGATGATGACCCTCAAGGTACTACAGTACAATTCACGTGGTGTGAATAAGGGACTTGGCGTCAAACACCACACAAAATCTTTCAGTCGAAGGCCAATGATGTAAACCTGTCACCGGAAGTGAGAAACTTGCCATTGAGGCATGCAAGCTTCAAAGTACTGAAAGGGTTGTCCCTAGATCGACTTCTTGGATAATGAGCTGATGTCGACAAGAAGCGATCTGTCATAGGAGGGCCTTAGTGAATCCCACATCAATGACACGGAACGGAGCAAATGATTTTAATGGAGGTGAAAACGATCTGGTGATATAAGGTTCAGGGTGGCGGTCATGAAAGAAGATGTATTATAGTGGGTGAGACACAGGTGAATTCTCTGAATGACTTCTCTTGAACATATCGGCGACACTGACATGATGGATCGGTAGCATTAACCCCAAATGTGGATGGTGTGATGTGACCATGGTGATGTGACCGGTGAATGAAACAACCCAACCCGACTTGGATGCGGAGTGAAAGTGTCATGTTCAAGAGCGACTTGCTACCAACAAAGTTTCTTCAAGTTTTCTTCCCAATTTTTCCCCAGTCATTGCTGACTAGTACCTCTTTATTTTTGTCAAGCTTGAGGAGGATAACATATGCTTGTTCTATAATTCGCCCTTCGGGCAAACCCATCGCTATGTTTTAACGAGCCTAGCGCTAGTGAAACTCGTTCTTGTCTACTATGGACAAGTTTGTCGCTATTAGGTTTTAGCGAGTTTAACGACAAAGATAACTCGGTCCTTTTCAATTTTAGAGAGTCTGAAAAGGGACGTAAAGGAAACTCCAAAAATCCTTTTTCATCATCTAATCCCTTAAGTCCAAAAAAGTATAAAACAATACAGAAGGGATGAATTTTCGATACTTTTAACGAGCCGAACAAAACAAGCGCTCGATCTTTTTGTGTAATAATCCCTCAGGTCCAAAAAGATTAAAATCTAAAGGAGGGATAGCACTTCCGGTCCCTTTAACGAGCTGGAGAGGCCAATGGCTCGGCAATCTTTTCATATTTTACGAGTCAGTTGAAAAGAGCTTAAAGGAGACTCGTCTTTGAGGAACGAGTGATAAAATTGGGTAGCAGTTGATTCCAGGTAAAGTTTGTAATTATCTAATCACGACAGTGTTACAAGGATGGCTAATAGGATCAATATTCGCGGTTGTTCCTCAAAAGGGGTAAACAATCAAATGGAGGTGAATGATCGGCCAATACAGAGTGGAGGTGATGGTGAGAACACGACCAAGGCTTTAAAGGCTGAAGTACTACATTCACGATGGTTATTTACCGGAAATCGGTTCATTTTTTTTTATTGAGCTTAAACATTGGGGGAAACATTTGCTCATGACTTATGTTTATTTTTTAACGAGCTTGAACTATGTGCTAAAACTGCTTGATTAATCCAGTCGTATGATAAGAATGTTTCATTTAAAATGGAAAATTTTCAAATCTTTGCCCCACATCCTTTCTTTATGCAAGTTAGGAAACGACCAATCCAAAAAAAAAGATAAATGATCGCTCTTCGCTTGCACGCCAAAAGGTTTGCATGCCCCCAAGTATAAAACAGAATTTCAAGGTCACCTTTTATTCAACCGACAAAACATTTGTTTAACCAGGAAAGGTCTACCTCTTTCAAGTTACCAAAGATTGTTCTATTCACACCGCAAACAAAACAATTCTTCGGCGATGTCTACCGAAATAGACAAAGGCGAGCGATGCAGACGCCTCCACTCATATAACTTTGACGACGGAATCTTATTCCAGTCTAACCCCCTTTTCCAATCACGGATGGGAGTACAGACTAGTCATATATCTCTCGCGGAAACCTACCTTATACCCGAAGTTTTCCTGTCGAAGCAGACCAGGGTGCATGCCCCCTGGGTTTCAGTCATGTCCCCCGAATCACTCGCGCTCATCAGGTGGACGAACTGGGGATTGATGAGACATTCCTTTCATGAAAAGACCATTCAGGGATGGTATATGACTATTTGCTATGCGTGAACCGGGGAATGAAAGCTGGTCTACGAGCTTGACCACTCTTCCTTCGTGCAGAAAACACATTACTCTAAAGAGTGAGGAGACAATCGCTCCCATGCAATAAATATAGTCTCGTCCGAGGAGTAGATTATAATCCAGGGGTCCTTGGACTACCATTACATTCATTTGAACAGTTTTCCCTCTCAATGTTATGGGCACATTGGGAAGGATCCCTAACGGTCGACTGGTTCCTTTGTCAAAGCCTGTTAGATTTCTCATTTCAGGCAAAAGTGATGGTGAACCAAGTGCTTTCCAAGCAGTCGAGGAAAGGATACTCACAGAAGCCCCTTCATCTATGATGGTACTAGCTATGACCATTCTATATATTTGAGCAATGATTCGGAATGGTACACTAGCCGGTAAACAGGGTCTGCCTAGCTGATTCCAATCGAAGGACACAACTAGGTTGCTTGGAGGTGGGACCGAATAGATGGCCGGGTACGACTCTGACGAACTTCCTTCCTGCGGTAAAGGAATGGGTAAATTGCCCCCATGTTCATCGGAGTCTGTGCTTACGAAAAGAATTTGGACGGTGTCATCCTTGTTCTCTTCGGTGACTGTATCATCTGAAGACGGAACCTCTGAAGGCAAGACCAGGTCAACTGCCGCCTCGACCTTTTGACTTTCATCTGGTATGGGTTCAGATGGTTTATCTTCAATGATAGACGCTTCAGCCGACCACCTGGGCGGGTCAGCCGAATTTTCAACTAGTGACGGATTCGGCAAGAGTTTTTTATATCCAAGAGGAAGTCATAACGGTGAAACCGGACGATCGTCCAAAACTCTTTTAGCCTCGTCTAAGAAGGGACAACGGTGGACGGTGTGATCGCCTTCGCACAGTTTACAAGGAAATCTATATTTTCCTTTTTGTCCTGGGGCTTCACTTTCACTAGTTGATGGTGTGCTTTCAACATGATCATCAGAGGTTGACGACACCGGATTGTGCAAACGAGGAGACCAGTCCCTTAAGATCTGAGGGATGCAGGGACAATCTCGATGAAAGTGGTCTCCTTTGCAAATGACACATGGCGATTTAGGCCTGGTCGGTGCAGTGTGTGGATTTTCGCTAGACGACGCTTGATTGCCCCTTTTCGCCTTTGGCTCCTTCTTCTTCTTCTCTTTCTTCTTCTTTTCCTTCTTCTTCTCTGGTACTTGATTTTTGGCTTTACCAGCCTCATCAAGCGAAGAGGAAGGAGGAGAGGAACAATTGGAGGAAATAGAGGGTTGGGGGGTAACTCCAGAATTGTCTAGTTGCTGACTTGATTGTTCAGGAATTGCGGTGTTCTGAATGACAGAGGTTGAGAAGAGCCATACGGGCAAGCCTATTGTCAATCCTGGAAGCGACAATGTGGCCATATGGGGTGCACCAACATCTCCCCAAGAGGAGAAGGGACTAAGATTTCCTCCAAGGGGAACTCCTTGGTTGGTGGACTCCATTTTCTTCAACCTAAGACCAATGTAGGAAAGGTGATGATTATTCCGTTTAAAATAAATTTTAGACGCTTTGACACAACTTGTTTTTTCAATTTTAAAGAGTCGAGAAAAAACAAAAGATGACTCTAGTCACCTTCGATTTTTAATGAGCTTGAAGTGACAAGTGCTCAGATGGACCTTTTCTGTTAAGGAGTCTGAAAAGGAACGAAAGGGACTGCTCTAGAAATCTAGGTAGAGGGATTACCAAACCAATCGCAAAACTGTAGAATACTTTTTACGGTACGGCAGTCAATCTTCCCGAATGCTGTGTTCAGTGCATTGTGATCGATAGGGCGGCAGACACGGCTTCCTATGGATAAAGGATTAAGCCTATTGTGGTCTCCCAAAATATCGACGGTACGTGGGAGCACAAGTCCGTACTGGCACTTATCGTCTCAAAGTGGAGGAATCACCCAACCAACAGTGAGAACAATAGTTACCAGGCTTTACGACGCCGGAATACGTCTCTATCCTAGACTTCTAGATGTTGTGCGTTAGGTTCCAAAGCGTTGTTAGATTCATTAAATTTATTTTATAGTTGATCTTGCTTAAGAAATTTGCCTTTCAGTTTCACCGCGTGATGTATATATACAATTCCTAAAATGCAATCTAAGATGATAAACAGTCTTTTATCTTCTTTGTGCAATGAAAATCATAGCTACTAAGGAAAGAGAGACAATATTCTTTCAACAAAGATCAAAGAGCACAAACTATATGCACCGTCCCAAATCAAACCAATCAAACAGTCTAAATGCAAATGCACATGCATGTATTTGTTTTCAGCCTTCTTAATATGTGAATGATAAAAAGAAAGCTAATGCGCAAATCTGAATTATTTTCAAAGCGACAATTACTAACAAGCTTCTTTTCAAAATCAAAATGAAGACAATGACAACACTTTGTGATTTGGAAATGAAAACTTGCTTTCGACACTAGAAAAACTACTAATTCAGATCAAATACAATAGTAACAGGGTAATCAACTATCAAGAGAAATCAGACTCTCTTCTATGACTAAAAACGACACTTGCGACACTTTCAAACCAAGAAACGACAGTACAATTATGTTATTTTTTTGCAAAGGAGAACTAAAAATGACTCAACAAATACACAAAAACACTTACAGTTCTTTGCACAATGGAGGCGGAATAACAACAAGGAAAGGGGTTTCAAACAGAGGTGTACTGACTACAGGGAGCAAAAGTCATGAATAGAACTGAAAAGAATGAACATAGAAACCAAAATTTAGGAACAATGCCTAGTCTGATCAGCGCACCTGTAACACAGTGAAACTGAAATGCAACGCACCTTCTACACTCGGGAAGTGCACTGAATTTGAGATTCACAGAATAGACAGTGCGCTGGGCCAGAGATGAGACTTTGCTTGGG